>JAPJYM010000021.1:35000-635000 GCA_026283605.1 Ganoderma lingzhi | reverse complement strand
GTCCATGTAAGTAAGTAGGTGCACACAACGGGTCCAACTTCTTACAAGTGCACAGTCCCAGTGGGCCAGGGACGAAGAGAGAGCAGGATTGCAGCCGCAAGAGACTGCCCCGGTGACTGAAAGCACCGGCCGGCCGACGTTGGCACTGTACCTGTATTGGAGGAGGCGAGACAGAGCGGGGAAGAGCGGAGAACCGGGTGATGGGATGGTTATCGCGGGAGAGAAGACAGAACAGAGGCCCAGTTGATTCACCACAGTTCGCAAGGGATTGCTCCAGCCCATGTACTAGGATGTAGGGATGTGCTTGTCCCCCGGGGCCAAGGCCGGCGCCCAGGGCCTGGATCTGCGACAGCGACGATCCCTCCAAAACCATCGCGGGGGTAGATCTGCATCATGGTCACTCGACCAACGACAACTTGAACCGTACTCAGTCGCTGCTAGATATCAGATAGCCAAGTGTGAATGGCACTATGACGTCGATGGGTGTGGGTTATTGCACGCGCGCCGTCTGTTCAACTCACCTGGCCTGGACCCGATGCTGGGAAGACCTTTGGAATCCGGTGTTAGCCGGTGCCTTAAGCTTGTACCGTCCATTGGAAGGCTTCCATGGGTCCACGGTCCAGGGAGAACAGAGAAAATCCGTGTGTCTCAGGGAGTCTGGGAAGAGTACTGATGCGGAAGGTGAGCACATCGAGGTGAGAGAGAAGACGCGCTGCGCAACTCACTGGGTAATACTAGGAACAGGGACGGCCGGGAACCACGGCCAGCCGAGTGCATGTTCGATGTACCTTGATACTATGTGGTCGTAGGGATTTGGCCGTCCTTCATATCGAATCCGGGAGCAAAGGCACTGTACATGGGGGACAGCACTGAGCAGCAGCCAACATCCCACCACGTGCATGAAGCCGCATACAGGCTACCGCGACACCTGACCGAAGACAAGGCTTCTCCCCGGCTCCCCCGCGCGCACCTCGACTGCATGTACAGCCAACGAAGAAATCGACGTGCCTTATCAGGACGGCTTCGGATTCGCGAACGCAATAAGACAGGCTATAGCACGCGTCCTATCGGACACCGTCTTCCAGCGACACAGTGACAGTGGCACGGAAGCAGCCCGTGCCAAGGGCAAGGGGCCGATCGCGAGGGCCGCACTTACTGGACAGGTCCCGCATAGAACGCGCATTCGATTCGTCTCGGCCGCCTTCGAGAACGCGGCGAGAAGGCGAGAAGCCCGGGGACTCCCCCTCCCGGGCTTATCGGCACGTGGGCCGTGGGTGGGTTCTCGCGCGTGCAAGGAAGCTTCGAGGAGAGGGCGACCGAGAGCAAAGGACGAACGTTCGCGCAGAGGCCGACGCCTGAAGCAGGAGGTCTGCTCGATGCGAGCATGAGCGCGCTTGCGCACCGGCGTGTAGGGTCCCGAGCTGCCTGCCACCAGCGCCGACGAGAGGCCAGGCAGCTTGAAGGTTCGGACGCTCGGGTGTGGACGGTAGTATTAGAAACGGGGGAGCTGCGCTAGGCGATCCGCCAAGCACGGGGCAGGTACGGCGGCCTGCAGAGGGCCAAGAACGACGGATGACGACGGCGAGAAGGGTTTAACGTTTGACACGAGGTGGCACGTCGCCGTTAGTGTTGCAGGCACCGTACGGCATTCATATACGGAGGTGTGCCAGCGCAGCAACGTCGCGGGCCATCGGACGTCTGGTAGACAGGTAGAAGATGTTATGTGAGCGTCTCGGACTAGTGAAACATTAATGATAACATACTGGGACCCTGGGGCCCTGACCGCGGGTAGGGCGGATTTTGTGGTGGAGAGGGTTGATAATTGGAACCAGCACGCTCAAGTTTGGATTGTTCGCGTCCGAGCCTAGTTGAATGGGGTGCACTGGGGTGTGACGGCAGGAAGTAACGAGTGTGGACGAAGGCGCGTGGGTTCGCGCACACCCAACCAAATACTGCGGTATTGCATGGTCCAGGGAACGAGGCCGAGCATACCGTGTTGCAGTTCGCTGCTGCTGTGGGGGGCCACCGGACGCTCATGCAAGCTGCGCGACACTCTAGATCAGAGACATCTCCAGCCTGCATTGGTAAACAAAACGCTCACCGATCACGCATAGGGCCGTTCTGTGAAGGCATCCACTCGATTTGTATCTAAAGTGGCCTAAATGAGAGGCGAGTTGAGGACCCACACAAACGTCTGGCACCAGAAACCACCGCCATGTTGGTGTCCTGCGCGGCTTCGGAAGTGACTAGACCTAAGACTACTAGTGACGTTTGGACAATCTACGATCCATCATTTACTTACATAATCTTGCGAGAAGCAGTGCTTGTGCAAGACATGATTTCAATGTCGCCTTGAACTACATAAGCTCAAAGCTGAGCGCGGTTGAACGTAGTCCTCCTCAGGCTTAGTTAACACCAAAGAGACCCCTGCGAAGACAGTCCCTAGAGCAGCATGGACATATTGCGGGAGAACAACGAGCTCGAGACAGGTTACCGTGGTGCGGAAGGGCAGGGGAAGGGTAACGTGTATATCATACTATATGTGCCAGTGTGTTGAACTTTGCCGAAGGCCCGGGGACCTTGATGCCGACCGGTAAGCGCCTTTGTTGGTTGGGCCGATAAATTTAATGAATGGGTCACATAAACGGTAATAACTGAACCGTAACAAAAACATTCAGCGATGCATGTATGTTCATAGCAACTCCTGGTTTCGATCCAGGGACTTCAGGGTTATGAGCCCTGCACGCTTCCACTGCGTCAAGTTGCTATGAAGGCTATCTGGCAAGATAACCTCATGAGTCATCGCAATCCATCTCGTGATCTCTCCCCATAAGTACCATCATGTCACTCGTGCTAAGTCTGCCAATCGCACGCCAGTGTTGGTGTTCACTGTTTCCGAGTCTGAGTTGTGGTTCATGCACAACATTGCACATGCAGCTCCCAATTGCTCATCTTTTATCAAGCAGACCATCCGTTTTCTAACTTTCCTTACCCCATAGATATTGCCCCCAAACACAAATGATCTCGGACCCGACTCTCGAGTTCTAGGCTGGGCCACTCAAATGCAATCGTCATTCGCAAGCAGAATGAATACCCACCCAGTAGATCATGCTACCCTTGCTCTACAAGTTCTCCCAAGCTCTCGACTGGCAGCTCATTGGCACAACCCTGTGTGCTATCGTAGCTCTCACAATCTTATGCAAGTTTGTTCGCACCAACACCCCTCTCGCGAGCACGCTGCCTTTACCTCCCGGCCCAAGCCGCTCCCGATTATCGGTAACCTCTTCGACATTCCCACCAGGCGCCTCGGCGCCAGCTTCCGTCGTCCGAAGAATCAGCGAAAAATATGGTTCGTGGTGGCTTGTCAGGCTTCACGCTGCGTATGCGCTGATTTCTGGTTGGCGACAGGTGATGTTGCCCACATTTCTGCCCTCGGGCAGTCTATGATCGTGCTCGGCTCGTACACCGCCGCGTGTGCATTACTGGATGACCGTTCTGCAAACACGTCCGACCGGCAGCATTCTGTAATGGCAGATATGTGAGTCCGTGGATTCGGATAGCCTTGATAAATGCTACTCCCGGCGTACTTTATCATGCATGGTCCCCCATCTGGAACTGGATTCTCGTCATGGGACTTCGCGCTGTGGAGGCATGGTGGTCTCGTGGGCGTTTTTCGCTGCGATTCTCAGCTCGCTTTCGTTTTCTTGAGTGCGCTAACGTGTTGACCGTGACATAGGTACCCCGAGCCGTTCGAGTGGAGGATAGTTCCGCGCTCCGATCGCACGGACTTGATATCGTCCGAGAGAGAGTAGGTGGCCCACTGCGGAGGTCGCACGTTGCATGGAGAAGTAATGATTAGCGAAGGGTCTGGCTTGGAATTAATGTACACAAGCGTTTCTGTCGAAGATCTACAATGACTGGCGGCTCACTCGTCCCCGAATCCAGCACTCTAGGCAGGATCTCCTCGCACGGCCCGAGGAATACGAAATCCGCAAGCTCGTCCCGATTACTCCTCTCCGCGTTGAAGATCGCGACCGTCCCGCCCCGCTCCTTCACCTTCGCCGCGAACGTCGCCGCCGGATGCACCTGCAATCCCCCCACCACCACAATTGTCAGTATCAGTATCACTCTCCCATATATGACACGACTGAACCCAGCGACTCGGACGTACGACAGCAGAGGTGCCGACCACCATAATGACGTCCGCGCCCTCCACCACGCGCACGACCTCCGCGATGCGATGCGGCGCCTCCGTGAACCACACGATGTCCGGGCGCAGGAGCGACCCGCACCGCTCGCACCGCGGCAGGTCCGGCACCGCGATCTCCGGCTCGCCCCATTCGTCCGTTTCACCCGCCAGTGCTACCCCAGCGAACTTCGCCGCCGCCCACGCGCGCGCGTCAGATAGGGTTCTTTTCGGTTGGGATTGGGGAGGGAGAGGCGCAGGGCGGGCGTCGACGACGTGCTCGGTGCCGGCGAGCGCGGGGCAGAGCGGCGTGGCGGGGAGAGCGTGCGGCGCTTGCACTCGTAGTCCGTGCAGAGCACCCCCGCGACGTGCCCGTGCATCTCGAGTAGGAGCGGGTCCCCGTCCACCGAGTCCATTTCGGCGGTGAGCGGACTGGGGAGGCCGGCCTCCTTGTGTGCGTGCTCGAGGGCGCGCCGGTCGAGGCCGTCGATGTTCTGCGTGATGAGGGTGAAGGCGGAGTGCGGGGCGAGTTTGTGCCGGAGCTCGGGGAGGGCGAAGCGGGCGAGGGCTTCGTGCGCCGCATTTGGCGAGGCGGTTAGCATCCTGGAAACGAGAGGGGGTAAGTTGCCTGCCACGTTACAGGGACTCGGAAGGGGTGAGGTGGCTGTGAGATGCATACATCGTCCTGAGGTAGTGGTTATACTGCCATATCCGGGAAGGATCGTCGATGAATGCGGCTTTGGTCGAGAGCTTGTAGAAATCATGGCCGCGCCACAATGGTCCGCCTGTGTTTCCACGCCACGTCGTGATCCCTGCAAGTGCAAGTGATCGCCAGGGTCGTCAGTGTGCTTGATGTCTACTTTCGGGGGAGTAATGTACTGACCGGATGCTACTGATAAACCTGCACCAGCGAGTACCACTATGCGCTTGGATCGCGCTAATACCGCTCGGAAGGCTTCAATGTCCTTATTGAGCGTCGATTGTTGCATTCTTCTATAGGCCGATGTTGATGTTGTGCGTTAGCAACGCTAGTACTGGAAGACTTAGTGACGACGGCACAGGGTAAAGCGGGAGCGAAGAGGAGCTACCACCGTGGCGTCAGGCATCGAGGCTCGTTTAAGCGGGCATTGCTGAAGTAGTTGAATGCCGCAGCCCAACGGCGGCCGTTGCCGTCCCGTAACGACCAACTAACTGCGCAACGAATTGAACGATCTTGTTGTCATCTTGGAACGGTGCGCGGAGATATACATAAGTTTTGCTCGTGACTCCTTCCGCCAAACATACTTGAGGCAATGGGCCGGGCTTGAAAGAGACTGCATTATCTCCGACGCGCTTTTCTCATCGTGCCGGCGTTAGAGATAAACGTGCTGTATAGAGGACGAAGACCTCCCGTAGGTGATGCCTAGAGTCCGTTCGGCAGGTGCCATAATTCTACATGAATTCAGCTAAGTGTCTTGGATCCCCAATATTCGTGTGTGTAAACCCACTAAGACCAATGACACGTAGAGGTGCTCACCTGGCTCGACTCGCATGACCGTTGCGCGTTCGAAAGAGTCAAAGACTCAGGGTGTATAAAGTGATCGCATTGGGGCTCATTCTTGGATCACTTCTTTGCCTCACCACGCTGCTATTTGGGCCAGCAATCTGAAGACTCTGAACTTGAGAACAGAATCCACTGGATTTGCAGCCGCATATTGCAACATGCCCTTGCTTCTGCATCATCGAAGCACTGATTCCAGGCCGATATCGTGCTGTATCATCGTATCCTGGGGCTCAACGAAGCGTCTTTTTTCCTTCCTGCGTTTTGACCAGGCTCAGTCGGATGCAATGGGTTTTGTGTATGATGAGAACTAAAGCGGGACATACATCAATGCTGCTGGGTTCGATTTCGGACTCACCTGCGATCATGAGCACCACGTGCAGCGCTTGTACCTCACCATCTGCGGTGCATGGTCGTCTTGATTCTTTATGTTTCAGGGCTGAGGGCCTGCAAAACAGTATATCGAGCGAGTGGGCGCGTTCTGCTGGGGGGTCAGTGAGGTACTTATGAAAGTGGCCACTGGCATGGGGCGAGCGGAACCAAGGACGGGGAGGAGTGGCGTAGATCATCAGCGCTTGGGATGCCAAGTCGGGCGGGTAGATCGGATGCGGGATCGGGAGAGACAAAGTGGTCGTCGTCGGCGATGACGTATGGGTGGAGTTTTGGTTTTACAAGGTTTGCTTCCGCTGCCATGGAGACCACGTGCATTGTTATAGTAGGTGCTGCTCCAACTACGGCCTCCCCACCAAATATCCACAATTTTTCTGAAGACATACGTCTATGGATGCGAATCATGGACTCATTTTCGCTGTGAACATCACTGCAACGAGCTCAAGCTTCCAGATTGCCGACCGCGCACAGCCCGCCTGATCAATTCTGCTGCCTCTGCTGCGCGGGCACAAGAGCATACTTAAACTCACGGCGAGAAGAGGGAAAAGGTGGCCCCCATACAGTACAGGCACCGCATTGCGCTACTTTTGTGTTTCCGTCCGGGACGACGATCGATCGTGGGTTGTGGCTGGCAGCTGGCGCCATTTGCGTAACGCCTTTTCTCTTCCAAGCTTCTTCCATTCATCCTTAACTTATCTCTTCCGCTTGCCCCCACCACAGGCTCCTCCCCCCCGTCGCTCCTTGTTCCTTCCTACCCCCATACCCTTATCACCTCCAGGCTCCTTAACGCGACGGCCTCATGTAAGTGTTCACTCACCAGAGCAGTCCTTATTGCAGCGCAGCACAGGACCGGATCTCACGACTTGCGCAGGTCAAACCTCTCCGGGGCGACGAGCGCGTCGACCGCGACCTTCGTCACCGCCCTCGTCTTCAACGCCGCCGTCTTCGGGATCGAGCTTGGAATCTTCACCCTCGTCCGGCCCTTCTTCCCAGCCATCTACCAGCCCCGGACCTACATATTCCCAAAGAGGTGAGTCGTCTTCCCTTCGTTGCTGCGCTATTGGGTCCTGGGAAGAGGGAGAACGAGGAGAGAGGGCTGGGAAATGTGGTTCAAGTGTGGTTTGGATGGTGGGTGATGGCCGTGGTGGATTATCGTCATTGGGCGGGGTGGCGGAGCAGGAGGGCGCTCCGAGGGCGACGCATCTAGCCGCTGCTGTGCATGAGATAGCGTTGTGGTTGCTCTCGCCGCCGTTCGCAGTGCGTCCTTCGTTCTCTTCTGCTCTCTTGTCCACAATGCGCCTCTGCGTTTGGCGTCGTGGCTTCCCGCGCGCCATCCCTTGTTCCGGCGCTCCTGGCAAACATGAATGGAGGACCGCAGGATGACATTCTTCCATTCATGCCGCCCATAGCGCGGTGGCGCGAAGGATAGCTTGACAGAATGCGTCGATGATATTGACTGATACTTGGAGACTTTTTTTTTGGGCTCGGTTACTTCGTCTGTGTCATGTGCTCAAGGACAGACAGTGGAACTTGAAGTGGGATTCGTTGTGGATGCTTTTTGCCGCTCGCCGGGTTCCGCTTTCCGTGTCGTTGGGCGAAAGACGGGATCCTGACACTCATAATATTAATACACCCGTGACCGTTCATGAGGCTTGCAACACCAAGTCGACGGTCGACGTTGCTCGATGAGAAACGCCCTCGACGACACGTCTTGACAGAATGCATCCACTGTCACCGTCGTGGGACTGATGAAGGCTCGCTATTCCCACACCCCGAAACTTGCCACCCTGTCGAAACCTTCCCTGTAAGAGCTTCTCATGAGTCATCCGTACCCGCTTTCTTGTTTTCGACGCCGTATCGGCGTGGGGGCGACTGGTAGGCATTGACCGCCCTGGGATTCGTTCATTGGTGTCGGTGAGATTGCGAGACCTCTGCAATCGTTCCGACGTCTAGCTTGAACATGAAAATAGAATAGTTGGTCGAGGCCAAGGAATCGCTTTTTCTCTTCTCCGTTTCCGGGAAGACGACGTGTTTCGCAGTGCTGCTTCGTTGTATTCATGCTTCCGAGCCCTCTCCGTCCTCCCCCTTTTACTGTCTTCTTGCTAGGGCCGTGATATTCATAGTCTCCACCCCACAGCCACCGTGTACCAGACCTAACCAAAGATGACGACAAATGGGGTATCTTACAATGGCCCATCGCCATCTACAACGCCGACTACGAGCAAATTCGGACGAAGAATGGCATGGATGCGTACTTCTTCGTCCGCTTTCTGCGCATGATTGTCCGGATGCTTACCCCGATCTGGCTCATCTCCTGGGTTGTTCTTCTCCCCGTTACCTCCGTTAACACTTCCGTCACCGGCCATCAGGGCCTCGACATGTTCACTCTGGGCAACGTAGCACCGGACAAGCAAGTCCGGTATTCCGCCCACATCATCCTTACTTGGCTATTCACCATCTGGATCTGGTGGAATATCCGCTACGAGATGAAACACTTTGTGACCGTGCGTCAGAAGTGGCTCATCGACCCGAAGAACGCTGCCTCGGCGCAGGCCAGCACCGTACTCATCACGGGCGTCCCCCGTCGATATCTCACCGAGGCGGCCCTCACCCAATTGTTTTCTCACCTCCCTGGCGGCGTCGCGAAGGTCTGGCTCAACCGCGACCTCAAGGAGATGCCCGACGTATTTGACCGTCGGCAGGCGGCCGCGGCAAAGCTCGAGTCCGCGGAAACCAATCTCCTGAACATCGCCGTCAAGCTGCACAAGAAAAAGCTCAAGAAAGAGGCGAAGAGCGGCGACAAGCGTGGGTCGCTCGATACCAGCCGCCCACTGACCGCCAACAGCCCGACCACCGTCGACGCGGAGCGCGACGTGTCCCTGGCGGAGAAGCTCGTCCCGCGCAACAAGCGTCCGACGCACCGTCTCCCCGTCGCCAGCTGGATGCCGTTCGCGCTCCCGCTGATCGGCAAAAAGGTTGACTCTATCGACTGGGCGCGCGAGGAGCTCGCGGAGACGAACGCGGCCCTCCGCGACGCCCGGCGCACGCTCGCCCGCGACGTCGCAGCCTCCTCCTCGTCCAATGTCCTCTCCCCGACGACGAGCAAGTCCAAGGCCGCGAAGGACGACGCGCAGATCGAGCAGACGTACCCCCCGCTGAACTCGGCGTTCGTGCTGTTCCACCAGCAGATCGCGGCGCACATGGCGGCGCAGGTGCTGACGCACCACATGCCGTACCGGATGGCGTCCAAGAGCGTGAACGTCGCGCCGGCGGACGTGATCTGGAGCAACCTGAACATGAACCCGTACGAGGCGCGCATCCGGACCGCGATCTCGTGGGCGATCACCATTGGCTTGATCATCGTGTGGGCGATCCCGGTCGCGTTTATCGGTGTGGTGTCGAACGTGCACTCGCTGTGCGCGACGTACAGCTGGCTCGCGTGGCTGTGCACCCTCCCGCCCGTCATCGTGGGCATCATCTCCGGTATCCTGCCCCCGGCCCTCCTTGCGATCCTCATGATGCTCTTGCCGATTATTTTGAGGCTGTTGGCGAGGCTGGAGGGCATGCCGCAGCGCACGATGATCGAGTTGAGCTTGATGACGCGCTTCTTCATCTTCCAGGTCGTGGTGAGTAGTATCTCGACGCCGCAATCTCCGTGCTCGTATCTCTGATCTGTGTGGAATGGACGCTGACGAGACGCTTTCTCTTTCTAGAACTCGTTCCTGGTCGTGACGCTCTCGTCGGGCATCATCGCCGCGCTCCCGAGCCTGGTCAACAACCCGGGCTCGATCCCGACGCTGCTCGCCCAGAACCTGCCCAAGGCCTCGACGTTCTTCCTGACGTACATCGTCCTCCAGGGCCTGTCGGGTACCGCGTCTGGATTCCTGCAGGCCGTGCCGCTCGTGCTGTACTACGTGAAGCTGTTTCTCCTCGGGTCGACGCCGCGCTCGATCTATGGGATCAAGTATACGTTGCGGTCCGTGTCGTGGGGCACGCTGTTCCCGACCGTTACGCTTCTCGTCGTCATCAGTGAGTTCCCCGCTTCGTTTTTTTGGGTGCCTCCAAGTCGCCGCCGCTCACGCCGAACGTCCAAACAGCCATCGCGTACAGCATCATCTCGCCGATCATCAACGGCCTCGCGGTGGGCACGTTCTTCCTCTTCTACCACCTCTGGAAGTACCTCTTCCTCTGGCAGCTCGACGGCGGCGCGCAGGCGGGCGGGTCCGAGACGGGGGGCCTCTTCTTCCCGAAGGCGATCCAGCACATCTTCGTCGGGCTCTACATCCAGCAGATCTGCCTCGCGGCGCTCTTCTTCCTCGCGCGCGACGCGAGCCAGGCGGCGAGCGCGGTGCCCGAGGGCGCGCTCACCGTCGCCCTGCTCGCCCTCACGGCGTTCTTCCACGCGATCATCGCGAACTCGTACGGGCCCCTGACGGAGTTCCTGCCGCTGACGCTCGCGGACGCGATGCACAAGAGCGACGGGGATTTGAAGGTGCTCGCGCAGGAGATCGAGGACGGGGACGATCAGTCCGAGGGGAGGACGAGCGACGTGGACGTGGAGAAGCTGCGGAGGGAGTCGGGCGAGTCGGGGGTGCGCAAGCGCACGAGCGCGTCTGGCGACCCTTCGCCCCAGGCGGACGAGGAGGAGGCCGAGGCCGAGGCGTCGAGCCCGATCTCCATCTCCCAGAAGGGCGCAGGCAAGAGCGCGGACAGGGGCCGGCGCAGCGAGGAGGACGTGCAGAGCGAGGCGGATCTGGTGCGGGGGGTGGACGAGGAGGGCGGGCCGAAGGACTTCTACCACCCGGCGAGCGTGGAGCCGCAGCCGACGATCTGGATCCCGCGGGACGCGCTCGGGCTGGGGGAGGCGGAGGAGCGGGCGTGCAGGGCGGCGGGGCTCGCGGCGTCGACGCGGGACGCGGTCATGGACGCGGAGGGGCAGGTCGACATCTCGGGGCCGCCGCCGGACAAGGAGGAGCGGGATTGAGTTGGGATCAGTGTAGGTTCGGATCAAGCCGCCTTCTCCGAACGAATTTTCGTGCTCTGCGAAGCGAGCGCCGGAGCAAGGGCTTGCTCCGAACCTAGGATTAGTGTAGGCCCGCGGTGGTTTGGCAGATGGGACCGGGGGTTGTGATGACGCGGAGTTGTCGCTTTTGATTACTTACTTGATTGCCTGGTTTATCAGACATGCATACCCTCCAGTCATTGTTGTTTGTGCGTGGATAATGTCGCGTGTGCTCCAGTGCTGATGTGCTGAGGAACTCTGTACCGCTAGCACGATGTTTCGTTACCACGTTGTTGTCCGAACAGTGGTTGCTATCTATATCTTTAATTACTGACTTAGTGTGCTCTTCGATCTATCTGAAGACTGATTGGATAGTACTAGTGTGTACAGGATGGTCATGGTCATTTCACGCACGTTGTTCTGGAGCTGCTTACACCGGACTTCTGATTTACGAGTGGTTCCGTTTCTTACCCAATATACATACGTTCATGTGAAACTTCGGTGCCGCGACGGATGCAGCTGTCTCGGGCGAGAACGAAATTTGCTTCCATGTGCTGCGACGGCCTCGAACACATCGATTGCGTCCGTGGGCGTTGATAGGACTGACAAAACGGGAAATACGGCGCTTCGCCACACGTCTTTGTTATACGCGTCGTGCGCTTGAGTCTCAGTCTCGAATGCTTCTCGTCTTTGACCAGCTCTGACCAGCTCGATTCTTACGGCTTCAACCTCGTACACGTTTCAGAGAAGCTATCGAAGTCCTGGGCGCACTGTGCACAAGGCGAAGGCTGAACCGCGCCAATGGCGACTTACCATCTTCTGGCAAATCTCCGAGCACGGACCGCATGAAAGGCCGTGTCGCACGAAGGCGGTCTGGACAGGACTGGGGACGTGGTGGCACGGAGGGGGCCAGGTGACGAGCCTATTCGAGGCTGTGGCGGCGGAGGAGAACGTCCCATGCAAGTCCCATGAACGATGTTGGGCTGCGGGGGCCAGCTCGGAAGTCGAATCCCGGCCGAGGCTCGCCTTGGGTCTGGGGACACTGCAGCGGTAACGGTTCGGAGGACGACCGGGTGCCCAGCCCCTGTCTCCCTCGACCCACTTTGCCAATTCGAGAACACGACGGCTTCTTATCAGGGCACGAACCGCACTTTCCCAAGCACCACCACCGAATGTTCAGAATCACGCTTCCCCCCGCGTTCCCACAACGAATTCCCGGGGCGCGCGCTGCCTCGCGCCGTATAAAGCCTCGCGCTTCCTCTCTGCTTCCCCCATCTCCAAAACTCATCTCCAGCTCCATCCGATCCCACTCGACTTCCACCGCGTCTTCTTCCACAGCGACAGACAACGCTCGCCCCATCATGTCCGCCCAGTTCAACATCCCCAAGGTCCAGAAGGCCGCCATCGTCGAGAAGACCTCCGAGGCGCTCAAGATCATCGACAACCACCCCGTCAAGCAGCCCGAGGACCTCGCCCCCGGCGAGTGCCTCGTCGAGCTCGACTGCTCCGGTGTCTGCCACACCGACCTCCACGCCCGCAACGGCGACTGGCCCATCCAGGCCAAGCTCCCCCTCATCGGCGGCCACGAGGTACGCGTCTTCCGTCCATATCGCGCACACCGATCGAAGTATTGACCTCGCGCGCGTCGTTCACTCTTACTAGGGCGTCGGACGCGTCGTTGCCATCGGCGCGCACACGCAGGACTCGCCCGTCAAGCTCGGCGACCGCGTCGGCATCAAGTGGCTCGCGTACTCGTGCTTGGACTGCGAGCCGTGCCGCAAGGGCATCGAGCAGAGTGCGTGCGCCCTCGCTGGTCGCGTCTCGTCTCGCGCTGACGTCATTGATGACATGCTATCCCGCGCCCCGCGCCCCGCGCTTCGGCACTCCGTACCCCGCATTCCCCCATCCCGCATTCGTGCCCCACATCGGAATAGGCTGCCTGAACGGCCGCTACAGCGGTTTCACTGTCGACGGAACGTTCTCCCAGTACGTCGTCTCCTGGGTGACACACGTCACTCCTATCCCCAAGGAGCTCTCGTCCGCCGAGGCTGCCTCCATCCTCTGCGCCGTGAGTATACTGTTGTCATTATCATTGCTTTCCCGCGAAGAACCACGTTCGCTGATCATCGTCATCGACGGCATCCCTAGGGCATCACTGTGTACCGCGCTATCAAGTACTCGAAGGCGAAGATCGGTGACTGGATCGTCCTCCCCGGCGCCGGCGGAGGTCTTGGCCATCTCGCCGTTCAGTACGCCGTCGCCATGGGCCTCCGCGTCGTCGCCATCGGTACACCTTTTCCATGTCTCATTCCGTCCTCCATCCCCTAATGCACAGCACACAGACACTGGCGCGGAGAAGAAGGAGCTTGTCACGCGCCTCGGCGCCGAGAAGTGGGTCGACTTCCGCGAGACCAAGGACCTCGTCAAGGACGTCATCGCGGCCACCGACGGCCTCGGGGCGCACGCCGCGGTCGTCACCGCGGCGACGGGCGCGGCGTACGCGCAGGCGGTTGACTACCTGCGCATGGGCGGCACGCTCATGGTCGTCGGCCTGCCCGCGAAGGCGAACCTGAGCGCGGACATCTTCTTCACCGTCGTCAAGAGCATCAGCATCCTCGGCTCGTACGTCGGCAACCGCCAGGACGCGCGCGAGGCGCTCGACATCGCTGCCCGCGGGAAGGTCAAGTGCTACTATGTCCTGAAGGAACTCTCGGATCTCGGCCAGTGCGTACCCCCTCTCCTCTCTTTTTTTTCTTGCGTTGCATGACGAGAAGGATGGGTGCTAACGCGTGCTTGGGGTTTGTAGGACGTACGAGGCGCTCGAGCAGGGCAAGATCGCGGGCCGCATCGTGCTCAACATGAAGGACTGAGGACGTCTTCTTCGGTTGCCGCTCCCCGCTCCATTTCTGTAACATTATCATTATCCGACGACTATGGGGGCGGTCTGTATGTACGCATTACGAAGTAAACTAAGTGGGGATGTAATATACATGCGCTTGGATGAATCCAAAAACCACGATTGCTGTCGCTTGAACCTCTCCTCCGAATACGCGTGATCCGTACTCAACCGAGCCTTCTTCTTCCATTTAATATTGCGAAGGCAGTTGCAAGGCACCCATTCCGTGATCCCTCGAGGGCTTCTCCACGTTGATTGAAAACAAGCTCGCGAGTTACTGCGCCTCAGGCTGCGACGACGACTCTGACCGTTCGCCGCCGACGCCGACGCCGACGACGAGATCGCGCACGGCGTCAGCGAAACCCACGACGAACTCCTTCCCGAACTCCTCGTCCACCGCGCTCCGGCCCCAGCTGATCACGACCCCCAAACCCCCGCCCGGCGTGCCCGCCACGCACACCTTGAGCGCGGCGCCCAGCGTCCCGTCCCCCTGCGCGAAGAGCACGTCCCGGATCGCCCACAGCGGTTCCGGGGTTGCCGAGGACGGTTCCTGGGCTTGCGTCGGAACGTCATTCCCGACGGGCCTCGCCTGACCGGCTTCGTTATCGTCCTTCGGGGTGGCGGTGGTCGAAGAATTTGCGATCGTGTTCCGCACGTTCCCCGTGGGGGCGGGGTTCGCGTCGGCTGGGGACGTGGGGTGTGGGGGATCCGCGTTCGCGTTCGCGTCCCCGTTCCCCGTCTCGTTCCCGACCCGGTTCCCCATGGGGCGGTGTGGGGAAACTAGCTCTAGCTCTAGCTCGGGATCAGGCGTACTAGTGCCGCGGGGGCCGCCTCCCCCTTCCTGCAGTCGATCACTGGGGCGGGGCGCCGGGGCGTTGCTGTTGCTGTCAGGTTCAGGTTCGGAAGTCGTGCGGGCCCGGGCGTGGGCTTCGGCGTGGGGGGAGGAGTCCTTTGCGGGCATGGTTGGGTGTGCTTCTGAATCATCCTTTGCTGACACGTTCGCTGGCTCGGGATTGGGCTCTGGCAATGCAATTTTGCCAGCCGGTTCGGGTTCAGGGGAGGGATCGTGGATACCATTAAGGGCGTTGATGCTCGACTCGGAGTCTGTCGGCAGTCCGCCGGGCAGCGTGAGTTTGGTGGTGGTGCGAGGAGCTGGCACCGCGGCGCGCGGGCGAGCGGATGGTACTGCCGGTGACGTTTCCTTTTCCTTATCTCCTTCCGCAGGGACGGGGGCGGCGATCGTCTCCCTAGCTCTGCCTTGTGCTTCTGTTTCCATTTCCGTTTTTCTGGTTCTGCGACGGAAGCGGCGGCGGAGACAGGAGATTCGGGCAAGGGCACGGATTCTGGACGAACAACGGGACGCTCGCCTTGTGCACCCGCACCAACCACATGGGCCTGGGCCGCATCCGTCTTTTCTTCGATTTCTGCCCCGGGTGCACTGGCGGTGGGGGCCGCGATTTCTGTGGTCTCCGCGCGCCCGTTCGCAGTCGTCGCACCTGCAGCCGCGTCGCCTGCACCCCGGCTCGCGTCCTGTGACTTGACGGCCTCCGCGACGGCCACGGCGGGTGTGGGAACGACTTGGACGGCATGCCGTCCCTCGAGCTCCTCCTCTTCCTCCCCCAGACCAGAAGAGTACGCGCCGAGGTTGGAGAGCTCGATGCCGATCATGCGCCTGTGCCCGAGGGGACGGCGGACGACCCCCGCCTTTACCGGGGCTCCCGACGAGCTTGAGCAGGCCCATCGCGGACGCTGCGTGCGGGACCGCCGCCTTGAGCTCCCGGGCGAACCGCGCTGCCTCGGTCCACGGGAAGTCTGCCTCCCCTCCTGCAAGACCGGCCCGGAGAAGAGCTGGTGCTCGGAGAAGTGGTACGAGTAGTGGTTGCAGAACGCGTCCGGGGGCGCGCCGGTCGCGCTCCGGAGCGAGATGGGCACGTATGTCGTCGTGGACCTGAACTTGCCGTGCTCTTGCCGGGCGAGGAGGCGCGAGAGGACGAGGAGGGAGACGGTGTGCACGGTCGCGGTGAGCGTCGCGCCGTGTTCGCGCGTGAGGGCGAGCAGGCGCCGTGCCTCGTCCGGGGCGTACGTGAGGATGTGCACGCGCATGTCGAGTTCGAAGGAAGGGGGGATGCGGTTCCCCGCCCACGTCGCGAGGTGGCGGCGCCACGCGCACGGGTTGAAGAGCTTGAGGGTCTCGCGGAAGACGGTACGCCACGGGATGGAGATGTGCGTCGCCTCCTCCAGGCCGGGAGGGAGGTGCTGGTTCTCAGCGAACTGAACGGACGTCGGGGACATGCGGTCCTCCTGGAGCGCCTTGAGGAGGAGACGGTGGAAGGCGAGGCCGCTAAGACCGTCGCACAGGGCATGGTCGAACGCGAAGATGAGTGTGCCGTCACGGAGGACGGCGAGCCGCCAGAGCGGGAGATCCGTGTCGGGGTCGAAGCCCCGCGTGAACTGCGACTCGAAGACGGATTCGAGGTTGCTGAAGTCATCGTCGATGAACTCCACCACGCGGTCGAGGTCGAGGGATGGGAGCCGGACCCATTCCGGGGGACGACCGCGTCTCCCTGACGCAGGGGCGATTCGAGAGGCAAGGGCAACATTGTTGCGCACGACCTCGCCGAGCGCGGGATAGAGAGAAGCCTTGTTGATGACGTCCCCTGAGTGGGCGGGGAGGTATCTTGCGGCGACGATGACACAGGAGTCGGCTTGGAGTTTGGTTCTTGCGAATAAGAACCACTCGAGTCTACCTATTTGATCCAATCCAGTCAGCACCACACGATGAATAGAAAGCGGGACGGATGTACCTACCTACTGCTCGGAGGTGTCTGGGAGGAGCCCGTGGGCTCTTCATTGTGCCTTGACGATCCACGTCCGACATAGGGTCCTACTATCTAGCCGTAGCCTGTAGTTCCTGCCAGGTCACGTCCGTCCAAGGGGGATATCCTGTTTATTCTGTTATAGTACGATCAAGAAAGCAAAAAGGGTTGCACGTACTCTACCGGCAGATTGATTGTTCTGTGCAGATGTTACATTGCCACTGCCTCCGTCGTCCGTTGATGGCACCACAAGCGTCTGTGTCGTCAGAATGTACAGCGCATCATTGTGTCATGGCGAGCGAAACCTCCTATCAGACGTTCAATCTGCGTCTATAAGTAAATGGATGAAGGACTTACGACGGACATAAGCAATGAAAGCCGCAGTGTAAACGAGCATGTAAGTGGTCTTAAACAAACCAGGTTGTGAAGACTTAGTAAGCAGTGTTGAACTTGCGCAGCCACAAGTATTAGACGCCATTCGCCAAATTGGGAAATTGGCGACCAAGATGACGAACTCCAAGGTAACCACCTCGCGAGAATGGAATCCAGTTTAACGGATGGAATGAGAAGATAGCAATTTTTGGAACATTGGTTCGGAGTGACCTAAAAACCTAGTCTGCTCTTTTGTCTACTTACTCACACCCGGGCCGGGGCCGCCGGCCGCCAGGCGAAAATCTCGGACTTAGTACTGGTGACCGTGGCAACTTGCAGGGGGAGATACAATACATTAATTCACCATTACTTGGGGATGCGCACATTTAGGTTCCAATTTGAGGAATTCATGGAGCCCGGATATTATTCGATCTTCCAGAGAGCGTACAGCATGATCTAGATAAGTCCAGCGGACGGTGAGTACCTGTCGAGAAACGGAACAACTAGTGTATTCAACTCACTTCAGAATGTGCATACTCTCGAATCCTCGATGGGACGCGGCATCGCCCCATCGTGAGCGCTCTCGTGGTGCAGCGTCGCCCACTCTTTCGCCTCCTGCTCCAGAGCATCCGGATCCTCACACTTGACGAAGCCCTGCTTCACGAGACCGCGCACACAGTGCATCGTCCACGTCCGACACGTGAAGGTGTCGAACGGTGGGGGCGGCTCCGTCAAGCACACCTGGTCGATCCACGCGAGTGCCTCTGCGCCGGCGGGCCCGCCGGGGTCGCAGAAGCCGATGCGCAGCGCGCCGTCGAGGAGGAAGGACTGCATGATGCCGTTGTTCGGCGCGCTGTCGCAGATCCAGCCTGAGCCCATCTGCTTCACGTTGAATTTGTAGCCGCCGTGCGGCGTGCGGTGGTGGTAGAGGGCCCAGTGGAAGCCCTTGGCGAGATCGCGGTCGCGGATGAAGAGCAAGAGATAGATGCCGCCGATTTGGAGGCGCGAGTCGATTGCGGAGTGAGCGGGCATGTCTGGCACCAAGGTGTTGAGGTCGATCTCTCGATGTTCACGTTTTCCTGGGGTAAGGATGTCTGGTACTTGGTGGTACTAAGCGAAGTTCGACATCTTGCCGCCACCGCCACCGCCTCTCAAGCGTCTACGAGGAACTGGGCGGCTGGCATGCCGGACTCGCCCCGTGGTTCGGAGCCCGAGGATAGCAGTTTTATGTGATTGCCCTCTGCCGCCATGGACCTTAGTACGATCAGTGATTGGAATAACCGGCAGGTTTCTAAACAAAATGAAACGGGCCTCCGAGCAACAGGAAAAGCATTTATTAATATTAGACGAACACGCCGGTGTCTGCCGCGCAACAGGCCCGGGGTTAAACCTAGCTCAACGCGCTGACCACCGTCATCCATCTCAGTAGTAGACAGACGATGGGATTGACCCACTTGACGTCCGCGGATACAATGGAAAGGGGATCGTCTACCAAACGCGGATGGGATCAAACCTATCGGTTCCGTATGATTTGGTTGGGAGCATGATCATCATCGTCATAAGTTGAAAGCACACGCACCGTCTTGAGAAGTTGAACACATAAGACATACCCTATAGGACTCTTGTCGGGATAAACGAGTCCTTGGGGCTGGGATTATTTCGGATGCCCAAAGGTAGGCCCTTCAAGGGCTGGAGCGCACGACGAGACTAATGAGTCTTCAGCAACCAATGGCCTAAAATGACGAGCGCTTGACCGTACTTACCGTGAGTTGAGCATCAGAGTAAATTGACCCTAAGGGATACAGCAGCGGATTACATAACATGTGAATGTCCATACAGAGTGGGGCATGAACAGAGTGCAAGCGGTGTGTTGGTGAGTGGGTGATTAGACCAGGCCAGTCGCGTCAAGGCTCTGGCGTAAGAGGATGCTGAACCAAGACAACGTAGCGACAAGCTTGTCATCATAGTGTAAGCGGCGATAAAGGAGAAACACCCACTCTGTAAAAGAGTCAGTCGACCATGATTGTAAGATAAAAGAGCATGGGGCTCTGACATACCTTCCATAGACGCCATGACCGCTCGGAACGCGACAGTATCCGTCGCGGTGGTCACGCTTTCCACCATGTAGTCAGCGCACGGAATCCATACGCCCGCGACGAGGGCGGAAGGGTCAAAAGAGGCGTAAACATGACATACGAAATAAAGACCTCTCTCTCCTTCGGGTTGTCCTTCCGCGCTAGCTCAGCGAAGCGCCTCACGAAGTACTCGCGACCTGCCTCGGCATCACCCTTCTCGCCATCGTAGTCCTAAGCACCGGAGGTTAGTACCAACGCGATCGCGAAAGAGTCCCACCACACTTGCCGGGAAATAGGTGTTAATATGTGAAGTCTGGATTTTCCTCTCGAACAGGTCGTTCTTGTTCAGGAATAAGATCTTGGGGGGCGTCAGATCCAACGTATGCGCAGCTCTGAAGGAAGGCATGGGACTCACTATAGGTGTCCGCTCGAACCACCGCGAACGGTGGCATATCGAATCCCAAACTGTCATCGCGTCCATCATCTGGTTCTGTTGAACGGGAACGAACAGTACAGTCAGTCGCCGAGACAGGCAGGGGCGTCAAGGTGGTGACATACGATGTGCTTGTCTTCGACGAGACACTGGTCATATCCACTCAAGCTCACGGCGAACGACACGCACGTCACGTTCTGGAAGCAGTGGATCCACTTCCGCCGTTCGCTCCTCTGGCCGCCGACGTCGACCACGAGCATGTCATGGTCGCGGAGCCTGAAGAGAGTCTCATAGATGCCGGTCGTCCGTACGTGGGAGTGAACGACGTCCTCTTCGCTAGGTACGTATGAACGCTTGAAGAAGCGATCCAAATCCGCGTAGTAGTACAGTAGACTGGAAGAAAACAGATGAAATAGAATTAACACAATGGTCATCTTGCAGGAGGGAATGCGCACTAGTCTGGCAACGCGGCCTCGTTCCCACGGGCATACGCAGCCTGGACATTGGGGTCTTCCCATAGCCGTTTGAGCGCTTCATGGTACTTGACGGGAAAAGGCTCGTTGTCTTCAATGTCCCCCGCACCCTCGAGAATGCGGATGCAATGCTGATTCCGGGGGGTCACACGCAGCCCCATATTCGTCATCTCGTCGATGACGCACTTGAGACCACGGGTAAGGTTGATAAAGATGAGTTGACGGTTGCACTCCGTTTCTGTTGGCGTAAACGGGCTGTGGTGGACAAGGCGCATCTGCTTGAGGATGGTGGATTTCCCCGAGTCTCCGGTGCCGAGGAGAAGGACCTTACATAGGCTATGATGGGACGTACGACGGGGTTCCAATGCAGTTGAGACGCACCTTAACTTGCTTTCGGGTGTTCGGCTTCGGCTAATGGGCAGAGAGAAGCTCTCGACAATGGGTTCCCTCACGACCAGACGTGAACGCACCTCTTTCGAACTCCCCTCCTCCTCGGCCTCCTTGTAAACCCCGTCGTCCCCCTCGAGGATGTCAAGGTCGCCGGAGGACACGCAGGCACCCATGGATGTTGGACGTGCGGGACGAACGAGAGGGACGTGCAGGGAGGTGGAGAATGTTGACGGAGGAGGGAACGGCCTTCCATGCCGTGAAGCCGTTAAGAGCGCGGTCCATGGGAAGATTTGATGGTACAACAGCGATGCGAACAGCAAAACAGCTTCTCTTGTCAGCACACGGCCGCACACTGGCACCCGGTGAGACTAACAGAGGAAGGGGCCAACGGTCCTCCAGCGGCACGGAACCGCGCGTTGAGAGGAGAGGAGAGACGTAGTCTTGTTCGCCGCTGCCGCCTCTTTC
The DNA here is from genome assembly GCA_026283605.1 of Ganoderma lingzhi. Lineage (NCBI taxonomy): Eukaryota > Fungi > Basidiomycota > Agaricomycetes > Polyporales > Polyporaceae > Ganoderma > Ganoderma lingzhi. The sequence continues at coordinate 613,962 of JAPJYM010000021.1, read as the reverse complement.
TCCATTATCTCGGTCCCGTGCACATATGTGCCGTGTAGACGAGGCGTACATCAGTACGCAATCTTCAAACGCTGTCTAAGAGCAAGGTTTAGGTTGACGTACCCTTCGATCGCAGCCACAGTCACTGCTTCCTGGGCGCCATTCCATCGCCGCCAGTCTGGCCACCATATATGTCTCGCACTGCGTTGCAGAGCACGATAGGGCTTGAAAGGGACAGGTACGCGGATTGGACAACCTTGCGGGACCCTGGATAACACAGAAAGTCTATGATAAACTCGATGAGCATTGAGACCATCGAACAACCTCGGGCGGGCGGGTTGAACAGGACAAGAGACCTACTCGGATCTCGACCAAACTTCCAGAGTCTGGCGGTCTGCGTTCTCCCGAGTAACCTGGTAGAGCCTATAGACGGAGAAAACAGGAAGAGCATGGCATTTAGCAGTCCGTACGAAGAATTGGGAGGCAAGGTTTGATCTCCGGCGAATAGTTATGAGCCGGGCTAGACGCGCGCCGACATACTGAGCGTCGCTCAAGTATCTTCAGAGCATAAAGTGCCGTGGCAAGACCCTCGACTCCCGTGAATGTGAATGTACGCCAAATCGCGAGCTCGATTATCGGCCAGTCACTGCGTTACAAGCTTTGGCTCACAACATCTAGGCATTCAGAGACAGTTTCATGCACCTAAAGCAACCGTAACGGAATCAGTGCGATTGTTCTGACATACCCAATGCGAACGACACTTACCAGATACTCCACACGCAATAAGCTCCCCCTTTGGAGAGCAGGTAATGCACGCTTCAGAAGGGGATCATCCTACTCGATCCCCTCTTCCTTCGTCAACTCAAATACGAAAGCGCGGAGGGAGGGAAAGGTGCATTGTGTGAGGACGCGCTCGACGGCAGGAAGCCCATCGGCTCCGACACGATCGAGCTTCATGGCCTTGAGAGTACCAGACTTGTCGGAGGGAGCCGGTTCATTACCTTTAATGGTCAGATTTTTTTTGAAGGCAGCGACAGGCGGGCCTGATTCGGCGAAGGTAGCAAAGGCGTCTAGCTTTCGACCGCGACAGGCAAGCCGCAAGTTGACGGTTGCGAAGACGTAAGGGAGACTCAAGGTCCGCCAGGCACGGGAAAGATGCGAGCAACTCTTGTCGCCTTTCAGAGAGCTCACTATCAAGGCTGAAATCTTGATGGGGAGATCTTGAATCATTACATTCTGCCCGTTGTGGAAGAAGGGGCGTTTAGAAGTTGGTCGCGGGGTCATAGGAGGGATTAATCTTCAAACGTGCAGATCTCTGGGGTGGTTTGAGCGATGAGGTTGGAAGAAGGAGAGCCCTACAGTAGGAAAGAAATAGTTCACATGGGTGGCATAGCGGAAGCCTGAGAGTCAGAGTACCAGTGCGACGGCGTCGATCGAGGGCAGGTGGCGATCCGGAATACCCGGGTAAAGCCTGAGCGAGGCCGGTCAAGTTGTGCTCGTTCCAAGCTACTATTATTAATACATGGACCCTTTGGGTCATAGCAACTTGACGCAGTGGAAGCGTGCAGGGCTCATAACCCTGAAGTCCCTGGATCGAAACCAGGAGTTGCTATCTTTTCTGTTTCATATTCTTTTTCATGCTCTGGACCGTGTGGCTGGCCTACTTATAATATGTCAACAAGTCAAATTCTGCATTACGTGATTAGTTGGAATAAGTAGGCAATACCAATGTTGCTTGTGCCTGGCAGAAATGCTGTGACGGCGCTTATTGGGTGGGCTCAAATTCCAAGCTGGACTCGGTGTCGTTTCACCTTGTCTCACACTCTTAAGGTCACCAGTAACCACCCCTGCCATCAATGTCTCTAATATGTAAACTATCCTCTGCCTCTGAAACAGAAAACCCGCCAAGATAATGCAGAATCGCGACGATTGTCATGGATCCGTGAATCTGCTCGGGTCGTCCTTACGTGCAGTCTTTGCTGGGTGAACAGGTATGTCTTGTCATGCGTGGAAACACGAAAATATTTTAGCTCATGAAGCCTATGAGTACAGGTAGTGGTGTAGGGGTGATCCGTCGCTTCGTCGTAACAATTTGGGTTCAAACTTCAAGGGTGGAGAGCGCAGCCACACTGCCACGCACCCTGGCCCCGAGATTGTCATCGATTGGCCGAGAGACAATAAAACACTTGAAACAAGGGCCCTCCGTCGCAACGCCACATTATTCAAGGTACGCATCGTGCCGGAAGGCTGTGAAACGCCTCCTGAGCTCGAGTTCTCCTCGTTGCTGACCTGGACGCCTAGGCCACGGCCTACAGTTAAACGTATGTTTTAGCCGAGCATGCTGCACTTCCAAACCGAGTCTATAGGCCCGATATAAGCTCGTAGAGCCAATTCACAAACTCTGATTGGATGAACTTGACGCTAGGACTGGTCTTCGCTGCGCGAGGCGATATCCTTGGTACGTCAGGCCCCAGTTCCTCGAGACTCGAGAGTACACATGTAGCGCTGCGCCTTCTCACTCCATCGCAGCTTCACAGGGCTCTTCAGTGGCGTAGTTCGGCGTGCCCAATATGGGCTACTTCCTTCTGGGATTGCCAAATATTCAGTGAAGCATACGATCCCGAGACCGGTTATACGATCAGGCCGGACGCTGAGGGGCAGCTCTAACACCCCCGGCACTTTATCGGGCAGACTCTATGGACGACAGTATAAAGTGAGCACTTCAATGACCAAACGGCCAAGACGGTCTCGTCATATTCTCCCCCAAGCCGAACCTATGCTCACATCCAATCCGATACTCTCCATAGCATGCCTGGTGTTGGTGGCAGCAGCCTTAGCAAGCTTGTGGCTGCGCAGAAAGGGGTCTCTCTATTCGCTTCCCCTTCCTCCTGGCCCGCCTGCGCTTCCCTTGATCGGCAACCTACTGGATATGCCCACAAAGCATGTTGCGCCAACATTTCACCAAATGTGCAAGAAATACGGTACGTACCTCTTTGCGCTGGGTTTGGTCGAACGGCGCTGCTTCGAATTGCGACTGACCCGCCGGCAACAGGTGATATCGTTCACCTCAGCGTCCTCGGCCAATCCACCGTGGTGATCGATTCCTACGACGCCGCCATCGAGCTTCTAGAGCAGCGCTCCGCGCACACATCTGACAGGCCGCGGCTCGTTATGGCAGAACTGTCAGTCCCCCTGCTCCACACTCATAACACCTTGACGCCGCATGGTGACCACCCCCCTCTTTTTCCTCCAGCGCCGGCCTAGCATGGGAGTTCTCGGTCGAGGGGTACACGCCCGCGTGGCGCCGGTACAGGCGCACATTCCACGAATTCTTCCACCAAGGCGCGGTCCCGCAATACTACTCGACGCATCGTCGGGAGTCGAGGAAGCTGCTGGGCGCGCTGCTCGAGGAGCCCGAACGCTTCCTCGCGCATACCCACAGGCAAGCCCTCTCTGTCCTTCGCGGCGTTAAACTTGCGCGCGTTCTCACACTGAAACTTAAATTGACTCGCAGGACGGTCGGCGGCGCGGTAATGGACACGGTGTACGGCATCGACGTCGTAGATGAAAGCAACAAGTACGTGGCGATAGCGCAAAGGGGAGCGCAGATCTTTGGGGAGATCACGACCCCCGGGCGGTTCCTGGTCGAGCTCTTCCCGCGGCTTGCGGACGTGCCGGCATGGTTTCCTGGGGCGCAGTTCCAGAGAGACGCGAAGGTGTGGACGCAGGAGCTGCTCGCCGTCAAGAACGTTGTTTTCGATGCGGTCGTGGCCGACATGGTAAGTCCTCTGCCGGTGTTTCCGCTTCCGGGCCAACGTGGGCCACTCACTTCCTTAGGCTCAAGGATGCGCTCGCCCATCCATGGCCCGTGATCTGATGGAGCGCAATCGGAAAGAGGGCGGCGAGAAGACATCGAGCGATGACGAAGAACACTTCAGAGACGTGACGGGGATAGCGTATGTCGGTGAGCGATTTCCCTTTACAGTGCTCTATTCGCTTTCGCTCATCTATACGGATTTAGCTGGTGTAGACACCGTATGTCTTCCCCTATATGCGTGGTTACCCACGGTGTACTCACGCGATAGCCAGACGTACACCTTGTTATCGGCATTCTTCCTCGCGATGATAAAATTCCCCGACCACCAACGCCGCGCTCAGGCCGAACTCGACGCCGTCGTCGGCCCCGACCGTCTCCCCGACTTCTCCGACAGAGACTCACTACCCTACGTGAATGCGGTGCTGAAGGAGTGTCTGCGGTGGCATACCGTCCTGCCTCTCGCCATCCCCCACGCTACGACACACGAGCAGGAGTTCAACGGCCTCCGGATACTGGCCGGTTCTGTCCTGGTAGCGAACGTTTGGTACATCGCAGTCTCCTTTACCGAGCAACGACAGCACACTGAACACAACATGATACTGATAGGGCAATGTCTCACGACCCAGTGGCGTATCCGAACCCCGACTCGTTTTCTCCAGAGCGATTCCTGAAAGACGGACAGCTCGACGGCAGCGTACGAGATCCCCTCAAGTTCCAGTTCGGCTTCGGACGAAGGTACCGCGACCCTACTGCCACCCTATAACTCTCCTGTTGGTCGTCGAGACTAATATCTATGGGTCCGTTTCAGGATATGCCCAGGAAGACATTTCGCGCTCGACTCGGCTTTCCTCACGATCGCGTCGATCCTCCATGTGTTCGACATCAAGCCTCCCGTCGATGCGAATGGGTCATCTTTAAAAGTCGATCCTCACATCTCCTTCGATACCGCCCTCTCGTGAGTACACCACCGCTTGGCTTGTTCGATGACAAGCTAAGCAGGATTTTCTGGCAGGCACCCTGACCCCTTCCAGTGTCACATCATCCCACGTTCCCCAGCCAAGGAGGCTCTGATTCGACAAGCTCATTGAACGTCGCGACCCGGAGCCTCTGACGTCCGTTTTATATATTGTACATGAATTCGTGACTACGGACTTGATAGTTAGTTAAGCTTAACTTCCTGAGACAGGTTTAATTGACACGTACCCTCCTATGCTCCCGACGAGCAGGACCATTTGCACTCGCAGGGGAATGGGAACATAGGGAGATACCTAGCGTATTAGTAGGGGAGGGTTTGCCCTAGAACGGGATGAGGTTGTGAAGTTGTGAGGATGGAGTGTAGAAGAACGTTCCAGCGCGCATACGGTCACAGGCAGATAGCTTGCGAAATGGGACGCTCGGCGGTGGACGCAGGTGGCGGCTTGCATCGGGCAGAGGGTTGCAGGGATAGAGTCCGATTGAGTTTGGCTGCGCGTGCATGGGACACCCTCCCGGTGATAGTAAGGTTGAGGTGCATGGACGAGCGGAGGCGATGGTCGTGATGTCGTCAGGTCGTGGGGCGGGCGAAATGGGGTTAACGGGCGATGCTGTTCCAGCACATAGATCATACGTCGTTCCGAATCCTAAACGCTCTTACGCGCGGCTTGTAGGCAGATTGATGTGGCTTGGCGGGGACTGACTGACTTGAGGCGCGAGGTTGGAGCTACGTGGCGTTCCATGTATCACGTTTGGCGGAGAGTTACCTCACCGGGAACACGAGTATGACGGGGTGCATGGCGAAACGGGCTTGTCGGAGGGCGTCCGATGTTGCCCCGATCCAAACCTAGGGAGTGGCGATGCCTCAAGTTGTCCATCGAGAGGGTTGAAGGTTGGAGCCCATGATTGGAGCCTGCGTATGTGACGGCAGTGCAGGGTACAAGACGGCCTCGCCCCATCCCGATGGCCGATGTCCCCGTCGTCAGCGCGCTGCGCGACATGTTCATGGATGCAAGTCGCCCAACATTGTATATCGCGCCTTTGTACAGGCGACAAGACGCCACAGGGCCGGATGCAGAAGACGCAGCTCTGCGTCGACCGCTGCCGTAGCGCAAAACGTGAGGCCTCGAACGTCGTACCCCGGCCCAAGTCCTTCTATAGCTTGTCTCCCCTAGGCAGACCTAAGATGATCTATGGTCGGGAAGGAGGGACGATCATTCTTTCTATAGCGCATATATGCACGTATTTTTGAGATTAGATAGATATAGGCGCGCTACACTCACTTCCAACCCGTCATACGAGCCGTTGAGTGTGAAATTGCGCTCCGTGGCTGACGTCCGGCAGCTATAGGTACATCCGATGTTCCGAAACGAGTGATATAATTGACAGAGAGTTGTATGGATACAAGGCATGGATAAACGACAGCAGATCTGCGATGCTACATGAGTATCGCGCGAAAATCAGAATAATGGGGACGCACCAAAGGAAATGAGATACGAGAAGCCTCTAGAACACTTCACTAAACCTCGCATCGTGCCATATCTGTACAATCTGGTCGGCAAGCTTCATGTCTGCGCACGGCAAGGTGAGTCGCGTTCATGATTTGCCGCCCCAACAGCGTGCAACTCACCGACATCATCTCCCATGCTGACGTACTGGGCCATTTTTAGTGTACGCTCATCAATAACCTGTCCGATGATCTCCAAGTATGTGCTCCCAGGGTTGAAGTCCTGTGGGCATCACCCAAGCGCGGAGGTGAGCATCCGGACGTCACCAAGACCATGCCACCACATACCGTGAGCAGTTTCACTTCCAGCTCCCCTCCGTCTGAGGCCTCGACAATGGCCACGTTATCCTTGAACTACAGTCGACGCGTCAGCACCCCTTCTATGTGCCCTTCGCGACCTACAGGACGCACCGTGATGAGTTTGCCGATCAGCCTGACAGTCTGCCCCAGGTAGTTGGCCATGAGAGCCTTGTTGACGCGTGGTGAACGGTGGTCGGCCATAGTTGATGAGAGCGGGCAGCAGGGAAAAGGCGCAGAACGTCGTCGACGATGAGGAACGAGATGAAGGCGTGTCTTCGCTGCAGGGATGAGCGTTACGGCACGCTCTGTCACACCTGCTCAGATGCGTGACGCTTCGCGATCCCGGCCCCCGGCCCGTGTTCGACCCGACCCATTGTAGGAGGCCCATAGTGCCAAGCCAAAACACCGTCTAGTCAATCCAGCAGCAGACCGCATAGCGTGAAAAAACAGTATGTCTACTTGGTTCAGTATACAGGGGAGAAACCCTCCCTAACCCCTCCGTACTACATAGCCTCTTCTATATCCGAGAAAGAAATAGGCCCATCACCCGAAACAAACCCCCACCCTCTCAGTTGGGGTTGACGGAGCCCCCGTAGAAGACTAGTAGTCAAGGTCAGCCGTGCAGTTCGAGTTTCGAACGAGAACGGAGGGAGGGACTCACTATACTTCGTGACGTACTTGACGGAGATGTCCTTGTCCGTGCCGTACTTGCACTAGAAGACGCGTTAGCACAATGGCAGAGGACAGCTAGCCCGACAAGACACTTACCGAAGTCGGCGGCTGGCCGCCAACCGTGTCGAAGCGGAACACGTCGTCAGCAATGTGCCCCTCGACGTTCGCTACGTGGATCCACGTGACGTCCTTGGTCGGGTCCTGCGGCGACGGGATCGAGCCGGTGGTCTTGCCTAGGATGTACGCGTCTTCGTGGCTCTCGAAGGCCGAGCTCGAGCGGAAGTCCCACACGGGGCTCACGCCCTGGCCCGTGATGGGGTTCGGCTGGAAGAAGTGCTGCCCGAGGACGTTCGGCGCGTGCAAGAGGTCGATGATTTCCTCGATGGGCTGCGGGATGACCGTGGTCCAGATCGTGTAGAGGTCGTCCTGGATCGTGGGGAAGTACGACTCCGACGCTATGCACGACGCGTCGAGCACCTCGCTGAGGGCCCCGGTGCTCCTATAGGCGGGATATCATGGACGGGCATGATTAGTACGAGGAGCGTTGTATATAGGGGGAGGTGAGGAGGACGTACGTGTAACTGTTTGAGCTAGAGCACGTGTAGTTCTGCACGCCGAACGCGAGGCCAAGGAACTTCGGAGAGGTGTTCGGGAGGACGAGCTGGTTCTGCCCGGAGGGGATCGTCGGCACGAAGTTGTCAATCGAGCAGAGGACAGCCCCGTCGGTGGACTGGCCCGTCCAGTCGTAGGAGCTCAGGTAGCTGGCAGCAGCAGCGGCGACGAGTCCTCGGATAGCGACCATGGTGTGGATGGATCAGGAAGAGATGTAGCGGGGCAGGAAAGAGCGGCGACGCTGGGGACAGCTTGTGCCTCCCGAAAGCCCTTTATACCACCACACCCGGACGCGTCAGGGAAGGTCGCTCATACGGGGCTGCCGCTCGGGGTTGTCTAAACAGTCTGATTGGACATGCTTGGGACATTCAGCACTTCCATCTGAATGATGGACCGAGCGTCGCGCACGTCCGACTCCTGTGCAGTAAACTGGGAAGGTGTAGTTCCAGCGCGCAGCAATTAGCAAACCGCGCCGTCATCATTTACAATGACATACCCGCCGAAATGAAGGGCGCCAACGCTGCTGAAAAAGTAGAATCGCCCTCGTCGTGAGCGGCGCGCATTGCCTGTTCCACGTACTTGATAACCATGACTCGATCACCGCAGATCCTGCGCGCGATCCAAACTGGCAGAGGGGCGGCCACGAACACTTGAACCTGTTGTCGCGTCCTCCTGAAGCTCCGGACCGTTACAAAATGCTGAGAACACACAAATCGATAGCGCATCAAGTATGTAGTATCACATCAATTAGATGGCTTGCTGAAGCAAAGACCAATTAAGTACTTATGCGTACCTGGCTTGAACGTTGTGAACTTGTAATCTCGCGCCTCACAAGCGAGGCGAAATGCCCGTCGGCTTTATAGTCCTTTGGACCTTTGTCGGTCGCCAGTCGGTCGCAGACCACGTACCCCAGCATCGTCGAGACGTTCGTAAACGTAGTCGGCATTATCTTGGATGGGGAACCCAGTCCCCCTCATTGTATGTCAATGACGTTCTTCAACTCGGATTCCGTTTGATCTCTGACCGTCACACGATACCGCATACTAGAGCACTTATTTATCCGACGATCATCATCGTCTTCATGGCCTGCGCAGGTCGCCGTTGAAAAAGTCCTCACTCAGAACCAATCTGTCCCGACACCTCATCTCTCGCTTGCCATTGGCACCGTCACGGGTGGCGGCCATGACGACGAGAAGTCACCCTCCGCGCGTGGAAGCTATTTGTTCGTGTTTGTTCCGCCGCCGGCTAACGGCTGTCGGCGACCAGACCGGTCACCCCGAAGGACAGGCACTCTCCGGGGACAAGGCATGGTCCTCGCTTCGCCTTCATTGGCTTGGTGTTGCGTTAGCATGCCTTAATATACTTCATTCCGCAACATCCAACAGTAAACGGTGTCGAATAACTCTCGTTGGTAGGGGTGGATATGCATGACCTAGCCTCGAACTGGCCGGCAGGCGCTGGCTGACGGCGTTGCAAACAGGAGCAAACAGGCTCGACGCGCAAACATCGACTGCAGTTTGATATGCAAATGACTGTATATTACATAGGATCTTGTCGTCGGTCGCAAGTCGGTCGTGAACCTTTGTGAACATCTTGTCCTCCTGATCCCCTCTGTGCGGTTACGTTCAGCGAACCCAGCAGACTGTCAAGTGAGTCAATGACGGAAATAATCGGTCAGCTTAGGTCAGCTTATTATTATTAGCCCGGTTCCGTTGCCTTTTTTGGGAGCGCCCACGCGACTACTTATCTTGATAGGACGATACCACGCCCGAAGACATGGCGATGTGAAGTGCCCATTTCCGAGTATCGCTACGAGTTAGCTTGATAAGTATGTCAGGCTCGAAATAATGAACGTGCTGCACGGCATCCTGGAATAAGGACGTCCTGCACCGGTAACTTTAAGTAGTAGTGGTCTACCCGGGCCTCCCAAAATCTGATACAGGTGGGCTGCCGGCCTTAAGCCTCGAATAATAATAATATAAATATTCGCAGGCGGAGGGAAGGGCGGATGGGACTCCAGCGGACGACATTTGCTGTACGCAGAACCTCTCGGAACGCGATACGCGCCCGTGCTGCGCTCCTCACATTAGGAATATAAGATCACGATTGAGCAGACGAGACAGGTACATGATGAATTCGATACCCTAACACCACGCCACTGAAACGGCATCCTTGTTAGGACACTTACTATTACGTCCGCGACAGTCCTTCCTCCCACAATCTTGGCAGACTCCCATGCATAATCCAGCCTCTTTCCGACCTGAACACGCTTCTACTCCACATTTCTGACAGGACCAAGCTCAACGCCTCCTCTTCATGCATCTGCCTCGGCAGGGTTGTGAGTGCTCGCCTCCTTGCAAGGCTCTCAAGCTGAGATTCGAGTCATCGGATGGAAAAGTTGGTGGCACCGGAGTGGGAGCGGCACCTGGAATGTTGTCGCAGCCTCCACGTCAGATGTGGATGGGATAGATGGTCCAGCGAGGTGTTCCGAGCTAGGCTGGTGATGGCCATTTCGGAGATACCGTATCCGAGATCATCGGAGTCTGGAAGCAATCCTGCAGTAACGACATTGCTCCCTCGCTCACGTGCAAGGGCTTGGGGTGCACGCTCCAACCGCTGTGGGTTTCGAACAGCCATATCGACCTGTTTTCGGCTTTCCTTTGTTTGTAAAAGGGTCGATTTGATGTTTGTGTTTGATGTTACGAACACTTCCATTCGGCGCTGTTTACCCAGCGCCTGAGTTTCCTTTTTCGGACTGTTTACTTCTCACGTCATTCCCATTGTCCTCCGTTGCATTGTAACCCGTCCTTTGTCCCTCAGTACAATAGCTTCCATTGTCTCACTGTCGCTATTGTACTTACGACCATTGTTCCACTGTCACTATTGTACTTACATCCATTGTTTTCCCCTGTTCTCTCGCGACCCTAGTTACCTATTGTCCGCTCGTTCCATTGTTGCGTACATGTATATAAGACCTGTACTTTGCTACCTGGAGACCTCAGTTTTGACCTCTTGTCTCCAGGTAAGCCTCGCTGTATTTCGTTTGTAGTATACTTCACTCAATACATCTTGTCTCCAGCCCTGACCGTCGAGCTTTGCTCCGCTCTCGCTGCACAAGTGCTCGTCGGCGCTCCTGCTCATCTCGTGCGTATCCCTGATCCTTGCTCGACGCTCAGTCGTAACATTAGGTCGAAACTTCCTACACGAGCACCAGCGCAACACCCCTTTCCTTGGAGTTTATACACGTTTATCACTTCCCTCTCGTACGGTACGCACATAGATCCTCTGTGTTGGCCTAGCGTAGTGCGCGCTCTAGTCACACCATCGGACGTGGTCTTGATTCAACTCGAGGCTTGCCACTTTTAGTGGTACAGTGCGCGGAAAGCTCCTAACCCGAGACCCCGGCACTGACAGAAGTGGTCCGCCTCACGGCGTGGGAGGCTAGAGAAAGGCGGCGAAACAAAGCCAAGGCAGAACTCCCCTGGGCTCGTGTCCCTGGAGGTTAAGACACAGCAATAGGCCGAGGAGGCTGAGCAGACAGTGTTGGATTGTGCACCTGCCGTTTGATTCCTGGACAGGAAGCGAGTTTCCCTACCCCTTACCAACTTCACCCCTGGGACACCGTGGCTTGTCAGAAGTCTGCACACGTATTTCACCCGGCCGAGGTTCACGACGAACACTGGGACAAGGACCACAACAACTGGAGGGTCTGTGATCAGCAACCGTGCCCGCATAGAACCCGCACTATTCAGGAGAACCCGGCGGTTGTCGAAGCCATCGCTCCTCGACGTGCTAGGATCAACAACCAGAAGGAGTTAATCCTTGCACACATTGCTAACCCACCGTCACCCGCTCCAAGAGACCCAGACCATCCCCCAGTTCGTCAAGCGGCCGCTGTTGCAGCCAAGAACCCCTCATCTCGACCGGCCTCACATTCAACGTCAAGGCCACCCTCCCGTGTACCCTCGTGACCTGTGAGTCGCAAACCCACTCCTGCTGCAACCCCGTCCGGATCCCCTCGTACCGGAGAAATCTCCCTTCCTGTTGCATTAGAACTTGTTCGACAACGTATTGCATCCTCGTCAGACCGATCGCCAGTTGCTTCGACCTCTAGACTCCCAAAGACCGAAAGGGAACCGGAGTCAGAAGAGCCAGAGGAACCAGTCAACCGAAGTCAGAACGAGAGACCGTTGTCCTCAACACCCCCTCAGAACCCTCATCCTCATTCTCATCCTCATCGTCTCCCAGTAGGGCACCATCACCTGCACCAAGGGTTGCTCCAGCCATGACCACCCCCACGCCTGCACTGTTCGATATCTCCAAACTCCTCAACCAGCTTGCCCCGCGAGAGTACGATGGAAAATCCGCACAGGATGGTCTTCGTTTTGTCGCCTCGGCTCGGATCTATCACACCACTCTAACGGCTCAAGGTGTCGATGCGCAGATCTGTTGGGTCACGGTTCTCAACAAGCTAACGGAGGGAGCGGCTGCATGGGCCGGTCCGTTTATTGTCAAAGTCGCCACGGGCACGATGCCCTGGGCAGACTATGCGGCTTTCGAAACCGACTTCAAGGCACACTTCTGTGCGGCAGACGACAAACAAGCTGCCACTGCGGAACTCACCAAGTTGTGCAAGACCTCGCACAGGCTTGGCACGGTCAAGGACTACACAACTGAGTTCAATGCCATCGCTGCCCGCACGGACTTCAGCGACTACGACAAGCATGAACGCTATCGCACCGGCCTGCCCTACAAGATCAAGGACATCTTCGCACAGGGAGCCCACGACATCGACACCGTCGAGAAGATCCAGAAGGTGGCCCTGTCGATCGATCAGGCCCTGGCCATGCGAGAAGAAGAACGGCCGAAGCAGTTTGGATGGAAGAAGAAAGGCGAAAAGGCAGCGGCTACGGGCACAAGTAGGAAACCCTTCAAAGGTACCTGCTTCAACTGCGGTGAAGAAGGACACCGTTCGTTCCAGTGCCCCAAGCCTAGGGTCAACAAACCGCAAACCGCATCGTCATCATCGGCCGGGACCGAGGAGATTAACACGCTGCGAGCGCAGGTTAAGGCAATGGAGGAGAAGATCGCGGCCCTTACGGTGGCGGACAAGAAGGAGGGTTTTTGATTCAAGCCGCATTGGACGCTGCGCGTGCTGGCTCTTGTAGTAATAGTCGGTTTTCTGTACTAGGTTCATCGTTCGTGTATGAAGTGAATCATGATGGTCAACACTTTCACATACCAGTACGGTTAATCGGCAAGCAGCGGCATAAGGACATCGTAGCTATGGTAGATAGTGGAGCTACAACTAAGTTCTTACATAGACGTTTCGTAGTAGAGAATCACGTTACGACAAGGAAGTTGGCAAGACCAATTCCTCTATACAACATCGACGGTACAGAGAACCGCGATGGGATGATTAGTGAGGTCGCTGTATTGGATATGGCAATTGGAGACCACCGGGAGAAGGTGGTGTTTGTGGTGACAGACATCGGAGAGGAGGATGTGATCATCGGCCTGGACTGGTTACGTGAGCACAACCCTGAAGTAGATTGGGAACGTGGCTCACTGCGTCTATCGAGATGTCCAGAGACGTGTCCGGCCAACCCGAAGGCATCCAAACCTGTTGAGACCAAAGCGCGTGATACGGAGGTACGGCTTACGGCGCGCCAAGGTTCTCGACGGGTGAGGAAGGTCAGGAAGGTTGGAAGGATACGTGCGGCCGTGATGGTAGAGGAGGATAGAGAAGACGAGGAACAGCCATGGCCGCCAGGATTCCTGCCACGGTGGGATGGAACTGAGGAGTCTCTTCTCAATGCATGGGACAACGGACAACGCCTTTATGGTACTCCACAACTATTTGCTTCAGCGACATACACATACTCTCAACAACTCGCTGAACAAGAGTACCAGAAGAAGGAGGTTCGCCCTGTCGAAGAGATCGTACCGAGCACTACCATGAGTACTTGCATGTGTTCTCGAAGGAAGCATCCGAACGCTTACCAGAACACGGGCCTACGACCATGCAATTGAACTAGTGCCGGATGCGAAAATGTTCCACTCCCGGGTGTATCCCCTATCACCAAGTGAACAAGTTGAGCTTGACAAGTTTCTTGCCGAGAATGTGGCCAAGGGCTATATTCAGGAGTCGAAGTCGCCGATGTCCTCGCCGTTCTTCTTTGTCAAGAAGAAGGATGGCAGTCTACGTCCAGTCCAGGACTATCGACGGCTGAACGAGATTACCATTAAGAACTGTTACCCGCTGCCACTGGTTTCGGACCTGATGGATTGACTCAAAAAGGCCAAGTACTTTACGAAGCTTGACATCCGCTGGGGGTACAACAACGTGCGGGTCAAAGCTGGTGATGAGTGGAAGGCCGCGTTTGTGACCAACCAGGGACTGTTTGAACCAAATGTCATGTTCTTTGGGCTAGCCAATTCACCCAGCACGTTCTCTGCACTCATGAACAACATCTCCAAGGACCTCATTGTCTTAGGCAAAGTCACTATCTGTCTCGACAACATCCTCATTTTCACCAACGATATGGAGGAGCACCGCACTCTGGTGCGTGAGGTCCTGAAATGGCTGAAGGAGAACGACTTGTTCTGTAAGCCGGAGAAGTGCGAGTTCGAACAGCCCAAGGTGGAATACCTCGGTGTTCTCGTTTCAGAGAACTGTGTGGAGATGGACCCTGTGAAGGTCAAGGGTATCGCAGACTGGCCAGTCCCTCAGAACGCCTCAGATGTACGGAAATTCTGCGGCTTTGCGAATTTCTATCGGCGGTTCATTAAGGACTTCAGTGCCATCTGCAAACCTTTGGATCGCCTCACAGGCAACACCACATGGCAATGGGGAGAAGAGGAGCAGTCTGCCTTTGAGGAGCTCAAACGTCGTTTCACCGAGAGCCCTGTCCTGAGCATGTACGATCCAGACCGCAACACTCGGGTTGAAGTCGATGCTTCAGGCTTCGCAACGGGTGCGGTTCTGTCTCAGGAGGGGGAGGATGGTAAATGGCACCCTGTTGCCTTCCACTCCGAATCGATGAACGATGCGGAACGCAACTACGAGATCTACGACAAGGAGATGCTCGCTATCATCCGCACCTTGCAAGCCTGGCGCCACTACCTCGAAGGACTACCCAGCGTGTTCGAGATCCAGTCAGACCACAAAAACCTCGAGTACTGGCGTACAGCACAGAACCTCACCCGTAGGCAGGCACGATGGGCTCTCTACTTGTCGCGATTCGACTTTGTCATCTCACACAAACCTGGCACCTCCAATGGTAGGGCCGATGCACTGTCGCGCAGGCCTGACCACCAGTGAGATGATGCAGATGACAATGTCGGACGTGTCTTGTTGCAACCCGAACGTTTCCGAGTATTGGCAGCCAAGCGAGGGCACCTGTCAGTGGTCCCAGACAAGGCACTACTTCGACGTATCCGCGAGTGTGGAGATCGTGAGCAGGAGGTGGTGGAAGCACTTAGCAAACTTGACAGTCTTGGACCAGCGCGTCTCCAGAACGACTTGGTGGACTGGAACACTGAACAAGGCCTGCTTCTCTATCGCGGCCGAGTTTATGTCCCCAAGGATGATGCACTGCGTGCTGAGATTGTACGCATCCACCACGACCTCCCACCGGCCGGACACCCGGGACAGGCCAAGACGATGGAGTTGGTTACTCGTAACTACTGGTGGCCGGGCATGGGCAAGTTTATTAAGGACTATGTGGACACCTGTGACACTTGCCGCCGTGGTAAAACATCACACACCAAACCGCATGGTCCTCTCCAGCCCAACGAGATCCCCGACGGCCCAGGCCAGGTAGTAACCTGCGACTTCATCACCGGACTGCCAGACGTAGATGGTTTCAACGCGCTGCAACTTATTGTTGATCGGCATGGAAAGATGATCCATCTTATTCCATGCACCGAGGAGATCGACGCAGAAGGAGCTGCAGATAACTTCATCCGAGAACACTTCCGTCTGCATGGACTACCACGAAAGATCATTTCCGATCGTGGACCCCAGTTCTCAAGCAAGCTCTTCCGTGCGATCCTCAAAGGCCTCGGTATAGAAAGCGCAATGTCAACTGCCTATCACCCCCAGACAGATGGCCAATCGGAACGATGGAACCAAGAGATAGAGGCTTACTTACGAATGTACTGCTCTCGACGCCGCGATGACTGGGTCATGGCTGCCGATTGCAGAGTTTGCCTTTAACTCACACCAACACTCGTCGACGGGGTACTCGCCTTTCTATCTGATGTACGGCTTTGAACCCCAGTTCCACATTCCGATGTTGTCTATGGCAGTGCCCACGGCAGACGAACGAAGAGAGGAGTTGCGGCAGGCAAGGGAGGATGCAACTGCTGCCTTGACTCTAACGGCCGAACGGATGAAGGAACACTATGATCGCTACGTCCGCGAGGCCCCGGAGTTTAAGGAAGGACAGAAGGTGTGGCTCGACACGAGGAACTTCCGTGTTCCGGGAGTCTCGAGGAAACTGGTGGACCGGTATGCTGGACCGTACCAAGTCAAACGCAAGGTGGGCAACCTAGCTTATGAGCTCAGGCTCCCCAAGGACCTTGCACTCCACCCCGTATTCCATGTGTCACTCTTACTACCACACAAGGAGAGTCGACTCCCTGGACGACACCCTCCAGAGCCACCCGCGATCGAAGTAGAAGGGGAGGAGGAGTATGAAGTGGAAGGTGTCCTAGAGTCACGACGGTATGGGCGGTGGAAGAAACTGCAGTACCTCGTGCATTGGAAGGGTTGGGGCCCAGAGCACGACAGTTGGGAGGATGCAGCGGACCTGGCAAATGCACCGCAACTGGTACAGAAATTCCATTCTATGCATCCAACGGCCCCTGGCCCTCTCAACAAGGCTTAGTTGTGAAGGCACGACCCTTAGGAGGGGGGTACTGTTACGAACACTTCCATTCGGCGCTGTTTACCCAGCGCCTGAGTTTCCTTTTTCGGACTGTTTACTTCTCACGTCGTTCCCATTGTCCTCCGTTGCATTGTAACCCGTCCTTTGTCCCTCAGTACAATAGCTTCCATTGTCTCACTGTCGCTATTGTACTTACGACCATTGTTCCACTGTCGCTATTGTACTTACATCCATTGTTTTCCCCTGTTCTCTCGCGACCCTAGTTACCTATTGTCCGCTCGTTCCATTGTTGCGTACATGTATATAAGACCTGTACTTTGCTACCTGGAGACCTCAGTTTCGACCTCTTGTCTCCAGGTAAGCCTCGCTGTATTTCGTTTGTAGTATACTTCACTCAATACATCTTGTCTCCAGCCCTGACCGTCGAGCTTTGCTCCACTCTCGCTGCACAAGTGCTCGTCGGCGCTCCTGCTCGTCGCGTGCGTATCCCTGATCCTTACTCGACGCTCAGTCGTAACATTTGACTGCCAAGTAGAAAAGTATGATTTGAGATGTTCAACAAGCTAGGCAATGATGCCAGTCAGTGACCGGCAAGCACAATACAGCCCAGGTAGTGGTGCATCATACCTTGTATGTGATATCGCTATTTGATTGAGTCTCCGCTTCACGGTTCCAGATCTTAACGGCTTCCTTCCAGTCGGGCTCACGATCCGATCTTGGGTTGAATGTGGCACTCTCGTGCATCAAGTCACTGAACAGCTTGTATTCGGAGGTTGAGTGGAGCGGGAGAACCGCCTTCCGCGTGCCATGCTTCTTTGCAAGCCAGCTATGTTGCTGTGAAGAATCAGCGGCGGGGATGAACGGCTGCATACCGCTGTTCGATCGGATGTCGTCCGGAATTGGCAAAATTCCAAATACCTCCGATGTCCGCTGGTAAAGGTTACCATTGGTCCAGCCGCTGATCTGTCGAGCATCAGGTACGAGTTCTGCCATAAGCACCAACATCTCCTGAAGTTCGTTCACGAGCCATATGTCGTAGTGGCCTCGATACTGCTGCCCCGTCGAATTGTAGGTTCCGACCTAATAGGTTAAGGGATGCACTAATTGTAAGCATGGGCATGAACAAATATTGCAATGCACTTACGAGAAGGTTGTGTCGCAAAATGAAATCATATAGACAGTTAAGCATGTGTCTCGGTGAGACTCCAGATGTGGGCAAGTGTGTTCGTAGATGCCGGTGGACACCGCCCTCAGTCGAATTGGTTCCCCGTATGCAGCGGTAGATCGGGAGGTTCCCAGCTGTGCGATCAAGGCCAATCACATAGTAGAGCAGAATACCGGGAGGATCAGAGAGATGACCCATTCGAATAAGGGTAAGAATGTTCTTGGCAGTGTGCCATGCAGCGGTGTTAAAGAGCGGAAGACCAGTTTTCGAATCCTTGAGGGGTCCGTAAGTCTGAAACACTTGTGCCACCTGGGAGTACAGAAGTTCGGGAGGAGGGATGAGGCGGCGGCAGCGTCGCCAGAGCCACGTTGCAGAGCTATACAGGGCGTCATCCCAGCTGTGGGGAGGATTAAGCGTAGAAAGGTACTGAGTGACTATCGCCTTGTTGCCCTTATCCGGAATGAAAATCGCATCCCGAAGGGCACGTGCGAAGGCGCAGCGTAGGCCGTGTGTCTTCGAGATGTAGAGCATGTTGAATACGTGCCAGGGATCCTTCAAAATGCGGCTACGGATGGGATTTCTCCAGTGCGAGCTGACTTCCGAGAGCAGCGCGTCGCCTGTGGTTGCACTTTTGGGGTCGCGCTCAAATGTCTCGAGGTCAAAAACATCGGACAATGTCTCCAGTGGGCCAGAATCAATGCACTGGTCCTCGAGGACAAGCGAACCCATGTCCGATTCAGCAACATCGTGACTGCAGTCCTCGACCAACTCAGAAGCAGTGGTGGGTGAGAGTCAAGTGGGGGTTCCTGGTCTGCCAGTGGACTGCTCGGATATGGATGGTGGTGCTGTGCTCCCACTGGCGTGCTCGGGTGGCGCATAAGTTCGCAAATGGGAGCGGAGACAGACAATGTCGAATGGGGGATGGCCAAATGATGCAAGTGTTCGCTTTTGATGTGTGGTAAGGATCGCTCCAGGCACGACAATCTCTTTCACAGTCATGGCAGTCCGTGTTTTTGTGATGTTGATACCATCTAGCTGCACCTTGGTAGCCTGCGACGAGATCATACCACGAGCGATGATGCGGCTGTTGTCGGTATGATAGAGGAGGACAGGTGTCTGGGCGAGGGGAAAAGGTGGAAGCACCCCGGGCTTCGGCACCTTCATAAGCTCGCGGTAGATCTGGAGAGATGCATACACATCGAGTGCAGCATATGCGACGTGTTCTGGGGACAGTGGAGAGTCGTCCCAGCTTGTACTGAGCCGTTCTGGGACAGACTTGTTGAGCCGTTGGTGGAGAACAGCTGCACAGACGTCGGCAAGACTAGCCCGAGCATCAGAAACGAGGTGTCGCTCTTTTGCGAGTTTTGCAAGATCGAGACCGCCAACGAAAGGGATTGAGGAATGAGACTCAGATTCTAGGTGTCGGAGATCTACATTGACCATTCGGCCCACTTTGCAGATGGATGGATCTCCGAGAAAGTTGCGGACACTAGCAGGGAAAGCATCACTGGCAAGCAGCGGCCCAATCTAAGTGCAGATGGGTGCGATCAAGATTTACAGCTCCGGAAGGACAATTAGATCTGCTTACCTTCATAATGTAGATGCTCTTCTCCGTTGCAATCTGAAGCACTGCTGTGTGGTTTCGCCCTCGCCCTTGTAACAGATCCACGTTCCATTCTGTATCTAAACCAACCACCATCTCCAAGCCGTCCTCTTGTGCTTGGTCGTAGATCGTGCGAATTGCTTGCTCCATGGAAGCGATCGAATTGCGCACAAAGATACTGATGTCGTCAGGGATAGTGAACTCCTGAAGATGCGCATACTTCTCAACAGCTACCACATCTTCACGAAGCGATGGGAATGTGTCCTCGAGGAAAGGCTTGTCCAGCATACTGTCCGTGTAGAAAAGTGTTGGCTGTTTGTGCCCATAGAGAGTGAGAGAGTCTCGCATTTGAGAGAGGGCTAGCTGGAATTGTGAGTGCGTGTTACGAACACTTCCATTCGGCGCTGTTTACCCAGCGCCTGAGTTTCCTTTTTTGGACTGTTTACTTCTCACGTCGTTCCCATTGTCCTCCGTTGCATTGTAACCCGTCCTTTGTCCCTCAGTACAATAGCTTCCATTGTCTCACTGTCGCTATTGTACTTACGACCATTGTTCCACTGTCGCTATTGTACTTACATCCATTGTTTTTCCCTGTTCTCTCGCGACCCTAGTTACCTATTGTCCGCTCGTTCCATTGTTGCGTACATGTATATAAGACCTGTACTTTGCTACCTGGAGACCTCAGTTTTGACCTCTTGTCTCCAGGTAAGCCTCGCTGTATTTCGTTTGTAGTATACTTCACTCAATACATCTTGTCTCCAGCCCTGACCGTCGAGCTTTGCTCCGCTCTCGCTGCACAAGTGCTCGTCGGCGCTCCTGCTCGTCGCGTGCGTATCCCTGATCCTTACTCGACGCTCAGTCGTAACATTAGGTCTAAACTTCCTACACGAGCACCAGCGCAACACCCCCTTTCCTTGGAGTTTATACACGTTTATCACTTCCCTCTCGTACGGTACGCACATAGATCCTCTGTGTTGGCCTAGCGTAGTGCGCGCTCTAGTCACACCATCGGACGTGGTCTTGATTCAACTCGAGGCTTGCCACTTTTAGTGGTACAGTGCGCGGAAAGCTCCTAACCCGAGACCCCGGCACTGACAGAAGTGGTCCGCCTCACGGCGTGGGAGGCTAGAGAAAGGCGGCGAAACAAAGCCAAGGCAGAACTCCCCTGGGCTCGTGTCCCTGGAGGTTAAGACACAGCAATAGGCCGAGGAGGCTGAGCAGACAGTGTTGGATCGTGCACCTGCCGTTTGATTCCTGGACAGGAAGCGAGTTTCCCTACCCCTTACCAACTTCACCCCTG
Source organism: Ganoderma lingzhi (assembly GCA_026283605.1). Lineage (NCBI taxonomy): Eukaryota > Fungi > Basidiomycota > Agaricomycetes > Polyporales > Polyporaceae > Ganoderma > Ganoderma lingzhi. Next base: position 593,141 of record JAPJYM010000021.1, on the reverse strand, counting down.
GGACACCGTGGCTTGTCAGAAGTCTGCACACGTATTTCACCCGGCCGAGGTTCACGACGAACACTGGGACAAGGACCACAACAACTGGAGGGTCTGTGATCAGCAACCGTGCCCGCATAGAACCCGCACTATTCAGGAGAACCCGGCGGTTGTCGAAGCCATCGCTCCTCGACGTGCCACAATCAACAACCAGAAGGAGTTAATCCTTGCACACATTGCTAATCCACCGCCACCCGCTCCAAGAGACCCAGGCCGTCCCCCAGTTCGTCAAGCGGCCGCTGTTGCAGCCAAGAACCCCTCATCTCGACCGGCCTCGCGTCCAACGTCAAGGCCACCCTCCCGTGTACCCTCGCGACCTGTGAGTCGCAAACCCACTCCTGCTGCAACCCCATCCGGATCCCCTCGTACCGGAGAAATCTCCCTTCCTGTCGCATTAGAACTTGTTCGACAACGTATTGCATCCTCGTCAGACCGATCGCCAGTTGCTTCGACCTCTAGACTCCCAAAGACCGAAAGGGAACCGGAGTCAGAACGAGAGACCGTTGTCCTCAACACCCCCTCAGAACCCTCATCCTCATCCTCATCCTCATCGTCTCCCAGTAGGGCACCATCACCCGCACCAAGGGTTGCTCCAGCCATGACCACCCCCGCGCCTGCACTGTTCGATATCTCCAAACTCCTCAACCAGCTTGCCCCGCGAGAGTACGATGGAAAATCTGCACAGGATGGTCTTCGTTTTGTCGCCTCGGCTCGGATCTATCACACCACTCTAACGGCTCAAGGTGTCGATGCGCAGATCTGTTGGGTCACGGTTCTCAACAAGCTAACGGAGGGAGCGGCTGCATGGGCCGGTCCGTTTATTGTCAAAGTCGCCACGGGCACGATGCCCTGGGCAGACTATGCGGCTTTCGAAACCGACTTCAAGGCACACTTCTGTGCGGCAGACGACAAACAAGCTGCCACCGCGGAACTCACCAAGTTATGTAAAACCTCGCACAGGCTCGGCACGGTCAAGGACTACACAACCGAGTTCAATGCCATCGCTGCCCGCACGGACTTCAGCGACTACGACAAGCATGAACGCTATCGCACCGGCCTGCCCTACAAGATCAAGGACATCTTCGCACAGGGAGCCCACGACATCGACACCGTCGAGAAGATCCAGAAGGTGGCCCTGTCGATCGATCAGGCCCTGGCCATGCGAGAAGAAGAACGGCCGAAGCAGTTTGGATGGAAGAAGAAAGGCGAAAAGGCAGCGGCTACGGGCACAAGTAGGAAACCCTTCAAAGGTACCTGCTTCAACTGCGGTGAAGAAGGACACCGTTTGTTCCAGTGCCCCAAGCCTAGGGTCAACAAACCGCAAACCGCATCGTCGTCGTCGGCCGGGACCGAGGAGATTAACACGCTGCGAGCGCAGGTTAAGGCAATGGAGGAGAAGATCGCGGCCCTTACGGTGGCGGACAAGAAGGAGGGTTTTTTATTCGAGCCGCATTGGACGCTGCGCGTGCTGGCTCTTGTAGTAATAGTCGGTTTTCTGTACTAGGTTCATCGTTCGTGTATGAAGTGAATCATGATGGTCAACACTTTCACATACCAGTACGGTTAATCGGCAAGCAGCGGCATAAGGACATCGTAGCTATGGTAGATAGTGGAGCTACAACTAAGTTCTTACATAGACGTTTCGTAGTAGAGAATCACGTTACGACAAGGAAGTTGGCAAGGCCAATTCCTCTATACAACATCGACGGTACAGAGAACCGCGATGGGACGATTAGTGAGGTCGCTGTATTGGATATGGCAATTGGAGACCACCGGGAGAAGGTGGTGTTTGTGGTGACAGACATCGGAGAGGAGGATGTGATCATCGGCCTGGACTGGTTACGTGAGCACAACCCTGAAGTAGATTGGGAACGTGGCTCACTGCGTCTATCGAGATGTCCAGAGACGTGTCCGGCCAACCCGAAGGCATCCAAACCTGTTGAGACCAAAGCGCGTGATACGGAGGTACGGCTTACGGCGCGCCAAGGTTCTCGACGGGTGAGGAAGGTCAGGAAGGTTGGAAGGATACGTGCGGCCGTGATGGTAGAGGAGGATAGAGAAGACGAGGAACAGCCATGGCCGCCAGGATTCCTGCCACGGTGGGATGGAACTGAGGAGTCTCTTCTCAATGCATGGGACAACGGACAACGCCTTTATGGTACTCCACAACTATTTGCTTCAGCGACGTACACATACTCTCAACAACTCGCTGAACAAGAGTACCAGAAGAAGGAGGTTCGCCCTGTCGAAGAGATCGTACCGAAGCACTACCATGAGTACTTGCATGTGTTCTCGAAGGAAGCATCCGAACGCTTACCAGAACACGGGCCCTACGACCATGCAATTGAACTAGTGCCGGACGCGAAAATGTTCCACTCCCGGGTGTATCCCCTATCACCAAGCGAACAAGTTGAGCTTGACAAGTTTCTTGCCGAGAATGTGGCCAAGGGCTATATTCAGGAGTCGAAGTCGCCGATGTCCTCGCTGTTCTTCTTTGTCAAGAAGAAGGATGGCAGTCTACGTCCAGTCCAGGACTATCGACGGCTGAACGAGATTACCATTAAGAACCGTTACCCGCTGCCGCTGGTTTCGGACCTGATGGATTGACTCAAAAAGGCCAAGTACTTTACGAAGCTCGACATCCGCTGGGGGTACAACAACGTGCGGGTCAAAGCTGGTGATGAGTGGAAGGCCGCGTTTGTGACCAACCGGGGACTGTTTGAACCAAATGTCATGTTCTTTGGGCTAGCCAATTCGCCCAGCACGTTCTCTGCACTTATGAACGACATCTTCAAGGACCTCATTGTCTTAGGCAAAGTCACTATCTATCTCGACGACATCCTCATTTTCACCAATGACATGGAGGAGCACCGCACTCTGGTGCGTGAGGTCCTGAAATGGCTGAAGGAGAACGACTTGTTCTGTAAGCCGGAGAAGTGCGAGTTCGAACAGCCCAAGGTGGAATACCTCGGTGTTCTCGTTTCAGAGAACTGTGTGGAGATGGACCCTGTGAAGGTCAAGGGTATCGCAGACTGGCCAGTCCCTCAGAACGCCTCAGACGTACGGAAATTCTGCGGCTTTGCGAATTTCTACCGGCGGTTCATTAAGGACTTCAGTGCCATCTGCAAACCTTTGGATCGCCTCACGGGCAACACCACATGGCAATGGGGAGAAGAGGAGCAGTCTGCCTTTGAGGAGCTCAAACGTCGTTTCACCGAGAGCCCTGTCCTGAGCATGTACGATCCAGACCGCAACACTCGGGTTGAAGTCGACGCTTCAGGCTTCGCAACGGGTGCGGTTCTGTCTCAGGAGGGGGAGGATGGTAAATGGCACCCTGTTGCCTTCCACTCCGAATCGATGAACGATGCGGAACGCAACTACGAGATCTACGACAAGGAGATGCTCGCTATCATCCGCACCTTGCAAGCCTGGCGCCACTACCTCGAAGGACTACCCAGCGTGTTCGAGATCCAGTCAGACCACAAAACCTCGAGTACTGGCGTACAGCACAGAACCTCACCCGTAGGCAGGCACGATGGGCTCTCTACTTGTCGCGATTCGACTTTGTCATCTCACACAAACCTGGCACCTCCAATGGTAGGGCCGATGCACTGTCGCGCAGGCCTGACCACCAGCGAGATGATGCAGATGACAATGTCGGACGTGTCTTGTTGCAACCCGAACGTTTCCGAGTATTGGCAGCCAAGCGAGGGCACCTGTCAGTGGTCCCAGACAAGGCACTACTTCGACGTATCCGCGAGTGTGGAGATCGTGAGCAGGAGGTGGTGGAAGCACTTAGCAAACTTGACAGTCTTGGACCAGCGCGTCTCCAGAACGACTTGGTGGACTGGAACACTGAACAAGGCCTGCTTCTCTATCGCGGCCGAGTTTATGTCCCCAAGGATGATGCACTGCGTGCTGAGATTGTACGCATCCACCACGACCTCCCACCGGCCGGACACCCGGGACAGGCCAAGACGATGGAGTTGGTTACTCGTAACTACTGGTGGCCGGGCATGGGCAAGTTTATTAAGGACTATGTGGACACCTGTGACACTTGCCGCCGTGGTAAAACATCACACACCAAACCGCATGGTCCTCTCCAGCCCAACGAGATCCCCGACGGCCCAGGCCAGGTAGTAACCTGCGACTTCATCACCGGACTGCCAGACGTAGATGGTTTCAACGCGCTGCAACTTATTGTTGATCGGCATGGAAAGATGATCCATCTTATTCCATGCACCGAGGAGATCGACGCAGAAGGAGCTGCAGATAACTTCATCCGAGAACACTTCCGTCTGCATGGACTACCACGAAAGATCATTTCCGATCGTGGACCCCAGTTCTCAAGCAAGCTCTTCCGTGCGATCCTCAAAGGCCTCGGTATAGAAAGCGCAATGTCAACTGCCTATCACCCCCAGACAGATGGCCAATCGGAACGATGGAACCAAGAGATAGAGGCTTACTTACGAATGTACTGCTCTCGACGCCGCGATGACTGGGTCAGGTGGCTGCCGATTGCAGAGTTTGCCTTTAACTCACACCAACACTCGTCGACGGGGTACTCGCCTTTCTATCTGATGTACGGCTTTGAACCCCAGTTCCACATTCCGATGTTGTCTATGGCAGTGCCCACGGCAGACGAACGAAGAGAGGAGTTGCGGCAGGCAAGGGAGGATGCAACTGCTGCCTTGACTCTAACGGCCGAACGGATGAAGGAACACTATGATCGCTACGTCCGCGAGGCCCCGGAGTTTAAGGAAGGACAGAAGGTGTGGCTCGACACGAGGAACTTCCGTGTTCCGGGAGTCTCGAGGAAACTGGTGGACCGGTATGCTGGACCGTACCAAGTCAAACGCAAGGTGGGCAACCTAGCTTATGAGCTCAGGCTCCCCAAGGACCTTGCACTCCACCCCGTATTCCATGTGTCACTCTTACTACTGCATAAAGAGAGTCGACTCCCTGGACGACACCCTCCAGAGCCACCCGCGATCGAAGTAGAAGGGGAGGAGGAGTATGAAGTGGAAGGTGTCCTAGAGTCACGACGGTATGGGCGGTGGAAGAAACTGCAGTACCTCGTGCATTGGAAGGGTTGGGGCCCAGAGCACGACAGTTGGGAGGATGCAGCGGACCTGGCAAATGCACCGCAATTGGTACAGAAATTCCATTCTATGCATCCAACGGCCCCTGGCCCTCTCAACAAGGCTTAGTCGTGAAGGCACGACCCTTAGGAGGGGGTACTGTTACAAATGCTTCCATTCGGCGCTGTTTACCCAGCGCCTGAGTTTCCTTTTTCGGACTGTTTACTTCTCACGTCGTTCCCATTGTCCTCCGTTGCATTGTAACCCGTCCTTTGTCCCTCAGTACAATAGCTTCCATTGTCTCACTGTCGCTATTGTACTTACGACCATTGTTCCACTGTCGCTATTGTACTTACATCCATTGTTTTCCCCTGTTCTCTCGCGACCCTAGTTACCTATTGTCCGCTCGTTCCATTGTTGCGTACATGTATATAAGACCTGTACTTTGCTACCTGGAGACCTCAGTTTCGACCTCTTGTCTCCAGGTAAGCCTCGCTGTATTTCGTTTGTAGTATACTTCACTCAATACATCTTGTCTCCAGCCCTGACCGTCGAGCTTTGCTCCGCTCTCGCTGCACAAGTGCTCGTCGGCGCTCCTGCTCGTCACGTGCGTATCCCTGATCCTTACTCGACGCTCAGTCGTAACAGTGCGCTTTAGTAGGAACTAGGTCGCACACACGTATCTGCCCCTTCTCATTAGTAACCGTCAGGGTTCCAGCGTAGATCTCCACTCCATCGAGCTTAAACACATGCTTCGTGATCTGCAGATGTGTCAGTCATGCCTGAAATGCCATAACTACAGTCGCGTACACGTACCTTGTGGCTGTGATCGATCGCGCAGACTTCCGCACTAAGCATGGCCGTATACTGGTCAATATCGCGAGTGTGGCGCTCCGCGCAACCGTCATACACGTCTCGAAGCCATGAACCACTAGGGACGAAGCCACGGTAGCCGTCCGCCGAGATGTCATTGAATGCAAGGAAGGGGGGAAATGTCTGTCCAGTTGGCCAAGCCGATACGCGCTGTCGATTGTGAAGAAAGTGGAGGTACTGAAGGTGAATGGTGTCATAGCGTCGCAAGTGCTGGACACGAAGAGCGTCTGAAAACTGCTTGGCACCCATACCATTCTGAAAGCATGATCGCATAACCTGGAATGCAGCTAGCGACATGCCACTACGTCGGCTCAGCCTTGCGGGGAACTCGGCTCGAAGATCTTGAGGGAGGCTATCAACAATCCGTGAATCCCAGCTACGGAAGGTAACCGTTCCCCGTTGGCCCGTCCGAGGATTGGTACATGTTGGGCAGCGGTACCTATACCCAATGATCCAGAATGCGGAGTCGAAGTCAACAACTCGTCGGGGATACTTGATCGAGCCATCACGGTTTAGTCGGGTACCGCAGTAGGGGCAGGCAATGTCATGAAGAGCAAGGGGGTCCCAAAGAAAGAAGCACGGCTCGTATAGGGCTTGAGGCGACGGGTGCTGCTGCCGCAAGACAAAGTATGATGCTCGCTGTGAAAACCAGAATGACCCAGTCCGGTAGAGCAATGGCAGCTTGTCTGGGCCTCGCTCACTTGATTCCTCCAGCCGCGCCTTGAAAGCCGTCATAAGCCAGGGCGGAAGTGGTCTTGTCCGCGATTGGCGGCGCATCTCTCGAGCAAGGTCACTCGCCCCCGCATCAACCTCTCCAGGATCAATGTCTGCGTCATCATCTTGCATGCCGAGATGGTCGTCATCCTCACCCAATCCATCCTCCTCGCCCAGCCCATCTTGAACGAGGCCCATGTACTCGTCCTGCGGATCCGGTTCGTTCAGCTCAAACGACCGGCTGGGGTCTTCGTCAGGGATCAAAATGTCGAATGCTGGAGGCGAGATTTCATCTGCCAGGAGAGGTGAGAGGTCCGAAGCCGTAGCGGGCTCCAGGGACATGGTTGTGGTCGAAAGCGGGGACGGAGAGGGTGAGCTAGAGGCGAGTAGAGACTGTGCGGGAGGGATGGGTGGCCTGGAGCTGCTAACATTGGCACACTCTTGCAGTGTACCGCCATCGCCCGAAGATTGCACATCGGAGGTGGTAGGGTCCGTTTCGGGGCACACAGGGACTGTGTACGCTGAGGACCCTGCCGCGCCGGGTGGGCGAATTTTATGCTTACCAAACTGTTACTGCCCATGTTCGCTATTTGTAAAAAGACACTGCAACACATACCTCAACAACCTTGATACGCACTCCTCCTGCGCCACTATCCTTCTTGGGTCGTCCAGGGGCACGCCTCTCGGTGGTTGCGAGCAGTGTCCCAGCTGCGACCGCTGCCTGGTGCTCCAACTGCTTGGGACCGGTGCCCCGCGGGCGTCCAGGTCCACGCTTGATGGGTGCGGCACTGGTGTCAGTCTGGAGAGTGGAATTTGAGGGAGTTGCCATTGCCGATGTGGCCAGAGTTTTCTTGTTCTTGGCGCCCTTCGGGCGTCCTGGTTTACGCTTTGCGGGGGCGGCGGGTGTACAGGTGGTTGGTCCGTCAGCATGAGATAATGAAGATGTTCTGTGTGCATACAATAGTGAGCATGCGCAGGGGTAGCGCGAACAAATGGACCAAACCGGCGGACGTACGCAAATGAGCTCGATGCGTGCTCCTCGCGGACTCGTGCGCAAGGTCCGTCCGGGTAAACAACATCTCCTGGAAGCTCATCAAACAACTCCCACAGCTCGCGGTCCTCCACCGTGTCCGTGGATTGCGACATCCTGGGCCGCGGATGTGGTGGGAAGTTGGAGGCGGAGAATAGCAGAGGAAAAGGTTGACAGGTAGATCCAGAGCAAGAAAGACCAAGAAAGACCAAGCCTGGATGGTGCACGATGAGCGAGTTGATGTGCGGTAGAGAGCCTTGACACTTACAGAACTGTCGCAGAAGAGGGGCCATTAAGGGTCGCATACGCGACGGCGGGATGCGGCGGGTTGGCAGGAGGCAAATATAACACTTACTTTGTCGGGTACCGGTTCAAACATGGCTTTGAGTCACTCAGAAAAGTCGTAAATGATATAGATGATATATTTGTGTGGAAGTACGGTACAAAGAGGACGGTTCATGGAAAGATGGTGGAGGTTCAGAGGCAGAAGCAGGAGATGAAGCGTACGCGAGACAAGCTCGCGTGCCTACCATTTCCGGGAATTAGACGCTCATTGGCTTACGTACAGAATCAGTATCAGTATCAGCCACCCGCTCCAGCAGCGCCCCCGCTCTCGCAATTGTCAGGAGGGTCGGACGGCATACCACCACTTCGACAGGCGGTGATCCTGCTGTGGGCAAGGTTTGAACCCAACGTCATCTAAAGTGAAAGCTTGAGAATGCGCCGGGATGCGGAGATTCTTACCTACGCTTGAATGTGCAGTGTCGAGCTCGCGGTGGGAGATCTGCGGCGAGGACTCGAGCGAAAGAACAATGTGGAAACAAGGAAAACGGGGAAAATCGCGCCTTGAATCGAAACATATCCCGAGTACATACATTGGAGCTGAGTAATATCGATTAAGTAGTCGAGCAGCAGACTGTATAGCGTGGAAAAACAATTGTTCAGTACAGTGGCGATACAGATTAAATGCCCAAGTATCAGAAGGTGTGGAGAATTTTAGAAAACGCTGATTGGACGGTACTGCAGAGCCTTTCCGTATGGACCCGGATAAAATGGACCCACCACCCGAAAGCGACCCCGACCCGCTCAGCTGGGGTTGACAGAGCCCCCGTAGAAGACTAATTGTCAAGGTTAGCTGCGCGGTTCGAATTTTCGAAACAGGACGCCGGACGGAGGGACTCACTATACTTCGTGACGTACTTGACGGAGATGTCCTTGTCCGTGCCGTACTTGCACTAGAAGATGCGTTAGCACAATGGTAGAGGACAGCTAGCCCGACAAGGCACTTACCGAAGTCGGCGGCTGGCCGCCAACCGTGTCGAAGCGGAACACGTCGTCAGCAATGTGCCCCTGGACGTTCGCTACGTGCAGCCACGTGACGTCCTTGCTCGGGTCCTGCGGCGACGGGATCGAGCCGTTGGCCCTGCCGAGGAAGTACGCGTCGTCGTGGCCCTTGAACGCCGGGTTCGAGCGGAAGTCCCACACGGGGCTCACGCCCTGGCCCGTGGTGGGGTTCGGCTGGAAGAAGTGCTGCGCGAGGACGTTGGGCGGGTTCACCGTGTGCAGGAGGTCGATGATCGCCTGGATGGGCTGCGGGACGACCGACGTCCAAATCGTGTAGAGGTCGTCCTGGATCGTGGGGAAGTACGACTCGGACGCTATGCAGGACGCGTCGAGCACCTCGGCGAGGGCCCCGGCGCTCCTGTAAGCGGGATACCATACATGATCAGAACGCAGAGCGGTGTACAATGTGGGGGAGGTGAGGAGGACGCACGTGTAACTGTTTGAGCTAGAGCATGTGTAGTTCTGCACGCCGAACCCGAGGCCAAGGAACTTCGGAGGTGTGCTCGGGAGGACGAGCTGGTTCTGTCCGGAGGGAAACGTCGGCACAAACTTGTCAACCGAGCAGAGGACAGCCCCGTCGGTGGACTGGCCCGTCCAGTTGTAGGAGCTCAGGTAGCTGGCGGCAGCTGCGGCAACGAGTCCCCGGACCGCAACCATGGTATGGATGGATTAGGAAGAGGGGTATCCAAGTAGCGGGGGAGGCTAAGAAGAAAAGGGGGAAAGGAGGGGAGGGGCAGGAAAGCGCGGCAACGCTGGGATCGCTTGTGCCTCCCGAAAGCCCTTTATACCACCATACCCGAACGCGTCTCGGAGGGTCGCCCATACGGAGCTGCTGCTCGGGCTTGTCTGAACAATCTGATTGGACATGCAGCACGTCCATCTGAATGATGGACCGGGCGTCGCGCACGTCCGACCCCTGTGGGGTAAACCGGGAGGGTGTAGGCTCAGAGCGGAGCAGTTAGCAAACCGCGCTGTCATGCGTTTACAATGACATACCCGCCGAAATAAAGGTGCCAGCGCTGCTGAAAAAAAAGCAGAATCGCCCTCGCTGTGGGCGGCTCGCCTTGCGCTTTGCACGTACTTACAAATATGCGATCACCGCCGAGCTGAACATTTGAACCTGTTGTCGCGTCCTCCTGAAGCTCCAGACCGTTACAAAATGTTGAGAACACAAAAATCGATAGCGCACTAAGTATGTATAAGTGTCACGTCAATTAGATGGACTGTTGAAGCAGTGACAAATTAAGGATACGTACCTGGCTTGAACGTTGCGATCTCGCTCATCAATCGGATCCTCACAAGCGAGGTGAAATGCCCGTCGGCTTTATATTACAGCCCCTTGCATAATTCCGTGAACGTCCCAATTTTTTCTCTCGGCGTCTAACCCGTATGTAATGGTCACAGCTCTACTCAACGCCGCCTTGACCGCGCCAGCGGGACCTCCCGTCCGAGCCCCTGCTATCGCGATATCGTGCTTTTCGGCCCCAGTAATGGTTCAAAGGTGGCTCAGGGCTATTAACATGTTTCTTGCGGCCTTCGTTGGCGTGCACATCGTTTGCGCAACCCTTTCCTGCCGGGGAGGCCCACTGTCAGCGGGCATGGGCTTGCTTGCCTCCACTCTTTGCGCCGAGTTCGGTTGGGCTGCGCAGGAGAAAACTCATTGTTGAAACTGGCAGTACATGTTGATCCGACACGGAAGTCTATGAAGCTTTACGGCCATCCAAGGTCACCCGCAGGCTGCGTCGGAGGATGCGCACTCTTGGGCCTGTGAACGGATTGTGACTCAATGGCGTCATGCTGAGTCACGAGAGGGTTACGTGTGACCGGGACCTTCCCGTTATGGGGACATAGACGCCTGTGGGAAAAATTGGGGTGTTCACGCAATTATGCAAGGCACTGTATGCAAGGCACTGTAGGACCTTGTCGATCATTATGAACATCCTTGTCTTCCGGTTCCCCACTGGATCCCCTCTGTGCGATTGTGAATTTGTGTGAGCCCTCGGCGCGGTCAGACTGATTACGTTCAGCGAACCCAGCAGACTGAGGCAGACTGCTGCTCAGCGGAGGGTCAATGACGGGAAAAATTTATGAGACGCCTGGAATCCGGGACGTGTCAGCTTATTAGCGCCGTGGCATTGCCTTGTTTGGGAGTGCCCACGCGAGTATCTCGATAAGACCCCCTGACACCGCGCCCGAGACATGGCAATTTTAGGTAATGTGTCGCCCATTTCCAAGTACCGCTAGCCTATGTCAGGCTCCAAATAACGGTCGCTGCACCGTGCACGGTATCCTGGAATAAGGACATACATCTAGGTTGCACCAGTAATGAGTAGTGGTATTTGGAGAGTAATTAGTCCCCACACGCTGCCTAATACGCAATCACGGACGAAAGCCTGCGCAATTGTTAGGACATGAGGGGCCAGGGCAGGGTCGGACGGCATCCGAAGTGAATAAGTACCGTACCATCGTGGCCGGCCCGGCGGGGTACAGTTGCACACCGCAATGTGAGTGCGGGCGACGCCGACAGGTGATCCTGCGGGCAAGGTTTGAGTCTTGAGAGCGGCGTCAACTAAAGTGAAAACTTGAAAATGCCCGGGGATGCGGGGATTCTTACCTATACTTGAATGTGCAGCGTCTCCGAAGTTGGAGATCTGCGAAGACTCGGAGCAAAAGCACAATGTGAAAACAAGGAAAACAGGCAAAATAGTGCCTTGAATCCACACAAATCCTGAGTACATACAGTGGAACCAAGTAATCAGTCCAGCAGCAGACCGTATAGCGTGGAAAAACAGTATGTATAATTGTTTAGTACAGTGGCGATACAGATTAAATGTCCGAGTGTCAGAAGGTGCTGGATAGCTACAGAAATGACCGAGTCGAGAGGCCGAACATGAGGAGGAGAAAACGCGGACCGGACTACTACCATGGAGCCTTTCCGTATGGCCCCGGAAAAACATGGACCCACCACCGGAAAGCACCCCCGACCCGCTCAATTGGGGTTGACAGAGCCCCCGTAGAAGACTAGTAATCGTCAAGGTTAGCTGCGCGGTTCGAATTTTGAAAGAGGACGGACGGAGGGACTCACTATACTTCGAGACGTACTTGACGGAGATGTCCTTATCGGTGCCGTACGTGCACTGAAGAGAGGCGTTAGAATGGTGGTAGAGCACGTGTAAGCCCGAAAGGATACTCACAGACGTCGGCGGCTGGCCGCCAACCGTGTCGAAGCGGAACACGTCGTCCGCGATGTGCCCCTGGACGTTCGCGACATGCAGCCACGCGACGTCCTTGCTCGGGTCCTGAGGCGACGGGATCGAGCCGTTTCCCCTGCCGAGGAAGTACGCGTCATCGTGGCCCTTGAACGCCGGGTTCGAGCGGAAGTCCCACACGGGGCTCACGCCCTGGCCCGTGGTGGGGTTCGGCTGGAAGAAGTGCTGCGCGAGGACGTTGGGCGGGTTCACCGCGTGCAGGAGGTCGATGATCGCCTGGATGGGCTGCGGGATGACCGACGTCCAAATCGCGTAGAGGTCGTCCTGGATCGTGGGGAAGTACGACTCGGACGCTATGCAGGACGCGTCGAGCAGCTCCGCGACGGCCCCGGTGTTCCTGTAAACGGGATATGTGTATGTGCCGTGGACAGGAACGGTCAGCACGAAGATCGCCGTGTGTGGGGGAGGGGGACGCACGTGTAGTTGTTTGAGCTAGAGCACGTGTAGTTCTGCACGCCGAACGCGAGGCCGAGGAACTTCGGAGAGGTGTTCGGGACGACGAGCTGGATCTGCCCGGAGGGGAACGTTGGCACGAAGTTGTTAATCGAGCAGAGGACAGCCCCATCGGTGGACTGGCCCGTCCAGTCGTAAGAACCTCAGGTAGCTGGCGACAGCAGCAGCAACGAGTCCCCGGATCGCAACCATGGTGTGGATGGGTCAGGAAGAGATGTAGCGGGGCAGGAAAGAGCGGCAACGCTGGGGACAGCTTGTGCCTCCCGAAAGCCTTTTATACCGCCATACCCAGTGTTGTTATGACCCCGATCATGACCAGTTATGACGCTTAGTCAAAAGTCAACGCGGTGCTGCTAGAGCGGCGAGCCGAGCCAAGGTTTCGAAGGCTGAAGGTATCTTCTCGGAGAGATACCGCTAAGGAATGGGTCAGAGAGGGTCGCTCGGGCTGATTGGACGTGCAGCACCTCCGGCTGAGTGATGAGCCGGGCGTCGCGCACGTCCTGTGCGGTAAACCCGGAAGGTGTAGGTTCGGCGCGGAGCAGTTAGCAAAGGCACCGCCTTGTCATGCATTACATGCTTACCGAAACCGAAACCAAGCGCGCCAACGCCGCTGAAACTCTGCTTCGATCGCCCTCAACGCCCTTCGTCGTGGGCGGCGCGCCGGCGCGCGTTCCACACTCGAACATGAGACCTCCGCCGAGTCTACGCGCGATCCGAACCAGAAGGGCGGCCATGCACGTTTGAACTGGTTGTCGCTTGAGAATGCAATGACGGAAAATATTGCGGGACGCCGGGAGTACCTCTGCCAGTGCGCGCTCTCTCGATATCGGCTGGTCACCCTGGACAGCTCAGGGACCGCTTGACGCAATCCTGACGGCTCCGCTGGGTTGGAACTTGAGGTGACGAATGACTCGGAAGAGAGTGGATGGGTTATTGACGGCAAAGGAAATGGTGTCGGGGTCGCCGTTGCGAGATTCGGATTCGAACCCGCAACTGGCAGAGCACAGGCTCCTGAGCCATGGCCAGCCATTGCCAAGCCTGTCAGCGCAAGCCGTCGACGGTCCAGAACAGCAAACACACTTACGCAATGAGCTGAGAGCCGAGAGCCAACAAATTTTGTATGTAGTCCGGGGTTTCAAGGCTTGACTACCCTTTTCGTAATGGACTTCAACGTTAATATCCGCAGGTGTGTGGAAAAGGTTTCGGCAGAGCTTCCGGGGTCAGATTGTGAGGTTGAGGCCGAACGAGTCGGTCATGTTAACGTTCCCAAGCACAGTTGCTAGCGGGCATCGCGAGAAGCTCGGCGCGCCACAAGAAATGCAGCCCAGGCATACTATAGCACAGGCTCCTCTATCCGGCTCGGAGAGCCTGAGCAGCAGTGGAGTCTAAGCCAGTGCAAGGGGCTAAAAAAATGCCAGCTTGGATTTGTTTAAGTCTCGGCCGCAATGAGGAGGCACGACGCAGTACCGCAAAGTTCAGGTCGGTCTACCCTTGCGTTTGAATACATTTCCGAGAGCCAGACGACCAAGATAGTTCAAGGTTGATGATCGATGAGCTTCATAACCGTACACGGTCAGATGTGCAGGACATGGTGAATCTATTTCGACGATGGACCATACGTACTATTCCATGAGATATGCTCAATCGAAAGACAACTGTGATACTGCCACAGCAGCGAGGATCTTGGGTTTGGGGCCCAGGAAACTTGAATGAGGACAGTGGTGGGATGTCAGAACGTTTAACAACGACTGAAAAGCGGCCGGCGTTGGGTGGAATGACTGGAGGACCCCGATCACCCTGGGTAGATCCTAATCTTGCGCACGTCGGGGTCCTTTGTATCTCCTCTTAGCCACCGCTGTACATGTCCTATGGTCTTGCGCACAGCCTCGACAGCCCCGACAGCGACACTGGACGACGACGACGGCATCGTAATTGACAGACTATGTTCAACCCTGCTCGGTACTGGCTTGTGGTCCTCGTTCTTTCCCTCTTCTGGCGTTTCTTAGCAAGACCAGCCCAAAGTGACATTCAACTCTTGTTGAACGCAGATGGCCCTTCGAATGTCCTGCTTCTGACGGCGCACCCGGACGACGAGTGTATGTTCTTCGTGCCGACTATCCTTGCGCTGCAAGAGACATCATTACGGTATCCTCCCACGTTGCACTCGCTCTGTCTGTCGGTAGGTAATGCGGACGGTCTCGGCGAGACGCGTCGCCGTGAGCTTGAAGGAAGCTTGGATGTGCTAGGGATCGGTGAGGGTAGGAGATGGGTTATTGACACGCCGTGAGTGACCTTCATCTGTTCATCCTTCGGAACGAGCGGGTTTCTACACCCGCCTTCGTCCTTTCTACATGCGCGTACTACGCAGAGATCCTACTCTCAATCGGAAGTCACCTTGCGCTTACTATCCGTTGCGTTTGTTCGCTGACCTTCCTTATCCCAGAGAGCTCCAGGACAATTTCACCGCCGAATGGGACCCCGCAGCCATCGCCGACACTCTGCGGCCCTACGTCCTCAAAAACCACATAGACACCGTACGTCCGCCTGTCACGCCCTCTCTCACCCCGTACCACCATAACCCCATCCGACTTGACAGATCCTAACCTTTGACCACCACGGAGTCTCCTCGCACCCAAACCACATCTCCCTTCCCAAGGGCGCCTTGCACCTCCTCCGCACGCTCCACGACAGTGACAAACCCCACCCGCGCCCGCGCCTCTTCGCGCTCGTCACCGTGTCCCTGCACGAGAAATACCTCGGCGTGCTCTCGCCCCTGCTCGCCAAAGCGTCTCTCGCTCTCGCCAAGGTCTCGCGCCACGCTCAAGCCCACATGACAGAAGAGCGCGGCGACCCTGAGCGGGTGGTGGCTCTGGCGGTGGCGGGCGTGGAGGGGTACGCACGCGCGCACCGCGCGATGCGCCAGCACTGGTCGCAGCTCGTGTGGTTCCGCTGGCTGTACGTCGCATTCTCGCGCTATATGTGGGTCAACGAGTGGGTGGAGGTCGGCCCGTCGAGCAACGTGTGATCTGTCGGCGTGCGCCGTGGTGGTTGCGCGGGTGGCGGGACTCGTGCGAGGGTTTGGTAGTCGGACGGAGGTTGGGTGTAGCGCATATGATCTCCTGGCTGTAGTGTACGTCATGAACAATCTAAAGACTTGCTGCGTCTAGCAAGGTGGCTGAATTTGGAGAGACGCTTCAAAGACGCTTGCCGAATCCATGGATGGGAGCCCAGCATGCGTCACCAGACGTGACCTACCAGCCAAGTCGTCGATGAGCGGTTCGAACGGAGCAGAAGTGGCTGGCGACATCGGAGGATGATGGAAGGTTCCCCAGACAGTAAAATTGATACTTTGACCGTTCGATGTCCCGAACTCGCTTGACACGACCAACTCCAGCAGAGGCCAGGGACCCAGCGACGATCGTCAGAACCGGAGGCACCCCCCGGCGACGTCCACGCTTTGCGGTGCCATTGTCCATCGATGCCGAATGCTCAGGCATGTTGAACATCAAGACCGACGGTTAACGTGGTAAAGTGCTTCGCATCACGTTTGGTGATAGTGTACATGGCTATCGGCCGTGCAGCGAGCCCGCAGGTGCCGACGGTGTCAATATGCCTCCAATAGCACTCCGGAGCCACTGCGCCCCGTTGCCCTCCGGCGCATCCTTGCGCGTCGCGCCCTGTGCCCACCACGCGCGTATGTGCGCACCGAGCACGGCCCCAAGCGGGCGCAGGTAGTACCCCGCCACGCCCCTGCACCCAAGGTGTCATGGTGAACGGCGGAGATCAAGGAGGCGGAGAATGAGAAGGGCAGGACGCACCAGAGCGCGCCCTGCAGCAGAGGGCTGATGACCTGGTCGCGCGTCGTGATCCAGAGTATCCGGCCCCACTGCACCTGCGCGACCTGCCCCGCTCCCAGCTGTTGTTGTTGTTGTTCCTGCTGCTCCTCCACCCCTTCCTCTTCCTCCACGCCATCAATGTCCGTGGCCTTCTCCTTCCCCTTCTCGCTCGCCGTGGGCCGCGCAGGACGCTCGAGCTGCACGTACTGCCTGACGCCGCGGAGGTAACTGTACTCGAAGCGCATGTCGGGCACTGGGGGGATGCGACGGCGGTCGGCGATGCGGCGGTACCGTTCGTCGGCTTCTTCGGAGGCGCGGATCATGTCGTCGACGGTCTGGAGGCGGTGGAAGAGCTCTGTCTGGGAGGGGTCGGCGGCGTGGGTGGACATCGTCAAGGTTCGGCAGGTCACGGAGGCGCCCGATGACATGCTTCCTGAGGATGGGCGCTTGCCAGTGCCTCTTTCGTCAAGTCGTTTCAAACCACAATCTTCAAACCAATACATGCATACCACGGTAATTTCATCCATCGTCTGGACGAATTCGCGGAGCTCACGTCCAATTTTAATACAATGACTGCCATAGTGCCGGTGGGACAGATCGTTCAGCCCGACCTTGAATGTCGTCTCCGACTCCCTCGAACAAACTCAATACTAGTTCCGGACTGTCGACTACGCGGAAAGGTCGAGTGAACCCATGGAATTCGGTTCGGTCCTCCGCATAAACCCCCCGCAAAACCCCACACTATGTTCAGTGCCAGCCGATGCACGCCGTGCGACCGCACCCACACATGCGACGCATACCCCTCCTCCGCAATTTGAATAGATTATTCAGGATAGTCGAAAGCTACGTACGTTTTGAACGCTAGTAGATTAGGATTTTTGGATGTGCGTGGGGGATGGGCGATGGGATCCGATATCCACCACGACGGTGGTCAACGCAGGCCAGTGGGAATATGTTCTCGCCGTCTAACCTTGTGACTGCTGAATCGCAAATCGCAGAATGAGGACGAAAGGAAGGGGGAACGATTGGGATGACCACAACTCACCGGACGGAAGTGAATGTAGAGGAGAGTGAATGTTGAAGGGCAAGAGAGATACCTTTACCGTGAGAGAACGATATCGCCTATACACGCGGAGGCCACGCACCCAGGACTCCAGGAGTCATTGAATTTCCTAGATGTTGCTTGCTGTTGAACTTATCAGGTGGATCATTTGTGGGCGCGATGGCCAACCCCTGGAGCCCAAGATTGGCAACACCAAATCTCTGAATCCAAACAAAGTGGGCCCTAGGGATGTAAACATGCGTGGCTACGGAAGTGGAATAACTCAATTTTCAGGACACAACGATGTAGCGTTATACATGATTACAGGACCGGACACTTGAGTCCTTTGCCAAGTATCCTTGCACAGTGGACAGAGAACCGCGGCTCTCGCTGTGATGTCGTCCGCCCGGAACCACGAACGGTAACTTCACTTTTTACCATGGCCTATGCGACCGGAAGAGTCATTGCCGCGTGGCTTCTGTAGCGGCCTCCGAGCGAGGAAGTATGATGCATTCGAATGGATCGAGATGGCTGCAACCACAATGAGTTCGACATCGTCAAGCGGACTTCTATACGCACAACAGAGCGCTTCCTGCTGGGACCTTGGCGCCAGCGGCGCACATTGCATAACCAGCATCACCGATAGGCGGGTGGATTTCGAAGGAGTGCAATATCGACGCCATGGCGATGAACAACGAATCTTGAGAGAAAGGCATCCCCGGGCATATTCTGCGGGACATGTAGGAATGTTCGCTCGTGAAACCAGCCAGGTGCACTTACCTGCGACCAAAGCCAAATTGAAACTTGAACGGATCTCTGACGTTCGGGTCGAGTTTGCCGTCCTTGAGGAAGCGCTCCGGCATGAACCTATCTGGATCAGGGTATGCAACAGGGTCGCGCGACATTGCCCTGTAGGTACTGTCAGCAGGGAGCTGTACGTATGGCCGGAATAGTCTTACCAAGCGTTAGCAATGAGGATCGTTCCTGCAGGTATCAAGTAGCCGTTATATTCGTCATCCTCCATCGCGCGGTGTGGAACACCTGATGGAACGACGGAGTGCCACCGAGTGCTCTCTTTCAATATCGCATTGATGTAGGGAAGTGCTTCTCGATGACAGAAATCTGGGAGCTGATCGAGACCGACAACTTCGTCGAGTTCCGCATGGGCCTTCCGCTGAACTTCAGGGTATGTTGCCATCGCTAGGAAGAATGCGCTGAGAATAGTCAACGTCTGATACCGCAACATGAGCCGAGGAGCCTGCGAGATACGACAACGACACTTGCCGTGTCCGCACCCGCTTTGTGAAGGAAGTCTACTCAGCCACGGCGAACAACGACGACGAAAAGGATGGGGATGCTCACCAGCGTAAGCGAGGCCCGTAACGTCCTTGAAAATATCCTCGTCTTCAGCGGAGACCCTGCCTTTCTCTCTGATAGTGTTTTCCACGAGAGAGCACGTCATAGAAGGTCGTGCGCTTCCTCGACCCTGCCAAAAGCTGAATCAGAACTCGGGCAAATACCATCTGCCATAGCGCTCACCAGGGCCTCTACGGTGGCATCATACGCGTCACCCCTGAGCGCAGAGATGACGGGCTTCCACTTCTCCGCGTTCCTCTTGAAAGTGGCGCCAGGAAACCAGGATGGCAGTCGCGCAAGAGCTGGGAATAGCTCGACCAGATATCGGCCGGGAGCCATCACATCGGCGAAGATCTTGCCTCCCTCTTCTCCGATGGCCACTAACCGGTCGTTCTCCTCCGCGATCTCAACCCCATATACAGCGTCCATGATGGAACCCCCGACGTAGCTTGAAGACGCGGTGAGCACATGCCAACATCGTCGACATCAGAGGGCACGACATACTATCGACTGTGATCGAGGAACTTGGCCGGCTCGTCGAGCAGCTTATTGAGCAGACGTTGCACGCCGCGGATGTAGATCGGCCTGTATTGCGCCACCGCACCCTGATGAAAGAAACTATGGAACACACGGCGGCGCTGCCTCCAGGCGGTTGTGTAACCCATGAGGCCAAACTCGTATATAAGGCCGGTCCTTCATCGAAGGTCAGCATTCCAAACGAGCATGCTCATGCACGGATCGCACTCACAGCTCTGCCATGACGAACCGCGGCCGGTCCGAGGTGTTTGCAGAGCGGGATTCTAGGATGGCGATCGCAGCATCGTACGAGTCGATGATGATGGTGGGTTGTCCGAACACATCTAGATAGACCACTTCACCTGTGTACGACATTCTTTAGTCCTTCGAAGGAACCAGTCGAGGATGGATACGCTCACCGTGTTGCCTGCATAATTCATGTAGCGAAGTCACCATGTTTTCCTTGGGCATATCCAACAGGTTTCCGATAATAGGAAGCGGTTTCGGGCCTGGCGGAAGGGGAAGTCGGGATGAACGGGTGCGCCTGCTCCTCCATAAGATGACCGCAGTTGTGAGACCTAGTAAAAGGAATATTATCAAGTCCTCAAGGCTAAGATTCAGCATATTTTGGCAAAGCAACAGCAACACCACTTCTCGGTGTGGACGAATGGGAATGACAGAGAAGGGTGGAAGCTGCGTGGGTGCATTTTGACCCCACAGCCAGTGGCTTGACGCGGGAGAGGCACGTTACCCAGCGTTACCCTGCCAGTGAAGGACCGGGGCCGAAGTACGGGAAGCCGCTTTGCCGCGGGCCTCGTAGATTGGCCCTTGAGATGCCTGCGTAAGGGAATAGTGCCGAGTTGAACTTTGCCCAACCCACGTGGCCCACTGTCTGTCCGTCAGAAAATTGGGCGCGTTTCGCAAGAAAATCCCTGAAGATACGTCGCAGAAGATAGTTTTACGTTACACACAACAGCGAACGATCATAGCGCCTCGACTGTCCGGAGGAACTTCTCGTACATCGTGGAATGGATGTTGCGCACGCGGGTAGCGTCGGTGAAGAACGGAGTCCGGATCTGTCCCTGCGCCTGAGCGCATAGCATTCCACAACACATCAGAGAATTGATCGCGACAGTACAAGATGGAGGGGAGAGCAGACGCACCACGGCTAATGGTCGGCTCCGGTCGAGGTGGTGGATGAGCCTGTTGGTCATCTCCGTGAGGGCAGCATTGTGCCTGAAGTTTGACCGGTCTGGAAGAACATCCGGGAGGATGCTGATGAGCTTTGGAACGCTGCGCGCCAGTTGGTCAAGCTCTGCAGACTCGTCCACACTGAGAACGCCGTCTCCCTGGACGAGACGCTCGCGAAGCTGGGGGAGGCGGGTGACGGCGTGCGTGTAGTCGATGAACGCCTATAGAAGAACGGGCAAATGTCAATTATGACTCGACGACTCCAATGATTGGTGCAAAAACCACCGACCTTTCCACGCTCATTCCAACCGCTCACAGAGCGGCCTTCGAACGGCTCCAGTAATTCCCTCAGGAGGATGAGATCTTGCCGGACGACGGCGTCCGGCGCGAGTTGGAGGACAGCGATGTCGTGGGCTGCATCATACAGCCCAGCTTGCAGGTAGAATTCATATGCATCGTACACATTCCCGCTATCCAGCGCATAAACGGCCTAGCAATCCGATGATCAGTCTGCAATGTCCATGAACCGCAATTAGGGGTGATGCCGCACCTTGGCCTCGTTTATCCACGCCATGGGTATCCTGAGACTGCCCACCAGTCCGCGTGTGACCCAGTCGTCGAGCTTCGCTCCGGAGCGTGTGAGGAGCTCTTTGATTGCTTTCACCCGCCTGTTTCGCGCTGGTTAACTGTGCAACCTCACGACAGCGCGGCGGAAGAGACTCACCCGGCAGGAGCTTCAAGGTGTAGGAGGACGAAGACAGCTTCTTGGATCATGCCCAACTGCTCCAGCTGCGACGCGTAGCTATTGGCGAGAAGGTCCGCACTCGGACTGTGGCCCTCCACGTCGCTCTCTCCGTCGTCATCCTCGCCCCGCACAGTCGTGTCCCGGTCTGCCAAGTCCCGTATCCGTAGGCAGCGGGAGAGAATGACGTACAGATGCCATGAGAGGCGGTAGTCAGCTGGCGACGCGCTGAACGAGAAAGACGACAAGATGGAAGAGAGGTTGCATGCGGGGTCTGCGAAGAGTTTGATGAGTGCATATAGCGCATCGGGTGTCTGAGCTTTTGGCGGTGTTCTCCACTGAGAGGTAGCTTGCTCCCCCGAAGGCCGCTCGGCATACCAGGGCACCGGGGCCGCAACGCTCGAAAGCCCTTCACGCCACAGGCGGTCGTACTCCTGGAACACGTCCGCTATCGATGCATCCATCGGCATGCCGAACCAGAGCTGCAGGCCGAACGCGCGCTTCCAGTCCAAGCCCTTTGCGAGGTCGACGTCGGGACAATGCTCCACACCGTTCCCCCCAGAGCCCTCTAGCGTGTCCGCAATGCCGGCGAGAAGCGCATACACCTTACGGGTGTCCTCGCCGATGTGCGCGTCGATGCGCTGCTCGCGCCAAATGTCGAGCTGGCTTTGGAGGTCCGCGCGGAAATCCGCATCTCCTGGACATTGCGCGATGAGGGATGCGAGCTTGGCATTGCCGCCATCGAGCGCCTTTTCGCACGCGCGCTCGACCTGGTATCCGCTGAGCAGGGTGAAGAGGGTGCTGTCCCAGCGCGCGTCGAGGTTTCTACGGAGGCCTGACTCCATGGCAGACGAGACAGCGGTCTTGAGCCATTTGGAGAGTTCAGTCTTGCGACGGATGTCGGCGATGCGCTGCCGTGCAGATATATCAGGGATCTGCTCGAGGCGGAAGTCGATGTTGTCGAAGAGTGCATGGCCAAGGCGGAATAATGTTGGCTCAAAGGACTGGTCCGTGGACGGAAATTGTGAGATAAAAGACGCGAAGGACAGGTCCGGCGAAGGGTTGGCGAAGGGAACTCCTTCTTCATCCTCCTCGATAGTTATATTGCTGAGGTGGTGGGAGAGTAGGCGAGAAGCTTGTGCAGACGCGTCAGCCGCCGTGCCAGCGAGTAACGGCACGGTGGTTATTTTGACGGTGGACGCGTTTGCCGATAATTTCCTGCACCAGAACTCAGGTCTGGTGGAAATTCTTCGCAAAATGGAACTACGCACGGTGAACTGGACGGACCACACAACTCCCCAAGGTGCAGCAGCAACCCACCAGGACCCCATCCAACACGAAACGAGCGGCCCAACGCCAATCCAGCATCCACATACGCGCCCTCGCGACCGACAAATGCGGAGGCGGAGCTCTCAACACGTGCATACTTGCGCGACGGTCGGTACGGTTCTGCTTCGATGTCGTGCGCGAAGGACGCACGCTACGTGTGTGCCACTTCAGCACTCAACCACGCATACAAGGGTGGTTAACACGTACCTGACGCGAATCGGCTCGCAGACCATCGCCCTCCGAATCCCTGCTGTGTTTCCTGTTCAGGGACCTGAGCTGGGGCAGCTTCCGGCGTGGCTGTGGCTCGTTCAAAGCTTTGAGAACCTGTTCTTCCTCCGGCATCCGGAACAGCGATGTTTGCATGACATGCATCCGCTGAGGGTCGACTCCAATTTCCCTGGCCCACGGAATGATGGTGGGGTCCCCCTTCCGGACAAGTTGGTTTGCAGACGGTTGCGCACGCCGTCCCCCTTGGCGCTGAACATCCTCCTCATCACTCTCACTTTCGCTCTCGTCATCTTCATCCGCCTCTTCTTCTTCCTCTTCCTCCTCCTCCTCCTCATCCTCCTCACTTGAATCCTCCTCGTAAGTGGCTCGTGGACGCGTCGCGGGGCGCAGGTCGTCCTCGTCCATGGAATCGTCCTCGTCTCGGTCGTGGTTCCGTGCCGCAGGCGGGCCCTTCTGTGGCGCTATTTCCATCGAGACGTCTTCCTCCTCATCCTCGCTGTCGGTAACATAGGCCCTGAAGCGCGCCATAGCGGAGACCAGAAAGTCGAGGTTGAGAGAGAAGAACAAGATGCGGGTGGCAAACAAGCGAGCGCGCGCTCCCAATTGTCGTGCGCCCAGGCCCGAGCGCCTTCCTCCCGAGTCCTTCTCCTCTTGCACTTATCCTTGTCGGTCCCTTCCTCGACCGCGAGCTTGCATATGCATGTTCACCACCTCCAGACTTGTTTTTCACCCCGCAGAGACGTCGTGAACATGTGATCATTGGCCCCACTCCTGGCAGATGGATGGCAACACTGACGAAGGAATGCAATTCGACACAGACCGGCCTTCCCGAATCTCGACGCCTTCGCAACCCACGGTGATATCCTAAGCTTGTCTTACGACCATGACCGATACCCCATACCCCTCTGACTCGCGCACCATAACTGGGAGCAATCCGCCACCATGGGCTCTGGCAGAGGTCCGGGACGATTCCAAGAGTCCCAGCGTCCATGATACTACTCCGGTCGCCACCCTATCTGCTGTGGTCAATGGATCTCCTGGCTCAAAATCATCCTCCAGACTGTCAAGGATGGTGACTCCATCCGATTTTGAGTTTGGAAAGGAGCTAGGGAGCGGTTCGTGGTCGACTGTGAGTCTCATTCATGTTTGCAAGGGAAAGCCGTGCCGAACGGATATTCAGGTCTTGGAAGCGACCCATATTGCCACAGGCAAACTCTACGCTATCAAAATACTCAGCAAAGCGCACCTTATCAAGCTCAAGAAGGTCAAGTACGCAACGGTCGAGAAGGACGCTCTGGTGAAGATGTCGGGGAAGCATCCTGGGATCGTGAGGATGCATGCTGCTTTCCAAGACGAAACGTCACTTTGTGAGCGAAGCGCTGTTCTATCAATCAATCGTTCCTCCCACTCAATATATGCGTGCGGAAGACTTTGTCCTGGATCTCGCCCCACATGGAGACCTAGCGGATCTCGTCAAGAAGTATGGCTCCCTATCTTTGCGGTGCGCGCGGTGGTATACCGCGCAGATCGTGGATGCCATCCTTTGGGTGCACAGCCAGGGCATAGTACATAGAGACATGAAGCCGGAGAACGTGCTCCTAGATAACGAGCTGAGGGTCAAGCTCACGGATTTCGGTTCGGCATACATCTCAGCAGACGGTGACCTATGTGGGTGCGGTCTCCCTTTTCACAAAATCTAGTCTCACATTTCTTCAAGCTCCCCGCGCTAGCACCTTCGTGGGAAGCGCTGCATATGTCTCGCCCGAACTTTTGGATCGTACATCGAAGACAACCAGCAGCAGGTAGATCACAGGTACAGAGACGGATACACCTTAGCTGACCACCCCCTGATTCAGTTCGGACATATGGGCTATCGGTTGCACATTGTACTTCATGGTCGCCGGCGCTCCCGCCTTCGCAGCCATCAACGACTACCAAAGTTTCCGCAAGATCGAAGCCCTTGACTACACCTTTCCAGAAGGGTTCTACGACGTGGCAAAAGGCTTCGTGCAAAAGCTGGTGGTATGGTCTCCGCAGATTTAACCACACCCCCTCTTGCTAACGTCCCGCGAGGTACTCGATCCCTCCGCCCGGCTCGGTGTTGAGCCCAAGTCATCCCCTTCACAACTACGAGAACACCCCTTATTTACCAAGCCTACGGAGTCTGTCACCGCAGAAGAAGCCGGCCTGATGCCGATTTGCTGGGACACCCTCTGGATCGACCCGCCGCTCCCCCCAGAAACGGGCTTCGTCCAGCCTGCCCCAACCGCCGCTCTCTCTGAGGACGACGACGACAGCTTATGGGACAATGTTGTGCACGACTTCGGCCTCGTGAATATCAACACCTCCGCCGCCAACGGGACCACGAAAGGCAGCGGGGGACCTTACTCTCCGAGTGGCCTGCTGCTACCGACCGGGCCGCCTCTCGATGTGCCTCCTGATGTCGTCCCCATAGAGGACACGCAGACTATGTTCGCAGTGGATACCCAGCAGCCTCCAGCAGAAGACGGTCCTGCGGACGATGATGTTGCCAACCAGGACGCGCGGGCCGCCCACGACGTCGCCGTTGCTCCTGCTATTGCTGCCAGCAATAGTGAACATGTCCATGGCGACCTCGAGGATGTCGACGACCCGGTGTTGAAGTCAAAAGACTGGTGAGTAATGAGCACGTGCTCGCCCTCCTCGCCGTGGCATTGTCAACGTCTGACATGATTTCCAGGTCCAGCGTGCTGGTCGCCGGAGAGGCCGTCCGCTGCGTGTCCTCCGTCAGAACGCCCATCCGGCGCGGCCTGTACAAGCACCCGCGCCTGTGCGCCCTGATCTTGACCACCGGCCCACGCGTCCTGTGCGTTCCCTTGGACGACGCCGACAAGGCGTCTAAGAAACTCGAGGCCAAACATGTGTTCGCGTTCCCGAAACGATCCGTCAGCAAGTCTCCATCCAAGGGCGGGAAGGTCCTGGCAGCTTGCAAGGCGGATGGCGGACGACGCAAGCTTGTGTTGCTGACGGTTAGTCCTTCGGTGGTTAAATCGGCCTGTTTTCGACGGCGGTTCACTCACGATCCCAGCAGGGCGAGAAGGAATATGCGTACGACTTTTCTGACGAGGCGGCAGTCGCAGGGTGGGTCCGGGAAGTTACGACCATGCTAGACGCACAATAGCTGCACATTTGGTCGGTTGGGCTATTTATTAGGGTCCCTAGACTAGGGTGAATTTCGTTAGGCATGGTTAGAGCTGTGTATATATAAATTGGCTACCATCTACATGCGGTGGTCTCGATGGACGTTATATGAATGCTGTATGATCACGGCATCTCCTGGACGTTTCTGAGCTATTGAATAGAGAGCGGGCAACGATTACTGCGTCACTGGCAAGACTTAAGTAGAACCTCGTTGCCCCAGCTTTGTCTCCGCATCTGTGATGTTCACTGACGATCAGATCTGGAATTTTTTTGTCGCCACGCGTCGATAGCGTTCAGTAATGAAATGAGGTAAGACCGTACGCGTAGCTGAACCCCTAGTTCCAAAAATCTTCCTCCGTCGGAGACATTTGCGTTGTCATTGACAACCAGCAGAACCTTATATAATTATATTGTCGGAGTGCCAGTGGATAGAACGGCCTTTGCCTCTCGACGAACAGTCGGAGGAATGCCACTGGCTAGAAGTTGAAGGCCCTGTGGCAGGGTTTTTGCTTACCAGGAAAAAATCTGATCCGTGAAGAAGGATTGAGCCCTCATCGCTGGTCCCCGCCACACCGAACTGGGCGACAAAGCAATCGCTGCCCTCCGCTGCCCTAGCGGAAGCAGTGCGCCCCCACCCTTGCGCCGATGTCCGCCGAGTGAACAAGGACGGGACGAAATCCGACGACGTGGAGACGGGCTTTCGGACCCTTTACCGTCTCAAATGGTACGCGGCGATACACAGGATATATTGACCCCGGCCCAAGAGATCCGGGGTCGCGTTCCGCGCAGGAAACGGCACGCCGAAGGAAGAACCTAGTCCGCACGGCAGCCACTTGGAATTAGTCCGTGCCTCTCCGTCAATGCGACTGGTCGGACTGGGCCGAGGCTTCTTGATAGCGGGGTGCTGGGACAGGATATTCATGCAAGGATGATACCCTGGGTGACGCACGTTCTTACTGCCCGTGGATGCGCGTGCGAACGCCATTTGCATTGGCTTCGCGGGACGTAGTCATGCTGTCCGATGTTACTAGTGCGACCGCACTGGGCGGGTCAGTATGGCCTTACAACTTGCGTACTGGATCCGGCGGCTTCCACACGTCACAAAGGCACGATCCCGAGTCTAACCAGGAACCGCGGCGGCAACGACTCAAGACAGGTCGAGTTGGGTTGGGGAAGAGCCGTTAGCGGACCACCGGCAGTCCATGTGCCACAGCTTTGCCTCGAATCGTGGACCCGATGGCAGCCCGTACTGTATGCGAATACCTCTTGTTTAACCCCGGCTAATCGCCTCTGTTGGCGCGCAGCCTATGATGTCATCCTTGTCGCCATGCACAGATCGCAGCCGACAAGTATGGCCCATGGGACCTGGCCATCCTCTGGAGAAATGCGGCAGCGGAGCTGTGCGTGACACGCGGCATGAGTAAAGAGCTTCTAGGCTCTACGGCGAGGAAAGAACGCTTAGAAGAGGAATAATGGCCCGAATACGAAGGTTTCGGCTTCCTCGATCGTCCACTCGTATGAGGCCCGGGTGCAATGATCGTTCTACCGCAGACGAGTCTCCATTCGCCGCAGCTTCCAAGCGTCGAGCCCTCCCTGTTGCATGCTGCATCTCCGCGGGTTTAAACGTCGCGACTACGGCGTGGCGGTGGGTCGTGTCCCGCGTGTGAGGGCAAGATCGTAGGTCTTCCATTGACATGTCCTGAAGCTTGTATAGTCGCTAACGGCGTTCGTAGCGATCGCGCAGGACGGCGCAGCGTGCGGCGCGTGCACGTTGACCATATGTTCCGGGATATCGTGCACGTCAGGGAAAGCAATTTCTCGAAAAGCTCCCCACTGATCTGTGTCAGCGTTGAAGTTACATTCTGAGATGGAGGTAGGTCCACACTTGCGAGCGGATACACTCAGAAGACAATTCAAAAACATTTAATGGACGGCGACATACGCACCAAGGAAGTGTGGCGGCAGCTCCGATTCTAAGAGGCATTTCATCTAACTGCTCCGCTAGTAAGTCCGACGCCGCAGCGGGGGGTGTAACAGTTCACCGGACAGTCCTCTAGCGCTCTCCGAGGCTATCCAAGGTCAGCCGGAGGTTAGCTCTAAAATCACATGCGTCTGCTCACCGTTGATACCGACCTCCAAACCAAGCTGCGCTCTATCTACGCTCCCTAAAGGATGGCCTAATTGAGCATATTCCTTCGGAATCGGCGACGAGGACGGGCGCCATCTTGTGCGTCCCGTAGCTGATCGAGACTTCGCTCGCGCCGCATTCGTTGAAGCGTTGAGCGCGACGGCGCCCATCTCCCGCGAACCTGTACACCCAACGTCTCACGGCGGCGACGGGGCTCTATGATAACCGGATCGGCCACTTACAACGCCGGATAAGCTGCAACCCAATCTGGCCTGTTTTTAATCCGGACTTCATGTCTGAGCGGGTCGGCATCGTGCCATCACCGCCGATGTGAGAGTGTATTCGTGGCACCCATATCCAACCACCGGGCGACAGTATCTTGCAGCGCGATCCTGACCGTGTTGATGCGAAGTCTTCTGTGGGCCCTCGCCTGACCTGCACCTTCTGCCCCTACGTATGCCATCCATGGGACAGTTGTCCAACCTATATGCCAACCGGGGAGGTCGGTGCCCGGCGACGATGTTTGTCATTTTGCGTTGATAGATGTGTGGGAGAGCGAGGCGTCCAACACGGTCGCTGTGCTTCCAATGCGCGTAGTTCGCTTGTCATCGTTACATTCATTGGGTAGATCCTTCACACAAGGGAACTTTACAGACACGGAATGCTACTGAGCGAGATACAGCGCGTCAGACTAGCGTGCAGGAGGAGGTAACAGGAAGCCAGAGCGTGGACGGCGAGACTCACCAATAATTATGCTTTTTGCAGCTGCGCCATGGCCGCGGCGAGCTGGACGGTCGCTTGCCACCAGACGGCGAAGCCGAGACCAACGAAGCCGTGGAGCGTGCCCCACACTATCTCGGGTGTAGCTTTGTACCTGTCGGACGGTCAATCACGCGCATACAGAGTGTAAAAAGGCGCCGTGCGACGTACGACTCCGCAAACGCGCCAAAGGAGTGGGGGATAAAGCGAGGCGCGTTGAAGAGGACGGTGGAGCACGTAACGTGGTAGATGGTGAGGGCGATGGCCAACGCGCGCTTGCCGGGGAGGAACTCTGTCGCGGGAAGGCAGCGTAAACGTCGCGCGTAAGACATGAAAGAAGGCGGGCGCACCGGGGAGACTGAAGCAGAGGAGAGACGCCACGCAGGTGCCGGCGACAAGTGCCGCATAGAGCTACCGGGCAAACCTCGCACGTGAAACCAAACGCCGGGCGAGTGATGCGGCGTACCTTAATGAACACGACCGCGGTGTTGTTCAGCTGCAGAAAAGGAAGCTCCAAAGGCGACCAGAGACCCTGGATTGCCATGGGCACGTCCAGCGCAATATGAAGGAGGAAGATGACGGACCTGTGAACGCGACGATAAGCGAGCCGCTCGATGCCCCTCGACCGTTTTACTGCACACTCACATTGGATGCCTGGCTTGAATTCCTTGCGACATGGCGACTGGAGCTGAACAGGAGGAGAGGCGGGAAAAAAGCGAGAGAGATAGTGGATGAAGGGAAGGAGGTGTAAGTGGGCGCTCGCGCGGGCGGCTGTGTACCAGGCACCGACGTGACCGGAAGCGACACGTGGCACGCCAAACTAATGGCGCTGGATCTTCGATGGGATCGGTGATCGTCGGATTGTTGAATTGATCGCGAGTCGCCTTCAACCGCGCATCGCCTCCTGACACTCGCCGACAACCAACGTCGCTCCGTCCTGTCTGCCGCCGCGATGGTTCAAAATTGCTGCCACAGACACCATGAATAGGTGGGAAATCACACGGCAGACGTACGAGCTCGCAGACGGACGGATCAATCAATAGCGCGGCCGTATGTGATACAACATGTCACCGTTGACGATGAATCTACTTCTACATGAGCTAGCCCTCTGCCACCAGAAAATAAAAAGAAAAAAATCATCGCGTCATAACGCCGAAAGTAAGCTCAAACCCTCTACACGAAAACCACCCCACTGCTAGTCTTCCTCGTCTATATCGCCCTCCGCCACGGACGACGACCTCATCAGCCCCGCAACAGCCCGTCCAAACACCCCACCCGAGTATTCGCACGCGTCCACGTCCCGCTCCAAGTCGACCACCTCCTGGCCGTCGGGCGGCGCGGCAGCCTCGTCCCCCGCGACGATGCGCAGCCTCTGGACCTCCAAGCGCAGGCGCGCGATCTCCTCGTCGCGGCGGTCGACGCGGCCCTTGAGGACCTTGATATACTCGTTGCCGCACCTCAGCAGCTGCAGCTTGCTCACGCCGCGGTTCGGGCCCTCCACGTTGCCCTTCGGCGGCCCGCGCGGCGGCATCGCCCCTGGCAGGATCGGCTCGTCCGGGAAGCCCTCCTCGGAGGGCAGCGGGATGGGCGGGAGGAGGATGCGGAGGTCGTCGAACGACGTCTTGAGCGAGTCGCGCCGCTTCTGCTCCGCGGCCTTGTGCGACGACTTGCGCATCTGCGGCGGCATGAACGGCGTGCTTGGCGAGGCGGTCACGGGCGTGACGACTCCGCCGCCCGCTAGAAGGCGCGGGAAGAGGCAGGTTAGCTCCACGCGGGGTTACGAGGGTGAATGGAACGACGAACCGGGTCGGATGGGCTTGAGTGCAGGGCTGATAAGCGGGGCACCGGATGCCTTGTCTGCGGCCTTCGCCTTGGACGATGCGGCGCCTGTGCTCGACCGCGTCGCAGGTTTTCCTTCTTTCGGTTTCAGGGCGGCGCCGCCGTCCCGTGCCCCCGACTGGGATGGCAAGCTATTTTCGACCGCTAGTCTTCCAAGCTTGAACATCTGTGCCGGCGTGACCGGCTGAATAGGCGTATGTTGGGGTTCGCTGATAGTGGACGAAGGGCTGGTGGGTAGCGGCGGCGTAGGAGACGTCGACGGTCCCGATATAGCCGACAAAGGTGCGTCCGGGGGCGGGTGCGCAGGAGGTGGCATGGGTGGATCGACCGGGGACGGGGTGTCTTTTGGGATGTCGCCGAATCCCGGGACGCCACGATGAGCGGGGCTAGGCTGGGCAGACGATGGCGCAGTTGCAGGGAAGAGTGGGGTGTTCGTTGCGGAGCGCGTCGCGCGCGCTGTGGCTCTCTTACTGCTCGACGCACCGCTATTCCTGTCGGCAGGGGAAGGTCGCTTACGAGCCGGCCGACTCGCTGCGCTAGACTCGTCGCCGCTAGAGGATGCATTGGGACGCTTAGTCCCGGCAGTCGTGGAGCCTCGTATACGTCCCATCGACTGAGAAGACGAAGCATCTGGCAGGGTATTTAGGGTGGTGTTGTAGGACCCGAGTATCGGACTTGAAATGGGAGGAAGTTCGCTCATGTCTAGCTCGCCGGGGGACGGAAGATGGAACGCAGGAGGTTGGAAGGCGATGTGCGCAGGCGCAGAGTGTGGTGCAGACGGAAGCATGTGTGGTATCTGGGGTATAAAGTTCGGCAGCATATTCTGATTCTGGACCATCGCGCCCATGGGATTGTTGCTGCCTGAGTGGAGGAGCATAGGGGAAACATAGTCGGTATTTTGAGTAGCGCGGAGTTCGCCAGAGGGGACTACGAGACTTTGAGCACTCACGCAGCAATTGAAGAAAGCACTTTGTACGCACGAGGGGTAGGGAGGCCATACTGGGATCCGTCTCTTTGGCGGTCCAGGACAGGCGGCAGACTGGAGGAAAAGGAGTTCTGACCGCCGCTCAGGAGTTCCAGCTGTAAGCCTTTGTTAGAACCTACTTCCCTCATGCCACAACTCTCAAGCAAAGCCTCCGAGCTCTCATACTCTGCCACTCCCCCAAGGATGCGAAAGGTTGGAACACACCTGCTGTTGGAAGATCTGGTTCTGCAACTGTTGCAGCTGCTGCAGCTGGTTCAACCTAAGCTGGTGCTCTAATAGTGCCTGGGGGTTCGCTCCAGGCGTCGAGTGCCCTTGGTGTTGACTTGTCTGTGACTGAGGGTCTTGCATAGCGAGCAAGCTTTCGAACATCTCCATATTGACCTGCTGCTGAAGATTTCCGAGCTGCTGCTGGAAGTTCATCTGCTGCTGCGGTTGAGACCCCTGAGCGTTGCCATTGAAGATGTCTCCGGTGTCTCGAGAAGGATCCTGAGGATAGAAGGAATGCATGAGACCCTCTAGCTCGAGACGGGAAAATAGCAATGAGAGGTATTAGGAGCAAGTCAAAGTCAAGCCAATGCCAAGCAGCGCGCATCCATTTTGGACGCCGCCAAGTTTCGGGCACCGGTCCTGCTGATCCGCGACGTCACATCATGATACGTTTCTACTCGGTCCTACAGACTCCCGTTTAGCTCAGTTGGTAGAGCGCGTCACTAGTATTACGCTATGACGAGGTCAGTCGTTCGAGTCGGCTAATGGGAAGTGTTTTTGTCCCTCCCGTCCGAATCCCTGGGCCTGGTCCGTCTCCATTCGTTATCGCGTCTTCCCCGCGAGTCGTCGGTGCGTCAGATCTGGGACAGCCTTGCGTCACGCTTGTGCAAGCAATCGCAACTGTGGATCACATTGGACTTGAATGGAGGAGGCTCTTTACCTCTAGCTCCCAGAACCTGGTGGTTTGACAGACCTTCCCCGGATTCTCTGCCAAATACCCTGACAGCCTCCGACGCTAGCGGGAGCACAAACACCCGCGAGAGTCCAACCAGCAGGCTCATTCCTCCGAAATCCCACTCCACCCGCATTCTCAATACAGATTGCCTGAACGGTATCGCGCCCTACTCACGCCTGCGGCTCGAAGGCGGCGAACGGGGCTTGAACTGAACGAACCTACGCGGCAAAGCCTCTTCTGATCGATTGCGTCCAAGACCCCGCCCGCAGAAACGCACTTCGACAGCTGACAGGCAGGGGATCCTTCCCTGCGGTCTGCACCTGGTCTGGGGCTCGTCCCGCCCGCCCGGTCAGCAGGCCCCGCGATATTAATGGGTCGCTGGCCCGAGCGAGGGGGCCCGGGTGCCACTAGGGTCCCCGCCACGTAAGGAAGGCTCCAGCATGTCATCCAGCGGCCTATTGCGTCCCGTACCGCTCTCTGGGACTTCTTCGAGTTCCGCTTCCGCCAATGGTCCTCGTCGGAAGAGATCAGCGGGCGCCGGCCGGGGCTAGGATGGGAAGCGGCCATTCTTTCTCGCGGGCTGCTAGGAAAGTCCGCCGATAAGTAGGGCTCGTTCCTGGCATCTGGAGCCGTCCCGTTCGCCCGTGCGGTTCTCCTCGGTCTCCGGGCGTCCGACTGAGGTCGGGTACATTCTACAGTGCGTCGACAATGATCAAACGGATGTCTATTAGAGACCGCATGCGCGCGTCGAATGTGGACGGTGTTGGGGGTTCTGGCTCCCCGGGCCCGCCATAATTACGGCACAAAGACATGTCGTGGGAGCGTTTAATTATTACCGCACAAGTCGAACGACTGGTCACTGGGCGGTTCTGGCACTTGGGCAGGGCAAGGGCTCGGCAGCATTCCTTTCCAATTGCAAGTTGGGCGGCTGGGCAGCGCGAAGAACAAGCAGTATGTCAGTCGCTCACCGAGGCGGTGCTCGTTTCTGATGCAACCTTGGAAATTCGGTGCCTATGGACTGTCAAATGCGACATGACATAACTCCGCGAGAGTCGCCATGCATGGCAAACATGTCCTTCATGTTGGGAGGACAGCACGGAAGTCGGAGACATCACCGCCACGGCTGGATCTTCGTGCCTCTTTCTGAAACTGCAGGCTTAGCTAGCGGCATCGACCGCCAGGCAATACAAAGAGATATCCGGGGGACAAATGGTGGACCAACCCGGAGCGCTGCGGCTGAGAGCTGCGTAGCGGCTTGCAAGGGCTCCAAATGCGGCGTCAACCCCATCTGACGGTTACTGCAGTCGAAAACTGTCTGAGAACAGAATGCGTCTATATCCCCCGCGGGCAATGATCGACCATTCAACAGCCCAATATGTGGTGTTATAACAGGCCAATCCAGCAGCTCGCGGAGAAGTCGCTGGGCACGGAATACGCTACGAGAATGCGTCGGGTGGCTGGACAAATGCAATGAACTGTAACGCGTGATATATTTTGAAGTGGCTGAATGGAGATGCTCACAGAAGATGGTGACGGACCTCGGAGTATCCGTGCGGCGAAGATGTGCGCGGTAGATATCAGGTGGGTTGATACGCTTCCATTGTTGGACATTTTAGCGCGGGGTGGGCATGACGGTGTGCTCCGCCTTACGGCGAAATTCGGGGACTAGTAAGGTCGGAGACAGTGCGCGACCGGGCTATGATGCTGCTAGAAGTCGGGAAAAGGTTTAGGGGCACTCGAACTTTAGCCTCGGGTGGCAGGAAGGTTCACGACTAGAAGGGAAAGTCGCCACGCTTGTTCGCGCCATTGTAAGCCCGGCCGCGAGGCGAGGCATCGTGCGGTAGGCTGGGGGAGCATTGGCAATTAAGACCTGATAGTTGTTCTAAGCGGCGCACGGGCGGGCGGCTGGGCATTGGGACTCGGGTTGGACTGTCGCGCTCGATACGCCAAAATGGCAACCTGAAGATCCGCGCCGCAGTTTATAGGCATCGCGAACTTGAAGGGAACGCGAGGATCAAGAGCTGGAAACAAGTTGCCGAGATTGGCCTTGGACAGCTGTTTTGCCACGCACGTCGTTTCTTGGAGACAGCGTGGGCGCCTATGTCTAGACAAACAGTATGCAAGTAGCGCATTAGCAACCAAGTCATTTCAGCGAGTAATCTAAGCAGGAAGTCTCACCGGGATCTCAGGAACGCACCCACCCAGCTCCTAGAGTGATCGAATATTGGGCGGAAGAAGGAAGCGCGCGATATCTGAGTAGAGAACATTCACCTCTCAGGTGGAGGTTCTCACACGAACGCAGGCGAGGTGTAGGTTCGGTAGATGGCTATAATATTTGAATGTGTGCATAGATACAGCCGAGCTCTATAGGACGGTATCAGGGTCTAAGATACTGCGCTGCAAAGAACGAGATCATACCTTCCTAAAAGCCTTGGAAGCCTGAGGCTCACCGACGACGTCTGGGGCGCCATGATTGCAGCATCTTATTTCAGCAGAGGCGTGCATGGAGATGGCTCTGGCACGAAATTTGAAGAGGTGAGAGGCAACCCGCGGCTGAGGCTGCTGCCTTGTTGGATCAAACTTTAGGGACGATGGGGCCTGGTTGAGATAAATCAGAAGGGACCTTGGGCTCGGAACTAAGCAGATAGGAGAAATAGCGCCAAAGCCGACTACGCACCGGTAATTAATTGGCACCGCTCCGAGGACGACAGGCTGGAGGCCATCCGCGAGGACAGAACACCGTTCGATGGCAGGCAAACCACTCGCTCGGAGAGCGGGGGGAGACTGAGCCGGAAAGGACATTCACGAAGAAATGGTGCGCCGCCGTGGGGGGTGAGCGGCGTCTGAGGGAAAACCAATGAGCGGCTACAAGACAAGACGTGGTTGATTTCTTCACCATGGGGCCGGCCTGGGCTGCCCGCACTCTGTGGAATGGAAGGATGCGAATGAGCGCGAGCGAGTAGCATGATCGATCTCTCAACGAATGAAAAACCCAGAAAACAAACGCAGAAATAGGCGGCGAGAAACGTAGAATAATGTGGACGCGCAGACGCCTGGGCGCCTGTGTCCGCAACGCTGAAGGCTATCCGGATAATGTCAACGAGCAAACACTAGAAGCAATACAACGGATGGATAGCCTGTAGGCGCTGTCCACAATCCACCGTGCAACTATGCGACTCGCGAGGGACAAATGACAGACCCGAAGAGCACAGACGGACATCCATGAACGGACGGTCTTTCAGACCTTCCATGGCCATGCCCTGCTGGCAAACTCAGCTGGTGGGTGCTGCGTGGACCATGCACGTCCCAAAGGAGCGACGGATCGTATGCGCCGATCGGCGCAGGTCCGCCGGTGCAGTTGTGGGTGCAGTGAGTTCAACTGTCTTAGCAAGATCGCCCTAAGCGGGCGGGGGGGGTGCTCGACATGCGTCCTACCGTCAGCTGAGAAATCACACGATAAGCGACGTCGCCACAAGGGCGCAATCGCAGAAGCGGCAGTCCTGACACAACAGAACGTCACCTCGACAAGTCGAGCAGGTGTGTACCAGCGAATCCCACAACCGCCGGGGCCTGCTCGCGACCTGCCGCGTCGACCTCGACAGTCGACTCCCGCATGCCCGACTGCGGCAAATGCATCTCCCATCTGAGTTTTAATCGCGCAATACAGGTGGGAAACGCACGGCTGCAGATCTCCCTCGAGACGTCCGCGGTCGCATGTTTCGGTGCGCAGCAGGCGGGCCAGGCCGCTTGCGATCGGGCTGGGAGTGGGGAGCCAGAGAGCGGGTTTGGGGTAGTTGAGAGGGCGTCGTGTAGAATCCGGGGCTGTGTCGTGCGACTCGGCCCTCTTCCCGGACCTTACGCCGTTACCGTTATGGCCACATTCGCATCGGCCCAGAACAGGCGTCGACGGTGGCAGTTTCTCCGTTCTGACTATCTCCAAGGGTCCAAACGTTACTGCCAGCGGACTACCCGGAACGGAGAAGGGTGTGAGAAGCAGGCGGCGACCATGAGGAACCAGGCCTTCGCGATGATTCGAGCACGGTCAACGAACCAGTGGCATTGCGCGCGTCTGGAGAGATAAATATGAATATGGTGCGTTGGAAATGCGTGGAATTGTCGCGATAAGTCATGTGCTGCTAGGACCCTGAGCATCTCACGGTTGGGGAGACAGGTGATGGACTGATGAGGGAGGCCGAATGGGCCTCTTGCGGGGATATGTATGTCTTCGAAAAGACGACCAAGTTGGTAGTGATACCAGGCCCCGGACATGCACGGCGGAAGATCAAGAATGGCGGAAACCGCCCGTTCTTGTACGTGTTGCGTCCGTAGCGACGCAGGCGCGTGGCGGGGCGTGTTGCGGGCAAGCGACAACGGCCGGGTGACACACCTGTTCGATCGCTGCTTCGCTGAGCTGGATTCGGAAGGGCCTGGCAGGACTTTGTACCCGGACAAACCAGCGAACAAAGGGGTGACTGGCCGTGGGAGCATGGCC
The DNA here is from genome assembly GCA_026283605.1 of Ganoderma lingzhi. NCBI lineage: Eukaryota > Fungi > Basidiomycota > Agaricomycetes > Polyporales > Polyporaceae > Ganoderma > Ganoderma lingzhi. Next base: position 555,772 of record JAPJYM010000021.1, on the reverse strand, counting down.
CTCATCCGATGCTCCGTTCGAGCCTGATTTATCAGACGATGATCCACAACAAAAGAAGAAAGGTGCGGCTCGCGGATTCCCGAAGGGGCACAAAATTGCAATTGAGATGCCTTTGTCCAGGCAAGGCGGCCTGGGGCGTCGAAGTGTGGAAAGTGGGAAGGCTAGGACAGGTGGCTAGTTGGTGTGCTTCCCGAGCCACTTAGGGCGTGCTGTGGGTACGCGGCGAGGAGGAGTGCGGCGGTGAAACGCGGGCGGCATCAGATGCCGGCACGAGCTGCACACGCAGAACTTTAATTTGGCCCATGGCAGGGCATGCCTTCTGGAGAGCGGTGGCGTGGAATACTCGCACCCAGCGGGGCTTGGTTCGGCGCTGGCCCCAACGCTCTCACCCAACTTACCGAGCAGGCGGTAGATCAGGACGGACAGGGGTTTGCGCCCTGTTGGTGAATGGAATGATAAGTTTGGGAATGACGTGCCGGGCTACGGGGTCTCGCTCGGAGACAAAAGATGCCCTGCGCGGTGCCTCGCTGCGTCCGTCGGGGGCCGTCGGGGGCGGGCGACGGGCGACGGGCGGGGGTTCTGGGCTGGAGGGAGAGGCGGAGAGTGGGCGAAGGGAAGAAAAAAGGCGGGGATGGACTAGTTCAGAGATTGAAATCAGATTGAACGGACAAGATAGAACGTTCTATTATATTATGTAACCTATTTGCTCGAATTGGCGTCGCATAATGCCGCAACAGAATACAACAGGTAATCCCTCTATATTTCTCCACGGGCTCCGCTTCTCTCCCCCCAACCACCACCATCCCCTCCATGTCCTATCCCTCCAAACGGCGCCGAACTGCTACCTCTGTTCTCGCTGGCGACTTTGATCCGCGTCCTCATCGCGACGTGCTGACTAGCCTTCTGAACGGCGTATCTATGCCAAAACCAACCGAGGAGGAGCTCACCGCCAGGAGGGAGAGGCGGCGCGAGAAGAAGGAGAAGGAGAAGGAGCGGCGGGAGGGAGAGAGGGCCAAGGACAAACCCGACAAAAAACGCGTCAAGGCCGCCTCGAAAGCCCCCGAGACCGCCACTGCACCTATCCCCTCCACGTCGAGCGCGGCTCCGGCGGCCCCTGCGGCCGTCGCGACAAAGAGCGCGTCCGTCGCTGTTCCCCGCCCCGCAGCATCCTCTTTCTGGCAAGCCAGGCCACAGATCGTCATCCCTAACGTTCAGAGGTCCGCATCTTTCTCTCCACCACCTATGCCCTCGTCGCCTCCCACCACCCCCGGGCCATCCGTATCGTCGCGCACGTCGGCCGTGTCGTCCAAGCGGCCGTTCACGCCCGATGACGACGACGACAACGACGACGACATGGCCGACCGACAAGAGAGCCTGGAGCTCGGGGAACCGCAGCAGAAGAGGCCCCGCAAGAAGCGTCCGGCGGCGCGCAAGGGCTGGAAGGGCTGGGTGGAGGGCTCTCCACCGCCATCCGAAAAACTCATCAACCTCGACTCTGTGACCGTCCTTACGGAGAGGAAGACGCGGAGCGGGAAGAGCTTCGACGCCATCGGCGCCGGGCGAGATGGGTGGGTCTAACACTGGTGTGTGCCCCGCCGTCGTTACCGGTGCGATCCCGTCTGAACTTGCCCCCAGGCTCTAGGCTGCTTTCAATGTTCTCCCTCGCGTATCGTAAACCGTTGTGCGTTCTCTCGTCGCTGCTACTCTCGCATTTATCTCTATGGCGTCCTCAGATATACATTCATACCAAATTTCCGTATATTCCACTCGGCTCGTTTATTCCCTTGATCCTTGCGTTAGTTGTGGCCTGCCACTGTGACCGTTTTCCTCCGGTTTGGATTCTTGATCATGGCCAGTCACTTGTTGTACATGTTTTGCTCAGGTTTTCCCCGCATGGGGCAGTAGGCTCAGGAAACATCTTGTATACATATGTCGTTACTGCTACAAACAAGCTGCGTTACGCTCGTTCATTATGCACGAGAACAAATCGACATCCCCCCGCCAGCCGTTGAGTATCGCTTCGTACGCAGCACCAGCGCCGTTGCGCGACGCCCCGACGGGCAGTAGCCACAACTCCTGTGCCGTGCTGGAGACGTGCAGCGTCCCATCTCGGCTCCTCACGATCGATCGTAGTCACAGCCCACGATCAGAACGATGCGCGCGCCTGCCGCCATACACAACTTGCCCGCCTAAATAGTCAGGGCGGATGAGTACATAGCACGTTGCCCCGCTGCTCAGTCGCCCCGTTCGCAAACACGAGGATATCAACGCCGGGCGCTCACGTTCTAGCGATCGCCCTGGCGGCGCCATGGCGGCGCGGCGGCTTCGACGGCGTCGACCCGACTAATGCTCCCGCTGCGGAATGCCGAGATTCGCTGGGAGCAGTCTATCTTCCGCGGCAGCGCTCATCGTTACATGTTCCTCGTCACGCTGCGATGATCGTCACGGCTCCAGCGCACAGACCACCTCACAGACACGCCGACTCGCACCCGCAGCACAACTCAAGTGAACTGTGGCGGGGAAACTGAGTCCGTTGACAATTGCGTATATCCGAGTCATGGGGGCGGCTGAACCGCTGGAAGGCTGGGCTTCCCTTTTGTTCCTGATCCGTGCCAAGTTGGCTCACGTTGGCGCACGGCCTCTGGGGCAGTTCTATTGAGAGACATACATGACTCCGGGCTGTCTCAGAAATATGCACGATCTGCTATGCTCCCATTCCGCCTTGACGGACGCAATGAGGCAATGTATGTTCCGATTCGCTCACCTTAGCTACCGTGGCCGGCGGACCCGCCCCTGCCTGTCCGCCGCTATTCTATTCCAGGACCTCCACTTCCGCCAATGGCGTGGATGTGTGTTCCTCTGTATATCAGACTTCATCTGTGGGCCTATTTACCGTGTGTTTGTGGTTCCCGCTTCCGGCGGTCGTGGGCGATCGCAGCCGACAGAGGCGGGCGGTGACGTTCTTGGTGTGACATACCGAAATGGAATGAGTCACAATGGGGCGCTGATGCCAGATCGGGCAAGGCGCGGTTGGGAGCGGGCGTCCCGCCACCGTGCCTTCCGTCTTCACCGCCACCTTGTCCGCTCTCAGTTCGCTGCCGCTGTCGTCGTCGGTCCCGCCGCTCGTCATCGTTTGAACTACTATCTCCCTGGGCTGCTATCTACGCTTCTGCTCTGGTGTCTGCTGCTGAGGCCGAGGCGCAACTTTAGGACGACTGCAGCCGGAAGCGACGGCGGCAAGGATGCTGACGCATATACCGTTCCCCGCCCTGCCCGTGCCCCCGTCATGGTTCCCGGGCCACATGCTGCAGTTCCAGAAGATGCTCCCGGCGCTGCTGAACAAGACCGATGTGGTCCTGGAGCTGCGGGATTCCCGTCTCCCGCTCACGAGCATCAACCGGAACTTCGAAGGTGTGTACCGGGTTTCCTGTCTTCCATTGTGTTGTGGGTTTGGATCTTTTGGAAGTGGCATGGCTCGCTGCTCATGGGGCGACGTGGTGATGACGGCCGGCGGGACGGGATGAGACGGGGCGGAATGTATCTGTCCTTGGCTGTGGCGCGAAGCACTTGATGCCCCGTCGTGCTGGCTGTGCAGCGGGCATGCGGCATATGCGTTCCTGCCTCATGTTGTTGTGCCTCGTTGGTGCCCCCGTTGTATTGAATTTTTGTGACCCGATATCTCGTGCCGCAGGGAAGCGCTATAACTGTGCACGGATCGAGGCGGATATTCGCTGGCGAGGCGAGCTGCGGAGCGAAGGGCGGCACGTATCTGGATAAAACGCTGGTGTCGCGCCCCGCCCGCATGTGCCGCGCTGCGTAGCAACCACAGTGACGTTGCGGTTGGGATAACAGACATATGCGATAACAAATTGCCATTGACATGTCGCCGGATTTTACCTACCGGGCTGGTAGTTGGTCGTGGCCGTGCTCGGACAGCTTCCAGTTTTGTTTGTCTCGTCCGTTGTCTCGTCCGACATCGGCGGCGACGGCAGAGTCTCGGGTTGTGATAACTTATGAGCCTTGTGGCCGGAAACTCGGGGGGAAGGGGGGGGCGCCGATCGGGTCGGCTCCCGAGCGCTGCGATTTTGAACCTCTCATCACGCGTACGGACGGCTGGTATCTCTAGGAATGTGAGCGCAAGATGAATGTCATTGTACAGATGGTATACATGGAAAGGGGCGGCGGCGGCGGCGGTTCTCTCAGCTGTCCATCGAACGTTGGCCTCACAACCTGGCCGGCCTAGGTCCTGCGAGCAGTCGCCATGTGCGCATGATGCAAGTGGCGAGATATCTGGTGTCAATCGCTGCTCACTATCGTGCCGCTGGAAGTGATTGGTGGCGTAACCATGATGTCCATTCCTGCGCTGCTGCGGGCGCATCAGAAACAAAGAGAGGGCGAGTAATGGCAGACGAGTAAGACTATTTGTTTGCTCTGTTGCTAAGCCCGTGGAGCCGCAGGATCGTCTTCAATGTTGGGAGACTTGGAACAGCACCTATCTACCATCCTGCGGCCAAGTAGACTGAGATGAACAGTATGCCGTTCGCATCCCACAAGCGTTACTAGCGCTCACATAGCCCGAGTCACTGCACGCAGACAGATATATTGGACAGGCTTTGGCATCCACGAAGCTTCCTCAGATGCTGCGTGTGGATTTGCCTGATGCGCTGGAGGCATAGGATGGGCTGTTCCCCCAGAGAGTTCACGGCGGTGCGTCGAAGGCCATTCTCGCCAATATCTATATGTGGTGTGTGTGGCTAGCTTCCTTCTATGGTTGCAGTGCGTGGAGAGAAACGCATGGGTCGAGTATAGCCGCTTTAGGTACGGGTAAGGATTGGCTTTGGGCGGACCCAAGTAGGACCTGCGCACGCGACGCGGGATATCAGACCACCCATGCTGAATCCAGGCATGGACAGCCCACGCAACTATCTGTACGCTGGCACGGACCGTCATCGTAATGGCTGTATCCGCAGCCGCCTCCTGCCAGATAGTCATCCTTGAGCCTGTTTCCTAGTGATCCGGCAGGTACATACGCCCTCCCCCATCGCGGGTTACCCGTGTATGCACCCATACCCGAGCAAACCCGCACCCGAGACACCTGTATCCATGCCTGCACAGGTACGGGTATGGGTACGGCACAAATTCTCGCGTGCGTACCGGTGGCCGTACATACCGTTCTCGGGTGGACAGTGTTGCGTGGTAGACCTGGGGAGAGATCGCTGCCTAAGATTGCGAGTCGATAGATCCAGAAAATTCATACGACTTCCCAGGGCTTTCTCGCTGTCTCAATTCAGTAGCCACTCTCATTGGATGCCTTAACACTGGCTACAGCCCGCCAATATGGCCATATTGTGGGTTGTAGCATCGGAGCGCCCCTGCAGCGGCGTCTCGCATTCCATACCCGACTCCATTACCTCGGCTTGTAGGGCACCCACACATGCTTGATGCTTGCCAGACTCGCCGTTTCATTGGTAGGCGTGCAACGGTCTTATGGCGGCCAACACTGTTTCTTTCGGTGCCGTAGACCGCGGCAAATTGCCGTTCTGATATTGCGGTCACACACGCTGTTTCGGTGGCTTCTCTGAGGACAACTCACCGATATCGCGACACATGCACTTTCTATTGCTTTCTTCAATACGCTGTTCATAACTGACTGATTTGTTCCGGACAGGCGCACTGCAAAAGTGGAGGCGCGAACGATTGCATGGTCAAGCGACTGGGTCAACCAGTTCCTCTCCTGGCGGCCCAAGTTCTAGTCCAATCAACGGACCTGTGAGCGAGCGGGTAGTCGTCTTTAGCAAGCGAGATTTAGTTCCGGAATGGGGCATCAAGGTTTGCTGTCTCAGCAGCTCCACTGTAGCTATTCTGATGCTTTACTGCGCGCAGCCTTTTCAGCGGGCGATGGCGAGCAAATTTCCGGACCAGAAGGTGTTCTTCGCCTCGTGGAACCGCGCACGTGATATCCGGGCGTTGAGCGAGCTTCTAGTCAGTACGTCTCCGATGCGGCTCGGCGGTCGGACGCCTCAGACTCATGTGCGAGCGATTGCTAGATGTGGCGAAAGAACACCCGTACAGATCGGAGCTGAACGTGCTGGTGGTCGGGATGCCCAATGTTGGCAAATCGACCCTGTTGAATGCGCTGCGGAACATCGGGATAGCAGGACGTGAGTTCGGCCACCCCCTTTGTAGCTCCGCCCGGTGACTCATGCCCGTCCGTAGCGACGCCGAAAGCGCTCCGGACGTCTGCGCATCCAGGCATGACGCGCGTGCTATCGACCAGGCTGAAGCTATCGGTCGACCCACTCGTGTACGCCTACGACTCGCCAGGGGTGATGCTTCCATTCCTGGGCAAGGGCATGGTGGGAGCGGAGCGAGGCGTGAAGCTGGCTCTCATCGGTCAGTCTATTTCCGCCGCTGTAAAGAACCTGACCGCTGACGTACTGCCCGCCCCATTTTGTGCGACGGGGACAGCCGGGATCAAGGAGGGCCTATACGACACAGAGGCGCTCGCGTCGTATTTGTTGTACCGGCTGAACGTGCTGGACCCTGTCTGTGAGTAAACGGCCTCATGCGCCTGGTTCTCCTGTTCTCCCGCAGAAGAACGGAGGTGATTGACGCTTACGGACGCCTTCTGCTCGAACCCTTGCAGCCCCCGCGTATCTTAAGCTCCTGCCCCCCGACACACCCCCGCTGCTCGATGTGCACGAGTTCCTGGCCCTGCTTGCGAGGCGAATGTGCATGCTGAAGCGGGGCGGTATCCCAGACTCCGCTCGCGCCGCGGTCTGGTTCATCAAGTGGTGGCGAGACGAAGGCGGCCTCGCTTCTGCGTCTGCACCGGCAATTCCCGACTATTCGGCAGTCCCGGGACTCGACGCGCATCGACGCGGCTGGGGATTCGACCTGGAATGGAACGTCGAGGCCGCGGAGGCCAGCCAGTACAATGAGGCGGCGATCCAGGCGAAGATGGAGGAATGCATTGACAGGTTTGAGGAGGCAGCGTTAGTGGAGGAACGGGAGGGCGGTTCCATCAGTTCGACGCAGGAGAAAAAGCGGCTGAAGGAGCAGCAGAAGACAAAGCAGCGCGCACGATCGAAGGCCAGACTGGCTTCCCGCAAGTAACGGCGGATGGGTAACGGTGTCCATTTCCATTCAACATTGGCGCGGAAGGACTCATTGACTGCTCACGACAGTATATAGACATCGTATTCTACCTTCCATATTGGATTACTCCGGCTTGGAGACCAAGCACTGAGGTATCTTCGTTGAGCCGGCGGCTCCTTCTCGGCAGAAAAACCGGCGGCCCCACCGAAATGGCTTTTAGGTGGGCACGTAGCGGGCGCGGGGTATAATTGCCCAGAGGACAATGAGAGTCGACATCATGGACACGACGCTGGACGGCCGTATCAGCGATCCGTGGGAATCTGGCGGGGCTATAAAGGGAGTCACTTACAAAGGCTGAAGAGAAGCGATACCGAACTTCGACGCCAAGAGGCCAGTCAGGAACGGCAAGACAGCTGAGCCAGCTTGACCCGCTCCAGCGATATAACCCGCACAGCCTGTCATCAGCCACCTTGGCAGAATCGTCGTCGAGTGGTTCATCAGGATGGGGAACATGGGCCCGAGAAGGAGGCCGACAACAGTGACGGCTATCGCGTTCTCGATCAAAGAGGGGATGAGCCAGATGGTTACTTCCAGCCTGATCGGATGTACAACATTAGAGCTTGCTGAGACGGTTATTGAAGACGGCGGCTTCGTGGCTTACCCGATGGAAAGCATCGCATAGAGGAAAAGAGCTCGGCGCTCTCCGAGCTGCAGTCCGAAGTGCGTTAGGCTGGCAAAGCATGTCAGATCATCGTCTTACCTTTTTGTTGAGCCACAACAGAAGGACACGGCCAAGCATTATTCCTACACGAACTGTAAGAAGATTTTCCCACACACAAAAGCACGAAGGCTAACTAACCGCCGAAGAAACCGGAGGATATGTATCCAGAGTTTGAGCTGCCGCCTCGTCTTTCTAGGATGTACGTCACACTCCATCCTGAAACCCTTCAAGCGTCAGCTGATGTAGATGCGTCAGATATTGGGAATCTCACGCACCGCCTAGTGTGACCTCCACACCAACATAAATCAATGCGAAAAAGGATAGGAAATGGACCTCCTTCAAACGCATCATAGACCTGAATTTATCGGAGCGGGCGTCGTCGGCGCCGTTATCCGTCTCTCCCTCCTCTTCCATAACCACTACAGCGGCGCGGTGCCAACTGTTAGCGATCGAATATGACTGGGAATTGAATCGACCCGCCTTCCTGTCTTCGGCCGCGGAACACGATCCAGAGAACAGCAGCGTTGATCATGTACAGGCCGGCAGAGATGATGAAATGGTATGACCAGTATCGCGGGCTCTTGGCGAATTGCGTCGCTATGAGCGGGGACACAAGCGCGCCCAGTCCTGCGTCGGGTATAAAGCTGTGGTAAGCACCCATCGCTCGTCCGTTAATTTCCGGCATGCTCACCGTATGTGCCATGCAAAAACCCCATTTTGGTTGCAGAATCCTTCTTCAAGCTTGCCACAAAGCCGGTTGCCTGGGCCGCTTGGACAGCCAACGTGAACCCTATGATGCAGTAGGCGACACACATGACGGCGAAAGGCCCCGCCGGGACGAGCATCACGTATGCCCCAATCTGGATCAGAGCCCCTGGAATGCATTTCATTGATAAACGTTCGGTTCAATCGAAGCTCGGGAGTCGCGCTAACCTCCGGCGAGGACCTGTTTACCATGGTAAGACCCTGTATAGCAGCGAGGTACGGTTAACGTACTTTGCCAAAGCCAAACTTGTCGGTCAAATACACATTAGCCATCGCGCCAGATAAGAAACCCTGGTTGGGAGGCGGTGAAGAAGAGCGGTACAGTGTAGGAGATTTAATAAGTACCCACAATGGCGTTGCAGACAAAGAGCAGGGAAACAACTGCAAATCCCACCTGGGCAGCGACAGACAGCGTGTAAGCCGGGCGATTGTTTGGCCATCGAGATGAATGGTACGTTCTTACATGATATTTTTCTTGCACCCTCGGTAACATCGGACCCGTCGTGGCGTCGTTCCAGCCGTTGACGCACAGGCACCAACATAAAGCGACAAAATGGATCAGGCTCTTTCGCCGGTGCAAACTGGCCTGTACGGTCTGCTCCTCATTGGGCGGCGTCGCCACCCCTGCGTCTCGTCCGGGTCGAGGGAGAGAGGGAGCGCTTGCTCGAGGGTCACCGGTGACGGTTCTCTGAAAGACCTTGCGAATAAGGCTGAGTTCGATAGCGGCAGTGTCCGCGGCGTTATGCGAGTCGGTGGTCTGAGTACGCAGGAGCTCCGAAGGAATGTGGTTCCTGTCTGCGGTCTCCAACAGACGGGGAGCCAAATTCGTCTGTGGGGCCATTTCGAGGTTAGCCATCTATACTGGGAGTGGGAGGAGTCTGCCCCAGGCTGTCAACTGGACCACTTACATCGTCTACAGCGGTTGATGCAGCCACTCCTGCGGTACTGGAAACTGGGCGGCTTGGAATGCCCAAGTCTACGGCTGAGCGATTAGTCCCGATAACTATGGGAGCATCCATAGAAGACGGAGACAAAGCCGTAGTCATGGAGACAACACGCCGCACTGGCAGTACCATGTGGAAGACTGAAGAGAAAGTGTCAGAGGTCAAGGAATGCTCCGAAGGTTGCCCAGACACTGTGCCAGTCAATCACATGAGCAGTAGTTCCCCTCCACGGCTTGTCTTCGCCGACCGACACGCACCACGGACACGGACATCGAACATTGTCACTCCAGACTGTGGGAGGGTTACTGGGGAATTAGGTAAGTAAGACAAGTAAGACAATGGGCCTGGCGTTAATCGGAGATTCCACTAGTACTATCCATCAAATCGCAATCGCGGCGCCCGCCTGCCTGAAAGAGCCTTCACAACGATACAGCGATACTTACTTACATGTCTCAGGAATGCCGTGATCACACCCATACTGATCTGCTGCCCCGGAACATCATTTGTGGATGGATGTGTCTCGGGTGCCACATGGTCTTGATTGCATTGTTGACAACCTGGAGTCCGACGACCCATTGTTCTGGTTTGTTTTTTGGCTTTTTTTCTCCTGATAGCAACTCGGAGAGCAAAGTGTATATCCTTGATTTCCCGTAACGAAGAACTCTTTAAATAAATTGAAATTGAAATGTAGCTATAGCCCAGCCAGCTTCAGAGGCAGAGACTCTGGATATTCCTTGCATCCCATGCTTTACGGATCATATAATCAGAGGTTAAGAATTCATCTACGTGTATGCCAGCATTGAGGTAAAAGAAGACAATGGCACCCTGTATTATCGTTAATAGTCCCCAAAAGAGATACACATTCCAGAAAACACAACAATAGAAGAAGACCATCTATCTACCAGTGACTAACAACCCTCGCCCGCGCTACGTAGGCACATACCGCGCCCGGGGAATCAAAGCCCAAATAACAATGAGCGTCGACATCATCGACACGATGCTGTAAGCGAAACGATATGGCGTATCAGCACTTCATCGACCAGGTCACAATGTATTATGCTGGCAGCAAGTAAGCACTCACAACGGCTGCAAACTGGCGATCCCAAACTTCGACGCGAGCAGCCCGGTGAGGAACGGCAGCACCGCCGACCCGGCCTGCCCGATGCCCGCGATGTAGCCCACGCACCCGGTCAGGAGCCATCGCGGGAGGATGGTGGTCGACTGGTTCATCAAGATAGGGTACATGGGCCCCAAAACCAGGCCGACGAACGAGACCGCGATGGCGTTCTCGATGAGCGAGGGGACCACCCAGACGGTGACTTACAGCCTGCAAACGTCCGATATGCGTGATGAGCCAGACCGAACTGGGCGGTGGACACCGGGAGGAAAGAACGCACCCGATGGCGATGAGGGCGTAGAGGAAGAGCGCGAGGCGCTCTCCGATCTGTCACGGAGGTTAGAGATGTGCGACTCGGATGCGTCCTCACAGGAAACAATGGACGACTGTACCTTTTTGTTGAGCCACAGGAGGAGAATCCGTCCAAGCATTAATCCTACCAATTCCGCCCCAGTCAGCGTGTATGTGAGGTGGCCCGAAGCAAAAGATAGCTCACCACCGAAGAATCCAGAGGCAATGTATCCGGAGCTAGAGTCACCGTGGCGTTTATCGAGGATAAACGTAACGCTCCAGCCTGAGAACCTTTAGCCTATCGACCGCATTTTTTGACACCGCGGTACCTACCACCCAGGGTGACTTCGATGCCGACGTAGATTAGAGCAAACAGCGCCAGGAAGTGCACCTCCTTGAGGGTGAGAATCTGCTTGTACTTGTTCGAGCCGACGGCGTCCTCGTCTGCGACGACTTCTCCCTCTTCTTCAAGAACTTCTACAGATCGATGGACCGTTTAGGGCAATAATCGACGAGAAGGGGCGGGTAAAACATACCCTCCTGTCGTCTGCCCCGAAACACGAACCAGTGGACAGACAGGATCGCAACGTATACTCCGGCGGAGGTGACGTAGTGGAGCGACCAATGGGTGGCACTCTTGGCGAACTGCGTCGAAACGAGGGGAGAGATCAGAGCTCCCAGGCCTGCAAAGAAAAAACCGGGCATGGCATGCCCTTAGGGACATCCGACGGGGACAAAATCCAAACGCATACCATAGCAGCCGTGGAGGATGCCCATCTTCGTGGCGGAATCCCGCTTGAGGCTAGCGACGAACCCGTTTGCGTGTGCATTTTGCAGAGAGAGCCCGAGGCCGATCAAGAAGAAGGCGCAACACATGAGGGGGAAGGGTCCCGCGGGGCTGATCATCGCGTACGCAACGATCTGGAAGGTCGCACCTAACAGGACATCTTAGTGCCCATGCATCCATGTATAAGTACGTCAAGGGACTGAACCTATTACAAGGACCTGCCAGACGCATTAGTAAGGTGGAGGGTATGCCCGTCGTCTACGAACTTGATCACCTTGCCAAAACCAAATTTATCGGTAAGATAGACGTTGGCCATGCCGCCGAACACGTAGCCCTGCACGTGTGGTTTGGTCAGTGACTTTACCAGAGTGGATCCAAAGGTAGTCTCTTACGCAGGCACCCAAGACGAACACGAGCGATACGATAGCGAAGTTGACCTAAACTCGATATCAGCCCCACAACGCTCATGAGGACAGCATGGCCCAACAGAATTCATACATGATAATGTTCTTGGATCCTCGGAAGCATGGGTCCGGTGGTGCCGTCGTTCCAGTCCATCCCGAACAGACAGAAGCAGAGCGCAAGGAAGTGGATGAGGCTCTTCCTGCGGTGCACAGCTTTCTGCGCGGCGGACACAGAAGGTGCCGTTGACGCACGGTCGTCCTCACCTCGAATCGACGGCACAACTTGAAGCGAGGACGGGTAGTAGCTCAGCACGACCTCAGGATCGCCGCCCTTCGCGCTACTAGAGCCGGTGACGACAACATCTTCGTGGAGTGTCGCGGTCGGCTCCCGGAACGTAGTAATAGAAAGGTCGTTCTTCCCGAAGTATGTGAGCACGGGGAGCTCGATGGCGCTGGGGTCATACGCGGGGTCCGACTCCCGGTCCACGCCCGGTGGCCGAATGCGCGAGATGTCGGAGCGCCGGCGTACGCGGTCGCCCAGGGAGAGCGTGCAGGAGGCGGCACCGACGTCGGCTGTGTCCAGAGCGGATTCGTTCAGCACGCGCGTGAGGTTTCTGTCCTGTGCGAGAGCGTCACGCGTCACGGGGCTCGCAGAACGCTCCAGGGGTTGGGCCAGAGGAGGAGGAGCCCGAGTGTCCGCTACGTCCTTTGACTCCTGGGAGCGGTGGGGGTCAGCAGAGCTTGTGACCGAAGGAGGCCGGTGGCTGACCGTCAAAGACATCCTTGAAGGCGGCGATAGACTTTACTTGTGCGCCCGCTTCTTCAAGTTGACAGCGGGGGCGTGGAGGAGAAGGGAAGAGAAGAAGAACCCCAGTCGACATGCCAGTTCCGTCAATTCCTCCGCTTAGCCCCTCGCGTCCACGGCGCGGTAAGTCAGAATCAGAGGACTGGGGCGCTAAAATGTAACGTAATATCACTGGTGACTCGTGAGTATGTAGCCCTGCGGGGTCCCGACCCGCGCAGGAGTGCGGCATGCGCTCATGTTTAGAACCTAGAGTTGACGGAGTAATCAGCCTTTGGACAAAGGGCTTCGCAGCTGACCCACCGGAACCCCACATCCGAACGCTCAACAACCGTCTTTCGCACAGCAATTTGTCGTCTGAAGATAAGTACCGCGGGATGTACCTGAACTGGGCTGATAGGAGTTGGAATTGTGTTGGAATGTCATTTTCTTCCGGATTTGGAGTATGTGACTTTTGCGAGCTCTTCTGTATATGCATCTCAGTATTGCTACGGCACGAGAATTTGAACCCATGGGACAAACTGGTGGACCTGCTTTTGTCGTTGAGGCCGACTCGGAGTCGACGTCGACGGCGCAGTGGTCGGGAAGAAGTTCCAGGCGTCCTACAAATAAGTACTAGTGCGCGGCGGGCGCTGGAGGACCGGATGGTATCTCCGATGTTTCTCCGCGCAGGCAAGACAATTGGTGCACTTGAAGCTAAACCTCGTTGAGGTTTTAACAATCCAACGCTCCGAGCTCATGCATCATGGTGCTCTACTTGTCATATGTCGAAGTCTATTACATGAAAGTTCGTACAAAAGTCGTATATCCAAGAGCTGTGGTAGTAGCCAATAACGTACAGTCTATTTGAACACCCACGGAATACGAACCCCCCGGGCCCGACAAAACAACCTGTTACACCCCTGATGCAAGAACATTCTATGCATCCCGACGCGGGCATATACCCTCGCCGTTAACCCATTTTGAAAGGAAGAACAGCCAGCGATGTGAGACCTCTCTCGAGGACCATTTACATTTAAGTCGGGACGTGGCGGACGCGGGGGATCAGGGCCCACACCACGATCAGCGTCGACATCATCGATACGATGCTAGGCCGCAAGCCCCAGTCAGCCGCGTGTCTCCTGGTCCAGAGCCTAACACACAACGGAAACACTCACAACGGCTGGAGGCTGGCGATCCCGAACTTGGACGCGAGCAGCCCGGTGAGGAACGGGAGCACGGCGGAGCCCGCCTGACCGATGCTCGCGATGTAGCCGAGGCACCCGGTGAGCAGCCAGCGCGGGAGGATGCCGGTGGAGTGGTTCATCAGGATGGGGTACATGGGCCCGAGCAGGAGCCCGATGAACGAGACCGCGATCGCGTTCTCGAGGAGCGAGGGGACAACCCAGACGGTCACTTCCAGCCTGTGATAGGGAGGGATAAGGGGCGCGAGGGGGTGAGCATGAATGGGGGAGAGAAGGAACGGCGTGGGACGCGTACTGGATTGCGAGGAGAGCGTAGATGAAGAGGATGCGGCGTTCGCCGATCTACGATGGGCCGCCCTGCATCAACACCACAAGCAAGTGAGGAGGGACGGGTTCGGGGGCTTTACCTTCCTGTTAATCCACATCAAAAGGATGCGGCCGAGCATGAGCCCAGCGAAGAAGCCCGACGAGATATAGCCCACGCTCGCGCCGCCGTGGCGCTTGTCCTGGACGTACGTGACGCTCCAGCTGCCGATGGTGACCTCTATGCCAACGTATATGAGAGAGAAGAGGGCGAGCAGGTGGAGCTCCCGGATGCCCAGGATCAGCTTGTACTTGTTCGAGGGGAGCACCTGGGTGTCAAAGCGCACACCGGTCTCTGCCAGGACCTCTGTTCACAAAACATCGCGATCAACACGCATTGGAAGCGCAACGGAAGATGGAGTGTACTGACCTTCCTGCCGCTTGCCACGGAAGGACCACCAGAGGAACGCTGAGTTGAACAGAGCGAGCGCCGCGGAGATCCAGAAGTGGAACGACCAGTGCTTCTGCACGGCGAAATAGGTTGAAACCAGGGGTGAGATGAGAGCTCCGAGACCTGGTTATCCCAACACACAAGAAAGTGTACGGGGCGAGACTGCTTCCTTAATGCTCTCCCGTTGGCGCGAGACACCGTGTCCGGGAGTACGTACCGTACGATGCGTGCAAGAACCCGATCTTTGTTGCGATGTTGCCGCCCGAGCTCGCGACGAAGCCGTTGCAGTGCGCGTTTTGGAAGGAGAGCGCGAAGCCGATAATCAGGTATGCGACGCACATGAGGGGGAAGGGGCCCCCCGGGATCATGAGGGTATACCCCGCTGCTTGTAAGAGCGCACCTAAGGAAAAGCCGCTCGGTTATTGAATATCACTGAGAAACGGTTGCAGGTTTACCTAGGAGAATGCTCTAAGAAACGTTGTCAGACGTCGATTGACGGTAAAATTGCGCGGATGAACATACTCACCTTCCCGAAGCCGAATTTGTCGGTCAACCATACGTTTGCAATGGCTCCGATGAGAAAACCCTGACATTGATATTAATGAACCAAACCCATGATCCAGAACAGGATCCACACTTACGACGGTATTCAGCACGAAGATAAGAGAGACGACGGCAAAGCCGATCTATTCGCCCTGCGTATGAGGCCTTATCCCACACCGCGCGCGACCCACGAACTTACGTGATAATAAGACTGGATCCTCGGGAGAAGCGGGCCCGTCGTGCCGTCGTTCCACCCGTTCAAGAACACAGAGAAGCACAGCGGCAAGAAGGCGAGCAGGAACTTGCGCCGGTACACAGCCTTCTGCGCCGCAGAGATCGCGGGGACGGTCGAGTCCGTATCGTCGTCCATCCGGATGGACGGCGCGAGCGAGCTGGGGAAGCTCGGCATGAGCTCGACGTCGCCGTCCTTGGTCGGCACGAACACGACGTCCTCGCGGAAGGTGACGTCGGGGGCGCGCCCCGATGCGGCGATCGCGCGGGGGAGCTCGTGCTCGCTGATGACGGGAGCTCGATCTCCTCGGGATCGAGGGCGGGCGGGGAGTCGAGGGGCCGGATGCGCGATATTTCGGAGCGGCGGCGGACGCGTTCGCTCGTCAGCGTTTTGGGGAGCTCGAGGGAGCTCATACCGGCGTCGTTGAGGTCGAGCGCGGAGGCGTCGAAGGGCCCGGGGCGGAGGGCGGAAGTGCGCGCATGGGGCTCGTCGGCGACGTCGTTTTCGTGGTCGTCGACGGCGTTGTCAAAGCTGACCTTGGATGCAGCCCGTATAGCGTGTTCAGAAGCAACAATGTGGGCCATGGTGCTCCGAGATGAGAGTGGGGGAGATCAGGGGGGCGGGGAGCGATGTTCCGGCCATGCTTTTGAATCATTACCTACTCGACAAAATCTTCTTGCTGCACGTAATAATACACTCCGACAAGGCTTCTGGAATCTAGAACAGCGAAAGCCGATATCCGTTGCGGATGCACCCGCCGGAACAGCCATGCTCGACCTATCATATCATGAGTGCACGTTATCGATCCGGCCGGCGAGCGAGTGTAAAAATGAGGTATATAAGGCGTCATAGAGAACGAGCCTGCATAAGTAGACGTTAGTATGTGAAAGTCCGCGTAAGTTTACGCCGTTAAAGCGCGAGGAAGGCCGGGATTGCGAGGGAAGAACACGGTGCCTAACAGCTGGCCGACACGAGGACGTCGCCGGGAGTCGTGGAGGAGGTTGACGGCGTAACGCGTGACCGCGAGCCGTCGCGCGCCCTGTTCCCCCCGTGCCACACGCGCCCCTGCCTTGTTCCGTTCCACATCCCACCCTAGTCCCTACGCCTCTCGCCGCTCGCACCTGCAGCTAGTCACTGTCAGCTACTATGCAGACACACAACCCCCGCCACGGCATCAACACGTACCACTCCCATAAACAGAGGGTGCTCGGCAACCCGGCCACCCACCCCGCCCCGGCATGGCGGGCGAACGCGAAGGCCGCCTCAAGCTCTGGGTCCGAGCTGGGAAGCAAGATACTCCTCAGCAGACTGCCCGTGGATGTCGTCGAGAACGAGGTCGAGGTGCGCCCGTCCGTCCATATCCTGCGCCGCTGATCCCGCGCCCATCCGTCTGGACCCTGAGGGGAAGCTGATACCATTCCCCCCATTCCCATTCCCTCGCCTCGGGACGCGCAGGTTCTGTTCTCCAGGACGGTCGGCCCTGTCAAGGAGGTGCTCATGGTCTACAACTCGCAAGGGAAGTCGAGAGGCATGGCCGTCGTCGCGTTTGCGCGTCCCGGAGACGCGGCGGTGGCGCGCGCCAAGTACAATGGGAAGATCGTTGACGGCAGTGAGTGTTTCTGCTTATTTTACGGCGCGAAAGGCGGGTCAGGAGATGTGCCCGTTGTGAAATGCAACGACGAAGCGAGGCATGAGTTGGTCCTTCTGACCTGCCCCGAGTTCCGTCCTTGCGGAGAAGAACGTCCCGCTGGGAACGCCGTATGTTCAGCTCTAGACGACGAGACAAAAGGATGGCGGTGACTGGGAGGGCCTGCATGCCGCTCTAACAATCTCGAAAACGGGTATGTACTAGGATGGGACCGTCCCACCGATAGTCATATCCGTGTACTTCGTGAATACCCTGCTTGTCCACGTTTTATGAATCAGCTTCATTTCGCGACCCAAAAACTTCCGACGCACCGCTTGAAGCGGGCACCCAAAGCCCTCGTGCAGATTGTCGACGTTCCACGCTCCCGGCTTAGTTCCGCAGGAGACCGCCGACTTACGCTTCTTTCTGCGATCACGGTGGACGTTCCATTGACATTTCTGTCGACGACAGGGAGACCTATCAAGATCGAGATCGTCACAGATGAGGACACGCCCCGGGGTGCTACACTCGCCGCCGCCGCACCTGCACAGCCTAGCCTCCTCGCCCGCATAGGAAAGCCGACGCCAGCGCAGGCCGCGGCGGTCGCGAACGCACCCCCGCAGTACGTCTCTCCTCTCCCCGTCCCACCCCCCCCCCCCAAAAAAAAAATGACGTCGGCATCTTGTTGGTAGGAATGGTAAGAAGGCGCAAGCGCAGGCTCGAAACCAGGCGCAGGCTACTGCTGCACCGGTGGTGGCCCCAAAGGACCGTGTGCGGCAAAAGCGTGGCGCAGGAAGGCTGAAGAAACAGCGCGCACAGCAGGGCCAGCAGCAGCAGCAGCAGGCCCAGAAGAAGCAGAAACCGAAAACTAAGGAGGACCTCGACGCGGAGATGGAGGACTATCGAGCCAACGGGCCGACGATCAAGATCTCGGAGAGTATGTTGCAGTGAACGCTCAGTGCGTGCGGGTCGCTGCAGTGTGGAAGGGAGGGGGGGGGTGAGGGGAAGCTGTTGCGGCGTGACTATCATCATAATACCACCATCCTGTATTTTCTAGCGTTGCTTTGCGGTTCGTGCGGTGTGCTCGGGGATAGACGATACATTCCCGTCCTATGTTCATGCCATCCGTGGGGCTTGGTTACAGTGTACATACAACAGGTAACTTGAATCCTTGCTTCCTTCCTTCCTTCGTTTCTGTACCACAAACCCTATCCTTCACCCTCCACATTCACGCCGGCGGGGGCGTCGGCACCCCCAGCACCCCCTCCCCCAGCATCCCCACCGCAACGCTGCTCCCATCGGCCCTCCTCTTGCCCCTCGTGTCCTCCGCGTAGTTCTCGTAAAAGTTGTGCTCGTCCTTGCCGTGCCCGCCGCCCCCGTTGCCCCCGTGCTCGCCCGCGCTGCTGCTGCGCCCGGGCCCGTCCCAGAAGTGGTGCGCCTGCGAGTACACGCCGTACGAGGTCGGGACGACCTCGATCAGGTCCCCGCGCGCGACCTCGATCGCCGGGATCTCGGACGCGGGCAGCCCGATGAGGTACGCGAGGATGCACCGGATGACGGAGGCGTGGCCGATGATGAGCAGGTCCTCCTTCTCGCGCTCGAGCTCGATGAGCGTCGGCTCGAGGCGCACTGATATTGACCGTATCCGTCAGTTCATGGTTCACGGCTCCCAAACGGGGGAAGGGAGAGCGGGGAAGGGAGAAGGGAGAAGGACAGAAGGGGGGAAGGAGGAGGGCGCACGCACCGCAGAGGTCGTGGTAGCTCTCGGCGCGGGGCGCGCGGTAGGCGTACGGGTCGTGCACGAAGCGGACCCACTCGTCGGGGTAGTACTTGCGCACCTGGTCGGGCGTGAGCCCGTCCCACACGCCGGGGTTGATCTCGGACATCTGCGGGCGCTCGACGACCTTGACCTTCGCGGGCGGGCTGGGGTCGCTCGCGGTGTGCGTGAGGAACGGCCACGCGGTGTGGTGGGAGCGGCGCCGGGCGGACGTCCAGATCTAGACGTGGGCATGTGTAAGCACTCGTGTGGGCATGGAGAAAAAGGTAGGACGGGGGGACGCACAACTAGACGGCGGTCGGCCGGGTCGATGCCGCGGGACTCGAGCGACTTGGTGCGGCGCTCGAGGACGAACTCCTTGAGGCGTTCGGCGTATTCCCAGCCTGCAGGTGAGAGATCGGAGTCGGCCTTGTACGAGTGCTCGATGAGCGACTGTCCGGACTGTAAAGGATCGTGTCAGCTATATGCATGACAATGGCTTGAATATGTAGGGGAGCAAGATAAAAAGGGGTCCAAAGTCGGCTAACAGCGTACTTCCGACCACCCAGTCGGTGAACACCAGGTCGACCACCCGTGCTGGACGAAGGGCCGTAGGTAACAACCCAACCCGTAGCCTTCTACAGATGACCACCGTGCAGTTTCTCCCTCATGCTGCGTACCGTTTCATGTGAACCGTCAACCTCACCCGCCGTAACTTCTGGCTCGAATAACGCGCTCAACAACGCCAGCAGGGTGGGAGCATCAGCGATACCACCAGCTGCCTCTCCACCATCAGTACGACCGTCTCCATCCACGGTCCACCGGAGTAAAGGCCAGGACCGGTACCCGTATGTCGTCAGGGGAGGGACGAGTCCCCACTCAAGAGGATAGGACGTCACAGTCTCGAAAAAGGTAAATCAGTTCACTTATCCTCGCTGCTGCTGAGGGTTTTCTGGCTGGCTTTAACTGGAGTGAGAATCTAGGCTGACCGAGACCGCTTTGTCGGAATGGCAGCCTCATGCCTCGGCCCTTGCACCTCGTCCCCCTTTCCCGCTTTCTTTTTTCACGAGAGGTGGTAAGGGTGCTGCATAAGATAGTCCAACGGAACGACCGTGCAAATGCCGAGGATGGAGACGATGGATGACGACCAAAGCCTGGACGGGTAGACCCGTGCCTAGCCCTGAAAAGATGAGAGGGACACTTACTCGTGCAAAATATATGGTCCGGAACCTGTTGTGGATGTTCATGAGGAAGAAGACTATTCTTGACTGCAAATAACCATGGATGTTCTACAAGCCACAGCTTAACCATGACAGCGGCGCAGAAGCACATGGGACGAACTCACGTTGACCATGATCTTCTCCCCGACATTGATAATACGGATGAACGGCCATATTGTCTCTTCTACGGGCTCGTAATGAAGCTCATGGTCCTTGATGCGGTCGAAGTAGTCTTGGACTGCCTTCTCAGGGTCCCAACCACGATACTAAAAGGGAGGAGGGTTAACGAAGGGCATCAAAGCGAATCTTGATGTACTCACATCTGGGGATGAGATCTTGACGCTTCGAATGTTTGAGAGGATGAGATCCTCATTGTCACAAGCCGACTCTGCGGTTGAGATCAGCCGCATAGACGCCACCTCTAGAAAAGAGCGATGTACCGAGCATGACGACGTGGACGCCCGCCTTCTCGAACTTCTCCGCAATGGCGTTTCGGCGCACACGCGTCCCATTGTTGGCGTCGTAGATGACGACCTGGCCGCCGGAGTTGAAGAAGTCCCAGATGAGTTGCTCGCAGCCTTCCATCACCTTCTCGCGAAGCGCGATAGTTTCCGGGCTCTTCTCTCCTTTTAACAACACTGATTAAGAAAGATACCGCGGTAATCATGAGATGCAGGGCGTACCAAGGGTGAAGTAGTCTGGTGGGAGCTTTTGTGCGCCTCCAAGCACCTTCCTACGGTAGTCTCCAAGTGATACGACAGCGGTCTTGACACCAGTCCATCGAAGATATCGCTCGAGTGCACGGGAGATGTGGGTCTTGCCCCGAGCCGGGAGTCCAACGGTGCAGACGAGGATCTTACCGGCATGCCAGAGGAGACCTGAAGCAGTAGTGTACAACGGGGCAACCATGTTGGCTGAGCGGAGGGGTCTCGAAGAGGTGGTTGCTCGACAAGGCGTTGAGGGAGAAGGGCGGAGTCGGAGCGGAATGTCCCTGTACCGTCTTCATCTTATCTTATCTAGCCGAAACAGCGGGGCTTTGATCGGCCCGATGGAGTAAAGCAGTTCCGCTGACATAAGCGAGGAGTTTATAAGGACCGTCGCTGCTCGTGCCAAGCCACCTTCCCATGTTCTTCTCACACCATCAACCTCTCAACGCTCCCCAGTCCCTCCCCCACTTCTACCAAATGGCTAAACAGCGCTCTCATACTTACAAACATCGTCAACGCAGACAACGTCGTGCAAGCACCCCTTCCACCCCCATCGACCACATGAAGCATAGGAAGTCCATGGCTGCCCAGGCCAAGCGACAACGAATCAAGAAGCAGGAGGCCCAGAAGGTCAAGGATCAGGCAATGCAGCAGAAGCGCCGAATGGGGCCAATGTTTGCCGCGGCCATTCAGCGGGCACGTCGCGAGCGATGGGCTGCGATCGCCCTTGAAACCCAGGCTATTGTCCTCGGGAATGGCCAGTACGTCGAAGAGCGCATTGTTCCCCCCTTTGCCGCTTCTGCTATCCTTCGGTCTTCGGAGACCCAACCGCACCCCTCCCTCCCCCCCGCATATATCCGTCATGATATCGCCACAGCCGTTACCCTCTCCAACCAACGCACCGTCTTCTACCCCCATTACTCCCCAGTCCTCGCCCCATGGCCAGAGACTCACCCCCTCAACCCCTTGCCCTCCACACAGATCGAATTCATCCGCAGTTCGACTCTGAACGTGGCTCGCAGTCTATCCATCACCCGATCGCAAGATCCCCTCAAGTCTACCGATATCGGTGTCCTCTCGTTCGCATCTGCCAAGCGCCCAGGCGGTGGCTACCTCCATGGCAGCAGCGAGCAAGAGGATACCATGGCTCGTCTCAGCTCGCTCGTTGCCAGTCTAGCCTCCCCGGCGGCCCAGGGTTTCTACAAGGAACATCGCGTCTTCCGGAACGAAGACGGCAGCGGCCTACATGACCATTCCATGGTCTATTCCCCAGGTGTCGTGGTTTTCCGCAAAGATGCAGATGACGAACCTGCCCTAGGTCGCAACGCCAAGTCCTCTCCCACCCCACCCCGTGACTCCCTAGGCGGGGACTTTATCGCCCCGTACACCATCGACGTCGTCTCGGCCGTGCCCGTGAACGCTGCCGCAGTTCACCAGAAGTATATCGGTGAGCCCCAGTTGTATCACGACGGTATCCGCCGTGTCATGCGCGAGCGCATGGGCCGCGCCCTGCGCGCGTTTGAAACTCACGGCGACAGGGTGCTCGTGCTGGGCGCGTTCGGCTGCGGCTCGTTTGAGAACAAGGTTGAGATGATCGCGACCATCTGGGCGGAGCTCCTCGTGTGCGGCGAGACCGTGGATGGGGTCAGGCGACCCGCGCGGTTCGGGCACTCGTTCGAGAAGGTCGTGTTTGCGGTCCCTGGGAGGCTGTTCGAGCCGTTCAAGCGGGCGTTCGACTTGCGGCTTGACGAGGAGATGCTCACGGCGGCTTTGGCTTCTTCCTCGTGAGTCTTGACGTTCCCTGTGATCGGACTTTCTGGTTTTGAACTTGAATGGTCTAATCATTGTATCGTTACCCCCCGTTATCCCGTGTACAACAGTTATAGGTACCGCTCGTACTGTACGCTATTGTTTATGTGGTATGTTATTTTCGACCTTAGATATGTAGATGAATGGCAACATGCTATGATTGTTACACGATTGCTCAACGTCGGCGAAGCTTTGAGCCATTTGCGCTTCAAATATGGACTGTGCGGTGCTGCAATATGCCGTTCAATGAGCTTTGGAGGGACCGGAAGACTTCAACGTACCGTGACGGCGACGGACAAACTGGTGGTGAAGCTCGCGAGTTCATAGGGCGGACGTTCGGAAGGAGTAGCCCGTGTTCTCCGCGTGGGTATTGGGCATGTTGCATTTGATTTCATTCAATGGTCCTGGGCTGACGTCGTATGTACTGTATTCTAGGTGGCATGAGGAGTTCTGCGCTCTGAATGGAGGCCATAAAGGAGAGGAGCGGGGCAACTAACATGAATGATCACACACAGAACATAAACATCTCCCCGGATCTCGAGTCGTCCGGCTCGTACAGGTACATGACCGACAGCCCGTCCTCGAAGAGCCCGATCCCGAGGTACGGCGCCGGATGGTGGGGAAGCCTCCTGCACGACACGCCGACCGGGAGCGTCGAGCGGACGGGCGCCGGAAAGACGTGCGGGGCTGCGGTGAAGACGTCTTCGCAGACCAAGAACGATGCGGTGTCCTCATCTGCCACGTCACGGTATCCCGGCGCGAGAGTCGAGTGCGGATGTGCATTGATGACGAAGAGGTAGGTGTCATCCGAGTCGGAGCCACGGCCACCGCCGTCGCCCGGCGATGCCGTGCCCTGGAACGCGAGCGCGCATCGGGTGCGGGACGGGGTGGGCGCGTCGTTCCACAGCTCGCGCGCGAGGCCGATCAGCCGGGTGGATGGGGGGCCCCACTCGTCCCACTCGAGGACGCGAGGGCGAGGCTCGACTGTGTCGCGGTCACGGTCGGTGTCGCCAGTGAGGAGCGGCTCTGGCTGGGAGGACTCGGAGGCATCCATAGAGGCGCAGACTCGGGCCCGGTCGAGGGTCCGAACGATCCCGCTGACGGAAGCGACGAGAAGGAATTGGTCCACGTGCCTGTCGGGACGGCTGGCGTAGACGGAGAAGAGCAGCGTGAGGATGGCGAGGTCGGGGTTGTGCTCGAACAGCGGGCTGTCGTCGTCGGGGCTGGCCGTTTCTCTGGAATGCGAGAGATGGGCGAGGATGGAACTGACGTGCTCGTCAGAAAAAGGCATGAGTTTGAGGACGACGTCCGGACCGTCGTCGTTCTGCCGAATCCTGGAAGGGGAGTCCGGTGCGGAATCCTGGGAAGGAATCCGGTAGACTGAGAGCGACATGTCCGGATCCGCCTGGGATCCAGTCAGAAAGACGAGATACGAGGGAGTGAGTAGCGTAAATCCATGGAAGGACGACTCGGAAAACCAGAGACGCTGCGTGATGACAGGGCCGATGTCAGTCCTTCATGATTCTATCGAGAAACTGTGACGTCGTAGGGGTGATTTAAATGCCGGATGAACTCACCATGCGCAGCGTACCAGTCTTCCAGTCCCATAGATTGAGTTCCCACTCGTCCTGGTAGACGGCGCAAGCTACTATATTCTCACATATCTGTACCGCTGACATCGCCTGGTCCGTTCGTAAGGACAGACCGCGAAGGATGTGTCGCGCTGCTTGAGGATGTGCCACCCCAGGTCTCCGCAGGGACTGTAGCTGGAATATGCAGGCCCTGATATCAAAAGGGATTGCTCATATGATCAGCTTACCGGACGACGACCCGAGTACAGTGTTAAACTCACCTGTCACTCTCAGGATCATAGGGAGACGGCGGCATGAGCGATAAGATGAGGAGGTCCTGCGCGACATCTATCCCGCACCCCATGTACCTGTATCCGCCCGGGGGTACCGCGGGTTCTACTGTCCACTTTTGGGGTTTAATGCCCCTCAACGGGGAGCCTGGGCGGTAGAGGTGCAAGGTCTGTTGCTGAGAGGACTGAGAGTTGACGATGTATGGGAACACTCCCCCCTCAAATTCCCACAATAAGCCAAATAGCGGATCTCTGGGAACTGGTACGGGAACGTTGGGATCGACGGCCAGGGCATGCTTATGCCACCCTTCTTGGTACTCCAGGAGCTTCCTAAACCGCTCGATCATAGGCGATGGGTGGTGCGGGTTGTCGACCATTCCAGCTATGTCGAGCTGAAGTTTATACTGGACAGCAAGGTCGTCTCCGAGCTCGGATAAAGCTTTGCTAACCTGTGATTGATTCAGGGTTACGTTACGCCGATGCTTCGAGCAAGCGAACGCTTTGGCGTACCCGTTGGAAACGCAAAATATCGGGTGCTTCAAGATTGAGCAATACTCGCACTTGTATGTCCTCCGGAAGCCTCGTGAAAGGAAAAGACAGATGATAATCCATTGTGACGGAGGGAGGTATGGGAGTTCGGGGCGCAGCGAGGACGAGGGAAGGATCAGAGATGAACCTCACTCAGTATGTGGCAGCAAGACTGTTTGTATTGCAATGAACTACAAGTACATCATAGAGTTAGCAACTACTGCAGGGAAGGGGACAGGTCACGGAGGCTCACCGGCACCCTCAGTATACAGCAGCAACTTCAAGACCGAGGGCGGGGAAACGACCAACGGCGAGTACATATACTATATGCAGTGTGCGGCGCGAACACGATACGGAAACGTCCGGAATGATCAGATAAGTCAACGAAAAAGGAAGCGGGGCGGGCCCGATGACTCGAGACCCACGCGCACCGACGAGCACGATTGCGTGGGTCCAACAGGAGGAGATTGGAGGTAACCAGTCTTATGTAATATCAAGGATATCTTAGAAGAGCCATTGACAGACTCGAGAAAGAAAGATTTACGAGGTCTAGCCGGCAACGCTGACCGAGAGCAACGGTTGAACGCGACGAGCTCCGAGTCGAGGACAAGGTTGAATATTTGAATTAGAACACTGAGCACAGCCTTTTATTTGGCTTCCTTTGGTGTACAAACAAACCGAACTAAGCGTCTAGGGACCAGACTGGGGCCAACGACGTCGACGGCCTACTACATAGTAGTACCTCACGTCTGTCGGGCCCCGTCCCAAAGTCATTATTGAGACAAGTTCAATACCGGACCAGTTGATCGTCCAAGCTGACTATCCGAAAACTTTCAGGGCGGGCCAATCCCAGGTTCCTGAGCGCCTTCAAATCAGCCGTTAAGTATGTACTCTCTCAATGTACACGCCAGTGCCACTCGCGACGGTCTTCCTGTCCGAACCCACGTCCTCGCTGTCCTTGTCCTCCGCCCTATGCCCACGCCCATCCCGAGAGACGTCCACCTCCCCGAACGCCGCGCATTCGCTCGATCCCCGGACGGGGAAGAGCAGGCTGAGCGACCAGTAGGTGAGCGCGGACACGCCAAAGCCCGTGAAGAACGACATCTCGTAGATGCGCGTCGCGGCCAGCGGCACCGTGCGCCCCGTCGCGCCCGCGAAGCCGACGACGTTGACGAGGATGCCCGCGATGTACGCCGCGTACGCCCTGTGTGCGCGGTTCCATGAGTACTGAAGCCACGACACACGGTCCAGGGATTTCGGGCGCCGCCGCCACTCACCGGAAGTTGATGCCGCAGGTGTACGCGTACCAGCCCTCCCTGCGGGGGTGGTACAGGTCCGCGACGCTGTAGTGGCCCTTGTGGACGGCGTAGTAGTCCGTGATCATCACGCCCGCGATGGAGCTGAGGAAGACGGAGTAGGCGGAGAGGTAGGACGTGAACTGGTTGCTGCTCTTCAGCAGGTTCCAGGGGAGCATGACCAGCCCGACGACCGCGGCGATGTACCCCCCGCGGCGGATGTTCTGGGGAGGTTTGCGCAGTGAACAGTGAGATAGAGATATCGTGCGGGTTACGGGGAGAGCGGGAGGGGATGCGTACGATGAAGCGGGGCAGGAGTGCGGTGAGGTCGCAGCCTGCACTGATCGAGTTTGCGGAGATGTTCGTCCCGAGCTGCCATAACGTGGCAAGAGAGCCGCTGAGCTACGACGCATGCAAAGGTATGCAAAATTCATTACCTGAGCGATGATGAACGAGGCAGAGATGAACCACACTCCAAACCTCGTCGCGTGGCTGGGGTTCCCGTCGAGGAACATGCCAAGTAGGTCAATGGGAGACCAAATGGTCTCGCCATAGATCGCCTGCGAGGACGAGCTGACGATGATCCCGAAGAAGCTGACGATGGAGAAACACAGAGGGACGGAGATGAGCTGTGGCCAGAGAGCGGCTTTCGGCTGGCTCGCACGAGAGGCGAAGTCGGGGGCGTTCCTGCAAGCACGATAAGGAGCAAAGAAAATGAACACAAAATGCTACTATAGGATGGGACGTACGTGACGAGCGTCGCCATGTTACTGATGCAGGACATGGTGCTGGAGACCATGCCCCAGCCGAGTGCGGAGCCGCGCAAGGTTGCGGGTTGATGGATGATCGGGCCGACGCCGTGGGCCTTCACGATGCACCAGATGAAGAACGTGATGCCGGCTATTGGAGCCACTATTGCCTTCAGTGTGAAAAAGTGCCGGCTGCAGTAACGGAAGAGCATTACACGAATGTCACGGATAGAAGCAAGGAAGGACACACATTTTATGGATGGGGAACCGGATGGCGGGGAGGGAAATGAGCCAGAAGAGGAAGAAGGACATGAAGTCCCTTGTGGTTGTCCCCGAAGAGGGGGGTAGGTGATTCGCTGACGGAAGCGTTGAGTACCACAAGCAGAAGACGAACTATTCCATGCTCACGGATATCATTCACCGACGGCCACATCGCTCTCAGCATCACAAGAACACAGGATCCACCGATACTAGCCTGCACACCATACCAGATACTTGGTAGAGAGGGAGTACGCTTGAGACGGCATTTCCGCACGTGGAATGCGCCGAAACTCACCACGCCATAGCGCCTCTGTTGAACACGCACCACAGACTTCCCCAAACGCCGAAGCTTGCCCGTGCGACTACCGGGAACGTGACATGAAAGATCGCACCCGGTCTCGCGTTGGCGACAATGAACGGTGCGACAAGCCCGTACCCGAGCCAGACGCATATCCAGGCTTGCCACCACGAGAGTCCAAGCTGGATCATGGATGAAGCGATCATCCATCTACGCGAGAATGGGTTGAGCTCGCTCTAAAACGAGAGTCCCGGAAGGGTATGTTGGACGTACGTGTTGATGTTGAAACTGTCTGCTACCCAGCTACAGCCTAGTGTGAGGCTAACGACACACGTAGAAGCCTGAGAAGAGTACACGTACAATGCAATGAAGTTCCAATAGCCCCACGTCCTCTTCTCCTCCGGAACGGGGAGAAGATCTTCATTCTGAGGCGAATTCGGTGAAGCCGTGTGAGCCGATCGTCCAATGCACGCACCTGCAAGAACAGCTCCGAGTACGTCAAACCCGGAGGACGATCAACTTGTAGAAGGTGGACGATCCCCATGGTCGGCTCCTGAACGCGACGAAGTGGGGAGCGAACTTGCAAGCGGGACGTGGGCAGACGAGTCGTCGCCACTGCCAGCTGCGCCGTACTCCATTCATATCTCGAGTATTAAACGCTCTCGAGATAACGTAGACCTGGGGCTTCTAGTAGTAGATTCCATCGTCGTCGGGGTGCTTCTGATAAGGCATGAAAACTCAGTCTCAACCTCAACCTGTCAGTTCAGCCGAAGATAAGCATGGGGTCTACTGCGCGGCGTTTTAAGCAGTCACTGTACGAGTAGAGTCCAGCGTAATGCCTTTAAATCGAGTTAGAGGCTGCTAGAACGGCTCGCTACAGGACGTCATGAGACTTACGGTTGGAAACAAGCCCCGGGCCTTCGAGTTCAAGCTCAAGGTCCAGCCTGTATATTGTCTAGTACGATCCCGTATTATTAATACCTGAGTTGGGGGAATCTAGATGCAAGCTGTTTGTCTAGCGTTGATAGACAGAGCGTGTTGATTGGGGCACGCACCTTCCTCGCATAGATAACGCTGGTATCAGAACCGATAAACAAGGAGATCGCCGACGGATGATTAGCTTTGAGCGCCCCAGAAGCTCCCACCAGTATGGTGAGCGCTTCTAATCCCTTCCGGAGCGAGTCGTGCAAGTCCAACGCACACAAATCGCGGCGCCATGCTAATTTGAAGCACAACCGCAACGTGTGCGCCTTGCACCCGCATATTTCCTGGCGACCTTCATACAAGACGGGTTAGTCTTCCAGCACGCTCGAGACTCAACTGCGACGCGACTGCCAGTGAAGCGTCGCACGTGGGGATGCCCCCTCGGGCTGACATGTCAATTTCAGAACAACGTAAGACTTGTAGGACGTCTTCAGACTTCGACCCTGCAGAGCTTGTGGACGACGTGTCCGTTGTCCTCCGGTCAGCCTATAAAAATTCGAGCGTCGTCCACATTGCGGTGCTGCCCAAGTGGGCGCCGCGATCTGCTGACATGGCCCCGAGCTCGGAGTGTTCGCTGGCATTGGAGAGTGAGGTAAGAGCAAGGGTGCGCGCCGAGCCGCACCGGGTTTCCTTTCCCCGGAAGTCGAAATGGACTAGCAGGACTGCCGAGGCTGTGCATGCATGCCGTGATGGCAATCGTCGTCCTCAGCCTCCAGATGCGCACTTCACCGACTCCAACCCTAACCTCCTCAATCTCATGACGACGAGACAGTAGAGAGAGCGGGACGCCGTGCAATGAAATGCGGCCACCACAAACCGGGAAGCAGAGAACCTGGCCGCCCCTCCACTGGCATGACCACGCGGGGACGCGGGGAGGCGGCCAGCCTGAGGATTATAATTATGATTATTTCCACTCGGGCTGCCCTGTTTCACTGCACCGTAACGGCGGCGGCGCTCCATGCTTCAAGGTTAAGCTTCAAGCCTAGAGGGAGGCGCACCGTCGTATAACGTCCGCCCAACACGCTGAAACAACCGAGGAGTCGACGACGGTGTCTTGCTTGCAGAAAGACCCAGATCCGCGGGCCGCTTGCACCGAGCGTTCGACTCCAAGGCGGAACACACTCGGGCGCGCGGCGCCGTACTTATGCCAATTTACTCTTCGCGGGATGGGCACCGCTCGTGTCGAGGCGTTCCTGAAAGCCCACGGACGTCGGGAGCGGTGCGAACCAGTTAGGGGGGATCGTGGGCGCGATCTCATTGCTTCCAGCGGTTGTGCGCCGCTGGCGCAACCCAAGTATGTGGTCGGCTGGGCTCTGGTTTTCGCGAGCATGGTTGAGCCGGGCGGCGTGTGGAAATGGGGACCTCGAATGCCGGTCAGTTCAGTGGCTCGACGGCCGGGTTGCTACCCTGTGAGATGGTTTCGGACCACATACCGTGTGTCTGCCTGCGCCGCTTCGCCCTAGTTGATGTACAGGGGTAGTACGCGGGCATAATGGATAATCGTCGACCTGTCTCCTCTTGCATGCAAATCAGAGTATGAAGAGGGAAGCCATACAAACAGTGCAATTGCGACGGTAGTGATACATGGTCCGGTCCGATGCGGTGGTAACTCGTGAAGTGCCGTTAAGAGATGAAGACCTTGCGTAGCTTGCCGATCTGGCACCGCTCCTCGGGGTCGCGTGGGTCCGTGACATACCCGTCGTTCCTGGCCGCCATGTCTTCCAACGCCTGCAAAAAAAACCAAAGAAGAAATTTCGCGCCCGTCCGTCAGCTCCGCCGTCTCAGTCCAAGCCACAAACCCAAGCCGAGACGGGCAGAACGACTAAGTACACGGAGGATGAAACGGGACGCACCTCCTTGGAGTACACCTGCCCGTTGTCGAACACCATCGGCATGTTGTCCTCGTCCATGATCTTGCCCGTGAGGCGGCAGACGATCGTGGAATTGACGTGGTGGCTGAAGGGCACCTCCTTCGCGAGCCGGCCGAGCTCCGCGTTGCACGTCGGGCAGTCGGCGTTCCGTGTCTCGTGCCCGTAGCACGCGGGCAGCTTTAGCGACGCGAGCCCCGCGTACATCGCGAGGTGCAGCAGCGGCTCGGTCGGGAGCGTGCTGAGGTGGTAGATCGCGAGCCGGAAGGACTGGATGAGCGTCGTCCACCGCGACGGGTCGTACAGGCGCTAGTATAGGAGGGGGGTCGTCAATCAGACAAGGAATCACGAGCACACGAGGCATTACGTGGCCCACGGGGCAGAAGGATGGAGACTAAGTGGTCGAGGCATGAAGCCGACGCGCTGCGGCGGCGATAGTAGCCTCTGTATGTTGACGTGATCGGGAATACGGTACTCGGCCAAACGGATGATTTTTACCGGCGGGCGCCCCTCCGACCACCGACACTGACGCTCCGAGCAGTGGCTCCGTCATCCCCCTACGATATTAGTGGAAGAAAGTTTGCAAGCGGGTTGATTATGCGGAGCGGTATGGGGGCATCGGACAGGCTGAACAGCCCGGATTCTATCCCTTGTGTAGGACAAGGTTTGGGGCACGACATGCCAGGAGGCCGGTTCTGGGGTAGTTTGGCGGTGTATCCCACATACCGAGACAGTGTCTGAGGAGTGTAACAACTCACCTTGTATGGACCACAAGACGTGCTCGGAGGGTAGCATAACAGTGCGGCGGCTTGCACAATCTGACTATGATGCGTATCATTCCAAGGCAGTAAATGCTTCTTGGAGTATGCCATAGCCTCGATTGTCTTGCGCGCCCGAGCGAGTTCGATGTACTCTTGTAATCGGAGGTCAAACTCAAGGGTGTTCTGTGAAGGGGAACGACGGACATGTCAGCCTCGTGGTACCCCGATCACACGGCGACTTTCAAGTCACCTTGAGTTTCCGTAGGGCAGCCTTGTTCTCGCTGCACCAAGCGAGGGCTTCTGCACAGCTCTTCCGACCCAGAGCGTCCTCTATCCTTCGAATGTCAGAGAACAGGTCCACATCGACGAGTTTCTGCATATGTTCGAATCAGCACTCCATACACGCGAATGAAACGTGTTCTCTGTCAGCCGGGAAGAAGAGAGATGCGGCCGCACCTCTATGCCCTTCTGGGCAGTGATCATTCGTGCCGTCTTCTCCTTGCCATTGCGTAAACACCAGTCGACGAGCCACCGGTCCAGGCGCACGTCTGCCCAGCGCGTGAACTCGGGCGCCGTGGAGGACTCGATCTCTTCGGCGGCGGCGAGGTGTTGGAGCCGCTCCCGCATTACGTTCAGGGTTGGCGTACCCGCCGACTCTTGCATGTCCGACAGCTGTAAAGGAACGGAGGTTGCACCGTCAGCGTACCGCGAAAATAACATAATACATAATTTTGATACAAATGGTGGGTGAGTTCGAACGGACCTTGCGCTTGAGACCTTCCACACGAGCGATCATGCCATCTATGGCCTTGACTGCTGCGTCAGCGTCCGGTTCGGAGGCGCCTTTCTTGGTGAGGTCGTTGGCTATGTTTTGCACTGCACCGATTTCCTTCTCGATGCTCTTCTGCGAGGCGCGAAACACTTTGCGATAGTTCTCGTAGGGCACCTGTGTAACCATCAGCAGGGGTGGCCACAATGGAGCGCGTGATCGGGACATACTCGAGCAAACGGCTGTTCGAAGAGCATGACGCCTTCTGCGTTGAGTTTGTTGAAACTCATTGTACCTATTCAGATGGACAGATGGGTCACTTGCAACACGACCCGCACTCGGAGACAACACAAGTGACGGTCAAGTCCAGGCACAGAGTCCGAGTCCGACTCGGAGTCTCGTTGCTGTCAATAGGCGCCCATTATGGAACTCAGCATATTATGTAATATTAGACATAACCCAGCCGCCGTTGCCTCGGTACCACCTTTTCCTCCTTCTTTACTTACTTACTCTGCCTCGCTCAACCGCCGCCACCTCGCTGCCAAGGGCACCCTTAACATCGCCAAGGAATACATAAAACTGTGTCATAAACCAGAGTTCAATGACAAGATATTGTTGCTCAAGCTATTCGACCGTAATGGGGGGTCAGCGATTGCCATCATCCATGTCAAGCAATCAACGCATCGCTGGCAACACTCCCACCACCTTCTTCAGCCTCATCGCGGTCCTGAAGCGACACGGGCTCGAGACGCTTGATAGGCACTCATTCATGCGCTGAAGGTAAGTAAGTATATGCGGTTTATTACCACATCGCCACCTTCACCGGTCCGCATGATCGCACTTCACATCGTCCTTCGGGAGTTCGCAATCCACGGCTTGCTTCGTTTACGTATGCGTTTGTCTCTTGCCCGCCGGCCTTTGCTCGGAGAACCGCGATGGCGGCTACTCTACCAGCATCCTTTGGGGTTCAAGTGTTTGGCAGGAATGGAGTGCCTGCGAGTTGAGGTGTCTTCTGAAATTCTGCTTACCTTCCATGCTTGCAGGTCTGAAAACAGCTATATGCAGTTCTGACCGGACCTGCGGCAACCAGTGATTACCGTGCGTTCCCAGTGAATCATCAGAGGCTTGTGTGTTAATGTGGTCCCCATTCATACGCCGGATCAACGGGGGTAAACTACGTCTCGTGCGAGTGAGCCTCCATCGCATCTGCATCATTTCAAACCAATCCTCGCAACTTTTTGAGTGAAAAATATTTGCATTGAGACCAAGAGGCCGGAAGAGTCAACAGTCCGTGACTTACCCACTTCTCTTGTCCCACTCCCGGCAGTTCAGATTTCGTATTTGGCGGATCATTTGTCGGCGCCCAGCTAGGCGAAAGCGGCGCTCGTTGACAACCACAGCTTGCCAACGATGCATCTCGTCAAGAATATGATGCGTCCCCGCCTCTAGGTACTCGTCACACTGGCATCTTCGGAAACTTCGAACGTCAAGTCGCGCCTCAGCAGCCTTGTCAGAGCCTCCAAGCCTCAATCGAACTGCGCATTCGCCACCTGCTGCAAGGAATCCAGAACGACTCCCGTAGTGGTGCCGGCATCCCTCAGATCCGAGGACCACATCGAACGCACGTATCCGTGTCGGGGGTAGGTAGCCGGCTGGCTGGAGCGGTGACTGGTGTTAACGAGGGTATATGCTACTGCAGCGTCCTTTTTGCGGCGAAAAGTCCGCATCGTCCCACGAAGATACCGTGCCCCGATGCCGCGTTCCTCGCGAAGATGCCTATCTCTCCTCTCAGGACGCGAAGAAGGACTTCCGGAAGCAATCCTACTCGGATCTGTGGTGAAGGCCGTCCCGCAGAAATCGCACGTGAGCCCCGGCCTGTACGTCTTCCCGCACCTTCGCGTGCTTACCAAGCCCCTGAGCCGAGCCCGATGGGATAGTGGGGCAAGGGCGGCCTGTATTATGCAAATCCTTCGCAGGACCAGGTCGGGTCGGCCGCCGCTGTGCATACGCTGCCAAAGGGGGCTGTTGTGGTGTGTGGCCCTGATCAAGATTTCAGACACGCGACGCCCACGCGAGCTCGCTGATGATGGCACCGCATGGCTACGAGCGCCCTCGTTTTAGGCATCCCGAACTTGACCACCCGCCGTGAACGCGCCAAGCCCCCATAGCATCGAAACGAAAGGAAGAAACACGAACAGAAAATCGCACATTGCCCGCACAGAACAGATGCTTGTTCTGGATGGTCAAGAGAAAACAATGGTTTACTTGTGGGTCCCGTCGATGAATTCAGTCGCCACTTCGGTCAGTTGAAATTTCATCATATAATCGTTTTTATATAATACTGAAATCCAATTCTCTTCCAGATTGCTACGATGGACTAGGAGAACACACGGCGTTCTCTACTGACACTGCAATCAATTCTCAATGCTCGCGCTCAAAGGGTTCCCCGGCAGAGACTGAAGCTCTGCCATCGGATACGTTGAAACGCAGACAGTTGCCGAGGACACCGAATAGCTATCTGAAGCCCCGATTTGCCTTATTCTCTCGTTGACCATCTTCTACGACGGCTCTGATTAAGCGCCCCAGATCCGTTCGTCGTGCCAATGCTACGATCCTCGCCCCAGTGCCTTACGAGCAGGAGTTCGAGATCTCGTCTCACATACGTACGTTCAAGCGTTTGGTAGGTTCTGTCTGTATATATACGGAGTTGCACGAGGGCCCTCTACCCTCAGCATCCAGCAGCTACTCCTCAGCTCCTCAGCCTCCCAGCCACTCCATCTCTCATTTTCCACAGGAACACACACAGCACACCATGAACCCCTACGGGCAAGGATGGTCTCAGCAGGGCGGCGGCGCGCCCTCGATCTTTGGCGCACTCCCCTCTCTCCCCGTCTCGAACGGCTCCAAGGCACTCCAGGGCGACACGACGACATTCCAGTTCGCCAACTTCCGGTCGACGATCCTCAACTCGACCGTGTACGGCCCCCAGCAGCGCGCGTGCTACCGCGTCATCACCGAGAACTCGGCCCCCGCGTGCACGGTGTTCAAGGACAACGAGAGCCGCAACATTGCCATGATCCAGTGGCAGCCCAACGCGCAGGTCGAGACCCGCGGGTCCAACGCGAAGGTCAGGGCGCGGGACTGGCTCCGCCTCTCGTCCGACCAGAGGTGAGCAGCGCCCCCCCCCCTCGCCACGTCCTCCTTCTCGAATCGAGTGTCTCACCGAGGGCTGCCTTTTTCACGCCACCGCATACTACTACACTAGCCGCCGGATCATGGACATCGGCGGAGTGCAGTACGCATGGGCCCCGATGGACGGCTTCATCTGTGTAGGTGTTCGAGTCCACAGCCGCGGCGGGAGCGCTTCTGACCGTTGCCGCTTCGCCTAGCTGTACAAGGTTCACACCAGCGCGCCCAAGGTGCTCGGCCGCATCGCCCGCGTCCCGAACGTCGTCACCCTCGAGCTGACCCAGGAGGCCATGCAGCTCGGGCTGCTCGAGCCGTCGCTGATCGCGACGGTCCTGCTCAGCTGCGGGCACAACATCGACTAGTTCGTCGTCCCATGTCCTCTGTAGACGCACCACAGACAGAGACAGTATTTCTGCCTCGATAGACCTCACAAGCCACACATACATAGACACATTTCTTGGAAGACTCCTTTACGCACGCTCCCACGTAGATGCGTTTCTTGGCCTGCTTGTCATTTCTAGATCCCCTCGCCACTCAGACTCAGGATACTTTGTAGCCCTACTATGACCTCCGTGTCTTCTTAGAGCACACTCGCCCGCTCCCCATATGTACTATTACTGTTGCCTCCGGAAGCTTTCGCATAACCTAATAGCGGTTTTGCGCAAGCTTGCCACAAATACACGACTCCCATGACTATTTTTCACTGGCTTGAAGTTATGCGGACCATTCGGACAGTAATACTTACACGCCGACCACCGCGGCGTCGGAGCAAGGTGCCCCGAAGTGAGGCCCGATTAATTGGTGTTGCCGTGGAACTCGTGGTATACTATCCAACATTAATCCTCATTTGTTCGTCCTCCGCAGCGGCACATTCGCAACCTTGAACTTCCCTGTGGAGTGGAGTAACAGCCTTTTCGCAGCCACCGTCACGTCGTTCGAGCTCCGCTGCCTGGCTACTCGACGGTCCTCGAGGCTGGCTAGCCGTAACTTGAACGCCGCAATTTAACTTACCTGATTCCCCTTCGTCGTTGTGGTGGAAACCTCGCCGCCACTTGAAGCCATAGTAGCAGCTTGCAGCTTGATGAGACGAGGTCGCTGCATGCGGCTTCTGAGATCTGAGCCCCTGGCCCCGGCGTTCAAATTGGAATCCGAAATTCCGTGCACAGCCTTCAGTTGACCGGCTCCGAGCTTTTCGGGTGCTATCAATGCAACGCCGAGCCTAACGGGCGCAGGACCGGGCTGAAGGAATTGGAGTAACCCATTCATGCATGCATGAAATACTATCCAATGGCACTAATACCAAAATATTGGCTTGGGTTGAAACCTCGAACATGGTTTCATTGACTTGAACAGAAGCAGAACGGACGCGATGAAGAACGTACACCTACTAGCCCCATGCTGCCAATGCGCTCGATTGTGCGGATGTATAGTTCAATAGAACCCAAGTCATTAAGCGTGGTATAAGAGTGTCTACTGTAATGTATTATGAAGTCGTATTGTGCTCAAGGATGTGGATAAAGATGTACTTGGGATATAGGCTCACTGCAATATATGTATGATCCGTGTGAGACCGAAAATCAACAGATCTCCTCTCGTCCACTTCTCCTTCCTTAATTCTCCGCAAACGGCCTGTATGAAGCAACGACCTTCACCTCCCCCCCTCCCCAATGAGACCTTCTCACCCTTCCCACTAAGTCCATATTACCACGACCCACGACTCACCACCACATGCACCGCAACCGTCCACCGCCGCA
Source organism: Ganoderma lingzhi (assembly GCA_026283605.1). Lineage (NCBI taxonomy): Eukaryota > Fungi > Basidiomycota > Agaricomycetes > Polyporales > Polyporaceae > Ganoderma > Ganoderma lingzhi. The sequence goes on along the minus strand of JAPJYM010000021.1, from coordinate 518,694 downwards.
ACTCGTCCCAGCCAGCGTTCGGGCCGCCGCCCCAGCCCCAGCCCCAGCCCCTCTTCCCCGAACCAGCAAAATCAAGCCAGGAACGTCTGCTCGATGCCCGGCGTAACGCCCTGCGCGTGCGCGGGGGACACGAGCGCGTCCAGCCGCCACTCCGTGCGCAGCCGCTGGCACAAGTTCTTGAACGTCGACACACTCCCCTTCTCGAGCGCGATCCCGATCATCGTGTCGTACCCCGCCGCCCCCGCCGCGGCCAAGTTCTCCCCCCTGCTCTTCGTCGCCGCCGCCGCCGCTGCCGCCGCCGCCTGGCCGAACGTCAGCTGCGGGCGCGAGGTGGACGTGGCCGCGCCCGGGCCGGAGCCCCCGGCGCTGCCGCTGCACGACGTGAACTCGACGCGGAAGCGGACCTGCTTCTGGTTCTGGCTCTGGTTCTGGTTCTGCGCGTTGGCGTGGGCGTGGGCGTCGTGCGCCGAGTCGTCGACACGGCAGAAGAGCACGCTCAGGCCCGTCTTCTCCTCCGTCGACACGGACACGCCAAAGTGCTCGAGCAGGCGCGTCGTCTCCACGCGCGTCGTCGCGACGTCGAGGACCGAGTAGAGGCACAGGGTCTGCACGCGCCAGTGGAAGAGGTTCGAGAACCAGCCCTTGAACTCGCCCACGCCCGGCGAGAGCAGCGCGGACGCGGCCGCGGGCGGGGACGTCGTGCGCCCGGGCGAGCCGATCGTGAACGTGGACAGCTTCTGGAGGGCAGGCGGCGCCGTGAAGTCAAGCGGGGGCGCTGTGGGGGGGAGGCGGAGACGGTCAATGTTTAATCAAGTGCCATGCGATGCAGGTTGAGGCACATCACTTACGTCTGCTCTTCTTCTCCTTCTTGCCGCCGGTCTGCTGCTGGCCGTTCGTCGAGTCGTTGATGAACAGCATGTTCCCCATCTCCTTCGCCATCGGCACGGAGTGGCCGAACCCGAGCCCTCCAGAATGGCAAGTCGGGTCGTGCTGAACCGCTCGCGCACCGCCAGTGGCTCTGTTCTCCTTATTCTCCGAGCCTGGAGCCTTCGCCCAGCTGGACTCGATGCGGTGCTCCGGTGCAGACCAGCCTGAATGCGCAGGAGGGCGACGCGCCGCCACTTCGTCCAAAGAAGGCCGGTGTTCGGTTCGCTGGATGCGAGGCTGGAGCATCGGCACCTGCCCGAGGGTCCGTCGCGACTCGATGGCTTGCGTTTGGGCTTGGGCTTGGGAGGTATCGGTAGTGCCGTATGCACGTGCCGCCCTCTCTTGCGTCCGATCGCGCATGTCGATGTCCTCGCGATCCAGAAGGGGAGACATCGGCGAGTTGGCGGCAGAGACGGGCACAGGCGCGTGGATAACGCCAGGCGACGCGCGGGCCGACCGGGTATGGGTAGTCGAAGAGCGGGGCCGGATAGAGGTCAGAGCCTCGACAAGGGGAAGCGGGTGTGGTGGAGGGGCGGGCGAGCGCGCGCGAGACGGACTGCCAACAGCAGCTTTCTCCTTCCCCTCGAGCACGGAATCGACGGTCTGAGATCGGGTACGGGCAGAATCTGGGTTGGGAATGAACGGAGGGGGCGGGCTAGTAGCGCGAGGAGGGTTGCCGCCGGAGGCTCTTCCGATTGGAAGACGCGACTTGAGAGGACGGGGACCCAATGGCGACGACGGACGGGATCGACTAGTGGAACGCTCTACATCGACAGTGCTTGCAACGGCGGGGGCAGCGGAGGGCGAAGGCGAACGAGTGGGGGGCGCAGGCGCCGGACGGTCCGGACGCAGGTACTTGGGCACAGGAATCGTAGGACCAGAGAGGGCCATCTCCAGAGAGCGACGACCAGTGGGCTTCGAGCGGGGGGCAGCATAGTGCTTGGTGATGATCTTGCCCTGGGTGTTTAGGACCTCCTCGATGTCCATGAGGATACCGTGCTCTTCCATCGTCATCTCACGGTGCTTCTGTAGCAGAAAGTAGAATGCCTTGGCGAGAGTGCCTTGGCCGGGAGGGCTAAGAAGATCAGTTTGGATAGAGTCGACGTCAGCATGGCGGCCCCAGATGATGCAAAGAGACTCAAACAGGTCACGGTCGATGTGCAGCGCAGACGGAAGAGGTTTAGCCAGTTCAGAAATGGGGGGCGCAGGAACGTAGGTGATGCCAGGAGTGTTGCCTTCGAGCCAAGGATGAGCCAGAATATCCGCCATCTACGGAAAGCGAAGTCAGCGGGAGGAGCGCGAACAAAGATGCGCGACACACCGAGATCCGCTTGTAGACATCTACGACCAGCATGCGCGACAGCAGGTCCTTCGCCAGAGGGTCGACGTAGCTGGGCATCTCGTACTTGCCAGTCTTGACCTTCGTCAGCAGGTTGCGCACGTTCTTGTCGTCGAAAGGCAGCCGCCCAGTCAGCAGAGCATACAAGATGACGCCGCAGCTCCAGATGTCCGTCGCCGTCCCGCAGTACTTGTGGCCGTTCACGATCTCCGGGCTCGCGTAGTGGGGGCTGCCACAGCTCGTCTCCAGCTGGAGCGACGGAGGGGCGAACGCGGCCATGCCCCAGTCGGCGATCTTGATGAGCGGCGGGTTGAGGGAGTGGATGAGGATGTTCTCCGGCTTGAGGTCGCGGTGGATGATGGAGAAGGTGTGGGCGTAGTTGAGCCCGTAGACGATCTGCTTGAAGTATGCGAGCGCCTCGAGCGGCGGGAGCCGTCCGCGGTTGACGAGGAAGTCGAAGAGCTCGCCGCCCTCGACGTACTCGAGGATGAGGTAGAGCTCCTTGTCGCCCTCGTAGACGTCGTATATGCGCATGATGTTCGGGTGGTTCATGAGCTTCATCATGATGATTTCCCTGTCGATCCCGAGGCGCTGTTTCTCCGCCTTGGCCTGCGCGTTGGTAGAGGAGCGGGAGCTGAGCAGGGGTTGGAGGGGGAGGATCTTCACAGCCGCGAGCTGGCCGGTCCGACGGTGCTTTGCGATCTTGACGCGGCCGCTTGCGCCCTTCCCGACACACTCACCGATGATCCAAGGGCCGACGTACTTCGCATCGTCCGGGTACTCGAATGCGTTCGTGCCTGCAGCGGCCTTCTCCTTCTGCCAGCGAGTCCCGAGGGGCGTTGCATACTTCACCGGTGGGGCGCGCGGGGGACTCTCGACGGAGTCGGTCATTGTAGGTTTGAGGCGGGTCCTAGTGATGTGAGAAACCAGAAGCTGAAAGGATAGTTAAGTAGAGGATGTGTGCAGTTATCGCGCAGTGGGAGGCAGCGTTGGCGGCTGTCGTCGTCGTCGACCCGCACGACCGAGCGTGAGGGAGGAAAGCCAACTTGTCCGGCAGCCGAAGCCCTCCCCAGACCGAGGCTGCCCCCGATCGGACAAATCATGTCCAAACATGCCGTCCCGAATATCCACGTGGATAGTGGGGCTGACAGCAGTTCTTCACAATACTATGGCTAGCGTTAGGGAATAAACATTAGATAGCAAGTCATAGCGTGGTTCCAAAGGAGTGTCCCGGCGAAATATGCAATGAGTACAATAACAGAGCGAAACCAATACCTCCCTCTAACCAAACCCGTGCGTCATACAAGGATCACGGCGAGCAATAGTGCCATAAGGACAATAATCAAGAAGACGATACACCACCCAGACTTGGTTTCTGCGGGACATCAGTCGGTCATGGTATACATTGCAAGGGGAGGGAAGACGGACCCTCGGTCTGGCGGATAAACTTGCGCATCTTGCTCATGGCAGTGCTCAGTTTCGCATCTGACCGATCGACGCCGCGCTCGAGGTCGTCGAGCATCCTGCGACGCGAGGTAAGTATGCTGTCTCTCGGCGACAACTCTACACGCACTCGTTGTGCTCCACAATCTCACGCCCCATTAGGCCGGCTTGCTCGTGGATCGTATTTAGCGTCCCCGCGATTGTGTCAATGGTCTCGTCTTGTTGCCGAATCATGAGCTATACCGGTCCCGTCCTTGGTCGTTAATGGCATTTCGTATGACACAAAAAACGACGCACCTGCTGCTCCTGCCGAGCCCACTCAGCCTGGCTGTCCTCATACTCCGGACCCGGCTCCGCAAGACGCGACGTAGGCGCAAGTCCGAGCACGGATGTAGGTCGTGACCGCCGGCCACCCTCAACTTCCGCGCGCATGGTCTATTCGAAGCCATACACGTTAGCAAGGGTCATGCAAGGAACGTGAGAGCCTACAAATGAGAAACAGATTGTAAAAAAAAAAAACTCCAAAGTTACCAAAAACGAGTCCTAGTCCGAATAACTTGCCATTCTCCGCCGCAACGGTTGTAGATCTATTCGCAGTCAAATACCGCTCTCCTTAAAACGGGAATGTCGTTCACCCATGCGCCAGGCTAAGGATACGATACAACGGTTCGTACTGTGAAGTTCGCAAGACAAGTTGACCGCGTATTGAAATCGGCCAATCCTTGGGCAGAAAAGGCTAGAGTTGTCCGGATGGCTTAACCACAATCGCGGCGAAGCCACAGTCAAAGCATTCAGAACCATCTCACAGCAATCCCGGCCACCACGCAGGGCATAGCGTCTTGACTTGGCTTCCACGCCGTGGCAAGCGAGCGGGAACACACCCCGTGCTCGGAATGGCGGTGAGGAACACGCACCTCGATCTCCTGCCGGACATGGCTCACATACCGCCGCCGCTCGACGACCTCCCCCTCCTCCAGACCGAACAGCCGCGCGCCCGTGCTCTCCACCACACTGCAAGCAACGACGACGACGACGACGACGCCGCGTCAGCCACGACGACCGTGACTCGAGCGGGTCCGAGAGAGACTCACTTTACGCTCTCCTCGAGATCCTCCAGGTCCGCTTCCAAAGCCGCGAGCGTCGCCTTCAGCTACTCCCCCGCCCCCAGCAGCCACTGTCAGCCAACGATCCGTCCAGGCTTCGCTTCCGCAGCGCAAAGATCTAGAACAGAACACGCACCTCGTTCCGCGCCCAGACGAGCTCCTCGCTGTCCTCGCGCGCGGTGCTGCGGATGCGGAGGAAGGACGCGCGGAGCGTCCCGGCCGTCTGCAGCGACGACTGGATCTCCTGCTGCACCGCGTGGTACGGGTCCGCCGACATCGATGGTCTGGTCTTCAATCGAGGTTTGCAAGCGGGGAGGAAATAGGGCGAAAAGAAACGAGGCCGCCGGAGACGGAGAAGCGGAGAGGCCTAGTGAAGCAGCGGCTGTTACAGCGAGTAGAAGTTTCTGTTTCTTCAAGCTCCAACACCGCTACGTGGCCAACAGCAAAAGCGACAGAAATTGGAGACAGAAGGGTAACGAGCGTGCTGGTTGTGGTGATGGCACTCGAGAACGTGGTGCAAGGCTGCAAGCTGCGCAACCCGGGGCTGGGAGATGACCGGTGACCGCGGACAGTGGCGTGCTGTAGCGCCCATTAAGCGTACGCCCGTCCAGTCGAGTTCGGATTGCAGTGGTTGAACGCTGAGATTAAGATGTCCATTAAATAGTACACAACACGAAAGAAACTAGCTAGCGTAAAACAACAGGCAGAACGTGAACATGGACGATACAGCAAACGAAACGAAACGAGAAGAAAAGGTGCATACACAGGGTCGAGGCCAGAATGAATTCGAACTTGGCAACCGCGAACAATCAACATATGCTCCGGAATCGATCGAGCGGCTCTAGCATACCCAAGGTCATACCGCACTGGTCAAGGTCAACGACGCATATCGTACACCGGCAGGCATGGCGAACGTCCGCCTCGGCCGTCGAGGAACCAAGAAACCGAAACCGAGTCACCGAACCAAGCCATAAGCCAACACGACCCGTGGCAAGATCCAAACCCGAACCCAAACCCAAACCGCGCCCCCCGACGGGACTATGTACATGTACTAAGCAGCGTTCGCAGCCGGCGCCGTCCCGCGCTCGACATCAGGCTGCGGCTGGCCCCCACCCCTCCCAAACGCGCGCAAAAAACCAAACCGCCCGCGCTCAGGCTGGACAGCCGCCGCCGCGGGTGCAGCGGGCGTCGTGCCAGGTGCGGCGGCGGCGGCGGTGGTGGTGGTGATGGCGGGCGGCACGTGGTCCTCGAGGTCGTCCGAGTCGCGGTGCTCGTCCTTCTCCGGGGGCGTCGTCGTGATGCGGAGGAGCGAAGTATACGCTGTTTAGGAAATGAAGGTAAGAAATGAGATGAGATGAGATGGGATCGGGTTAGTGAGGTGAAGCTTCGCATGGGGGAGAGAGAAAGAAGGCGAGAAGCTTACGTTGACGGCAGACGGGGCAGAACCAGCCTTTGGCCTTACGTTTCCGCCGGGGTTCGCCTGGATGGTGGGGATGGCAGGGACGGGAGCCGGTGCAGGACTCGCAGGAGCACCGTCCGCGCCGCCGGTCGCGGCGCCCTCGGTGTTGCCTTCGGTGGCAGCGCCGTCGGTAGCGGCGCCATCGGCGGCGGGGGTGGTCTCGCTCTCGTTGTGCACGATCGTACCGCCAGCGCCGAATTCGATCATGTTCACCGCGCAGTCGCGGCACGCGACAAGATGGCGGCATGGGAGCAGCACGACCTCACGTGGTGACGACAAGCAAAGGAGGCACTCCGACGAGGGCTCGTCTTCCGTGGTCGTGGGAGGTACGGCAGGCGGGTACGTGTGGTTGTCCAATTGGGCGGTGGGAGGTGGCGCAGTAGGCTGGGAGGACGTCGTAGAGTTGGCGGAGAGACCGTAGATCTCGTGGAGGTGGAAGGTGTGCAGTCCAATCTAGAGGTTATAAATTCAGCCTGCTTCTCACGCGGAGTTGGATGCGGCATACCGTAGCCTCACGCTTGACGACCTTGACGACCCACGGTCGGTTGTCCTCTCCTTCCTCCGTTCCCTCCATGGGAGACGGGGCTGCGCCGAAGCGGACGACGTGGAGGTAGGTCGCCTGCTCGTTCGGCGACGGGAGATCCTTGCCACTCTCGTCGAGGGCAACGAGCCGAATGTTGACGCGTACGCCCTCCTCTTCTTCCTTCGCATCCTTGCTCTTGCCCTCGCCGTCTGTGAGCTGGGCATCGGCGTCCAGAACGGCGAGCGCAGGGCCAGCGACGTTGCGATCCCGGTTTCGTTTCCGCAAATAGAAATTGGTGAACCGCTTCTTCCGCGGGACCTCAGCCGCTGGCGTGTCGGCGGGAGAAGACTTCTCAGGGTCGGGCGACGTAGAGGGCTGCGGGACATCCGCTGACGAAGAGGCCGCGTGCTTGTACTCGAATCGTCCCAGCTCTAGCATCGCGCCATCCTCGAACTTTAGCGTCTTCCCGAAACCCCCGTCTGTGGTGGTCTCAAAGACTAGGAGCTTGGAGAGGCCTGAGGCATCAACCTTCGTCGCAAGAGGATGCCTCGGGGAGAGGTGGACATAGACGCGAACGACACACTTCGGGGCGTCGCAGTCGTACTCGAATTCGAGGGCATGGTGGTGCTGGGAGTCGACATGGTCCCCGTCTTCGGAAGTATCGTTCTCCAAAGGAGACAGACGCAGAGTCGGCCTCTTGAGATTAACTAGGGCTTGCAGTGTCGTCGTTGAGTAGTGGGTCTATTACGGTGAAATGTGAGCGATTTGTATAAGGATCCAAGTCATCGTAGAACAGGACACACTTCCCAGGAGATGGCATAGAAGTGCACCGCGTCCACAGTGGATTCGATGCACACCATTGGCTACCGGTCCTGGGAAGACAGAAACGAAGGCAACCCATTCAAAATAGTCCTGTTCGCAATCCGGAGCAACAATAGGCCGCCAAAGACTTCAGACGAGGCCTGGCATTCCGTGATATCTGCCGAACGTCCGAGGACGATGTCACAAATGGTAGACGTGAGACACGACAGAAATAACGCATGCCAGGAAGGGTGCTCCGCGTTCGGACATCTCGGAGTGACGGTTGCGGTGGAGGCGGTGGTAGGAATCAGCCAGACATCCTACCGCGTCCTCAGTGAAGATGCCTGTCTGGGCACCGAGGGTGTCGACGAGGACACAGGGAAACCCCACGAGCTGAACTGAGCGCTATGCGCCTCAAAAGCCGCTCCAGATACGAGGAGGCAGGTAGTGCGGCATCGCACATGCTCCAGTAATGCAACAAACCTGTTTAAAGCAATAACTGGAGCGCAAGGCGCCTCCGAGGACGACGCTGGGGACGTTGGGAAGACGTGCATATACCAATTCCCATGCCCCGAAGAGAACGGACACACTGACCTCCTTGCTCTTTGCGATCCAGCCCTTAACGATCTCCGGAGTGAGCACATCCGAACTCTTCTCCTGGCTCTCCGTCCAGTCCGGGCCACCTCCGAGGACGCCAATGTTAGGCCCGAAGAGGGTGTCGCTCTTGGAGTTTGTGGTCGCGGTGAGAGTGGGAGCGGCGGCCGGCGCCGGGGCAGGAGTGCCCATGTCGATGACGACGGCGTTCTGGGACATGCGGGTCGCGACGCGCGAGAGGTTTGTGTCGACGCGGGCGAGGTAGGGTTGCTGGTGGAGGTTGCGGACCCGGTTCCAGGACGCGTACTGATGATTGTCTGTGAGGGGAGGAGGCAAGCAGCAGGCGTCCGGCAAGGACAGAGCCGCTCGCCGTCAGATCAAGAAGCGGGGAAGCGAGAGACGCAAAGTGGGGGGCTGCTACGCACACCAGGAGGCAAAGCTGGCCATACGACGAGGTGGATGAGAAGGGCGAAACCAGGCAAAGGTTATCGAGTCTGGGAAAGGAGTACTACTGTAAGTAGTCCTCTGAATCCCACAGCTCCCAGGCCCCGCGCCTCCTAATCTTAGATCTACACCATTCGTAAGTCGACGCCGCTCGATCCCTTGACAGCCCTCCCCTACAATGCTACATGCACAACGAGGCACAACGGTGTGCATCCTAAGATGCCGCTGGTCGCGACATGTTCGTGAAATCGCCTTGGTGTCTTGCATGGCAGCGCGCTCTGAGCGCGCTTATGTAGCTCTTTGTGTATGCCACTTGTATGCCACAAAGGACTCCACGAGCATTCCACGAACATGTCGAGCCCCACGAAATGTCGGGCTGCACGCCGTGATATGTGTAATCATCGTCTCATACCAGCGTCCTGTATAGTCGGGGCTGTACTACTTAGTCGAAGCACTACCGGGGATCGGGTGGGGCTAAGAGGTCATGAAACGTAAGACTGACTCGGAAGAGTTCAGCCACTCCCTCACTCTTTTACTGTAATCGTTTCCGAAACATCCGAGTTTTCGGGGTCTGGCGGCGTTATGTTCGACATCCAGGCTGAGCGCACTCATGCAAGGCAAAATGATCACAGTCGTTCCACGATGCTCCAGCTTTAGAAAGCTCCGATAACGTTGCGAATGACACAATTGGCTGCCGACACTTAATTCACATAGCCGTGGGCGCAACGCAGTGTTCACGATTGGGCGCGATGTTGCAGCTTTTATACAGCATGGATTGCATAGGATGCCTTGCAGTGTCATGACATGTGCATGTGAGAGCGAGTCGTGGTAGAGGGGAAAGTGGACAACAACAAAATACAAAACTACGCAATCAGCTTGACGACACCACCGGCCTCCTTAATCTTCGCCCTGAAGAAAAAAGGTCCACAGTTAATAATCTGGTGCATATAAAGATTCAACGCTATACGTACTCAGCCTTCCGCGAGACGAAGCGGGCTTTTAGGATGAAGGGGAGCTTGGGCAGCCTGCACAAGCAGCGCAACATGAGCACGAGTTAAACATGCAGGACAGGCACGGAACAGAGTGCAGTGCCCGGCGGCTCCGTACACCCCTGGCAACTACACAGAAACGAGTACTCACTGGCCATTGCCCAAAACCTTGCCGTAGCCATGGTGGAGGGTGTCGATAACGGGGACGATCTCCGAGTTCTCCTTGAGACCCTCCTTCTCCGCAGAGGGCACAAGCGTCCAAAGCTTGTCGACGTTGATAATGGGGCGCCATTGGAGGTTGCGGGTAACGTGGAAGCGGCGCATACCGACCTTACCGAAGTAACCGGGGTGGTACTTATCGAAGTTGGTCCTACGCGCATGGGATTATCATGAGTAACATTGCATCGACATTTGGGGCGTGTGTAAAGGACAGGAGGGAAATGGATGAGATTGCGAGGTATGGAACTCAGAGGAAATGGGTACGCACCTGTGGTGGTGCTGACCACCGGCGAGACCGCGACCTCCGGGGTGCTTGCGGTGCTTGCCTACACGACCGTGGCCGGCCGATACGTGGCCGCGGTGCTTGCGAGTGTTGGAGAACCGCGTCGGCATTTTCTACGTTGGTGCAAAGTCGTCAGCGCCTGATCAACCCAAGTCTATCCAGTCGCCCCAAGACCAATCCACCACCCAAGGTCGTTCGAACACGGTCGAAACGACATCCGTCGGGGAGCACGAGAGTAACAGAATCTGGCAGGGATGTCCTTGAGGCGAAAACCAGCGTGGACTCACCTTGAGGGAGGCGGGAGTTGAGGGCGTATACGATTGCACTGTCTGTAGGATTTGCTCGACGGTGGCTGCCGTATTTGGCTGTATTTGGTCTCTTTGGCGCCCAAAGATTCTCTGTGCGCATGAGGGCGTCTAACAGCACGAGGCCTCTTCCGACTGCTCGTTCACCTTGCGCGGTTGGGTGGTAAGTCCATTTCCCTCCTCATATTTGAATGATGCTGGCTTCAGAGAAGCCTCCATATTTATTGTCGATGAAACATCATGATTTCAAAATGTGTCCTGACTCGACTCTTATTACACCTCGAAGTTCGTCAACAAGTTGTGCTAACGCTTTTTTTTTCAGGGATAACCACTCTCAGTTCCCATAACCACCTCGTCTCCCATTTTGTCAGTAGCTAGCCGCCATGAATGCTATCAATCGATATGAGTTATACGTTCTGGATGAAGGGGAGAAATCGTGCGTGACCCTTTTCATATCCATGTGCCGAGCAGCTCAACTTGAGCCCACAGAGTCGAGGTGTCTGAGGACACCAAGATCCCCAACGCAGCTACCATCAAGATCGTAAAGCAGGACCACACACTAGCAAACCTCCTCCGCGCGTACGTCCTCTCTCATGTGTCCGTATTCCCTTCGTGCACAGTTTCCAACATCGTGCCCGTCCTGTCACGTCTTCCAGACAGCTCCTCGGGTACCCCAGCGTCCTCTTTGCGGGCTACAAGGTCCCCCACCCCCTCCACCCGTACTTCCAGCTCAAAATCCAGACGGACGGGACGATTACACCCGCTGCGATCCTCGAAAAGGCGTGCACGGACCTCATCGGGATGGTCGCGACACTCGAGAGCAAGTTCAAGCGCGAGTTCACAATGAACAACGTCGAGGGCGGCGTGCAGGAGGACGCGTATGGAGTGCCTACGACGGCAGGGCAGTGGGAGAGTGGCGGCGCGTATGTCGACTTGGGTTAGACGGCAGTGGGATCGGCATGGGATCGGTGGATGGTGTGGCGGAGAGATGTGGCCAGAGAGGTCGCAGGTGCGGACTTGTATTATATGCTGGAGCTAATCCTTGTATTCTAGTCACCTATTCTCTGCAATCGCGACTTGACGGATTTTTTTCGCACATACGTCTTGCGACTGAGACGGACTCCACCCACCTCGGCGAGGGGAAGCTCGAACGTGCCCCAACGCCCTGCCAGATGCCCCAAAGATACGTTGGGGAGTGGGAGGAGATTAAGGCAGTGAGGGGGGCCGACGTCAATGCCAGATGAAAGCGCATCGGCGTTCTGAATGTTGTTGGTCCCCTATACATTACTTACCTCGGCAGCCCCTCCACACTCCTGTAATTGTTTCCCTTCCGGTGAGATTCATGTCAGGCCAGTCATCCTCGAAGCGTCAAGGTTTCTGATGGGTAGCGACCATCGTCTCTTAGAGGCCCACCGCAAAACATGCTCAATGTGGCCACTCTTCCTCATTCAACCCCAGGGACGTCGGCATACCATGCAGCCCCATGTTCAGCACCTATTCATAGCTCCAATTCATCGCCAAACGTCCCAACGCGCCCGCTATTCTCGTGGCTACATTCGGGCAAACCTTCGTCTAAACGACGGATGTTGCTCGGGGTCATACCGCCTCTATTTCACCCTCGGCACCGCGAACATAAGCTATTGCCATCGCCGCCTCCGCTGTGCCTGAGCATCCCCGTGGGCTGTTCTATGGGCTGGTATTTGCGGCGTGTGTATGTGCACCATTGGTGCTGTCCACGAGGATCGCCAGGAAAGGCGGCGTTGGCGTCATCATGTCTTGGTATTCACTTCGGCGATTCCTTGTTCCCTAATGCCTTCATTGCGCTATCCTTGCAGACCTCTGGGCTGCCATTCGTGCAATAGCCATGTTGCGGACCGTCGGGATAGGTCATCGACCGTCCAGTTTCCTCGGATATACTGAGGATCACGGCCACGGCATCAGGGAGCACGATACGGGTGTCGGCACGTTGTTTATAGCGACCTGACCAAGAAAGACGTTGAGTGTGAGTATATAATACGTCTATCTGGCAGAAATGACCGCCAGGCCCAGCACGACCTCGGAATCCCGATTTCAAGATGAAGAACATCTTCGCCGTTCTTGCGGTACTTTCCGCCCAACTTGTTGCGGCTCATTGTAGGTTGTCATCCCATGCACTGTTGCCTCCATGCGCTGACGATGGGTGGGCCCATTTAGACACCCTCCCAGACCTCATCGCGAACGGGACGACTTTTGCGGACTGGTTGTACGTCCGCGAGACGGAGAACCACTACTCCAACGGACCGGTCCGTACCATCGGCTTCTATTCCTGTCTTTGTTGATACTGATGCGAGGAACGGGTGCAGATTACGGACGTGACGTCGCCAGAGTTCCGCTGCTATGAACTCGACATGAGCGCCACCCCTGGAGAAACCAGCACCGCAACCGTCCAGGCTGGCTCCACGATCGGCTTTAAAGGTGAGCGTTCTCCGATACCTTAACGATGCGCGATGATCGCTCATGCGGTCGTTTCGTTCGACTTCTGGCAGCGGTAAGTGCGGCAGGCAGGCGGGTGCCATGGCGGACGGCAGTCCTGGTTGACTGACATGGGAATTCCCACCAGAACAGCGACTTCTACCACCCAGGCGTGAGTCAGCTTGCAGTTGGGCGGAGACACGTCGAATGCAACAGAAGCTCACGCTAGGTCGTTTCTGTTTGACAGTACTTCTCTGTTTATATGAGCCCCGCCTCGCCCGCTGCCAACAGCCCGGAGGCTGGGACGGGCCAGACCTGGTTCAAAGTGTGGGAAGACCCTCCGGTTTACGAGAACGGGGCGCTCGTCTTTCCACTGGAGAGTAAGTTTACACAGACATATGTGTCCCCAAGCGGCTAGCTCCATGCTATGTGGTTGGACGTGGTGCTGAGGCGAGCTGCGCCGTTTGTGGCGTCGGCTTCCATCTTTCAGCCAGTGACCAGTTCACGTTCACCATCCCAGAGAACCTACCGAGCGGCCAATACCTCGTCCGCGGAGAGCAGGTACGTCGAGCCATGTCTGCAAACGACGTATCTCACCTATTAACATTAACATTACGTCGTCGCCTGTAGATCGCCCTGCACCTCGCCGAGACGTTCGGCGGGGCACAGTTCTACATCGGATGCGCCCAGATCAATGTCGTCGACGGTGGCAGCGGCACCCCTGGCCCTCTCGTTTCAATCCCGGGCGTGTACACCGGGGTAGGTCCTTCCCTGCTCCATGTCTATAGCGGCGCACATTGACGTAACGCTGCTCCCATATGAATCCACCCATCAACTGGTGTAGAACGAGCCTGGGATCCTACTCAATATCTACAATCTGCCAGCCAATTACGCAGGATACGTTTCTCGTAAGTTGTTGTTGCCAGCTTGATTTATGATGTCGAACTCATTGAACACGTCGTATAGCTGGCCCGGCCGTCTGGAGCGAGTAGGGTGGAAGGACGTTGACAGGCTACGGCGTACGTGAGGCATCGGTGCCTTGTCCTTTCTATCGACGCAAATTAAACACATGCCATTGTTGCGATTGGGTCATTGAACTCGCTTTGACATCGCTGTGAAGGAGAAGTTCAACGAAGAAGGCATGTTCCGCACACACACTGGCCTTGGCTTTATGTAAGGCTAACGGCTGTACGCTTTGCCGATGGAACTCTTCAAATTGGCTACAGCTCAACGAACTTCTCGCGGATCGTTGCCTTCCTACATGAGGTTATCAGGTGTTCGGCAAGTGGGTTTCCGATGAACCTCGACGTCGAAGACTATTGGCACAATGCATCGCGGCCCACCTTGTGCTCGTACCACAACGCGCGGCGTTCTAGCAGAACACGCATTGTTGCCACCTTGTGAGTGCGACGATCGGATGGTACAAATGCCTGAAATAGTCAAAGCATGACACGCTGTATAGCACGTTGACAACCCGACTGAACCATAAGGTGCCGAAGGGCATGTAAAGGTGTCTCCGCTACGCCGCGGGCGACAGTCGGCGTTCAGTATGAGGCGATTAGATCTGGGAGTGCGGCCGGGATGCGGGGTCAGGGCCGATAGGCGACTGCGGAAGCCACCACGGCCGCACGTAATATCATAAAATCTTTCCACAAAGGGCAGGTACTTCGCAGCTGGAAGCCACAGCGCCCGGAACGGGCGAAAGTGCTCAGCCGGACAGCAGACGGATGTTGGACGGATGGCGTCTCCTGGTACTACTTACTGGCAGGTTGATCCTCCTCCACGACCTCTCTCTCCCCCTTCCCCCTTCCGCTCGCACTCTGCCACCTTCCGTCCGTATGAGACCTTGCTCCCCTGCTTCCCGGGTCCCCGCCGTCACTCCGGAAGCATTGGCACCAGCACATGAGCGAGTCTGATGCCGCGGTGGTGTTCTTCATGCGGTTCGCTCGCTGTCAACGACTTCATACAAGTGAGTCTTCATTTGGACCCCTCAACCCAATCCCACGAGACCGCGCTGATTGAATTGGTTGTACATAGTCGCGTCGGCTGCATTCCTGGTTTGGGATCTGATCACGACCCTGGACGAGGAGGTGAGTGTTGGACCGCTTTACCTCTCATTGATTGTATTGAGCCTCATGGCTTCTCCCCTTCTTCTAGGTGGAGTATATTTGGGGGTATGTATGGCGACGCTGTGCACCTCTTCTCTTTGTAATGAAGATATCATATCCCAGTTCTGCAAACACCCTCCCCAAGTACCTTTACTTCATATCGAGGTACCTCGGACTAATCGGACAGCTGTGAGTCCCGTCTCCATCCGTCTCCCTTCACCATGTTCCCCCCTGGCGATGGATAAGCACAACCGAGTTAGTTCCCGGCGGCGAGTTGGACGATCTCCGGTCCGCCCAGCCGGAGACTCTGGCTTCTCCGCTGCGGTCATCGCGCCCGCTGACTACGGGACGTGGAACGCGTAGCTCGTGTCCGCGTCTCACGCAAGTCATGGCGTGAGATGGCCTTAGAACTGTACCCTCATGGGTTCCTTGATTCATTTCTATCCTGCGTCAGTTTAACGCAAAGTCTGGCTACTGACTTGTAGCTTCAACCGTCCAGCGTCGTTTCCACCAACTTGGTGCCGATGTTGTACGTGCCCGGCTCCGTTTCGGACGGGACGCTTGTACTCATGCCTTTACAGCTGCTTTGATTACCTCGTATGGTCCTTCGGGTAGGCATGAACTGTGAAATTATGAAAAGTCGTCTGCTGACCTGGGAATCAGGTTTTTGTTCGCATTGATCCTGAGCGTCGAATTGAGCTTGATGCTCCGGATAGACGCGCTGTACGGCAAGTCTAACAAAGGTATCGCCGACTTGCTCATGTACGACTGTTCGGAATTAACGTCTTGCAGTGCGCCTTCTGATGGGATTTGGCTTCTTCGGTAGGTTATTTCAAACTGAAGTCATCCAGGGGCTAACAGTCTTCTTCAGCGGAAATTGCGGTATGCTCGTGCGCTTTCTACCCGCACGTTGGCGTGTGGCTGACGCGAGAGCCCAGGGCGGGTTTTGGCTCAACCTGGCGTCATATCCAGCTGTTGCACAACACTTGGTAGAATTCCCGCCCGCCGTGCCAATTAGAGGGTGCATTTTGGACCAGCCCGTCTCGCTGTACAGGCTGTCTTGGTTGGTACAGTCTCAGCTAAAGTAGATACAAAGCTAATTTGCCTTGCATCCAGGTTTCCCGTCGTCGCTTTTGAGAGTGAGATGCGCAATCTCTCTGTTCTCGCTGATGCAGTACTAATGTGGATGGATAATGGCATAGCTGTGCTGTTTCTGCTTAATGTAGCCAAGTGCATACCGTATTGCCCGCTGGACAACACCCCGCTAATCTATCGGCTCTTTCGTGATGGCAGTCTCTACTTTATGATGTCAGTAACACTTTCCCCTATTCTTTTATATATACCAGTGCCATTTCTAACGACCAATGTAGCATTGCTGGTCAGTTCTCTTTCCGTACCTCCGTTTCCGCCCCTCCTTATAAACAATACAAGTCTTCATGACCGGCTGCACAGTCGCCCAGTACCTGGATGCCGAGGCGGCAACCCCATTAGTCACGTACGTCGCGTCGCTGACCTCCTGCCGTTCACGCATGCTCAATTAACATGTAAATATCAGATGGATGTCCGTGGTATTCTCATACTCGGTACGCTGGATTCAAAGTATACTTGTAACGCGTTTGTTCATCCTGAGTCTCCCGTGTCCTCCCCATAGGGTTGTCACCTCCTTCTGAGCCTTCGCAAAATCGCTGCCCGCCGGCAGCGCCTGGACATGTCCATGCCATCGCACATCTTCTCTGCAGACATCCCCTTTGTGCATTCTAGTTCAGGCACCGGCACCACCGACTCGTCCTCCCTCGGCGTCGACCTTCACCGCCTTCCTTCTCGTCTCTCGAGCGCATCTCGCGTGCGGCCCTCTGTACAGGTCAATGTCGACGCCATCGAACTTGTCCCTCGGCATCTGTCCCCAATCCCGCCGACCCCATCCCCGTCAGCAGAGGAGTCGCACGAAGAGCCACCGGATTTCGATTATATTCGAAATTGGGACATCGTGCATCCCCGTTCAAGTCGCGATGATCGCATTGAGCGCAGTAGAAGCAGAGGGGGCAGACCGAAAGACCAAGACGGTGGCTTGTGGTTGCAGCGATGGAACCCATAGCACATTCCGCGGCATGGCCACCGCATTGCTGGGATCTCGCGGCGGACGTATGAACGGTCGTCACTTCTTGTATCATACGTTTGACTCGGGCACGCGGAGCATGCCGTTCCTTTCCAAGTAGATACATGTATAGTCGTTATGCATACGAATGATCTCCTGCATGATATCCCACTCTGGCGCATGTGTGAACAGCTGTTTCCAGGAGGCTGTTGGGCAAGTCACAAGTAACATTTGGACTTCGATTGTCCGTCATCCTCGGTGGATGCAGGTGGCAAAAGAGCCACATTAAGCGCGTGGATTTGAACAGGAAAGACTTCGAAGGAATAGAAGCATATTCGTGGCAGATGAATACTCCTCTCGCGAGATTACATCGACGATACAGATGGCGATGATGTTGACTGGAAGCTCACCTTGGTCACCGGACATCGTTGAATAACCATCGCGTAGGGGAAGCGCAGAATCACCGATTCGGTGCGAATCATAAAAGAACTTGGCACAAGTCATGGTGCCTGGACATCTTGGGTAAACCATCTTCTCGTTCGGGACAAGACATTGCAGAACGCCATAGGAGGCAGCACGAGGGACCAGGATGAGACAATACGCCATAACGTCGTTATTTCATGGAGATGGGAATACAAGACAGTGGCAGTAGACTATTGTACAGTGCGCGGACGTCGGAGGTACGCCAACTAGGGTATCGATATCACGTATAGGCTGTTATGCCAAGGTATCGTCGGAATTACACCTGCCGACCTTCAACCACATCTCGGGCTTCTCGCTTTCCTTACTGATGCTGGGGAACGTAATTGCCGAAATGTTCCAGACGATCGGTTTCTCGGAAAGTTCGAAAGTGAAGTTCGCGAGCAGCGTTGACAAGATCACCTCTAAAGCGCGTGTTAGTGGCGGAGCACTAGGAACATGTAGGAGTTACGTACTCATCTCGATCTGTGCGAACTTGAACCCACTAAAAGGCCGGTCAGTTGGATTGCCAAAAGGGAACCAGGAACCCAGTGCAGTACGTACATGCATGACCTGCTACCACCCACGAAAGTCATTCTATCACAAAGAAAAACGTCAGCGCTATGGGTTTGTCTGACTAGGGTCAGCAGACACGTACAGATGTGAGTAAACCCCCGGGATTGAAGCCGCTTCGACGGCCTTAGGTAACTGTTTCAGCCAGCGCTCCGGCTTCCACTCCTCAGCATCATCTCCCCAAAGTGTTCTGTCACGATTGCATGCTCTGACGCCAAGAAGAACGTTGGTGCCCTTGGGGACGAAAACGCTGTCGATCATCGAGCCATCACTACTCCTCATCGGCTCCGAAAGAGTTAACGTCGAGTCCTGGAATGCTCTAGAAAATACGCCGTGAGTTTGGACACTTGTCACAAGGCATAACGGAAGTACATACTCGCGGAGAACGATCGGAGTCGGGGGGTACCTGAAGGCCATGTCAGCAGGCTGCCTTTGTCCCTCGGAGGAAGCGGACTTACAATCGCAATGTCTCCTTGCAGACGGCATCGAGATATGGGAGCGATTGCAGTTGATCGTATGCTACGTCCTGTCCATCGCGCGAGGCGAGGATCTCGCTACGAACCTTGTCCTGGATATCAGGATGTTCCGCCAGCAACTGCAGAACTTGGGCCATCATGTGGGAAGTGGTGTCAGTTGCCGCGAAGAGCAAGATGCTATGGTGTGCGTTAACAAGATGTGGCCATGAGAACGATCCCAAACCGACATACGACATCTGCCCAATAATCTGTTCGTCCGGAAGCCTCTCCCCTTCCGCGGCTGCCATGTTGGCTCGCACTATGCACCACATACTCAGTCAACTGGCACCGCAGACAAGCGATCACCGTGAACCTACGCAGAATGCTGATGATATCCTTATCCTTGTACACCTTACCCTGCTCCAGCGCCGCCTTCTTCTCACCGATGATCTGAACGGAGGTATCATGCAATACGTCGACGACGTGCTTCAACTGCTGCACTTGAGGGATAGGGAGAAGGTCCACCGTCAAACGACGGAACCATGCGGGACCAAGGCTGGTCAATATGGGGCTCGCTTGCCTCATAGCCACCATTGCGGGGGTGAATGACAAAGGCCTACGTAGGTGTAAATGGGCGAATCATGGGGAGAACAGAGAAGACGCTGGATAGACGCACAGGTAAGTCTTCGCCGCCTTGGTGTAAGCGTCGGAGGAGGACTCCGAGGTGAGCGGATCGAATGAGTGGCCCATTCCTGCTTGTCCGATGATTTCGAGAGCAGCGCGCCCCATCCAGTCCAACATGTCCACGCTTTGGGCTGCGCTCTGTACGCCATTCGAAATACCCTCCACAAGCTAGAGATTCGTAAGCCAAATATCCGCTCAAACGGCAGGGACCGTGTCTCACGCACTCTGTGAGCGACTTCGTAAAAGACAGGTGTCAAGTTCCGAAGGTTGGCTTCGGAAAAGACCGGGGTCAGCATTTTCCGTTGACGGCGGTGCGCTTCGCCTGAGCCGAGGCAAGTTAGTTTGGCGCCGTCGGCAAAAGTTGAACATTACGGCGCGTACCGAGCACGCCCAAGATGCCTGGCCCCAACAAGAGACGAGTGCTCCTGCATTACGCTCTCGGTTAGACTCTAAAAATACGCAGAAATCGGATGAAAGTACTGACTGAATCAACCATGGTATCTGATCGTATGTTCCCTGCTCCTTTAGAACAATGCTGCGCAGCGCAGTAGGATCGAAGACGTAAAGCCATTTGCCCTACATACAACGCTCAAGGTGAAGCGAGGCAAAAGCCGCCTTGACTATTGTACTCACCCCAAGCACGGCGTTGATTTTCACGATCGGCCCATAGTTTTGTCCGACCTCGTCGTGAAATCCCCAAGCATCCCTGTCAAATAGCTGCTCGAGGTTTCCTGAAATGAACATGATCAGGGTGCGGAGAGGGTTCGGAAACAAAACACTCACCAGAGAGGAATGACTTCGACGGTGGCCCAGGAACGACGTCAAGGGGCGACTTGACCACGTAAGGTCGGATGATCTGCCACACAGCCCAGGCGAAGCCACCTAGGAGAACTGCTTGGAGGAGCATCGCGGCCACCACGAGGAGGGACAGCGAGAGGGCAAAGGAGGAGACCGAGAGGGTGAAGCTTCACGACAGACACGGCGACGGGTTCTTAAGGTCTTGTCCGTACATGATCTGGTTGGAATTCTTCCTCCGTGTATGCGTTCGCTTGACCCTGCTCGACCTGACGCATCGCCGATGGCCCGAAAACCGCTGCAGAAAGGTCCAACAGAACGTCGCACTGTATCCATAGAAGGGAATGTCGCAAGATTGCCGGTCGCGATTGTGGTGGGTGGACACGTACGATCGGGGCTGTATCGGGAACCGATTCATCTTCGCCAGCACATGACGGCAAGCGGCAGCCTGCAGGAGGCGTGCAGGGCGCATGAACGGTCCTAGGCATTGAAAATCATTCTAGGTGCTCTGCGAGACCTTCGGGACCACCGAGTTCTCAATGACCATCGATTGCGCGTGTTGCTACGTTTTGCCGGCTTCTCTCACCGGACCTCACCGGGACCGGTTGTGCGCCGTCATCTGACGCTGGTGTGGTACAGGAAGATAGGACGGATTGGGCAGATGCTTTGAAGCTTGAGGTACGAAGGCGGCCGCGGTCTTGTGGCCTGCAGAGATAGCACGACTTCTATATTGTGGAGTGACCCAAACGTCAGAGCGCTGTGGCCGTCAAGAAGGGGCAGAGGAATGAATTTGCCTTCGTTTGAATTTGGTTTGAATCTAGGAGCCGCTGGAGTCGTTCTGCCATCAGACGTAAGGAAGCAGCCGTGGCGCCATTCGCACGTATTCAAAGCACTTCTCTAAAGCGGTAACTTCTATCAGCAACGATGTGGCCTCATGGGATGTTGATTAAACGTTACGTTACCGGTGATCGTTAGGAACATGGCAACCAGAGTGCAGAGACTTGGGCGTTGGGATGAAGTAACAGACTTCTTAAGCAGCCGACATTAAGGCCGACTCCGTACGGCGAGCATCCACATTGGCAACAAGCGACGGCGGAAGAGGCATCGAAAATCTGATATGCATAGGCTGTTGCGCCGGCTACCTGGACAGGTGCCAAACACTTGCACAAACACGCTTGCCGATTGCGGCAAACGGAGACGTGGTTCGCTTCTCGGCCAAAGGTGTCTTGCATACGTGTTTACTTGAGCATTACAACGTAGGATGTACATGTACTTCCGTCGCCTGTTAGCGTGACAAAGATACGGAGGTCGGAGGTTGACACACCAAAGACGGATGTTGCCATCTAACCGACTTCAAACCGTAGGCCGCTTCTGACATGCCGTCTGGAACTAGAGCCAGACTCCTGGAACGTTTTGCGCATCGGCGGATCCACAGAGAGATTCCAGAAATGTCAACAGGGCGCACACCGCCGACCTTACGCGAGCGAGTCGGGTTTCATCCGGCATACATAACCCCGGGTGGGTGTGAGGAATAGATGCAGGACATCGAGAAATCGCTAGTGCCACCCCAAATGGATAATCCTATGAAGACGGTACTTCGGTTAGACCAACGTGAAGATCATGTCCTGACAATGCGAGTTAGCTTTCGTTCATATCTGACCATCCCGACACGAAACCGCACCTGTCGACGCCTCTGAGTGAAGGGGTTCCAGTAGCTCCTCCTCCAAGGCTTTCCTATACGCTGGGCCGGCGGGAACGAGCTCCAAGAAGCGTGCTGCGACATGAGCCGCATCTTCCCGCCTCCCTTCTCGCACAAGCGTGCGGATGGTCGCGCGATAGAAGAACAGGAGCATACGCTGTCTGGTAGCCTCCGCGAGATCTGGCGATGCGGGACGGTCCGCGATATGTGGGGTCCAGGCCCGGTCACGCGCAACGGTCCTCTCCCAGTATCCGAGTCGACGCTCGACGGCCGCCAGATCCGGCTTGAACTGGAGCCCATTCGCGAACTTGTCGAGCGTACCCTCGTTCGGCACAGATTGTAGGTGGAACATGTCAACGACGACACGAGTGGCATAGGAGAGGAAGCCAAAAGAGAAGAACTTGTCGATAAAAACCCCGAAGATGCGCCTGTCGTACAGCGCGCGAGGTGGGATCGGCTGTAGATACTCGACACTCGATTCCTCGATTTTCGATGGAGGGGAAGGGGTCGGTCGAGTGGTGGATACGAGATGGGGAAGGGGATAGGCATTCCGGGGAGCGGTGTAAGATGAAGTGATTGCATCAACAATTCCCGGTAGAGTCGGGCAACAGTGGCAGGGCGCTGGGCATTCTCGACAACCATTCGCCAGAGTAGGTACATATGGTCCCTGGTCGGAGCTAGCCGACGTCGAATTGGAGGTAGGGGACCGATTCGATGGAGACCAACTGTTCGGACCTTCATCTTAGAGAGGTCGAGACGGTGTTCGGAGAAGTAGATGGGTTTGAAGATCTCGGTGGGAACACCAACGTGGTCAAAGTGATATTCGAAGACATGCAACAAGGAGTCCAGGTGGTTGCGGTGGGGTTTAGCGTAGCACATCATCTCTGCAAGGGCCCATGAAGAGATGACTAATGGCCCAGCACGATACGCTAAGTTGCGGAGACGACGAAGGGCAGATTGTCGATTAGCAGTGAGGAAGGTCAAAAAGACCTTCGCGAGGTGAGGAGCAGGGATGGCGAGTTTTCGATGAAGTGCTCGTTTGATCGACCGCGCTGATCTCGCGAGCTCAGTATAGTCTTCGCTGGATGGAACAATTATATGAGCGCGGCGTTGGCGCGCCGAAGGCTGAACAAGTTGTTGAACGAGGTCAGCACAATCATACCTAAGGAGTTAGACAGAGTGCTCTCACAACAAAAGGATCTTTGTCTATGCCGGGCGCGAAGTTTTGCTGACGTTGGGTGCGCTCCACGGCGCTGGCGTCCTCCAGCCTTCCATCGGCCTGCAGGGAAAAGGCGAGATGCTTGTATGTGCTCTGGGTGACCCATATATCACGCGAGGCTGTCAACTCGAGAAGCTGGAGAGCAGGGCGGTAACGGCGGCAGTCAACAAGGGATAGTATGGCGACACTATACCAAGCACGGAAGTGCAACTGGGTCAAGGTTTGGGCGCGACGCTTCAGATGCTGGGGGTCCGTCAGCTTCGTCTCGTAGTTCCATACAGCGATGCAGAACTGCTCCAAGAAGCGTTGAGTAAAATCTGGCGGCGAATATCGAGCAACGGTAGAGATGGTATCTGGGGCAATTTGAGTTGCATAACCCTTAGAAGCTGCGAGGAGTGCGAAGTGGGCTATGAGGGGAATGTCCGGTGTATGGTCCTTCCTCAAGATCTCGGTAAGAATGAAGCCCACTGAGCGCGTAACTTCCTCGGAGGCAGGGACCAGGGACCACCACTTCACGAAGGCTTCTAATCGCTTTTGAGGGGCAAGACCAGGGGTGGAAAGGACCCTGCGTGCGATGAAGTGGTAGACCGGGTGCGGGTGAATCTCGACGTTCATCTCCATGAGCTCTGTATACACTCGCTCTGCGTCCTCGTATCTTGCTGCCCTAATGAGGTGCCTGAGAAGCATACATGGGGGTGAGCCTGGGGGTATGTCGAAGAGGGCGGACTCCTTCTCTTCCCCTTTGGCAGAGAGAGTTGCGTATTCGTTGGTGGTCTCCTCGAATAGAGATGCGTCGGGAGGATGGGATGGATATGGGTATGCCTTCATTTGTCGCATAGCGGGCGTCTCCTCGTTCAGGTTTACAGCGAGAGAGAGCGTCGGGGTGTTGACGAAGTGTCTGCCAGCCCTCATCCAGCCGCCGGCGTTGACGAGCGTATCCCAGCGGAGACGGACCCGAGTGAGCGAGTGCCATGGCGGGTGAGCAAGCACCCATGATGCCATGGACTAAGGCCAGCTGTCACGGCCAGCGAGGAGTCAGAGGCTGGGGGACGGGGGAATGGGGTTGGTCGTTGTCGTCGACGGTGGTCGCCTTTGGAGAACTGCACTTTGGGCGCTCAAGGCCACAGCGCGCGCTCTGCCACTTGGTTCTGACCACCACCTCGCTCTTCCGACATGTCCTCTCCGAAACGAACTGCCTCACCAGCACCTAACTCGTCGGACACCAAGCGCATACGCCTCACCGTGAATCAAGGCGTAACCCCAGTTGATCCTGAAAACGCGGCGGGAAAGCGGAGCGAACTCGAACCAATCCAAGGTGGCGACATCGGAAACCTACCGCCCGCTCCTCCTGGTGCGGCGCTCACGGAGCCAGCAAGCGCGGTCCCCGCTCGACTGTTGAAGGCCGAGGGAGAAGGAGAAGGAGGGGACGATAGCGGGGACGTGTCGATGGCAGAGGGCGGGGACGCGGCGGACGAGGAGGCGGAGTCTGCGGAGGAGAACGACGACGAGGATCCCGCTCAGCTCGAGGCCACGCGACTACGGCTCGAGGAACAAGCTCGCAAGTATCTCGCTGCTCAGACGCACGAGGTTATCATCCCATCATATGCGGCCTGGTTCGACATGTCCAAAATCCACCCCGTCGAGCGGAGGGCGCTGCCCGAGTTCTTCAACTCGCGGCACCGGTCGAAGACTCCAGCCATCTACAAGGATTACCGCGACTTCATGATCAACACATACCGTTTGAGGCCCTCCGAGTATCTCACTGTGACCGCTTGCCGACGGAATCTGGCTGGAGATGTCTGCGCCATTATGCGTGTGCACGCGTTCCTTGAGCAATGGGGACTGATCAACTACCAGGTGTGTTTGTGCGCCATTTTGCCACATGTATGCGCGCATATAACATGCTGTTCCACAGATTGACCCCGACCAGCGACCTGCTGCACTCGCGCCTCCTTTTACGGGCCATTTCCGCGTCATCCTCGACACACCGCGCGGTCTGCAATCGCTCCACCCTGGTACTCGGCCAAAACCAGAAGCGCAAGCTGCGTCTGGTGTCAATGGTGCTGTCAAGTCGAGCTCTACGCCTGCGCCTGCCTCCCTTGAGCTCCGGTCGTCCATATACCAGACATCCGCTAAGTCATCGCGCCCAGTCTCCTCCACAGAGGCCACCCAACTCGCAAATGGCGCGTCCGCACCGAACGGTATCTCCGGAGACAACCCCACTACCATCAAATACCAGTGCGACACGTGCGGCGTGGACTGTACGCCCGTCCGGTATCACTCGCTCAAGACCAAGAACTTTGAGCTGTGTCCGCCATGTTACCTCGACGGCCGCTTCCCATCGAGCATGTTCAGCGGGGACTTCGTCAAGCTCACCTCCGCAACCGGCGCGAACGGCGTGCACCAGGTCGCGGGGGGCGGTGCAGACGACGACTGGACGGACCAGGAGATTTTGTTGTTGTTGGAGGGCGTCGAGCTGTTCGACGACGACTGGTCCGCGATCGAAGAGCATGTCGGAACTCGGTCCGCGCAACAGTGCATTCGCAAGTTCCTCCAACTACCCATCGAGGACCCGTATGTCGCCGCGGAGGGTGACATGGGACCCCTCCGCTTCGCGCGTGTGCCGTTCGAGCAGGCTGACAATCCCGTCATGAGCGTCGTTGCGTTCCTCGCTGGGGTTGTCAGCCCAGGGGTTGCCGCGGAGGCCGCGAAGACCGCGCTGCACGAGTTGACGGACGGGGACAAGAAGGACACGGAGGCAAAGGACAAGGTGGGTGACGAGAAGGCCGCGAGCGGTGATGGGAAGAAGGACGAGGAGAAGATGGATGAGGATCAGCCGCACGACACCGCTGAGAAGCTGGAACAGGCCCCCGCGTCGTCGTCGGAGGCGCGGCCGGACGAGATGCAAGTCGACTCAGTGGCCAACGGCGACGCCATTGCCCAAAAAGCAGCCAAGACGATCCCACACTCGCGCGTCGTTCGTGCTGCCGAGCTCGCTCTCAAGTCCGCGTCCAAGGCCGCCGGCGCGCTCGCGGACGCTGAGGACAACCACATCCGGTCGACGTTGGCGTCGCTCATCAAGCTCACGCTGACGAAGCTGGAGCTGAAGACGGCGCAGTTTGAGGAGCTCGAGGAGCTGCTCGAGGAGGAGCGCAAGAGCTTGGAGAGCGCGCGCATCGCGCTGGTTAGCGAGCGTGCCAACCTTAGGCGCATGCTGGATCACGTCAAGACCGAGCTCGCGAAGCACAGCCAGAACCCTGGCCCTGGGCTCGCCGCCGTTGCCAATCAGGCGCAGGCCGCGCTCGCGAGCAGCACTCAGGGCACGCGTCTTACGGAAGTGCAGGGCGGTGCGCCCATGGAAGGCGAGATGGGCCCAGTTGGTGAGGGGGCGAATGTTGCGGCGCTGGGCTGAAGAGCAGAAGATGGTGCGCTGTCCTTTCAAAGTTTACCTACAGATTTTTGTTTTCTCTCTTACGCTCCTCGCTTCTGATTGTTCGTATTGCTAGCGCTCCCTTGTAAATTCTTGCCTGTCAGATTATCCATAATATGTTGTAGTGGCTAGATTTTCCTCGAGACCCGTGAGTGGGAAGATTCCGGTTGCGGTGGATATGTGTATGTTTGCTCCATTTAGGTCACCGAGATAGGGTGTGGTCTCAGGTCGGTATCAGGCAAGGTGAGTGTTTCGCAGACTTGGGACGTACTCGAGACTAATTTCTTTTATCAGATTGTAAAGTCCAGCTCTACGTCTTTGTGCTTGCAAAACTAGCATTGTGTTCATCTCACTTTTAGGTGCAGTGAAGCGATGTATTTGTACTTTGTAAGCCTGCCGCCAGGACGAGGAACATAAACTGACAGTTTCTCTTCATGCCAGAGTTTAGCGGAGCGATATCATTCCCAATCGTTAGGCCCCACCTGCAAAGGCCAATAGAAGTGTGTCCCTCCTCGCAGCATTCGAAAGCTAGGGCACATGTTGCAAGCAAGCGTTTCTTTTCACCTTTACAACAGTTCGAGTCATTCTATGACATCGGTCTCTTCTTGGGCTAGAATCGGTTCGAACTCAATCAATGGAAACGAGC
Source organism: Ganoderma lingzhi (assembly GCA_026283605.1). NCBI lineage: Eukaryota > Fungi > Basidiomycota > Agaricomycetes > Polyporales > Polyporaceae > Ganoderma > Ganoderma lingzhi. The sequence continues at coordinate 491,651 of JAPJYM010000021.1, read as the reverse complement.
GGCTACAAGGCGGGGTTCTGTATACCAATGCGAAGCCACGCCCTAACTTAGCCACCATTCCATTCGTGCTGCTTACTGTGGCAGCGCGCGGCTAGTGAGTAGATACGACTAATCTCCCGATACCATGACTGAGTCTCTGTTAGTCAGTATACAGCGATTTTACCTTCTCCTCGCGCTCTTTTGGTGGCCGTCTAAGACTGCCGTATCCAGTCCGCATATGCCGTTACTTAGGCTTCGGTTGAGCGTTCCGCCAGATGGCCAGATGACTATATATCTGTCTCACCCGAAGCTTGAAGCTTGAAGTATCGCCCGCCCTTCAAACTGCTGCCATGATCGCTCTCACTCCCGCATTCCTGCAGGCTGTTCTCGTCGGGTTAGTTGCTTCTGCGGCATTATGGCTGCGAAAATGTCGTATGCTATCCGGTCTTCCGCTCCCTCCCGGCCCGAAGCCGTTACCAATCATTGGAAACCTACTCGACATGCCTTCTAACGATAGGGCACGAAAGTTTTTGGACATGGGAAGAACTTATGGCATGTTTCTTCCGGTCATACCTCTGCATCCACTAACGATCCTTTGAAGGCGATATCGTCTACTTCGACGTCTTCGGCCAGCCAACGATCGTCATCAACACTTATGATGCGGCCGTATCCTTGTTAGAAACGAAGTCCGCCAATACGTCGGACAGGCCTCGAATAATCATGGCAGACTTGTAAGCATAGCGAGCTTCAATAATTTCGAGCTTCGCACTCATTGTTGTTGTAGACTCGGTCTGACGGACAGAGTATTCGCATTGATGGGCTATGGGACCCCTTGGCGTCAGCGACGACGCACGTTCCACGAATTCTTCCAGCAAGGCGCCATTCCGCAGTATCGACCGGTCTTCCTCCGTCAAGCGAAACAATTCCTTCAGAGGCTGCTGAACACACCCGAAAAGTTCATTGCCCATTCGCACCTGTAAGTCTTCAACATCATCCCTGTAGAAGACTACCATTTACGAGATGACAGAGCTATTGGGGCGTCCATTATGGAAGTCGTCTATGGGATCGAACTCACAGAAGGAGACAAGTTCTTGTCCATCGCGAAGAAGGGCGCCGCCATCTTCAGCGAAGCTTTGACCCCAGGACTGTACCTTGTGGAACTCTTCCCTGTGCTCGAGCACCTGCCTACGTGGTTTCCCGGCACGAAATTCAAGCGGGACGCTGCAAAATGGGTTCCTGATTCCTCTGCCGTTCACCAAGTTCCGTACGCCTCTGTAAAGCGGGCTATGGTGAGAGCGGTTCTATGGTTGCTCGACTGATGGTTGACGGCCGCGGAAATTACGTATACATTCAGGCTCAAGGAACTGCTAAACCATGCATGACTACTACACTGCTGGAACGTGCAGCTGGTAAAGGACAATTGTCGCCCGACGAGGACCAACTTTTCGAAGATGTCGCTGGCTTGTCCTATAGTGGTAAGTCTGTTCATCCTTTTCCTTGGCATGTAACCCGTCGCTTAGTACCCAATCTTACCGTCAGCCGGCACTGACACAGTGAGTGTTATTAAGATCCATGCACATTATCGTTAGGCTTACCGGGACGCATTCCTTTAGAGCTATACCTATCTTACCACGTTCTTCCTTGCGATGGCTATCCACCCAGACGTTCGACGACGGGGTCAAGCGGAATTGGACGCTATCGTAGGACCCGAACGCCTCCCTGCATTCTCCGACCGACGGTCTTTGCCTTACGTCAACGCGATAGTGAAAGAGTGTCTCCGGTGGCATAGCGTTCTACCTCTCGGCCTTCCCCATCGAGCTATCAACGATGACGAGTACAATGGATACCGCATACCTGCAGGAACGGTCCTCCTCGCCAATGCCTGGTGAGCTGTCCTTCTCAAGTTTTGTGCCCGACCATATATTGATTTGTTCTCATAGGGCGATGTCCCGCGACCCTGTTGCATACCCTGATCCTGACAAGTTCATGCCCGAAAGGTTTATCAGGGATGGGGCCATTGACCCTGATGTTCGGGATCCGCTCAAATACCAGCTCGGGTTTGGTCGTCGGTACGCCAGTTTCGTCTTGGCGTGAAGTGTGGTACATTCTGATAACCTCTTCAAAGGATTTGTCCTGGGCTGCACTTCTCATCCGAGGCCCTATTCATCTTCATTGCTTCAGTACTCCATGTGTTTGATATCTTAGCACCTCTCGGCAACGACGGGCAGCCAGTCCTCCTGAATCCGGTGTTTTCAGACAGTGCCATGTCGTGAGTGCTTTCAGCGATGGTCTATAACTGGAGCTTACCCGATCTGTTTACTTGCATAGTCATCCGGAACCTTTTGCTTGTAGGATCGTACCTCGTTCCGCTGTTGCAGAGGCTCTGATAACCTAGACACGCAACAACCCGAAACTCGTTATCCATAGGGTAGGATAGTTTACTGTTTATAGTTCTCGTTCAAGCCAATCTACCCTCTCGATGCTCTATGACTTTAAGTACATTGTACTCATTCGGAGTTACGGGGTCAGAATTCTATGGTTAAACACTATGAGAGACCATGGCTGGGCTATAGATCTTAGGTTGCATCCTGTCTTTCATGTTTAGGCCTATTTTAACATATGCTCTACTACGCTTGCAGCTGGGTGTAGTATGGTTAAGTCAATGCCGAGCCCTGGTGCCGGACGAGCGCTGACAACTCGTTGCTTACTCAGCAAGCCTACAGTGCATGCGTAGCCAACCCACCTTCAGGAACATACCAGAACCTTCGATCCAAACGGTATTCGCCATAGACAAGTACAAACCATACTAAAGGTTCAGCTTAAGTAGGATTCTTGAAGTCGTGGTGATGCTTGAAAAGTCCTTGCTGACTCCCCTCTGCCTTGTGCTAGGGACTGTATCTTCTGCCCAGTGAGCCTCCACCTATATGCATCTCTCCCCAGCCCAACGGCACCAGTTCCGGGTTGAACCCACGCCAGAGGTCATCCAGGCCGCAGAGGCGACTATCCGCACACATGAGGACCATATCGCGGCCCTCGAAGACCGCGTCGGGGACCTCCTCGTGCAGGTCCGCAATCTGCGCTACGACCAGGCAAAACACCGTGCCGCCATCGAACGTTGCCGTGGACTCATCACCCTCGCGCGGCGGCTTCCCGGCGAGCTCCTCATCAAGATTTTTGGGCACCTCGTTGCTGACGGCTGGACGCGCGCCCCCGTAGTCGTCTCGCACGTCTGCTCCTCCTGGCGGCGCGCTGCGCACGCGCCGACGGTGTGGTCCCATGTGTACGTGAACTGTGACGACGCGAATGTCCACGAAAGGACGAAGTTCTGGCTGCGGATGGCGGAGGGCGCGGACTTGCATGTAATGGTGACGGCGTCGTGGCGGATCCCGCACTGGCAGATCGAGCAGCTCATGGGGATGCTCATCAAGCGGAGCCCACAGTGGCGGTCGCTCAAGGTCGAGACGGACTCGACAAGGCACGCGGAGCTCATCCTCCAGCAGTGTTCGCGGCCGCTCCCAGAACTCCGGACGATCGTCATCAAGACCGGCGCCGTGGACAGCGCGGACGTGGCGGGGTCCGACCTAGGGATTCTAGAGGATCGGTTCACCGCAGAACACGCACCCCGGCTCGCTAGGGTCGAGTATGGGTCTCCCGTCATACCGAGCGTTCCAATCTTCCCCCCGCCCGTCACCAGCCTCTTCCTCGAGATCCACGAGAGCCCCGCGCACCGCCCGCTCTCCGGTACCTGGCTCATGGACGTGCTCGAGCCGCTCACCGCGCTCCACACGCTCTCCCTTACCATGCCCCTCTTTTACGACCACGCGTTCGTCCCCTCCCCCACCCCCGAGCGGACCATCTCCCTCCCCGCGCTCACGACACTCGTCTGCTACGGCCCAACAGACCTGAACGAGCTCCTCCCGCACCTGCACACGCCCGCCCTCCGCGCGCTGCACCTCCGCTCGCTCGAGGACGTCGGGTACCGCCAGCAGCCCATCGCGCCCTCGCTGCTCCGCTTCCTCGCCGTGTCGGCCCCGCCCCTCGAGCTGCTCGAGCTGCACGACATCGATCTCGCCCCGAACGCGTTCGCCGCGGTCTTCGAGGCGCTCAGCGCGTCGCTGCGCGAGCTCCGCCTGCACGAGTCTTCGATCTCGGACGCGACCGTGCGGCTCCTGTGCGGTCCGCAAGGGCTGTGCCCCAACCTTGCGAGGCTGGATCTGCGCTGGTGCGGGATGCTGCAGGGCCGCGCGCTCGTCGACCTTGTGCACAGCCGGCGCGCAGGTCGTGAACGGGGCGCGCTGATCGAGGAGGTGGGCGTGGTGAACTGTGCGTTCGTAAGGGAGGAGGACGTGCTCGATCTTGCGCGCCTGACGTTGTGTCGGATCGTCATGCGGGATGGGGACGACTATTGTCGTAAGTTGGCAGTCGCTTTCGCCAGCGCGGTTGCGGGGTTGGGCATGGGCTGATGCTGATACTTTTTTGTTAGGAACGCGCGGGCTGGGGTGCTGCAGCAATGGGAGGTACAGGACACGGTTGAGGTTGAGGCATATGTCAGAGTTCGCGCCTGGAGGTGACCCAGGCATCCGGCTCGTGTTATGATATTTGCTACCATCAAAAGCGTTGCAGCAAACTTCCAGGAACGATGGATATACCATTAGAATGCACCATTCAACGTTGTGATTCTTGTCTATGGCGATCCTAATCATAGAGCTACAATCCAAGAGGCGATGTCGCAGATGTCCACACCCTACTTAGTCCCCGGAGTCCACTCGTAGATCGGTAGCTCAAGCAAGAGCGTCCGCTTCAACCACGACGGTAACGCACGATACACCCCTGGGGGAAGAGGGAAAAGGATGGACGTCTGCGCGCGGTACGCCTGGTAGTTCGCCCAAGCGGCGTTGGCAGGCTGCCGCTCTCCAAAATCGTTCCCCGACTCCGAGTCGTCGTCGGGGTACGCCATCTTGTAGAACCGCTGCGCGACGGGCTTCTCCGCCGTGGGCACCCCCGAGCCGAATAGCAGCAGTCTGCCATTGGGAAGGAAGAGGGAACGTGAGGGACGTGCATATATATGCGGTTGGGAGGGGGAGGAACGTACACCATGGTGAACAACGGGGAGACCAGCGAGCCGAGCTGGGCGGACCGGGCGGCGGAACTGTGGGTCCCACCGAGCGCGGGTGCGATTGAGAGCGTCCAGATGCCCCACCAGCATAAGATCCTGCATGGACGGAAGGGTGGACTCTAATGAGCCATCCGCATGGCGTACGAGTTACAAGTCGGTCCACTCACTCTCCAAAGTACGGAGGGTGGCGGGACCATGCCCATAAGCCGATCTACGCATATCGCGAACGCATATAGTCAACATATATGCATCGTGGGCGATGCATGCGGAAGAACGCTTACGTCGATAGGCTTTTCCTTCGGTGGGTGGGTGGATTTGTACCGGAATTTCTGCACATCAGCGATGGACTCGATCAACCAGCCAATGACCCAGATGATGATCCCGAGGATATCGCTGGCTTGACCGAAGCTGGGGGCTTGCCCGTCCGTAACCTTGGGGGAGTTCAAGATGATCACGGGGAGGGATACGGTCCAAACCCATAGTATTTGGCCTGGAAAGATTTGGTTAGTAGGCGAACCGTGAAGAATCGCGTTTTCTCGCACCCACCAACCCAAAATCCAGCGAACTTGAAGAAATGAGATCGAATATCGTCAAACCTGGTATCGCTTCCGGTCTTCAAGACACGGAATAGGAGAAAGCCTGGGCCATGGAATTGCAAGAGTTTTAGCGGTTTCTGTGGCCGGAAGACCTAGCATATGTTACCTGCGAGACGGGCAGCCCAGACCATGACGAACACGCTGGCAAGGATATTCCTGGCATTGAACTCTTGTCCTAGCAAGAGTGTGAGGAGAGCTAGAAGATTTGCTTTGTTAGCACCGGATGCAGCTTAAGAGTGACTGGGATGGCTGTATGCACCAAGAATGAAGAAGTTGGAGCCTCCAGTGAAGTCGGTGATTTTGTCGAACTGAGTGAGGTCAGACCACCATGAGTCAGCCTATGCAAAGTCGTTATATGCGGTCATGACGAACATGCCTGAAGGGTCCAAGCAATAGCGAAGCCAGATAGCTGGTATCCCACCGTCACCAAGATGGTTATGGCGAGGTAGTAGCCGTCAAGGACGTGTGCAGGGGAGCCCATACCGTCAAGGTCGATGGGGTTGATGATGTAGGGACATGAAAGTGGACTGAGGAGGGCTTCCCGGTTATATATATAGCTTCCATGTCCGTAGCGTACGCTCGCCGATGGGCGCCAGCTGTGGTTCTCTCGATCGAGGCGACCATGGGCGTCTACTCCGAGGAATGTTTGCGCGTATTTACGACTGCGCAGAAAATGGGGATGCAGATGACGTCAGAGGGCCTTCTCCAACTGCACGATGGCCCACAGTACTTATTTCTTGCCTCCGCCATGCCCAGACCCACCCCACCGATGGCTCTTCCTTGCTCCTCTCTGCATACCTACCCCTCAATACGTCGGCCACAAAGCCCGACACTCATTCAATTGTCGCGCTAGAAGACGACCATCATGCCTCGGGCAAGGAAACATTCATACCAGGCGGACATGCCGTACGCCAAACAGCCTCTCAAGGTCATCTACGTCTTCCAGAGGTTGTTCACGTCCATCGTGATGTGCATTTGGTGGGCCATATACTACACTGTTGTACCGCGCCGATACCGTCCAAGGCCGTCCTGGACCATCAAGTGCATCCTCGCCGTCAACTTCACACGGCGCATATACAAGGTTACTGAGCTCGCAGGGGTCACCTGGGGCACGCGTGATCCCGACAAGGAGTGCAACGGGCGCAGCCTCAAGCACACGAGGTTCGAGTGGGTCGACCCTCTACCCCAGGAGCTCCGCAGCGGGATCGTCGCAGACCCGCAGGTCCCGTTCCGCCGGGTGGGGTGCTTTGTGTGGCCGAAGGAGCGGCCGACGTGTGAGTAATCTGCTCCCCGAGGTGTTCATGCCAGACTTGTTGACAGTTCCGGACCGCGCATACAGTCCCCTGCAATAACTCGGAGCCATCGTCGCCGTCTCAGGACGGTCTGATAGAGTTCGAGGCATCCGCGGGAGACGTGCCTGTGATTGGTATATTCATGCACGGAGGCGGGTATTGCCATATGTCTGCTCACGAGACAGCACCTACCTCGCAGATTCCTTCGCGGCTGATCAAGGTGAGCTAGCTCTACTTATGAATTGCTGAAAGACGGGTGCGAGTTTTTCACGGGGTGTGCGGTCGCACCGCTGTGTATTCGGCATGTCACGGAAAGGGTTGGCTTCAACTCGCACTCGCGCACTATAATCGGCCCGTGTCCTTCTCTATCGAAACCACCCAGCCTGATTCTGACATACTGTTCAGGATCACGCGTTCAAAGAGATCCACTCTGTCGAGTACCGACTTCTCCAACACGCGCCTTTCCCTGCAGCCGTCCAGGATGCCGCTACTGTTTATGCGCATTTGGTCCGTAGCCATCGATGCAACGGACGCCCGGTGGCAAGGAGGATGTTCAGTTCTCAACTCTGCGTTAGTGGGAACAGCATATATCAAAACAGCAACTTAGACTTCCTAGACGATGACGGACTGTCCCGCGAGCGAGCGAAGAATCGGAAAGAGAATGACGAAATCCACGCACGCGTTTCGGAAGCGGCGACTCACGTAGGTTGCAAGATCATCCTCATTGGGGATAGCGCTGGCGGAAATCTCGTACTCGCGCTCGCGCGCTGGATACGCGACGAGGGTGTCCTGCCTCCGCCCGCCGGCCTGCTCCTTCTGTCGCCGTCTTGCGATCCTTGTAAGTCACTGACCGACGATTCACTCTACGTTATGCTCAAGGCGATTTTTCTCTAGCACACGCATTTCCCGACACCCCTTCATCATACATACCCCGTCCACATGCGGGCACCGACTACCTCGTCGACACGCCCGAACCCCGCGCGCTCCTCCAGCGTACCTTCCTCGGCCACAATCCTCTCGAGACGATGCACAGCCCGTACGTCAGCCCGGCGTCGATGCGCGTCCTCACCGCGTTCTACGGCGACACGTTCGCATCGAGCGTCGCAGACCTCACCATCGCGCAGCTCGACGACGACGGGCACCGCGAGTTCCTCCGCACGATGATCTCAGCTCCTGCGACACCCGTGCCGATGGGCTCGCGCACGAACACGAGCACGAGCCTCGGCCCATTCCTCGTCGGACCCGGGCCTCCCGTCATGAACGCCAGCCCGGACACGAGCTCAGACTCCGGCGCGGACGCAGACACGGACGCGGACGCGGAGGGGGGCAACGCGGTGCGCAGCCCGACGTCGCTCGCGCAGCCGGTGATCGCGTCGCCGCGCGGGCTGAGCTTGTTCAGCGAGTTCCCGAAGACTTGCGTCGTGCTCGGGGACGCGGAGCGGCTGGAGAGGGAGGTCGCGAAGCTGGTGGGTGCGATGGAGCGCGACAGGACGGAGGTGAGGACGATATGGGTCAAGGACGCGCCGCACGACGTGCTGCAGATGAAGTGGTGGGACGAGCGCGTGAGGGACGGGGTGTGGGCGCAGATCGAGGAGTGGGTCGCGGAGGTGTAAGGGTGGGTCATCTCGGGGGGGGGGGGCGGGAGGGCAACGGAGAGGGGCATTGGGTTGATATACTAGTATGCGCGAGGACATGGGCACTCACAACCCGTAGAGGTTGTAGAGCGCACCATGAGTTAGTGGTAGATGCGAATTGGCATTGTATTCTTATGCTTTCTGTTGTATTTTTTTGTACTAGCCATGCATGCTGCAATCATCTCTGACTTCTTCTCTTGTACATGGTGACGAAATTCGATGTAATGAGCGGGCGGAACAGGTGGCAAGGCAGTGGCTACACGAAGCATAGATTTGTGCACAGATTTTCTTATACTCGCCTGTATTGCATTGCTATTTTACACTCGATATCGACTCTTGGCCCTCAGGGACTTCAGTCAGGGCGGATAATCTTTCGACGTTAGTTACTGAAGTTCATAGTTTATCTTCGCCTTTAAGGATAGGCGCCCGTAGGGCGCTTGCCCGTTAAACACGGATTGACGACGACGGCGGGATTAACTTTCTGGGAAGTTCAACCGACGGCGCCAAAATTCAACAATGCACCGGGCGAGAATTGAACCCTCGTCGTCGGGAGACGCGACGCGGCGCTGGCGCGCTCCAGCCCGCTGCACCATGGGCTCTTTATATTGGATATAACTAATTAGGTTATATCCCCCCCTTCCCTGGCCGGACTTAGACAACTTCGCTCCTTCGCGCCAACCAAGCCACATCAATTGCCCCAATCTGGAGATCAATTGTCCGACGCGGATAAACTCCATTCGAAAGGTAGACCTCAATGATGAGATAAACCCTGCAATACTTACATAAGCCATGCTGTAACTTAGCAAGCTTCCGAGTCGTGCACAGGGAAGAAGTTAAAGTTCTCTTAAGTCTATCTGTTATCTGTTATGGCATCGTCCACTATAGTAACTTAGAATATCTCCACATCATGACCGTGACCATGCCAACACATAGTATGCCAGCAGCCATAAGCATAGAAAGTCGAGGTTGGAATTCTTCTCAGCTGAAGGTTAGTACCTAATCAGCATCTTAATACATAACATACATGCTTAGAGGCGTCGCACCGACCTCCACAGTGTTGGAAATGTCTTTCGAAAGACTAATGGCCCAGGAGTATCTAAGTCCGGCCAGGGAAGGGGGGGATATAACCTAATTAGTTATATCCAATATAAAGAGCCCATGGTGCAGCGGGCTGGAGCGCGCCAGCGCCGCGTCGCGTCTCCCGACGACGAGGGTTCAATTCTCGCCCGGTGCATTGTTGAATTTTGGCGCCGTCGGTTGAACTTCCCAGAAAGTTAATCCCGCCGTCGTCGTCAATCCGTGTTTAACGGGCAAGCGCCCTACGGGCGCCTATCCTTAAAGGCGAAGATAAACTATGAACTTCAGTAACTAACGTCGAAAGATTATCCGCCCTGGCTGACACTGGTGCTGGCGAGGCAAGTGCTGAATTTCCAGTCAAGATGATCGCCAGACGCGGCTAGTGCTAATTGGACTTGAACTTGAAGGTGGAGCCATAACCAACTAAGCACCCCTATGTACTGCGCAACCTCCCTTTGGTTCAAGAGTACGAGTTTACCGGTGCCCATCAACGATAGCTGCCAAGTCATCTCTTCTCTCGCTGACGATCAGGATGTCTCGTGTGGACAACCTACGGTCCCCTCAGCCCCTTAAAGAGGATTTCACACATCCCAACCCCGACGTCGTCAACGCATACAATATGTGTTACCTCGCCGAGCACGTCGTCGACCCTCAGGCCATCCAAAGCCGCTTGCCTCTGGCTGCCCAGGATGAAACCGCGAGGACGAAGCTGATCAATATTCGCATCCTCGGATATCTTCTGTCTCAGTCTTGTTTCCTTTCAGATGCAGCCATTTCCGAGGTCGCGAGGGGTATCATCTCCTACCAAGAGGAGACGGAAAAGGATGCCGACGAAACCGATGTGGAGGCGTTGAACAAGTTGGGTGAGTTTTACAGGGACTTCTTACTGTGTCCATGTGAGTGCCAAGCTACACATTATATCATCGATTCGTCTGACACAGCCGGGGTCGAGTTTGCAAGCGCAAGGGCGAGACCCCTGATGTATCCGAGTCGCCATCTTCGAATTCTAGCGACGTATCGTTGTTTCTCACTACATCATATCGCACTTCAATCTCGCTCGCGAAAGAAGAGGTTGACCGGATGCTCGCGGAGACCCCAAAGAGGTACTCTACGGCGAGAAAACTGGTGTGCCCCTGCGTTAGCCATCTTTACCTCGGTATTCGCTAATCCCACACGGCCCACTGACACAGGCAATGCAGCGCGAGGATCATCGTTGCATAGTGACACGCAAGCTGGACCGACAACGCGCCGTAGACCTCCGCGATCTGGCCGGCGAGATTTACAAGGGTGTCGTTGTTTACCTTACGGTCTGTCATATATTCGCAGAGCCGACCAACATGGATGTCGAGGGCAAAGAGAGTGAGGTAAGCGTTTTCTTGGTCTTATGACAAATATTGTGTGAAGATTTCTGAAGGACAGTGATGGCTATAATGCCTCACAATGGACCCTTTTGACACCAGTGTCAGCCAGGGCGGATAATCTTTCGACGTTAGTTACTGAAGTTCATAGTTTATCTTCGCCTTTAAGGATAGGCGCCCGTAGGGCGCTTGCCCGTTAAACACGGATTGACGACGACGGCGGGATTAACTTTCTGGGAAGTTCAACCGACGGCGCCAAAATTCAACAATGCACCGGGCGAGAATTGAACCCTCGTCGTCGGGAGACGCGACGCGGCGCTGGCGCGCTCCAGCCCGCTGCACCATGGGCTCTTTATATTGGATATAACTAATTAGGTTATATCCCCCCCTTCCCTGGCCGGACTTAGATACTCCTGGGCCATTAGTCTTTCGAAAGACATTTCCAACACTGTGGAGGTCGGTGCGACGCCTCTAAGCATGTATGTTATGTATTAAGATGCTGATTAGGTACTAACCTTCAGCTGAGAAGAATTCCAACCTCGACTTTCTATGCTTATGGCTGCTGGCATACTATGTGTTGGCATGGTCACGGTCATGATGTGGAGATATTCTAAGTTACTATAGTGGACGATGCCATAACAGATAACAGATAGACTTAAGAGAACTTTAACTTCTTCCCTGTGCACGACTCGGAAGCTTGCTAAGTTACAGCATGGCTTATGTAAGTATTGCAGGGTTTATCTCATCATTGAGGTCTACCTTTCGAATGGAGTTTATCCGCGTCGGACAATTGATCTCCAGATTGGGGCAATTGATGTGGCTTGGTTGGCGCGAAGGAGCGAAGTTGTCTAAGTCCGGCCAGGGAAGGGGGGGATATAACCTAATTAGTTATATCCAATATAAAGAGCCCATGGTGCAGCGGGCTGGAGCGCGCCAGCGCCGCGTCGCGTCTCCCGACGACGAGGGTTCAATTCTCGCCCGGTGCATTGTTGAATTTTGGCGCCGTCGGTTGAACTTCCCAGAAAGTTAATCCCGCCGTCGTCGTCAATCCGTGTTTAACGGGCAAGCGCCCTACGGGCGCCTATCCTTAAAGGCGAAGATAAACTATGAACTTCAGTAACTAACGTCGAAAGATTATCCGCCCTGACTGAAGTCCCTGTCGCCAGAGCCTCCGAGTCCCTGGCCCTTCCACATCCTCCCCAAGATCCTCCTCCGCTATGTTCTCCGCTTGCGTTGCAGTCGAATACAGTAGGATCTTCTCGAGAGTCGCGGTCTGAGAGCAGCCTGAGTGGAGGAAGCGCTAGCGGTCGCTGCTTAGCCGCTCAAGTGTTGGGACCACCGCCACTTGCAAACAGCTACAAACACTCATCATGCTGGCAGTGGTGGTAGTAGGTACCTCCCCGACTTTCAGAGAGACCGAAAAGAGATCTCTCCTCCTCACTCACTCCTCTGGACATTTATTCACTGCTCATTTCAGTTTCTAGTTCCTCCGCTTATGTCGGAAACCGATGGAAGACCACCCAAGCGTGTGCGGACGGATGAAGGTGGCACGGACTTGCCAGTGGAGGAGCTGATACGAGACAGGGAGTTCTGGCTCGAAGACGGCAATGTCGTACTGGTCGCTGGAAAGCATGCATTCAAGATATACCGGGGGCTGTTGGCGATGCAGTCTCCGGTATTTGCCGGTATGTTTGCTACTGCCAATCCCGCCGTCGGCCCACTCTACGATGGATGCCCTGTCGTTCGTTTGTTCGACGATTCCGCAGAGGATTTGAGGCATCTCCTGCACGCTCTATTACCGAAGGCCGAAACATCGTGAGTTGCTTAACGCATGTGAGTGCGCAATGCCGACAGAACGGACGTTGTTGATGTGTTTCCTCTGCAGAATCTCTCCGGCGGACGATTTGGGACGTAGTTGCAGTTTCAACGAGCTCTCGTCGTTGACGCGTCTTGGACACAAGTATCAAATCGAATTCATCGAACATCGGGCCATTGCACGCTTAAAGGTTCTGTATACCGATAGCCTCGATAAGTGGGACCAGTCGAATTATCCGTTCGATTTCGGCGATGGACAAGAGATCGGTGCAGTTGGTCTAGCGAGGCTCACCAACAATCCTGACATGCTTCCGATGGCGTTTTACTATTGTTCCATTCTGGGCGGGGCAGTAGCGCGTGGGTGGACTCGCGAAGATGGGACGATGGAAACACTTCAGGCGAGCGACCTGGAACGGTGCATCAACGGCTACGGAGTGCTCCAGAACGAGAGCCCCGAATCTCTAGCTCGGATATTCGCGTCCTATGACAACCCACGGTGCACCGCGTCCCCTGTCTGCAACTATTACCTATCCCAGTTCCATCAATGGGCCAGAGCCATGCCTGAACGTTTCTGGCTCCTGCACTCATGGAAGGGTACCTATGAGCAATGGATGACAGATAACAAGATCGGGTTGTGTCTCCCATGTTTGGAGGCCTTGTCAACGCGAGAAATCAACGAGCGACGGGCCATATGGCGCAAACTTCCTACAATCTTCGGCTTACCAACGCCAGACCGGTGGGAAGCGTAGGGTGTCGGTGAGTCCTTCGGCAGTCTTCATTTAGGTTGTCTCAGTCTGTTGACAACCTGGTAGACCTCATATATCCTTTTCATCTTTTCGATGCCACGCACCTGTCCTCGCTTCCACCTCCACCCCGTTTCTCTGTTCCACCGTGACGGTGCTGTGGGTTGGCTGTGGGATCGGTTGTTTGAATGTCCCCCTTGCCGTCGTACCATCCCATTCCCGCGCATCAGCCCCCACGTCCATCCCATCCAACCACCCAGGCCCCCTCCCCCAACAAAAACGCCCCTCACAGTTCTCTCGGACTACCACTGGCCAAACGCCATTGATAGTGGTGTCGACCGAAAGGGCGTCGCAAGAACCCGCGCCGTCCGTCCCTATGCGCTCCAAACCGGATTCGAGCGACTTCTTCAGACTTGCAGACGCGGGAAACGAAAACTTTGCAATGGCGAACACCGCTCAGTTTCGTTTGCGTCCCCTCGAACTGTATCCCGCGACTTGGACTTGTCCGCGCGTGCTCAGGCGGAGCAGCACCGCCGTTGCCTGCTCAGCGCGCCGGTGCCGCGCGTCCTCACGGCGACGATCTTCGTAGCCGTGGTCAGGGAGTCGGAGCGTGGGACGATGGTGTATCTAAGGAGTGAGCGCTAGGAGCGCTGGGCTTTTGTTTCGGATCGGCTCGATGGACTGGACTGAAACGGTGCCTACGTATATACATACATACAGTATGGTTTTTTGGGACGTCGGGTGCGATGCGGGACCCGGACTCCGGCCTTTCACCCTCGTAGTTAGCTCAGCGAGGGGTTTTCCTCGGGATTTACAAGTACAGTATGCGTTTCGGGTCTTTTTTCGTGGTGGAGGTACTGTATGCTGATGAAAATCGTTACATTCATTTTGTGAGTGGGCATGTGCCTGAGGGGACGAGCTCGCGCTAGAGCCACGACCTATGTATACATATCGCATGGCTGAAGGCCATAGAGCGCGGTCTCAGTCACAGTGGATGCGGGGCAAGGCCACTTGGGCATTATATTCCGACCTGCCTTGTAACACACGACTAGAGCACGGTTTATGTCGTATTAACACCGTTCTCTCGTACATCCACTCCCTCAACTTGAACCCCAGGCGCTGATGTGGTTGGATGGGGAGTCCGCCAGTGAATCCACATCTTCCTCGGAAGCGTTGAAAAGAATGGAGGCACCGGACAAGTGCCAGTGCGCGACTCTACAGCACGCCGCACGGATGCGCAGGTATTCGCGGTTGGGCAATGGTCCGTCGACTGGAACGTGATCTCCTGGCCCTTGACGAGCCCATGCGGTGGCTTCCAGACGGAGCAGAGGCGGTAACGATTGGGCACGTCCTGATCGTCCTCACTGAGTCCTGGTCGGAGTGCGTTGGGTCGGAGTCAAAGACGCACCTCAACGGGCTCAAACCACAAATTTAGTCTGTCGAAATGACCGCGCAAGTCTCCGGTCATCAGCATGACGTTCTCGAGAGAATGAATTTTGTCAGGCGTCCCGAGGTGGCTGGGGACGTCGGTATAACCGAGCCTCTTCCAGAGACCCCACACGTTACGGGGGTAGCCGTGCCTCAGGGAGTTCAACGAGATATCTGCCATAGGATTAAGAAAATGCCTACCTCATTCGCTGCTGTCCCACCGATCTCCATGTTGGTCATATCCGGGATGATATGGCAAAACTGTAGGCAGTCAACGTCGTCCGGATAGACCTCGCCGGTCCGACTATGGAGTCCTTCGGCGAACGGTAGATCGAGGATCCGGGCAACTATGCAGCGATGATCCTCCCGGTGATCCACCTGCGGGCGGTATGAGAAAGGCGAAGGGTGAGTGAAAGACAGTTCCCATAACACACCAGCTTTATCGCCGTAGCGTAGCTCTTTGGGGTCTCAGAAACTAGCTGTTCGACCTCGTCTTTCGCAAGGGGGAATGTGGCCCAACTAGGGGGACACGACTCGGAGTCGGTGGAAGACGACGAGGACGCATCACTGGCATTCGAAGACGGCCAGTCGGATACGTTAGGACTTTCGCCCTCGCAGTGTCTGTGAACTTAACGGCGGCTGCGTCAGACGAATCAACCACAGTCTAAGCAGCTTGACACTCACATGGACGCAACAGAGAGTCCCTGTAAAACTGGCCCAACTTGTCCAACGCCTCCACAGCGGCTTCGCCGGTCCCCCTCGCATCCTCCCGGCACGAGATAATACCTCTCGCAATCTCGGAGATGGCTGCGTCCGAAAGAAAACGCGGTTGAGACACTGGCAGAAGATGCCCGAGGATACGAATATGGATCAACTTCGTCCTGGTGGTCTCGTCCTGGGCGTAGAATGGCAAGTGGTGCTGGACAGCCTGAGGGTCGACCGCTCGCTCGGCGAGGTAGCACATCC
This sequence comes from Ganoderma lingzhi, assembly GCA_026283605.1. Classification (NCBI taxonomy): domain Eukaryota; kingdom Fungi; phylum Basidiomycota; class Agaricomycetes; order Polyporales; family Polyporaceae; genus Ganoderma; species Ganoderma lingzhi. The sequence goes on along the minus strand of JAPJYM010000021.1, from coordinate 475,647 downwards.
CGTATGCGCGCACGACATCAGGGCTGCGATGTGTGAAATCCTCTTTGAGGGGCTGAGGGAACGGTAGGCTATCCACGTGAGGCATCGTTAGTGAAAAACAGAACAAACAAATGGCGGTCGACGATTGTGGTCGCCGCACGGAAGGCTGACAGACTCTTACTCTCCAAGCATGAAAGGAGGCGGCGTACATCATAGGGGTCCTCGGTTGCGGCTCACGCACCTCGTCCTAGTACCAACCGCATCACCATGCTCCTCATGTTCTTTCCCCTAAGTTCGCGCATGGTGGTAACAGCAGAGTCTCAGGTGGTCGTCAGGGGCGAGCGACAATCTGCGACAAGACCAAACCAATCACAACACGCTGTTCTCGCACGAAACGGCAGGGCATTCGCGTTCCCGCCAGAATAGCACTGCGGGATTTCCACTAATGATTCGTCGTTGCCTGCTTCGAGGCAACAAGTCCGAGAAGATACAAAGCGCACACACCACAGGAGACACGGAGAGCTACAAACTTAGCAAACAACAGGGACGGCTCTACAACAACCCGACACTGGACAGTCCGAATGCGAAACCGAAACTTTAGGACCAGGTACAGCAGTCTACAGAAAGGATGCGCGAATGTTATGCAACGCTTTGACGGAGATGGAGGGAACGAAAAGGGCGATAAATAGGAGGGGTTGCGTTCGCGCGGTGATCAGGACCTCCGGGCGCGCTTGCTCCGAGGGGAGACGTCGCGCGCGGACGCGGCCACGGCATCTTCCTCACTGCGCGACCGCTTCCCCGACGAGCGGAGCTGGCGAGAAGGGGATGCGCCCGATGTCGTAGGCGTGCGCGGGGATGGAGGGGCGGAACGTGTCGATGCGCGCGTCTGGGGGCGAGCACGCGGGGAGGAGCGCCTGGACGAGGACCCGGACGCAGCGGCACGCGCGAGCTTGCGCTGCTTGAGGTTCTTCCGGATCGTGTCCTGCAGGCGCACGCGCGCGACGCTGCGCCGGTCGGAACGCCTGGCAAAGGCCCGCGCGCGAGATTGGGGGTGCGTGGCCGAGGTCGAGCGGAGCTGGCGGCGTGTGCGACCGGCCACGGAGGAAGGAGATGCCGCGGGGCGGGTGCCTTGCGTGCCTCTCGCTCCGCGTGCGGCCTTGCGGGACGCAGATGACCGTGAAGTGGTGATCGAAGAAGGCCCAGGAAGCGCCGTCGACGTCGACGTCGAATAAGGCCGCACGAGGGAGGACCCCTCCAGCGAGGCATGCGCAGCAACGGAGATGGAGATCTGCGCCTGCCTCGCCGCCAGGCACGCGGAGACGTGCTCCTGGATCGCGAGGAGCTCCTCGTCGGTGAGTTCGGCCATGCCGTCCTCGGCGTACGAGTATGCGAACTCGGTGGGGTCGAACGGCTCCGCCTCCGGGTCCGCCGCGTCGTCGGCCTGCGGTGTGCCCCATTCGCGGTCGACGGGCACGACGCCGCCCTCCCAGTCCGGGTCTTGCCGCCAGAGCGCGGTCGGGGCGACGCGCTGGAATGCGGGCTCCCCACTGACGACGGGGGGGTCGCGCGGCTCGCGGCCCTCGGGGGGGAAGAGCACGTCGAGCGCGGTGTTGTACGCACGGCGGTTGAGGCGGAAGCGGTCGTTGAGGTACGCGAGCACCTGGTGCGTGGTGGGGGTGACGTCGCCGTTCCCGGAGACGTCGGCGAGCCTCGGGATCGGGCCCCATTGCGCTTCCCAGACCACTGTGTGGTGTGAAGTGAAGAGGGGCGCTTAGCAGAAGCTCATGCAGGCAGCGTGAGGATGGGTTACGTACGGTTCTCATAGATCGTCGACGGGTCTCGGCCGGAGACGTTCTGTCGCTCGGGGGCGTCTAGCGGCATTAGGTCTTCGTGAAAGGCTCCTTCACGTTGAAGAACGGCACGCCGTCGCGGTGCGGCGGGTCGGAAGCCAGAGTCTTGCAGGGAACGGGGTGCGGCGATAGTGATGGGGTTTTGCCACGGCTGTGCTGGCTGGACGAAGCTTCCGTCCCGCCTGCGAATGGCCCGCCTTGCGATGGGGATGGGTACAAGTGCGACGCCGCCTACCAGAGTCGCCTGTGGCTGTGGCTGTGCTTCGGGTTGGTCTGCGGAGGTAGATGTTGGTGAATATTTCCCGGTGGGACGACTATCGGACTCACTGTGCAACCCTGTTCCAGCATTATCACCGTCCTCGGCGGTGTGGTTGACGGCAGCGGCGTCTTCAGCAACTGGCGACGCCGGTTCGTGAAAGTCGCCTTCTGGGGTCTGCTCCCTCTCGAATCTCGCGACGACGTCCACGCTACGAGTGCTGTTGTGGACCCTGAAACGACCTCACCAGTTAGACACACAAAAGAGCAAGGGCGCTAACTATTGCAGCTTACGGTGCAAAAACGGTGGTTATGGCATTCAAGGCATCCGAGACTGCTCGGGCTCCACTTCGTATGTACTCGGTGACTACAGGGAAAGACGAAGGTCATTGGTGGTGGTTGGAAGAGGGAGCGGGTAGGTGACGTACAGGGATGACGGAGACGGGAGGAGCGACGGCGGACGTTTTGCGACGCACGCATGAGGTGCTTGCTACTCGACGTTCTGTTTCGGCGGGTAGCGTTCATGGTGGTGGGGGGGGGGATGGTGGGGGTAGTGAGGCAAGCTGCTAAGGGGGGTGGCGTGTGGGGGGATGGGCTGGAGAAGAGCAATAAGCTGTGATCAGTCTGGGGTGCCGCTGCAGCAGATGCTTATATGCGAAGCTCGCAGCCGCTTTGCCACTGCCTAGAGTCATATGTCATAGCTGATGGGATCTGGGCCACACGGCGTGCGGGTGAAGCGGCGGTGCAACGGAAGCAAAGCGCCGTCTATTATGCGACCAAAATAGTAAGTTTGAGTCGTCAGGCCAAGGCGTGGCCAAAGCGTCTTCGCGTTCACCGCCTGCGGGCTCGTGTCGTGTGATCGTGGGCACGTTGCGTGTCGGAACGCGTCGAGTGTACGGTGCGCGCGAGTGTGAAGACTGATCAACGTTGTCGATGGCTCGCGGCGTCCAGTCGAAGGCCGGTAGAACGCCTGGGAGGTTCCCACACATGAACCACTCACTTCTGTCCTGCGTCACCGCGCCGCGATCCGCCTGTGATAACGGAGGACCGTCTCGGAGAGTCGGAGAGGCCACGCGTCCCAGCCAAAGCGTCCGCAGTGGGAGAAGCAAATCCTGGATATGGCAGGAGGTAGCGCTTCAGGATCGCAGCGCGATCAAACAGATGGCTGCCTATTATGGCTGTTCCCTTCGCAGGTCAACTTCGGTTGCGAGGGGATATTTGGATTCGTAGGATGGACGAAAACAAATAAACTCACGAAAATAATACCGTCTCATGCAGTCTCGTGCTCACTGAGACTTAACGGACCTGAGCCGCCAACACACAAATCGTTGCTTGATCGATTCTCATCCTTCACTCGCCTTTCATTTGAGTCAGAAAGGAAAATTCGGATCGCTGCCAATGCGGGCCGCATCGAAGCATGAGAGAATAGGCAGGAGAGCAGCCTGCCAGCAGTGGTGGATCAGTCAGCTCAGCTGCTTCGCCGACGAGACCGGGCTCGAATTCAAAGTAGGAGCGTACCAGAGCCAATCACCCCCCACCCACCCCATACACCGAGCCCAAACCATGTTCATGAGCCACTTCAGGCTCACTCTCATCCTTCGAGACTCACGACCCACGACCAGGGATGAGCGAGTTTTGGGCACAGTCGCTGCCTGTGCCCCGATGGGCGGCCAGGAGTAGATGACTCCTCCCATTGTTACAGATGTCGTGGCCTATGATAGCTCATGATAGTCGTCCATCCGGCCGGGTGGCTATATGCGATGCAGATCACCAGACGTAGAGGGGAAGAACAGTCATTGTGGTTGTCGAAAGGAAAGGAGGAGTCAGCGGTTAGACGCTCGCCCGTGCGGAGCTGTTCCCGACGACCATGTTCTCATCGTTCGTTCAGCCTGGGCTTGTCTCCCTGTTTTCGTCGACCGGTAGTGACCCTCTCGGTCTATTCGAGAGTCATACAGATAACACGCTCCCCTCAGACTCGTTGACATGTCTGCTGAACGACGCGACCTCTCAGCCTGCGCCCCCGGCTCCCCGGACACTGATCACGGCCACTGGACTGGAGGATGACACCACACCCTCCCCAGACTACACTCTCGACCAGACTGTGCTGCATATACAGTCACCGACGTTGCGCGCGACGTATATACGGTGCCCGCCGGCGTCCCCCGCTGTTTCGGGCCGAGCATCATCAAGCTCCGGGCATCTGGGGCTGAAGCATCCGTGGATACATCTACAAGTCCGGAATATGGGGAGGGAATGGGCTTTCGAGATAGGGCTCGTTGACCAATCTGGTCGGGAGGGGATCGTGCGATGTGCTACATTCCAGGTGCGGTACTCCCCTTCATCGTGCAGCGTGTTCGAAAGATAGGTGTATGCGTACCTTCTCCAACATCAATATCTTCCATCTCTCTCCTCTGTGCGAAAATGATGGAAGGATGCGTTTTCCGCGTCGTCTCATCGTTGATCGAGCTTGAACTTTGGTCAGCATCTCTGTTCCATCCTCTTGTACCTGCTGACATCCTCTCTCTAGAAACAACCAAAACTGAAGCTAGGAGGCACTTCGTTGCTCTTGCTCCCGCTGTCCTTCCCACCGCCATCATCCCGCCCGCTCACATCGTGGAACACCATCTCGCTCAACCTGCCGTTCCTTCTTCCTCACTTCTCATCTGCGGCGCTTGCTCGAACAGATGCGGATGCGGATGAGGATGGGGGTGAACTGCCCACACCATCTTCCACGAGTCATGCACGAGTACCCAGTGGAACCTATGCCCATGTTTCGTACGTGAAGGTGTATGCAACATGCCGCCTCCGTCGGATCTGGTTCAGCGAAGGCGGTCCACAGCAACGTCTCCCCTGGGAGTTCCAGCTCTACGCTGCGGACAGCACGCAATGACGGTAGTACGCGACCCATCCTAGACATGGTGTGCGTTGGTTGTAGCTGGATGCGATTGCGGTGGCGTTCCGCCCCACTGGCTCAGAAGGACGTCGGACTCTATTTTCATAAGATGAAGGTCTCAGATATGTAACGATTTATGCACTGCTGCTTTTCAAGACGACGAGGTTCGCTCACCTTGATCAACTCACAGGATCCAAGTTCCTGCAGCCGTCCTTGACGAAGCGCGCAACAAGCCTGTGCATATGTGACCATCACGTGACGATGCATGCGTGACTCGTGACGCATTTGTAGTAAGTTGGGGGAGGCGCCGGCGCCTCTCTCTCTCTCACCTTCACATCGTTCCATTCCCTCCACCTCCTTCTGTAATCGCCAGTATTGGCTTCTGTGTTATACATTCGCCTTCTATCTGCTCCGCGACACTCCATCGCTTTTCTAACGGTGTATCTTGCGCTTCCACCTACTCACGCAACCACCGCTTCTCCTCAACCAAAAATCCATTATGAACGCTAGGCACGAGGAAGCTGCTCAAATTGCCATCGAACTCGTATCTAGTAAGTACTACATGGTTGTTGTCGATCAGTTTCTTTTTGTGACGCTTCCTGTTCTATGCATTGAGCACGGACGATGGAGCCACATTGATACAAGCAATTGCTGACATCTCTGTCCTACCCATGCAGGTTTGGAGAATCTTCCCGAGGAGACTCAATACCTCCTAGAAGGGATCAAGCATCTCGACGTGAAGAGCGAAGGTGCGCGTCATTTGAAGTCGTCTGTCAGCGACCATACTGATTACTAATCCTCGTTTTGAACGTTCTGGGTGTCTTTGGAATTGCTTGTCGCCTATTGCGTACATATACATGCAGAGCTCTCCGCCAAGATTGCAACGGAAACGAAGGAGTACCTCCAACGTTCGCGCGGAAACGCGGGCCGGGCGAGGCCCCCCAGGGATGCAGCTCCGGCGGCTGTCGCCCGCATGTACGACGAGCTGGACGCCCTCGCGGCCGAGAAGGTGGACCTGTCGGCGCGGCTCGTGCAGAAGTTCGAGCGCGTGATGGCGCGCTTGCAGAACGATATGCAGCGGGTCCTCGAGCTCGAAGGCGACGAACCCGGCAGCCTTCCGCCCACCCGAGAGTTCCTTCAAAATCTCGAAAGTACTGTCCAGCAGATCAGCAGCTTGCGTGCAGTGGCAGCCCAGGAGATGGGCATTGGCTCGCTGGCCCCTCTTCCTCCAGCCGCGGCCTCCACGACGTCCGCTCCTCCAGCGCAGAAGAGTAAGTGCCTTCGATGTTTTTGATTATATTACGTTCGCGCTGACATACCCATACCTATCCCTCAGAGCGAAAGGCTACGCCGTCGGCCGACGCTGGGAAGGCATCGCGCTCGGTGCCCATCGTAGGTGGCGGTCGTCGCACGAAGCAGACGCCAGGACCGTCGCGAGCGCGTGGCCATTCGCCCCAAGTGGCCGTCCGATCTCGCAGGACCACACGGCAGACTAAGAGGCAGCACACTGCCAGCGATGAAGACCAAGACGAAACGGATAAAGAGACCGAGAAGGCGGGGGATGAAGCCGAGGACACTACGCTCTACTGTTACTGCGAGGACGTCTCTTGGGGAGAGGTGCGTCTTCATCCGTTCTCCGAACTACCCACTGCGGCGGCGTACGCCAGGGAGAGGGACAGACACTGACGACCTGGTTTGCGTGGTGTTCATAGATGATTGAGTGCGAAAACCCCGGCTGTCCAAAGGTTTGGGTAAGAAATGCGCAGTTTGTTTCTTTTGTCGGGCACTTTGCTGATTCCGCTTCTTGGCACAGTTCCATCTCTCGTGCACCGGTCTCACGAGACCCTTTCCCGAGGAGTGGTATTGCGATGATTGCAGCCAGATCCTGGGCATACCGCGCACGCGTGCGCCAGCGGCGTCGGGTCGCGGAGGCCGCAAAGGGCAGAAGAAGCTGTAGGGCCTCCGATGCGTCCGCGTCCGCGTACACTATGTACATGCTGCATACCATGGACTGGGCAACGATTTGATACTGTACAACTACGGCACTGTCGAATACGACTTTCTCAAGTCTACCACCGGATATAGGCACGACTACGATCAGCTACTTGTTGAATGATGAATGTATTTGTATTTCTACGTATTTGTTTCACCTGCGTGTGCCAATGTACACTCGCTCGCTAGCTTTGATGTGGTCGGAAATTGTTGTAGAGCCTAAAGGAACTTGCGAAGACTCATGTCAGCTCCTTACCCGCCTTGACTATCACAAGACTCGCGCGATCACTAAACCCTCACTAGGTCAGCCGCTTCATGCTCGGGATTATGGACCTTAGTCTCCTCGGAGCAGCGAAAACCCGGCGGGTGCGGTGGAGGGCCGCGATCCCAACCAATCTCACGTCTGGTCAGACAGGTTGCAACGAGCTCATACGAATCAGAGGCAATGCCGATACTCGACTCTTGCACCGTGACCACTCCACTACCAAACTGCGTGTTTTCGGAACCGATGCGCAGTTTGACCAGCGTGGGCGATGGAAGGGTAACTGAACTGGGTGAGCGTCTCGATTTCTTCATACGCTCAGGCTTCCTCCTGATACATCCATACGCTCTCGCAAGCTGCGGGTTGTGAGTTTATTATGATTATGCAGCGATTTAGTCACATCCTGGGCTCGCCCGCAGTCTACGTAACCACATGGTCTCGACCGTGCCTGCTGGTAGTCAGCGAGCTTCTCCGTGGATGCTCACCGGCAGGGTACATATGGCGCAACCACCACCTCGACCGTACAAATGTCCGTGATCGTGTAAATACCGGATGGCGAGCATGCGAGCATTGGCGGAAGGTAACGTTATCCTTCCATCGTCCATCTCGCAGCCCCAGGGCTTCGAGATGGATTGCGCTGTACGTCCGCATCGTATTGAGGTTTGAATTCCACTGAATTTTGCGTGAATCCTGGACCGCAGACGTTGTCCTGCAGTACTTCTGAGTTAATACTGGAAGTTTACGTGTAGTAGGGACTGTCTTGGTCGAGCTCACCGTTATGAAGCGACCTTCTTGGGCCGATCGAAGAGTCTCCTCGAAAGCCGGCGGTCGGACTGCTCCCAGAGTCCTACTATGCATGAAGTTCGGAACTGGGTGGGTGCTGCGCAAAGGTGGATTCGAAATCATTGATCCGTTTGGCTGGCTTTTTCCGCAGCTTGGCTATTATGACCGGCGCTGGGTGGTTCAATTGGGTCTTAGCTCGGCTTCTTATAATCGCTGTACTAGTAACCCCGGCCCGTCCTGATAGCCCGAGCTACTATACATCTAAACCGATGGCGCACGCTGTTGAGCTCAAGGAACCTCGGTTTTCCAGAGTCACTGCATCGACGTTGGTGGTTAGTTGCAAGCAAGTGTCTAAAGCATAGCAACGAATGCGTGCGCGTTGACTGCCGAGCTGCCGATCCATGCGGATGACTTCCCTGGCGAGGTGCCAGGGTTGGCGTCAATTTGCACGCGGAATTTGAACTCACACACCTGAAGGATAGCGCCCGCCCCCGCAGGAGTGCACATAGATAGTTAGTACACGCTGTGTGAAGCCCACGTAGGGTAGGTGGTCATTGTGTCGCTGTTCTGTTGCGTGTCCACCTTATGGTTGAGGGTTCAATCCTCTGTTTGTCAGTTTTTGGAACAATTTCCTCGTGCTCGCCGCGTTGCCTTCGCGGTAAAGCTCTATTATATAAGTATTACTTATATTCTCATTCCCAAGGGATTGTACGGTGCAGACATAGCTGTCTTGTCACCACACCTCCATCCCCCGCGCGCCCGAGAGCATGACACTTACTGGGCGTCTCTCACCCGTTCTGCATCGCGTGCGCTCAGACGGGTCTACGCATCACGACAAAAGCACTCGCTGGTAGGAATTATCAATGAGCGCTTGAGCTACTATGGAGGTTGCAGACCAAATTAAATTTGCTCGAGGTACGAATGCCACGCATGCTCAGCTACGCTCAGGCAACGTTAAGGTGTGCACCGTTAAGCGCCCTATGACCATTTATGTACATGATTGTATTACATAACGCCTTCAGGAGTGTGAGTTCGGCCTCCTTTGCACGCATGTAAGTCCGGGACAGCGGCGTGTTGCTGTGGACAGTGGCGGACACTAGCGGTACGAGGAATAGGATTCGAGTGCTCGTTCGACGCTGAGGCCTGGGAAATGTCGCGCGACCATCGCTATCCGCAAAATGAAGGTGTGGTAATTGAGTGGACTACTTACTTCACGTTGAACAGAAGAGCACGCAATTTTCGACTGCGCAACTAGATGAGACCGTGACGTCGCAGGAAATAAGGAGAAACATACGGCGTATTACGACAACGCCCTCGAATGACCTGTAAAACGCGATTCTGGCGAGGCTAGTCGTCACGGTGGAGGCATACCTAACTTGGGACACTGAGATTCAAGCGCTCGATGGTCCCCGCTACGCTCGGCAAAGTCCGACTGAGCCGCCAGCGCATGGGCCAGCGGCTGCCAGCGGTAACAACTTGTTTTGCGACCAACCGCATGATACCTTGGGCAGACACACCTCTTGGTGACGTTGGCGACTGTTCTGGTCCAAATACAAGGAGCGTTTATCTTCAAAGATGCACTAAATTTGGAGGACAACAGGCGCTAACAGTTGGGCACGCTACGCAGTCCGAGGTTCGCAGTCCACTCCCTGATCACAGAACTGACTATTCGGAAACTAATAGCGGACAGGATGAACCATATTGGTAGCCTTCTACATGCATTAGGCCTAGCATGAATCCCCCTGCGAAATCGCTTGGGATTGTAGCTAGGTATGTTTTAGGCATTGTACGCTCCGTCCGAGTCGTCTCGGAGCTCCACTTGAGCTAAGAGCCTATGAACGAAATGTGAGTGGAGTTGAAAACAATGGTGGGTCATCAGCATTAACGCCTTCCGAAGTTCACAGTCGTGCATGCTCCCGACGATCAGCGCATCGGCTAAATCTGCTACGCAGGTAGATGGTACTTTCGTCCCGACTCACGGGTACCCTCAAAAATCCGGTCTGCACAAGTATAAAACCCCCTCCACCATCGCTCTTGTTCCTCAGTTCCCTCCGCTTCTACTCTCTTGTACACAGTCCTCAGAAAACAAAACAACCACTCGCATCCATCCCTTAGCACCAAAGCAAAGATGATGCACCTTCTCAACTTCGTCCTTGCCGCCCTCGTTGTGGGCCGAGGTGAGTGTAGGCTTCCACCCTCATATGGAGCTTTCCTAACAGAACTGCTTTACAGTTGCTGCTGCTCCCGCCGGACCACCTTCTGGCGTGCCCAGCGGGCTTCCGTTCCCCTCGGGCGCTGCCCCATCTGGTTTGCCCTCGGGCTTCCCTATCCCCTCGGGTGCGCCGTCTGGTGTTCCACCCCCGCCGCTCTCCGGCTTGCCTTCTGGCGTGCCCCCCAGCGGGTTCCCCTCGGGTGCTCCCCCTGCGCCGTCCGGTGTTCCGTCCAACGAACGCCGCCAGGCCCCATCGGGCGCTGCTCCCTCGGGTGCTCCCCCCTCTGGCTTGTCCCCTAGGCCCTCGGGTATCCCGCCCTCTGGTGCTCCTCCCTCGGGTGCCCCCAGGCCTTCGGGTGCTCCCTCGGGTGTGCCGCCCCCGCCTCCGCCGTCTGGCGCTCCTTCCGGTCCCGCTCCCTCTGGCCCTGCGCCATCGGGTCCTGCCCCCTCGGGTGCGCCGTCTAACGAGCGCCGCCAAGCCCCGTCGGGCCCTGCTCCCTCGGGCCCGCCTCCCTCTGGCGCGCCGTCTGGCTTCCCCCACCCTTCGGGCCCGCCGCCCTCGGGTGCGCCCAGGCCATCGGGAGTCCCCTCGGGGGTGCCGCCCCCGCCGCCCTCTGGTGCTCCGTCGGGTCCTGCTCCTTCGGGCCCGGCCCCGTCTGGCGCTCCGTCGAACGCGCGCCGCCAGGCCCCCTCAGGCGCACCTCCCTCTGGTGCGCCTTCGGGCTTCCCTAGGCCCTCGGGTCCTCCCCCTTCCCCTTCTGGTGCTCCCAGGCCCTCAGGCGCGCCCTCTGGCGTTCCGCCCCCGCCCCCGCCATCGGGTGCTCCCTCAGGCCCTTCCCCGTCGGGTCCCGCTCCGTCTGGCCCAGCGCCCTCTGGTGCGCCTTCCAACGCGCGCCGCCAGGCCCCGTCTGGCGCCCCCCCTTCCGGTGCGCCCCCTAGGCCCTCTGGTGCCCCGTCGGGTGTTCCCCCGCCGCCTTTCCCCTCTGGCGCTGCCCCGTCTGGTGCGCCTCCTTCAGGTGCCCCGTCGGGCTTCCCGAGGCCCTCTGGCCCGGCTCCCTCTGGCCCCGCCCCTTCCGCTTAGGCCTGAGGTGATCGTGAGGCACTCTCATCGTGACTCGAGATAAGGACGTCTGCGCTCTGTCTCTGTGTATGAAGAAACGTGTCCCGAAAGATGTGGAAGGGAGGCACATACTTATTCACATATACACCCGTCCCTGCTTGTCCGCAGGACTGTTCTCGCGCCTTCAATGCGCAAGGCGTTCGGCGGCGGGTGTGATTTCCGTACTGTAGCGTATTCTAGATACGGAATGATTCACAGTATGTATGGGTATGTTTTTTCAATATATGTCTGAAGATCCAGTTAAACCGGTGACTCTCGGGTGGCGTGCAACTGTGAAGCCCTTTGAAGTTCCTGTCTCCCGAGCGGCGAGCACCCCGCCAGCCTCCGAACTCGTTCCACTTCCTCCCCGTTCCCTTTCTCTACCCTAGTCGTTCTCTTTCGATTTCGAAGCGGTTTTCCCGCTCTATCCTGTTGCTTCCGGGCGGGTATCCAGCCTGTCCTTCCCTCCTGTTCCCTGCTCCTTACTTCCCTAAGACAGACTCTCGTACCTGCGGACCGCGCACTCATAGAGCGTTGAGGTCCATCACAGTTCACTGAATGGTCAGCAAATGATAATTAGTTGATTGATAATGTCCGCATTAGTGCTATGGGGTCACAAGAACTGTACGGCACGAACCCATACACAAAGCAAAGAGCAAAGAGCAAAGAGCACGATAGCGATACGAAACGACACTTTCAAGATCAGCAATCCACATCATATCCCGTCTCTATGACCACCCCAAGACGGGCTCAATGTTTCAAGCGGCGGCGGGTGTCTCCAGAAGCGCACCCCGCACGGCGCCTTTCAGCGTCTTCAGGATCTCCCGCCTCCGCACCTTATCCTCCGGCAGCTCGAGCACCCCAGTAGCGAGCTTGAAGAGATACGCAAAGTCGGCCTGCGCGACGAGTGGCAAGCGGCCCGACACCTTGTTCTTCTTGCCCTCGAGCTTCTCCTTGAAGTGTTTCGCGAAATCCTTCGAGACGACCTCCGCTCGCTCGACGACCTCGAGCGGTACCCCGGCAAGGTTGGCGACGTGCGTGCCAAAGGACGAGCCTGCGACGCCATCGACAAGTTTGTACAGGAAGACGAGCTCGCGCTTTTCGTCGTCGACGAGCGTCTCCATGTGCATATTGCGCACGTTCGGGTGGTAGGCGTAGTCGTCCGTTAGGGAGCCATAGTGAGTTGCGAAGAATGACAGCGATAGCGTGTGCGTCGCGAGCTGGTGGAGGACCGCGCCGGCGATCGCCATGCCGTCCTAGAGATATCGGGTTGAATAGACTCTCCAGTAGTGCATATTTGGATGAACGCACGTATGTAGAAGTCCCGCGCCCAAGCTCGTCGAGGATAACGAATGACTTCGGCGTAGCATCACGAAGGATCTTGCAGCTAAAGACGGCTTGTCAACATTTCGACAGAGGGCGTATACTTCGAGACCATACCATTCATCCAGTTCAACCTTGAAGGTACTGGCGTTGGAGAACATGTTGTCGTATGCACCCATACGAGTCAAGATGGAGTCCACTGGACACAAGCTATTGTGCGGGGTCAGCGACGAGAGCATAGCACGGCACAAGTCTGGTGACATACCGCGCATTTTTGGCAGGTACAAGCATGCCAAGCTGGGCCATGATCTATGTGGATGGTCAAAATTGAACATATGCGCAACGCCTATCGGACAGCGTACAATTCCTGTGGCGGTCATCCGCATAGCCTAACAAAAACAGTGAGTGGTCAGAGCACGCGCAAAGACCTCGGTGACCTACTGTCGACTTCCCTCCCATGTTCGGCCCTACATTTCTTCACGTTAGCCAAACAATCACCGCGTTGCTTTCATCGTGCCACGCACCAGTCAGCAAAGCGATGCGCCCCACATCCCTGCCAAGCTTCACGTCGTTCGGGATGAAGTCACCTCTCAACGACGAGCTCGCGATCAGCGCGGGGTGCCTCAGCTCCTCGAAGTCGATGAACGCCTCGTCGCCCTCCACAAGCTCGGGACGGCATGCAGGCTCCCCAAGCGCACTCGAGGCCTTTGCAAGGCTGAAGAGGCAGTCGAGCTCAGCAAGGACCCGGATTGCACGCAGCCACACGGAGCGGTCCGTGTCGAATTCGGCGTAGAGCCGGTTCTTGAAGTCCTTGATAGCTGTGTTGCGGTTCTCGCGCGCCTCTTTGACCTTACGGATGGTGGACTGAAGGGCGGGGACAATGAATCGTTTGGCAGCCTTGGAACGTGTATAGGTGGTCAGATATGATGCGACGCCTACACTGAATGTCACGCGATACGTACCTTTGTTGAACCGCTTAGCGTCCATTCCTTTGGCGCCTTCTCCTTCTCCTTGCCTTGGAGCTGAACGAGGTAGATCTCTTTGGTCCCTTGTGCACTGTGCCAGTAGGTCGCGTCCAAGCTATCAACGTTCGAGAACGTTAGCTCCAAACAGGCCAGCATATATGTGACTTGTACACGTACCCGGTCTTCTTGCGGATGGTCTTCAGCTCCGCCTTGAGTTCCTCCTCGAGTTCATTGATCTCGGACATGATGTTGTCGTAAACCTCATCCTTGCCATCCTCGGGCATGAGCTCATCGCTGTCTGTTCGGAACGATCAGTCCCCAACGCAATCATATGTCCTCAATCAGCGTAGACAACAATGACTTACTCTCTTGCGGTGTCTGGAACATCGACTTAACGTGCTTCAGGTTCGGAGCCAAGTCCGGCGCCGAGCGTAAAAGGCCTGTAATGGTCCTGGACGAGAACGAATCCGCGGTGTCCGCAAGCTCGATCAGGCCCTTGCTCAGGTTCTTGAAAGCCTGTATGCCCGTATCAACCACCACTCCGAACGAATGCCAGATGCACACGAAAACGCACCGTCAAGACCTTGAGGAAGTCCTTGACCTTGCAGTTCTTGGCATGGATCCGGGACACGATCCGCTCGAGATCGGGAAGGCCCTTGGCGATCGCCGTGAATTGGCCGTCGAACGTCGGGTGGTCAAGCAGGTCCTGGACGGCGTCCAACCGCGCGTTGATATCCGCGACCTCGCGTAACGGCATGCACAGCCAGATGCGAAACAGCCGCTTGCCTATCCGCAGGGCCGTGATTGGTAACCAGCCACGACAACTGCCTTGGGAAAGAAACCAACAAACGCACCTGAAGGGGTGACACACCGACTAAGAAGCTTGAGCAGCGTGCCCTCCTCGGTGCCCTCGCTGTTCTGGAGCACCTCGATGTGCGCGAGCGTCTGGCCGTCGAGCACGAGGCCCTGGCCGCGGCGCATTGGGTCGTAAACGTTGAAGTTCTTCATGCTCAAGATGTCCTTGTCGATGTTGAGCGTGTTGAGGTACCAGATCATCGACCCCAGCGCCTCGATCGCTCCCGTGTGCGAGAGCATCTGGCGGATAGGCTCGGGCACTGCGCCGGAGAGGCCGTGTGGGTTGTCGGTCATCTCGTCGTCGTCGTCATCCGAGGGCGGGTAGAGCTTCTTGAGCTCCTTGACGGTTTCGTTGAATTTGAAGCCTTCTACATCGCGGAGGCTCGTCCAGAGGCAGTTGCCAGGCAAGATCGACTTGAGGAGGCGTGTCGTTGACACCGAGAGGTTACCCTGCAACACTACTATTAGCATGCGACCAACACGAGAGACGGGGCGGCAAGGACAGGCTGACCTTGGTGAAGATAATCTCCTTCGGCCGCAGCTGCCGCATCATCGTCTCCAGCCTCGTTCTGCACACGTCGTCCTCGAACGCACTCAGATTGAACTCGCTCGTCGCGCTATCGAGCACGCATATCCCGAACGTCTGCTTCCCGTCTTTCGTCTCCGTGCCCTCCTCGCGGATCGACACACAGTGCCCGGCTTGGTCATCCGTCAGGAGCTCCGCGTCGACGAGCGTGCCGTTCGTGAACACCTTGTTCAGCTCCCGCCGGACGATCTTGTCCTTGCCCTTGTCCGCTGCAGGTGGCTTCTTGGACTTCTTGTCTGCAGCGAGGCGCATCTCCGCACCCAGCGCGGTCTCCGCTTGGTCGACCCGACCGACCTTGTATCCTGCGGTGAGAGGTTAAGGTAAGTATATGCGCAAAGACGCCCAAGAAGGAATGCGCACCTTTTCCGAGGAACTTGGCAGCCCAAAAGTTGAACGACATCTCAGGAACGCCAACCTACATATCGCATCAGTAACGTAGACAGCACGTATGACGGCGCCACACGCACCATACTCATCTTCACCCGCTGCGTCAGCTTCAAGTCGAACTCCTGGTGCCCGATCCGCGCGTCCTCCTCGTACAGCTCCAGGAACTTGCCCTTCTGGAAGAACAGGATCGTGTCGAAGTGGTTCTGCTTGATCTCCCAGAACTGCTTCTCGAACGGCGTGAACTCGTTCCACGCGCTCTTCGGGATGTACAGCGTCCGCGGGTCGTATCCAGGCTCCCCGGGGCGGAGCCCGTCCTTGTCGCGCACGTCCGCGAGGAAGCCGAACGGATCCTCGGCCGCCTTCTTCTCCGATTTCTGCTTGAGCGCGCGCTGCTCGGCGGCGGTGAGGAACGCGCTCCCGGCGGCGGGCCCTTTGGGGGACGAATCTTGTTTCGGGGGCGGGCGAGAGGGCGCGGCAGTCTTCTTGGAGGACGACTTGGATTTGGATTTGGCCTTGGACTTCGGTTCGTCATCATCATCGAGGTCGAAGTCACTGTCGAGCTCGGATAGGGCGGAGGAGCGCGAAGACATGCGAGAAGAGGCGCGTGAGGAAGAGCGGCCGCGAGAAGACGATGCTTCCACTTCTTCGTCTTCTTCGTCAATGTCGTCTGGAAGTATGAAGTCGTCGTCGTCATCATCTGTCTTCTTCCGTCCTGCGTGGCGTGAAGTGAGGCGTTGAAACAGTAGTCCAGAGTAGACTCACCCCTTGACTTCGACTTCGATGGCGACTTTTGGTACTTGGTCAATCGCTTCGCGAACGAATTTAGTTCAGGCGCCTCCTCCCCGTCCTCCTCTACATCCGAGAATACAGCGGCCATGCGCGGTTTCTTCGACCGGTCATTTGCGTTTTTATACGGGATGGGGTCACTCGGTGGGAGGTCATCGTCAGATTCTTCGACAACAATCTTCCGTTTCCTACGGGTGGAGCTCTACGCGTATGGTGAGCAACCACGCCCGACTATATGCGCAGTTTGCATCACGTACCGACTTTGCCGCACTACTCTGGAGTGCCTCAGAAGGACCAGCTTCAGAAAGCATGTCCACGTCGATGGGATCGCTCGTTGGCGGGGTGTCCCGGCCGCTGCTACCGCCTACGGAGCTGCGGGTGTACGTCGCGCTGACGATGCCAGACGACTGGGAGTTACCCTTGGGCAAGGGAGTATGCACCTCGGTTGGGGCCCCTGGCGATGACGGAGGGTTTTTATTGTCGCGCGGCTTCGTCTTTGTGGACTTGGCTGGTGTCACAGTTGCTGAAGCCTTGGGCTTTGGTTTAGCGGTGGTAGACGGCCCCTTGCTGTCGGCGGCGCCATCCTTCTTGCCGAAGAAAGATATGAGAGACTTTTGTTTCATCTTGTCAGCGTTGGATTTGGCGTTGGGAGCCATGGCTGGCACGTCGCCAGAGCCAGAGTCGACGACGAGAAAGTTGGGCGACGCGGTCACCGGTGAGAGGGAGGGAGGAAGACGTGGAAGGCAACGCGGTCGCGTCCTTAATTTAGCGCCTGCGACGCGCTGTATACGCGTTATTTGCCCTTGTTTGCGTTCGCCGCCTCAGTCCCAAACTTGACGCTTCGTTAGTTTTTGATTTTGATCATATCTCGTCCGTACCCACTGCAGCCCGAGGCGACAACAACCTTGCACCAGCGCAGAAAGCGGTACTTAGTATCATCCATAACAAAACTTGGCAAGCAATAATTTCCTTTGACTCGCAAACTTCCATGCTACATTCACTAGTAACACGGCCCTGCTAAAGACTACGGTACTGCAGTAGTCGAACTGCAAACCACCTTCAGGCAGATGTCAGTCGATACCACAAGACCAGCGAGCAGCGTGCAAGGGTGGAGGATACCCCCGTACCGTCAGCGAACAACGCAGAGGCAGGGCCATCGCAAGAGTCTGTGCCGAAACGGGATTACCAGTATTGGCTCGAGGACGGGAACATCGTCCTCCTCGCCGGCCAGACAGCTTTTCGCATCTACAAGGGCCTCCTGGAAAGGCAATCCGTCGTGTTTCGCGACATGTTTGTTGCTTCCGATCCCGACACCGGCCCAATTTTTGATGGCTGCCCGGCCGTGCGCCTCTCAGACTCCCCGGAGGATCTGCGAGCCCTTCTCCAGGCCCTCATGCCCGTCGAACGTCGACAGTAAATATTTCCTGCCTGGCTCGCCGCACAGTGAACTGATTCCCTCCTTAGCGTCTACCGGGATCGCCGCCCTTACGCCTTCGACGAGCTTGTTGCCATGGTGCGCCTTGGCCATAAATACCAGATCGAAGACGTGCAGGAGCAATCCATGGACCTCCTCAAGACATACTTCACCGACCGATTCGACACATGGGAAGAGACAGCCGCTCCCTGCGCCCGCTCGGATCCGAGATCGCTGCTTTCAATCCCCACTATCAATCCCATCGGCGCCGTCCACTTGGCGAGGCTCCTCGACGAGCCATCTATGCTACCCGTCGCGTTCTACCAGTGCGCGGCCTTGGGGAGCAAACTCATAGATGGCTGGATGCGGCACGACGGCAAAAAGGAGTACTTGTCTCCGGAGGACACCAAGCGGGCGATCGCTGGATACGGCGACATGTCCCACGACTGCATACCCATGATCGATCGCATTTTCAACCCCACGACGGACGACCTCTGCTTGTCCCCGAACGCTTGCAGTAGCCAGCTGGAACGCGTGCTCGATCTCGCCAGGGATGCAGGTCACCACGACGTCGAAGGCATGCTCCGGCCGTGGAGTAGATGGATACGAGAAGAACTAGAAGCGCTGAATGTTTGCGAGTATTGCAAACGTGCACTTTACGACCGCGAGAAGATTGAACGCCGTCGCCTGTGGTGCGACCTTCCTGCCATATTCGATCTCTCTGTTGAGGGATGGGAAGTGTGGGAAGAGCCATAGGTGTGTTTGTTCTTCTAGCCGTCTCTTGCCCCTCACATAACCAAGCCTTCATTGATAGGGCGGCGGCAGACTATTGTAAATTATAGTATATGTTTGAAGTCGAATACGAAAATCAATCTCGGTACTCCCCACTACGCTCCCCATGATAGTTCCTCTCCGCCATCCTCTCCTCCCTGATCGGCGCGTAACCCCTCGTCGCCTGGCGCGACTGCACAAGCATAACCGCCACTCCAACAAGCAGGAGGATCGCCCCTCCAAGCAGCCCCATGATGATGTAGCTGTTGCGCTCGAGCGTCGATAGGTCCGCCGTCCCGCCACCGCCGGAAGTCTCGACGTTGGCGGCCAGGTTCCCCGCGACGATCCCCGTTCCCGTCGACGAACTGGTGGGAGGGCCAGAGAGGGAACTCGAAGCCTTGCTGCCGCTCGAGCCCAACATCGCGCCCCCGGTGAAGCAGTAGCGTTCGAAGCACGCCTCGCACAGCGCCGTCCGCTTGTGCCCGCTCCGTGCGCGCGCACGCTCGATCGCAGCGCACGCGACGCACGTCCCCCACTGCGCGTCTGCCTGCGTGAGGCTCGTGTCCGTGTCGTTGACGTAACCGCGCGATGCGAGCGCGTAGCTGCGGTCGAAGACGACGGACTGGTTCGCGGTGGAGAGCTGAAGGGTGGAGGTCGCGAAGTTCGTGACGTTCCCTGGGTCGTTGTTCGGGATCCAGACAAGCAGGCTGCAAGGAGGGCACAGTGGGGTGAGCGGCCGTCGGAGGCTACAGGAAGAGAGGGGAGAACACGTACGGGAACTGCTCGCTTGCGTTGGACGCGCCGTCGCAGCCGAAGAAGATGGGGCGGGTGCTGAGGCCGAGGGAGACGAACTCCTCGGTAGAGTTGGGGAAGGGGGTGGGGAAGTTCATGAAGCCCTGGGGGAGCATCTCGACCTTGGTCTTCGTCGCAAGTAATGACTGTCCGTTGGGCTTGAAGTCACTCGTTTCACCCGACTACACGCGTTTCTAGTTAGCTCCCCGTCGAAGGCGGCGACTGGGGACTGCAGCTACATACCGAGTCGAGCGCGACAATCACATCCACCTTCCTCCCCTTAACCAACAGCGGGAAGAGCGGGTCATTCTGGTCGTCCAGCGAACCATCGAACAGCGCGAGCGCCGTCTCGCCCGCGTCCTGGTACATCCCCGCCTTGAGCCCATAGAACGGGTTCGGCACGCTCGTCACGTCCATCTCCTGGTGCGGCTGCAGCGCCCCAAACGTCTGGTTCACCGCGCCGACGAGCCCCCCGAGCGCCTGCGGGCTCGTCCAGTCGGGCGAGTCGGTGACGTTCAGCGGGTTGAAGTCGCATGAGGACGTGCCGACCACGAGCCCGGCGTTGTCGAAGCCGTGCACCCAGTGCGAGGGCTTGCCGCCCGCGAAGGTCGAGCCGAGGTACGGAAGGGGGCGAGTCACGAAGGAGGAGAGCTGGGGCTCGTACAAGCCGAACTCGAGCGGCGAGAGCTCGTAGTTCACTATCGAGAGAGAAGCTGAGCCGTTTCCGCTGAAGGGTGTGCCGTGGACGTTGGGCGGGTTGACGTTGATCACGACGAGGGGGAAGGGTGGTTCGTGCTTTTGCCATGACGTCCTGAAATATTACGTGTCAACGGCGCCCGTAATATGTGTCAAATAAAAGGGACGTACAGATTGGTGGCGGAAGAGAATGTCAAGGACGCAGCATAGTCCCCGACGGTCGTGTTGGACGCGAACGAATCTGGTGTCGCGCCGGGTAAGAAGTGGTGTGCCAACTATGCATGGTTCAGTATCGTATTACATCCGGGAGTAATTTGACGAACTCACCGCTCGTCCCCACAAGTCGCAAAACGTGACGGTGAAGTCCGCACCGAAGTGCTTCGCAGCAGGTCGTCGATTAAGTGGGTGATAAACGCTTTCACGTCTTGACCCTGAGGACCTTGGGCGAACAAATATTGCTCGAGCTGCCACCCACTCGAAGCGTTGTTGCCGAACACGGGGTCATACGCGGGTGCGAATTCATTGAACACGAGACCAGCAAGTACGTAGGACCCTCTGAAGGATATACGTTAGTGGGGTGCAATGCCGGTACGGGATATAAGAAAAGAGATAGACGTACCCAGACAACGCGGATATATACGTCGAGGACTGGAGGAGTCCTCCCAACCCCTTGAGACGCTTGTTCTATTGCGAGCGTCGAATGCCTCCAGTGCAGCCGCGTTGAACAGCGCCGCACGGAAGTCCCCACCCACCCACAAGCCAACGTGCCCTAAAGTGCCGCGTTTAACTCACCATCTATGGACAAGTCAGCTATGTCCAATCCCGACAAACCATTGCAAAAGACACCCTAAAACACTGGCTCAAAAGTGCCAGCGGCAAGGTGTACGACGGTGACATCTCAAGAGACATGGCGTCGGGGGTTAAGGTCTTGTGTGGTGTGCGCGTCTCGTATGAGGTTGCTTGAAGGACACGAGACGAAGTAAGGCGCATACGATGTGGCGGACTATGGGTCAGCAGCCCTGGCGGCCACGACGGCGAAGACGAGGAGCAACCCGAAGCGTATGAGAATTGAGTCAACCACATTGGAGGGCAGTCAGAAGGGAGAGGACAGGGTGCTCGTATCCTACGTCGGAAACGCCCGGCGAGCACGCGCCGCTCGCTTACCAAAACCATGAAATCCAACAGGTTAAAGACCGTTGACAAGTTGCTCATACGGCGCCGGAAGTTCTCAGTTACAGCGCCATCATTCCTATCAATATCGGCGCGCAAATGGGATGAATGTCTTCGCCCCTCGAGGATGAGGTGAATGTTGGGAAAATCACCGCCGTACGCAATCCATTCATGCGGAGGCGAGCGCACGCTCACTGCAGGGCCCTTATACCATCCCTTCCGGAGTGGCGTATGTAAAACACGTCTCTTCGATCTCAAACATTGGGGCGCCCCCGTTCATTCTGCTTCTTCAACGCTGTGCCATCTCATCAATTACCAACTCTTATGTGTCGGAGGCTCCTAATCATTCCGTGGGCGGCACATCTCAAACACTCTTTCTCAAAATTGGGGGCGAAATCGGTGGCAGTTGGGCTATGTTTCATTCCGCGCGCTGTCGAACACAATAACGTACGGTTTTCGTTTGATTATCTCCCTCCATGATAATAGCTAAAATGTGCGCGCGTGCATTCGGGGCTGCCAATGATATCCCATCAGTCAGTGCGATGGTGCGTCACTGAAACGGGGGCAACCTGGAAGTGTGGTGTCCCTTCACGTCGGGAGGTGCTCAGGTCCTTCGAGAGTACTCTATTATCCAAATTTGAATCTGAGTGCTAGTGAGAGTCGCGGCGGCACCGCACTTAGCGCATTGCTATCATTTTTTGACTACTTGATATAACTTTATGTTGGTAACCACTCGCTGAGCTGGGTTAATCGGACGACTGACCTTAGTAGGCCTGCTTCGCTCGTATGTCAGGCTCAGTTTGGAGTCGCGGCAGGTAAGGCTGTAGTCGGATCGTGGGACATTCAAGGCCTCTGGCCCTTGTGGCGGTGATAGCGCCCGATAGCCTCACGGCGGCACTTCCGCGCGCCGCGCATGACTTCTTCGAAACACATCTTCCACCAAGGGTCTCCTCAGCTGTGTTTGGACTGTTTCCTGCCACAACATAGAAATTGATTCTCTCAGCAAACCTTCCTCGTGCTTCACGAACCTGCCGGTCCTCAGCGAATATAAAAGCACATCTACGAAGCATCTCTCTGTAAGTTTCCAACCAAGTTATGTCTTCCAACGACTCTGACGGATCGTCTGCCGTTTCAGTTCCTTCAGTCACCAGTCACGACGCCCCTCCTTCGTCGCGACCTGACACTCCCAGGTCTCAGAGTGACTCTGGCCTTTCAGCAGAGGATATCCACCATCCACCATCGGATCTCGGTGCTCCACGCACACCTCCGCCTTCCGAGCCACAGACTGCAGCGTACAAGGACTTCGACAACACCCCACAGAAGACAAGCCATCTAAATCTCAACCGCTTCGCCATCAAACCCCTTGCGAATCGGGAATTGCGACCTAGTCTCGTAAATCCTTCCGATACGATGTCCCGATGGCACCAGTTCTCGATCGAGACCTGGATGGACAAGTTCTCTCCTGGCGACCGCAAAGTCTCGGAGGATCTGACCTCATTGCCTCAAAATATCCACGATGAACTGAAGGCGATAACTAAGGAGGTTCTCGACAAGTGGTTTCCGAAGGAGGGCGAGTGTTTTGACACGCTCGGTAGAGAGGCTAAGATGTATGCTCCGATTGTGAGTCATCACATATGCACCTTAATTGGCTTATTAATTCTGATAAAATGATGCGTAGAACGCTCTCATCCAGGGTATCCTTGACAAGTACGAGAAGAAGGACCTCGAAGCGCTAGATACCGCGAATCATAAGACGGACGACGGCGGTTATGACAGGCATTCGACCGTCCCAGACTGCGGTATTTACCGTGTCAACGACCAGGCACGCCGCGCTACTGTGCTCCTCCCGAAACGTTTGAAGAAAAGCAGGATGGATCCGGAGCTGAAAGCCAAACGAGCTCCTCACCTCGCCCGTCGCTCGTGGCATTGGATTGATGTCCTCATTGAAGCAAAGTGGTCTTCAGACTTGTCAGCGTTCTACTTCGATGACCGCCACGGGATAGAGTTCCTTCGCCAGTCTCAAGAAGGCAATGATGCACTTGGCCAGCTCGCCGAGTACATGTCCCACATCTTCCGGTGCCAGCATCGCATGTTTGCGTACGCCATCTACATCTTCCGCGGCAAAGCCCGCTTTCTCTACTTCGACCGAACCGGGGCCGCAGTCTCCGATTGGTGCGCCTTCGAGACAGATTTGTATCTGCAACAGTTCATCTACAGGCTGTTGAAGGCAAACGACGCGGAACGCGGGCATGATCCTACTGCGACGCTTCTTCCGGTGGATTCGCAGGATGCCCGGGATTTCCGTGCTTCCGTTGACAGCCTTGGAGAGTCGACGCTGCTGCGAAAGTGGGTTGTGGACTCACTCAAGTCGGAATGCCCCATCTACAAGCTGGAGACTACCTCCGTGAGCCAGCATGGCGCTTCCGAAGCATTCACATCTCGCTACTTCCTTGTGGGGCGTCCGTTCTTCACAGGTGATGCGCTCGTGGGGCGCTGTACCAGGGGGTACATCGCGTTCGACCCAATTGAGAAGAATCATTGTTTTCTCAAGGACTCCTGGCGACCTGTAGTCGTCGGCCGTACGCGCCCGGAACACGAAGTTTACGAGCGTTTGTACAGCAGACTCCAAGAGAAGCGCAAAAGTATCACATCCTTGCCTACTGTGCTCTGTGGTGGTGACCTCATGCTCCCAGTCGACAATCTCCCAGTCGACAATCGCCCCACTACGCAGACGACTCGCGTTCATGTCTATATCCCAGCAGTCGAGGGACGTACTCCGCCAGTTCCCCGTAACCACTACCGACTAGTCCTTCGTGAAGTCGGCGTTCCATTGGACAAGTTCCCCAACTTCAAGTCGTTAGTTGGTCTGACAATACAAGCCCTCGATAGTAAGCCAATGATCCTCTAAATCAACCTTCTTGAATGACGGCTAACTTACTATATTGTATCTTCCAGTACATGCCAACGCGTGGGAGCACGCGGGGGTTCTCCATCGTGACATCAGCATTGGAAATATCCTGATGAAATTAGATTGGAAGACTAGCAAAGTGCTCGGTTCAATGCTGTGCGATTGGGACCTCAGCAAGTATAAGGAGGAGCTTAGCTCACTGGGAAAACCTACCCAACCGGATCGTACTGTAAGTCGGGTTGCATTGCTGCCAGGGGAAATCAATTTTAATTCCATTATGCAGGGCACATGGGAGTTCAAGTCTGCCTTATCCCTCCTCTTCCCCTGGAAGGCTTACGAGGTTGCTGACGACGTCGAGTCCTTCGTTCACGTTCTCAATTACCTCATCCTCAAGTACCATCCCACTAGCTTTGGAGATCGACTCGAAGCCTTCGTTAACCAGTTTTTCGCCTATTACAAAGTTCACAACGCCATTCATTTCGGTGGAGACGCCAAGTGGCAGTATATGAGACAGTTCCGAGTCGATGAACCTCCATACTACGCTACCGGTCCTGGGGAAGAGGGCGTGCAAGAGCTCATAAACAGCCTTGCTGACCTATGCCATAACCACTATCTCCTGAAGCGACCGTGGGTGGAGGAAGAACTCTCCAACTTGAATAATCCTCACCCCTTCCCCTCCATGAAGCTTAGACGCCCCGCAAATCCGAAGCCGCCTGCTATCGAGAGCCCAGATCCAACACCGGTATCAATCTCCGACTTCGAATTAGACCCTTCCTACGGTCGGGGGCGGACGAGTACTTCCAAGCCGACACGGACTCTCCCCAAGGCCACTTCAAGTATACCGTCATTGACTCAGCCTCCTCCTCTTGATATCACTCTCCAGGATCACCGGGGCCTCTGGCAGGCACTGATGAACACTTTGAACAGCGGCAAATGGGATAAGAGTGACAAAGTAAATGATCAATTCGAGGTCTTTAGGGAGCCCGGCAAACCCTACAAATCGCCGTTCAGGTCCAATTTCTCAACCTCCGAGTACTTTATTCTGGCAGACTCTGGTTCTCTCACTGCCGCTAAACGCACACGCCGTCAGCGGAAGGCGGTGAAACGTGCTAGGAAAGCATCTGATGATGACGATGGAGATACGCACGAGAGCGAACGCGAGGACGACGAAGACACTCCCGAGGGCGAGTCGGATGAAGAAGAGCCATCTGAGGACTAAATTGACCGTAGATGGGGAGTTCACCGGGGATCTAGCCTCTAGGTACGCGAGAGGCGCCACGAACCGCTCTTCCCTGTAGACTTGCATTTGTTTCCCAAAGGTCTGTAGAAATGAGAACCTCGCTCCTGTCCAGACATCTACTGGAGTGCTCGTATGAAATGTTTTTACTTAATGCATGACATGGAAGGAATATGATCACCATGAAAGAAAACATATGGAGCAACACGTGCATGACGGTATCTGTCAAACGTCTTTATGCTCCGAGCCCCTTCCATAAAGCTGACATGCCGGAGGCCATATCCAGTTTCAATTCCACTCCCGCCGAAGGCCGATTCGAAGCAAAGGTTTCGTTGCAGGTACAGCACGGCCGAGGTAATGCAATGCCTCGCCCCAAGGCCGCCTTCCCAACTCTGAGAGAGAGAAGCGAGCCGGTCACCAAGAGGACGAGCAACGCCCTACCAGGCGGGCGACCAAGACGTTATTTCGCACAAGTCGCGGAACAGTATTTGAGTCGACTTGAAGGAAGAACACGGGTCGGATATACCATCCCCGGGTACGGGGTCCTGTATTAAACCCGTCACCGTATACAGTACTTGAGTTGTTTCATCTGGATTGACAGCGGGAGCATACACCAATATCGACCACGAAAGATGCCTAGACGTAATGAACAAAATGCTTCAGCTGAAGAAACACACTACTGGAGACTCCGCATGCTTGCTTAGCTTGTGCCACTTCCTGAACAGCTCCGACAAATACTTCTCCTACCCGGGTTGCCTGGTCGCTCATGCTGATCGGCTTCGGCCTCTTCACGATGCTCGACACACGAAGCTCCACAGGAGAATGGGTGGGGTACCAGATCGTGACCGCCGCTGGCATCGGGCTGCTGGTGCGTCTCCTCTCACCGGCCTTTCCTGAGTCCCCCCGTCATGCGATCCTTCATCCTCTCCCTCTTCCCAGCCCCAAGCCGATGATTGACTACGCGGAAAACAGTTCACAGCGACGGTCTTCCCGACGCTCGCGCCCCTGCCCGTCTCGCGCACCGCCGCGGCGCTCGCCTTCTTCTCCTTCGCCCGCATGTTCGCCCAGACCTGGGGCATCGCCATCCTCCAGAACCGCCTCGTCGCCACCCTCCCCGCCGCGTTCACCGCGCTCTTCCCCGCCGGGGTGCAGATCGCGTACGCCATCCCCGTCATCCGGACGCTGCAGGAGCCCCTTAAGGGAGAGGTGCAAGACGCGTTCGCGGAGAGCTTGAGGGTCGTGTGGCTGGCGATGGTCGGGTTCTGTGCGGTCGGGTTTGTGTCGGTCGCGATGATGCGGGAGGTGCCGATGCAGAATCTGACGGACGAGCGGTATGGGCTGGATGATCGTGCTGATGCGCGGGGACCAGAGGCGGAGTCGGGCTCGACAAAGCAGGGCGGCGGGAAAGGTAGGAACGTACAGCGGGCTCCTTGATGTCGGCTTCATGTGATGAGGGGGCTGCGTGCGGCGAGGACACGATAGGAGACGGAGGCTGCTAACGAGTCTATGTGGGCCTAAGAATACCCCCACTGTATGTACAATATCACGATAAATGCACCGCTGATGGTCAGTGCCTGCCGGGGGGAGGGGGGGACGGACGGTACACTGAAGAACTTGAAGGACCGGACGGTTCTGCAAAAGACGAAATTTGAGATCCATGGCCATGGGCTAAGCGTCGTATATTTCTGCTGCGTGTACTCACCTCAATACCCTGGCCAATGGCCCTTGACCTCGTCTTGCAGTCGAAATATTTTGGGAAGCTTCTTCCATAGCTCGCAGCGCTCGGTGCGCTCACGTTCTCTGACCGTGTCCAGGCAAGCGTCGCAGCAGCCAAATGCCCTTTCGATATCCAGCCCCCAGTTGGCAAGGTGGTTAGGGCTCCTTGCGTCACTGAGGCGCTTCAGCATGCGTTTCAGCGCAGCCTTACACGCGGCGAAAGTTTTGCACGACTTCGATGCGGGAGCGAGAAAGATTCGCTGCAGCATTTGTTCCGACAACCGCCAGAGCTCGCCGTAGCCCTCGATACAGCGTTTGGCGTCGGCCTTGCCCAGTACCATGAGGGTCCCATCTTCCCTCTTCTTCCCGTCGATGAGTATGCCGAGCTCTTGCGTACAGAGATAGAAGGCGAGAGGGAGGATGCTGGGAGTGCCCGTGAGCCGAGCCAGATCGATGGCGTCGATAGGGTTGCATAAAGTGACGGAATACTTGTTGAAGACGTAAACCCCGCGCTCCCATGCCTCGAAATCGTTCGTGAACGCCTCCTTCAAGCGGCCGATGGCGTAACGCTCCACTACGTCTATTTGATACTTATGTGTGAGCCGCGCGAGGGCAGAAAGTTCTGGGTATCTGAAGACGCGGAAGTGATCTTCGTCCATACTAGACACGCATATAATCAGCCAGGATAACCCAATTGACCTTCAAGCTCGGGATCCGATAGATAGATAAACGTGCTTACCGCGGCAGACTTTTTGGGATCAAATGGGTAAGAAGCCACTTGAGATCCTGCGGGGAGTCGGAGACGCGGACTACGGTCGGACACCCGTCATCGGTTTCGTCCGCGTGGGTGGCGGATGAGAACATGTCGGAAAACACGGGCGAGTGCGTGGAGAGGAGACTCTTGTAGACCTTGAACACTGTATTTTGCGCTACGAGCATAACGCTCCCGTCCTCGAACCAGAAATCCTTATCGCGCGTGAGCTCCGATAGACACGACGTGGGGGGATTTGCCATGTTTTCCATGGTTGGTCGACGTGGCTCTTCGGGAGGTCACGGGATGCCCACATATACGATATGATCCTAAGTCAATGTGTCTTTCAGAGGGCTATGGAAGGTGTGAGGTTATCCGCACCTTGAATGCTTGCTAGTGGATGCCCAAACGAGGAGAGGTCCTGAGACCGGACGAAGTGAAGGGAGGCATACCTACCGCAGCATCGAGCCTGGCCGTCTTGAGCCGTCCAAACTTCATTTAATGTTTGATCTAATTGGTCAGCCCATAGCATGCACACTATATGCGCCGTCAGTAACCTCCTCTGGATGGCATTGTGCACGATGTCTAAGGCAATAATGATACAGTGAGCAATACAAATAAAATTCACACCGCGTCCCGTGCAACCGTAAGCACCAATCAGCTCTTTTCGTCCCACCGCTCGTACTTGTCGTTTTGTAGGCTCTGCGTGTATGCGTCGTCAATGGTGACGCAGAGGTCGTCCAGGTCCTTCAGCGCTTGCAGCAACGCGGTCAGTGACGACAGGCCATCTACGTCATGCAGTCAGCCTCATTTCACAAAGACGGAGCTCAAGACGCGGGAAGGCCGGTAGCTCGTGGAGGACGTGACATGGTCCGTCCTACCATTCCAGGGCTCCGTTCTTCGGATAGTCCTCGGAGATGAAGCCCTGGATGACGACCACGGCTACTTGAGCATTGTTTGCCACATTACGCGCAATGATAGTGGGACCGTCCCCGTCGTGAAGGATGGTGAAGACAGATAGGGAGTCACTCACCATACATCTGGATTCTCATGTTGATATGGTTCTCGGACGGATGTGGTACGCTGCGACGAGTCAGTTAGTACCATTCGGGAGTGTACAAGAGTGAAGAATATGGGATGGAAGATATGGATAGAAGGCCGTTGCAGGCGACGCGGTCATAATGGGATAACCGGGGGTGGACAATTAAAAGCGAAGGCCGGAGCCACAAACAAAAGGCCGAAGTCGGCCTCCCCACGATCGGTCAGAACCATGAAGAGAAACCACGAGGTACACAAAAGTGGTCGACGCGGGAGGTACCGGGAGAACCTTGGCTTGGCATGGATGGATAATGAAGGGGAAGTAAGAGTAAGGAAGGAGGAGAACGTACCTGTATCCGCAGAATTCCACCTTTGGACTTGACCACCAAAGACAATTCGCACTTCTCTATCAATGCATGCGGCCTCTCAACTAGACAATATGCGAGACGTACTTCTTCATGAGCATCCATCTGAGTGCGTTGCCGATTGTATGGGACTCGTCATGAATTTGGTATGTTGCGGCGGATAGGTCGGGCGCGGCACCCTTGAGCTGGATATCCGGCATAGGCTATGGGTCAGAAGGGAGGTCAAGACGATTGTAGTCGACAATGGAGAACGCACAATCTGAATTTTGGGAGTCTCGTCCGCCATGCAGGAAGAAGCAGTTACGCACCGAGCACCTCAACACAAAAGGCTCCGTCCTCGAGCGCCGAAAACACGGTGGCCACGTGCTAAGCGAAAGACGCCTGCCGTCCGTGGGAACGTGATGGACGGCGTTTAGCGCGCACGGGTGGCTGCTCCTCCAACGGCTCTCTCTCCGCCTCTGCCACATCCATCTCTGGATATTCGACTCATTTCGACTCTATACACGCCTACTCTTCATGTTCTGTGATGCTTAACGACCCTGGAGAGTCGAGACTGGTGTTTATTGTTTACGGCCACGGCTTGTTAGCGAGTTGACGCAAGGAACAAACAATGGCAAACAGCGCGTGAGTATGGGCAATTGTTCGTCTCTGAGCTGCCGCGAGCTGACCGCGTCCTGGAGGTGAAGACAAAGGCTGGAGGTGCAGAGTGCTCTCTGCTTATTGATCTATTCACCGACTTGCTCTCCGGGACGACAATGTCGGGTCTCCACCCTACGGAGCCGCTCAATTCTATAAAGAGCATACAACTGCGGGGCTAAGACCCCCGTGCTCCGCCTCCCACTCGTCCTTTCCTTTCTTGCTCTCCTCGGCCTCACATCTCTTATACCCATCTTCAGACATATAATAAGGCAGTGCCTTCCGATCCGTGCCCCGGTGGTCCTCTCTCTTGTTTCCCATCATATCATTCCCCAGATCTCAGCCTCACCATCTCTGACCTAGACGCCACCCGTCTCTCCTCCCGCGCGCTCCAAACCCCCTCACAGCAATCCCCTCCGCACAATAAAGATGGCCTCTGCATCCGTTCAGATCCCTTCTCCCGCCCTCAACGCTTCTCGCCCCACCCTTCCCCCCTTGCGATCCCTCTGCCTCCCCGACATCCGCGCCCGCAGAACAAACCTTAACGTCCCCGACATGGATTTTACGAGCACTAATTCTAATGACCTCCTCGTACGTCCCCCTCGCTTCTGCTGTCGAGGGTTTGAGGTTAACATGCCATCACAGCCACCGCTCCCGCTCGACTTTAACCAGAGCTGGCCGCGCGCACGCCAATCCTCCGTCTCCTCCACGACCTCCTCATGCACCTCCTCCTCGCGCGCCGCCTCCCCCACCGAAGCCTGGCCCCCGCGCCGCCAATCCATCACCCGCGCTGTGCGCCGGCACCACCCCTACCTCCCGGGCGACAAGTACCGCGTCGTGCTCTCGGACAACTACGACAGCGCGGACGCGATGCTCGTCCTGCCCCTCCCCGCGGAAGCCGTCGACGAGAATAACCGCCCTATCCCCGAGAAGCTCAAGCAGTACCGCGGCGGCAAGGCGTACCTCATCGTCGGGCCCCTCGCGCACGAGCTCCGCGACCCCAGAACCGCGCCCGCCTCCGCGCAGCCGTCCACCCTTACCGCTTCATCCCACGCAACCCGCAGAACCCCTCCGACTCACACTCCAATGCGACACCCACCGGCTCCGCGTTCCCGCACCGCCGCGACTCGACGGCGTCCGATTGCTCGGACGCAGCGTGAGTGCAACCGCCTCCCCCCTTCGCATCCTGCGCTGTACAAACTATCTATCGCCTTCGCCTTCGCCCTTGCATCTGTAACGGATCCCGGTCACGACCCCCCCACGCGCACGCCCGATAGACGACCAGCATGGACGCTACTACTCGCAGCATACCCTCCCGGAACAACCCCCCACTGTGTCTCCCTACACCATACTACGCTGTATCGATTGCTCTCCGCGCTGTCCTTGCTTTCCGCTCTCCCTCTCCAATCCCCCCCCCCGCGCCTCCATTTCGCCATCCCCGCCCTCACCGGCCTTTATTGCTTATTGTTTATTGTTTTTTTTTATTTCTTCTGTTCATATGATTGCACGTTGTTTGGGGCTCGTCCGAGCCCGAGCTTCAAGTTTTATGTCTGCTGTTTCAACTTCAACTTCACCTTCAATTGCTTCCGTTCATTGTGCGTCGGGTTT
Source organism: Ganoderma lingzhi (assembly GCA_026283605.1). Classification (NCBI taxonomy): domain Eukaryota; kingdom Fungi; phylum Basidiomycota; class Agaricomycetes; order Polyporales; family Polyporaceae; genus Ganoderma; species Ganoderma lingzhi. The sequence goes on along the minus strand of JAPJYM010000021.1, from coordinate 444,318 downwards.
GGTTTTCTCGACAAGGCTATGGCTGCTGTATCCTTACAAGATTATACTGTACAACTACGCCGCGCGGGTGGCTCGCAGCACATTTGCCGGGCTGCGCGCCGCCCTGCGTTGGATGGGACTGTAAGGTCGAGGAGGCGGACGGATGGATGCCCATCCTGAGGCCTGATCCCCGATTCTTGATTCCTGATTCTCTGCACGCATTGTTACATCACGAACAAGTACTGTATCAATACGCCTTATACGCATACCCCCAGATTCTCAACGTCAACCTCTGGAGTGTTCTGTGATGTGCATCAAACTTCGGGCATCTGCATCATGTCCCGTCCCGACGAGAAATCAATGCACAGCGCGAACTCGGGAGTCGGAACAACCAGCGCATGTACCGGACTGTACAGCGCAGCACATTAACCAATTGTTGGGCGGATCCGTGGGAGGTACGAGCGCGAGAAGGCGGGGTTTTTGCTTTTGTTCGCCCCTTCCGTCGATCCCCTTCCACCTTCCTCCCAGGAGAGCAGGTCGGGCCCGGGGTTGTCGGAAGAGACGCGTACGTGCGGACTCGGTTCGAAATTCGGGATTGGGAGCGGCCGGCGGTGTACTGTACGTACTTACGTGGTTGTCCAGGCGAGCCCATGATCATCCATCCGGATCCGCGCTTCTCGATGCCACACGCCAGTGCTGTTCCGTAGCCCAGAGGAAGACTTATGTAGACAGATGCGGACGCTTGGAAGCTGCGCGCGCACAGTGTCGACATGTCAGGAGTTGCGTCTTGCGTCTTGTCACTTCATCCCAAGCCCCCCCGAGCTGTCCGAGTCCGTGGGGTGGACACCGGACGTGACGTGTCATCAAATGTATCACCGGACGCACTGGAGACAAGACACCGGGGGGACAAGACATTTCAAACGTACATACGACTTGATGACAATTTACATACTCGCCTGAGAGCTCGAGCCTGGCGTACGCACAGGCCGGGAGGCGGGAGGCGATCGCGACAAACCATTGTCCGCCCGATGGGGAAGTGGCGTGACCGGAAGAACGGCAGCTTGATCTCGGAGTCGCTGCGCCACGTCGCCTTGAGGCTTGATGACAATGTTTCCCTGCATAGGGGGGGTATGTCACAACACATGCGCAAACGCGACCAAATTGACTCCTACAACGCGCCGCCCTCCAAGTATGTGACATAAATCAGTACTAGTCTGTTCAGTTCTCCGCCATCGTCAGAATGTAAACACTGCTCGCGCCCCGTGGCCGCCACGCCCCCAGCTGCAGAGGAGGCACCACCCGCGCAAGGCCAAGTAACCATGCCCAATGATCAATCTAGAACCCACAAAGGCAGCCCGGTGCCGCCACCCGGCGACTACAGTAGTACAGCACACGCAGGCCACTAGCACTGGGCCCTGGCGAGTCGTGGCCCACGGTGAAGCACAGTCTGAGTACTAGTATATGCGCATGTCACAGCTTCGCCTGCGCCTTTGCCTTGGGGATGCGGAGCGCCGCGAGCCCGTCGATCGCCTCCTCCGTCTCGACCTCGATGCGCCTGAGGAGCTCCTCGCACGTCGGGACGTCCCTGATGAGGCCGAGGACGATGCCGGCGGACCAGATGCCGTGCTCGGGGTCGCCGAGCTCGTACACGAGGCGGCCGCGCTGGCCGGAGACGAGCTCGCGGACGTCGTCGAACTGGGCGCCGCCCGGGCGGCGCTCGAGCGCGACGACCTGCTGCGCGACGCCGTTCTTGAAGACGCGCGCGGTGTTGTGCAGCGTGCGGAAGATGTGCACCGTGTCTTGCTCCGAGGAGGCGACGATCTTGTCTTTGATGTTCTGGTGGATCGGGCTGCGGGCGTGCGTGGGTGTGTGCGGGAAGGACGGGGAGTGGGTAGGAAGGGGACGATCAGGACGAGGAGGCGGTTCGTGATGGATGGGCATGACGCACCTCTCGACTGTGCACATGAACCGCGTGCCTGTTAATGAAAATGTCGGTCAGTATCCGGAGACGTAATGGCCGGCCCTGGGGGAGGACAGACCCATGTTCACACCCTGCGGGCGAAGTCCCATTGTTAGCTCGATATGTCGTAGCAGAGACGGTTATGTCGCGCAGCTTACACATGCCCCAAGGGCGAGCGCAGATGCGAGGCCCCGACCATCAGCAAACCCGCCAGAGGCAATGTACGGGACTTGGAGCTCTTGTGCTGCGCGGGCGAGCTGACGACATTCATGTCGTCAGAGGGACATCTAGACGGGCTAAAGTTGTGGGTGGTGGCGCACCAGGACGAGGCCGCCAATGTCTTCCTCTCCAGGATGGCCCGCACCTGGAAAAGAAGGTCAGGCCATGCCGCTAAGGTCGGAGCGGTTTAGTCTTGCATTCAAACCCATCTATGCTTAGGCAGTCGACGCCGAGACGCTGCGCAGACTGGTTATGGGTCAGCAGGCGGCAGAGGCGTGACGCTCGACCGGCGACAAACCTTGGCATGTCGGATGGTCGTGCACTTATGGATCACAATGCATCCGCTGGACTTGAAGAACTTGATTAGAGGTCCCGCTGTTGCCCATTTAGCAAAACGACCGTCAAATACCCCGGGTGTACGACTTACGATTGTTCCCTGCGGTCTCGAAGATCCGCACGCCCTCCTCGACTGCGGCTCGCGCGTAGCCCTCGTAATCTGGGGGATTGATGCTCGGCAGGAGTGTAATGTTGACGCCAAACGGATACTTCGTCAGCGTTCTCGTCTCCTGGATGGCTTTTCGGAGCGCATCGGGAGAGGGCTGGGTGAGCGCGGTGAGGATACCTGTGAATGCGATCGAAACGGAGGGGTCAGCAACAATTCACAATCGAGCTGTCTAGAGACTACTGGAAATTTTCGGAGCCATGACGCCAATGTGAGCGGTGGTTTCAGCCACACACCACAACCTTTTCATGAATGCGTTTCAGAATTGAGTGGAAATGATAATGGCGGCACTCGACCGCTCTGTCGAATCGGTGACGGTGGAGGTGCAACACAACCGACCGCAAAACGGTGGAGTCTGAGGCTCCCAGACTGATTGCACTCCCGCTGTGCTCGTTTACATCCCTTGATGTAACCCTCATGGGGAGTGGAGACACGAATCGCAACAGTCACTACAATGCGGCTCGCCCCTTGTAACCCAAACCTCATTGAAATGCAACACGCCATAATTATCAAACGCCACCTTTGACCACCAAAGGTAGATTGAGAACGAGGTGGATATGCCCGGGGGTGAGAATCGTGGAGCAGTACTTCCACTGTCCATCCCTGTGACGTTGGCGCCACGCCACAAGGGAACGTGGGTGTGCTCAATGTGCGACCACAAGAAGGCTCAAACGATGTGGAGAGGTTTCACTTTCTTAGACAGAGATGCATTAGTACACACCTAAACCTCCCGCATTCGAGACGGCCGCGGCAAGCCTCGGCACGCCAACCCTTTCGTCCTGTCGTTGAGCCACTGCTTTGGAGGCGAGTAGGCAGCGTGCTCACCATTGCATGCCGCCCTGCACTACTGGTCTGGTGAACACATGTCAGTTTGCTTTACTCGTCAGGACATGGAGAAGTTATCTTACACTCGGATACTAAGCAACTTGGTCAGTTTCGTCTCCAGAGGCATTGTGGTATCACTTTGGGATCACAGGGTAGTATTGGGTAACTGAGAGAGCTCAGAGAGGTATAAGGACAAGCAGAGGACCACCAGGGCGGCCTCAGTCAGCTCAGCAGCGCGCTCGGTTCATCGTGCCCCGCAACCGGCACCCCATAGCACCCCATGTGTTATCCAAAAATCCGATCATCCCGGACTCGGCGCCCATCCCGACTCTTACTACATTTGGTAAGTGTCACATCCCGACAGCGCCGGCCCCCTGCCTCGTCAGTGGGTGCCAGTGTGTCAGTTTCAACCAGCATCCGTCACCAAATTGTCCAACTGTCGGCCAGCTGCAAGGAAGGACCATGTCGCTATCAATTGTGCGTCGATGGGGCTGCGTATCTTTGCGCCAGTCACGATGCGCCCGGTCTTATTCCACCACGTCAGAGCCGTTCAAGGTCCTGTTTTTCGGCCGGGACGAGTTTTCTTGTCTAGTTCTCCAACAAATACTCGAAGCCAAAGGTATGTAGAAAGGCAAACGAGCTTTCGCGGTTTGCTGAAATTTTCAGATGTCTGTCAGGAAATCCAGATAGTCACACAACCGGACGTCAAGGTCGGAAGGCGTGGTTCTGAGCTGTCCATATGTTCGTACGGAGCTGATCACGATGGACGTTCTCAGACCTCCGAAACTGACGTCATGATTATTAGCCCCATTGAGGATCATGGCTGAGCGAGCACGGCTCCAAGTCCACACAATCCCCGAGGAAAGGCCTGGGTTCAGGACGTGGCAGGTACGCTCAATGCCGAGTTTTGGTTTCCTGGCCGATGACCTGCGTGGGTACAGGCACCTCCTCCTTTCGAACTTGACCCGACGAATAGCACATCAACGTTCGAACCTCCCTCCCATCACGTCCTCGTCACTGCGTCCTTCGGCCGGATCCTACCTAATTCTCTACTCAACCTCTTCTTGCCGACACGAAGATTAAATGTCCATCCATCACTCCTCCCTGCCTACCGCGGCGCTGCACCGATACAGCATGCGCTCATAGATGGCCAACGGGAGACAGGTGTATGCGTCATCGAGATGACAGAACGCAAGAAGGGCATCGATTCGGGGGCCATCTGGCGTTCCACAACGATGGTATGCCGACGTCGCTTTGGCGATGACTATTCGTGGCACTGACGCCTGTCATACAGGAAATACCAGAAGAGGCGACTTTCCGGACCCTCCGTGACCCGCTTGCCAAGGCAGGCGGTCAACTCCTTGTATCGGTGTTACGGGACATGCTGGCGGGCAAGGTAAGCTTTTTTGCGTGCAGACCTCGACATTTGCTCATTTGGTCGGTCCTGTAGGATACCCGACAGCCACAGGTCGACGAACCAGACGCACCCCGTGCACCTCTGATAACCGCGGAGCACTCAAAGATCGACTTCAGGACGATGACTGCGTCCGGTATCGTCGGCACCCACCGCGCAATCTCCCATCAGGTGCGTCCTTCGCCCCTAGCACGCCGGGGCATCATTCTAAGCATCGCAATAGAAACCCATAACGACCATGTTGAAGATTGGCCGGACTCTCCAGCTCCATAGCCCGAGCGTCCTCGCTGAGGAGTACCCGGACATCCAAAGTCATCTTCCTGTGGAGGGCGCGACGACGTTCCACCCGCCGAGCGGAACACTTGTCGTGCGCTGTGCCGAGGACACCTATCTGAGCGTCCCAGAGGTATGTTGTATTGTATCTACTGGTAAACCGCGCCGCGTTGTGCGTGACGATATTGATACTTTGGCTCGTAGGTGCGACAGCAAGACCGCCGCCTGCTGAACGCCAAGCAATGGTGGAATGGCGTAACCCCGGGGATGCGTCTGACTGAAGGTTCAGAGGGCCCCGTCCACTTCGTCACTTTCGACTCGGCGTTGGTTGGAAAGCACTAGATTTCCCTTCCTTCAGCGCTAAACTTGTGTCCCGGTGCGCCAGATGTGCGCCTATATGTCATCTCTGGTTACCGACGACCAAAATTCTGCACCTCAGTGGTCTTCAGGCTGATCTTTTTGAAACCTGGCAGATATTCGTAAAACCCTGTTTGAGGCTTACTGGTAGGATTTGGAAACGAGGATGCGGCATGTGAGAGTTAGGGCGCTTCGTGGTCCGGGGTTGGTGACGCGTGACTTGGCGAAGCATGGCCACGAGGCTTGAGGTGGACATCGACCTTCAAAGCTTCAACTGCCGCCGACATTTCTTGATACCGTTCGTCCACCTAGAGTGTTCCGGAGTGCTCATTGACTGTATTCCTCTCCGCATTACTGGAGCACGCTCTGTTAGCATCCTCCGCACAACCTGGGACTCTCATTGGCAACTTCTGAACCCACTTGGACATCATGGGGGACTTTTCTCCCTCCGCCTCCGTTCAGGTTCTTACTAACACCTATCTCCTCCACAGCATTTTCACGTTCGTCCCTCAGACATCAGTCGCGGCTCTACCAGCGCATCCGGCGTATCGATGAGTACCTTGCACCGCCTCTCCATCCGTTGTCCCAACCTCAGGGAGTTGTCACCCCCCCGGCTTGCACTACCCCACCATTGGAGTTCACAAGATCCCTGCGCCTCCCCTGAATCGCTGTCCCTCTCACCCTCTCCGGGATCTAAGGATGCGGAGCCTGTGGTTCCCGGAGGAAAGCCCCCCATTCATCTCCGACGAGGACGCGGAGGCCCTGGCGAGGTACCTCCTCGACCTGTTCCCGAGATTGGACGCCTGGAAGTACAAGCCCGCGACGCTCCGTCACGATCTCCCCGTCCCCGAGCCAAGTCCAGATCCATCTCGGAGGCGAGTATTCATCAATGTGTCGGCTGTGTCTACCGACAATCGGTGGTCGAGGATTACAAGACATATATACGCTATCTGTTCCGCACGCGAGAATAAGAGGGGAAGGAGGCCGGTTCCTTTTCCTTGTCCTTCACTGCACGAGCACGATGCTGATTGATGCCTCACAGCAGACAACATACCCGAAGTAAGCAAAGTGAGTAGTCCGCACCAGTAGGCCTAATGCTCTCAATCTTATCACCGATTCTAAAGCAATGGGCTGACCATTGTCTGTTGGCCTTGATCGGAAATGGCCCATGTTGGTTCGGTCAGCCGTCCGTTCGGCACAGAAGCAACAACGTTCTATTTCATTGGACTATGCCTCGGCTGACCTTTACCACCACTTGCGCCACCGGCTGGCTGTTAGCCCAGCGGACGTCCAGTTATAACCATCGAGAAGCGAAACGGACGGTCAACCTCGTCCCGCCCACCGACATCGATCTACGACCCAACCCACACCCTCGACCCCGGCCGCCCAGCATCACATACCGACCACCGACCACCCACCATGCGCACTTTGACACTTACTGCGCTCCTCGTCGGCATTCTCTCTACGGTCACGATCACTGCGCATGCCTCCACCGTCGCTCGGCGCGACGGTGTCGTAGTGTGGCCCAACCACGGGACGACCCAGGCGCCGGCGAGCGGGGCCGTGATCAGGCCCGGAGACGCGTTCGCCTTCTCGTACAGACAGGCGAACATGTGCAAGGACGACACCGTCCGGATCTCGTCGTACCTCAGCAGGGACCCTCCTGCGGCGACGGCGGTGATGCCTGGCGGGCAATTCGCGTCCGGCACCTTCGTGTACCACTTCGGGGACTGGACGGTCAGCAACTGGGGTGAGTGGGGTTCAAGTTCCCAATTCGGTCCGGGACGCGGTCTACGGCGGGGACGTGTGTAGCTTAAACTGACTGGTGTGAGCATTGCCATATGCAGGGCTCCCGTCGAACAACCCGCCCCCGGCGACGTTGGTCATGCCCCTTGTGGACGGCGCGCAGCCCGGTACGCCGATGTGGTTCTCCGTCTTGGAGAACTACGCCAACTGCCCGGTACGCACCCGTATCGTTCGTCTGCTTCGTGGGAGGACCTGATTGCCTGGGACAGCCGCATGGACAATCGAACTGGTTCGGACTCGCGACGACCCAGGTCGTATACAACTGATGCGCGCGGATGGGATGGGATTCGTTGTCGCGGCCACGGGATATGCTCCGTATATTGCTTGGACTCTCTTGTGTTCCGGGATGCGTTTATAGGCGGACTTTTTCTCTATTTGTCGGGGCCACGTTCTCGTTTATCAATTGGTGTTGCTTTTGTCATGCGCGTCGGCTCTCGCCCACAAAGCGTGGCCACTCGTCTGTCCAACGCTTGGCCTGGCGCTTTACCCCCGCCACCCGGACCTCCCTTCTTTCTTCTTCCTCCTTAAAACCTGACCGAGTCTCCACAGACTTTCTGTAGTCCCCCACCGTCCCACTCATTCACCGTCTACTCATGTCTTTAATGTCTTCCGAAGTCACCCAGAAACGCCCTCGCGACGGCGACGAGTCTACTTCGTCTAACCACACCATTCCCCTCGCCGACCTCACCCGCGACAAGCATTTTTGGTTCGAAGACGGGAACATCGTCATCGTCGCGCAGGACACCGGCTTCAAGGTGTACAAGGGGCTGCTCGCCGCGCAATCTCCGGTGTTCGAGGACCTCTTCGGGTCCGCGTGCCACGCCGAGGAAGTGTTCGACGGCTGCCCCGTGGTTCGGCTGTCCGACTCCCCCGACGACCTGCGGGCTCTACTCCCTTTCTTGCTGCCAACCACATACGTTGGGTGAGTTCACTCTACCTTTTTACCGTCTCCCCAGAATTCTCAATCGACCTGGGGCAGCATTCCGACCGATGTGAATATGGACTCAGCGGACGAGTACAAGCAGCTCTCCACCATGCTCCGGCTCGCGGACAAGTACCAGATCGAGTCCATCGCGCACCAAGCCACCGACTGCCTCAAGCTCGCGTTTACGGACGACTTCGACCGATGGGACGCCCGCCCTGAGGCCTACGGCCTGCGCGTCAGAGAGGACAGCGCCGTCGACCACACACCGGCTCCGCCGCGCCATCGACGCGGTGCACCTCGCGCGGATCACCGGCACGCCCGGCGTCCTCCCTCTCGCGCTCTACCACTGTGCCCTGCTCGGGGACGGCGTCCGCGACGGCTGGACGCGCGAGGACGGCACGGTCCGGCGGCTGTCCGCTGCGGATTTGGAGCGGTGCGAGGGTGGTTACAGATATTTCTGCGAGAAGCGGGAGGGGTTCCTCGATAGTCTGTTCGAGGCCGCGCCCAGCGCGGAGTGCAGGACCCGCATCATGTGCGGCGGCTTCCTGGAGGTGCTCAAGGAGAAGGGCGCGGTCGTGTACGAGACCCCGGCGCTCCTCAACAGGCCTGACGGGTGGACGTTCAGGATCCCCTTGTGCAGGCCGTGCACGCGGGAGCTGGGGGGGCGGGAGAAGGCGGCGCGCCGCGAGCTGTGGATGAAGCTGCCTGAGATTTTCAAGTTATCGGAGGAGGTGAAGGTATGGGAGGCGTAACCTGAGGCCGTTCAAGTTATCGTGATGATTCTTAGGAACTTGAACGTGAATTCGGGGAGCGGAACGAGGATGGGACTTGTCGTTCGATACTTACTAGTGCGGATATAAGTCGTAATCGATTCGAAATGCTTTTACGCAGCGGAATCAAAACTTATATGAACAGGCCACATAAACTCTTGCGAAGCAGAGGTGATTTGAATTTCGTGCACCGACGGCGATGGCGGAGGATTGTGGCTGTGGGCAAGAAGGTAGTCTCGACCAAGACCGTCCGCGCTGACACGCGGAAGGTTTGGGAGGGGATTGTGACGAGCCTAGGCAAGAAGGGCCTAGGTTCGGGGTCGCACCTGGGGGCCGGCAGTCCTGCTCTAGACATGGTAGAAGAGGAACCTTTACTCTAAACACACACTCCTCGTCATGATGCGAACCCTGCCGAACCGGAGGGCGCGGCGGCGGTTCCAGCGCCTCGAGCTATGTTGGAAGAGGCTTCCCGAGTTCTAAACCTAACACACACACACACTCTCCCGGCCAAGTATATCTAGAGGGATTCCGATGCGAGGGAGCACTTTGCAATTAGGGACGCCCTACATAGGACAGGCCTGGGACAGGCATACTATGTTTGTAGTAGCGATCGGGTTTAAAGCTCAGTGTGGCAGTGGGAATCATCTTCAAGTCATTGCGACTGGCGAAGAGAGATAAGTATCTATCAGTGAAACTCCGTCAGGGCCGAGAACCCACACTACTACAAAAATATGGGCTACAATTTACTACACTCGCTATAAGCAGCATTCCGCTGTGGCATTTAGTGCTGCTCCCTTGACCGTTCACTTGCCAGTACACACAGTGTGAGCACAATATTGAAAGTAAGTTTCAGTATGACTCACGATGCTCGCACGTTAAGCGGGTACCACTATGGACTGGGTGTTGGGTGTGAAGCAAAACCCGTTGTCCAGTTTCACACCGCAGGTGGCGAGCGGGTTGCAAGGATTGGTGCATCCCTTGCCACTGCAGAACGCGACGTTTGCGGTAGCAGATAGGCAGTTCGTGTTGGGGGCATTAAGACAGGTTGGCCCACCGGTGTACACCGTGCAGGGCCCACCGCAAATGCTGAAGACGCGGTTGGTGCAGTAGGTGACTGTGGTGTCCTGAGCGGAGCGGGGGGCGAGCGGGTTGATCGGCTTGCCGACGAAGGTCAACTCGGCGTCGGTGTTCGCAATCCAATGCATCATCTGCTCGTGGGATACGATGTATGGCGCAGGCTATGTGGGAGTTCTGTGAGCGGAGTGTAAGGGCGAATAGTGAGAAGTTGTAGTACATACCTCGTCCACAACACTAGTCGCAGCGTTGTTCTCGCTGGGCTATCGGTATCTTAGATGAGGTGTACGGTAAGGACGAAATGTATGCATAGTGACTCACTGCGGCAAGCGGCGTGGACATGCCTGCACTGGCCATGGCCAGTATGAAGAGAGTCAGGCCAGAGAAAGTGAAAGTGTGCGAGAGCGGCATAGTAGTGATACGGCCTGTCGAAAGACTGGAGATAACAAGTTATCCTATGTCGAAGGGGGAGCACAGTGGTGGTTTTTATACATAGGCCGATGCACAAATTCGTCGAGATCTAGAATGTCCTTCATCATGCCTCAGTCATGAGTTTCGCTTCCAATGCCGTTGGGCGTTGGAGTGCGCAAGGTGTGACCCACAAGAGTAAGGCATAATCCTGAACGGACGCCCTCTCGGATTGACATAGTTGCTCCTATTGGTTCGCGCCTCGCCTTGAAAGCGCTGTAAGTCACGATGTCCAGCTGGGCGTGTCAGTAGCAAGTCGAACGCCAACCTTTCATGCTTGAGCATCCAAATCGGTTTCTCTCTCGGTAGAAGTATCCTCCGACTGTGATAGTTTAGCGCTGGATTCGACACAGGACCCGAACAGGTGTCTGTAATAAGGACCGCATTCAGTACCGTGGTGCCATTTCCCATCTCTCAGCGGTTCGCCTATGACCTACTGTTCCCTTCTATTCACCTAACTGGAGTGACTGCGGGGCTATGGTGTGTCTTCTGTCTGTCTCCTTGCTGTCTACCACTCTTCGAGGTGGAAACACTGTGTAAGGATCCGGGCCGATTCAGCATCTTGGTGTTTCGGAACTGCCAAAGGTCCACATGCAATGTACTTCCACTTCCATTTGATTGTGTGCTAGAACCGCTGTTGTCCTCCGATATATTGATTGTTCGCGTCCTTGGGTATTCACTGCTTTCCAAACAGAATTTCTCGACCATTGTACTAGGGACCTGATGATGGAGCGGCAGTAGATTCAGATATGCTCCTTCGGCAAGGAATACATATGAGGAGATGGACGAACTACGGGCTGTCACGGGATGGCATTGATGGCGCGCTCGTTCTTCCGCCATAGAGGTAATCCGGCGGACGGAAAGTCAGCGATTGGGGAGAACGAGAGTCATCTGCCCTTGCCAATGGGAACGCATATAACTATGCCTTGTAATCGTACTACGCATCATTGAGATAAAGGAACGAGAAAGATGAGTGTACGCTCACCTCAATACATTCGGTCCCTAGGTTTCAAAGCCCGGCTCAATTCAGGTCTGGCTCCAATACGAACATTACGACGGTGTATATCGTGGGTACAGAATTTGGAATGTTATGGTGCAAGTTCATGGCAGTGCTACATACACTGCTCAGATGCGACCTATATGTGATCATTGTTAGCATGAGATCGGTTGAAGGTAGTAAGAGACTACAGACGTCGGAAATATTTCAAATGATCACAAAATGTACATGCGATGAAGGCTGAGCAGACAAATATATATATGGTCATTCATCATCTGCCGCGATCGAAACTGAGGAGGAAGAGAGTGTAAGCCTCACTATTGTGCGGCGAGTCCACCCGACTGTCCCTACACAATCAAATCAAACATAGCGGGGAGATTCCCTCCAACTTAGCCACCCCCGCTCCACTCTGCAGCGGATGTCGACGAGCGAGCCGGCCCGGGATGCAATCCCCACGTTCGAACTCGGACGACGGCAAAATTTATCTGTGTGCACAATATCCTTTTCGTCCATTTCATAGGCGTCGATTGTAGCTCGCTAGTGCACACACTACTAAAATCTAGAATAGAAGTGAGTGGGGATTTTAACTTCAACAAACTCAGCTTCGGAAGGGCGAAGACACTCACCACGTCCCCTGTTGCGGCGCAGCGACCCACCCATCCACCTTGAAGCCAAACACCGTAGGCAGGATATCCCACAAGGCCCGCCGTTCTGCCGTGCTCCGCTCCTCCAGAGTCCTCACGCACGCCTCGCAAATCGAGTACTTCGTCGCCCATTGGCTGATCGCGCCCTTCCACGAATGGAGCAGCTTGAACCCTAGAGGCTTGTAAATCTTCGCTTCTTGAAGGTACGCCCGGCTCAACGATATATGACAGTGCGCGGACTGCACGCCGTACGTAGGATCCACGTCGAAGATGCGGGAGAGCATGAGGGCGGCGCGCTGGCGCAGAGCCCCGAACCCGTTGATCAACCGTTTGAGGTCGCCGTTGTCGAGCGTCTGGAGCGTCCCGTCCTCCCGCCGCCACCCGTCTACGATGATCCCGCCGGCGAGAGAGCACGTGTAGAACGCCGAGGGAAGCATTTTCGGTTCGTCGACTAGGCGGGCGAGCGCCATCACCTCGATCCCGGAGCTGACGGACGTCGTCCCGATGACGCGCTGAATGTCCCTCTTCTCCCAGGCTTGGAAGTCGGATGGGTAGGAGATCCGGAGTGCGGCGACGGCCTGCTTCTGCACGTCCTCGATCTGGTACTTGTGCGCGAGGCGGATGAGCGCCGACAGCTGGTGGATGGTGAAGTCGCCAAATTGCGACTTGAATACGCTGGGAAAACGTCAGTGGAATGAACGAAACACCCAAGTCCGACAGATAAGACGCACCTCCTCTGAGTACTTGGAACAAGGGCACGAAGGAGGTGCCTCAGGTCCTCCGGGAGTCCGCCAGGCGCACAATCGGGATGTCGCCGAAGTGCGCGCCGGAGCTCGAACTTGCTACAGCGAACATGTCCCCGAAAACAGGGGACTGTGCTGCTAGGAGACCCCTGTACACCTTGAACATGACGCTCTTGGAGACGAGGATGATATTGCCATCGTCGAGCCACAGTTCCTCGTCGCGAGAAGCGCCTTCGAAAGAATCGGAGTTTTCGTTGCCGCCGCTGGTGGAGGGTGCTTCGTCGTCGGTTCGGGGACGCTTGGGTGTCCTGGGATTGGTGGTGTCGGTCATGGTGTGCGTAGTTATGGTTGAAGGTTGACGTTGAAGGTTGAACACAAGCCGTTCAGACGTCGCTCAGCCGTCGGCCTCACGAACAAAGGCGAGTGGCGTTGTGAAACAACTTGAACGGCCCGGTGGCATAGACGCCAGGGGAAGTCCCCGGGCCGGTGAACTTGGACTATGGAGCGGGGTCGGAATTGCAATGAACGATTGCTGGAACTACTACTCCGCGGTACATGAGATCACGCCGTTAAGGAGAGCGTAGCGGTTTGCATATATCACGAACGCCAAAATCCCGTTCCTACGTTGACAGGGTACTAAACGACCATCTAATTGGTTCCATTGCAGTGAACCGCACGAAATGATGATGATGACCAATGCGGCTGCAGCACCGTTCGCTATGTCCCTGCCAGTGGAAAGATGTCATCGGAATTAATTTTTATATGTATGTCATCTCGGCGAACGATACCTTCGTGCCCCGGAGACCAAAATAGAGTTCGTGTTGGGAGTGTAACAGAAACCGTTGTCCATGCGGGTCCCGCAGGTAGAGAGCTGGTTGCAGGGACCGCCGCATCTGCCATCGCTGCAGAATGCGACATTGTTCGTGGCGGCGAGGCAGTTCGTGCCCGGAGCGGCAAGGCAAGTGGCCCCGCCGGTGTACACAGTGCACTCCCCGCCACAAACATCGAAGGAGCGGGTGTTGCAGTAGGTGACCGTGGTGTCCTGGGTGGAGCGGGAAACGAGCGGGTTGATCGGCTCGCCGATAAAGGTCAGCTTGGCGTCGGTGTTGGCGATCCAATGCAACATCTGCTCATGGGACACGATGTATGTCGCAGGCTGCATGATTACACGGTGAGGAGTTCCATACTAGTCACAACATACAGAGGTGTGCATACCCCGTCCGCGACGATGGCGGCAGCCTCGCCGACACTGGGCTGTAGACATGTGCTGTACGTTAGCGGACGCCGTGGGCGGCGAGGATTTACGCATAACTCACTGCAGCGAGCGGCTTGGTCACACCAAGGCCGGCAAGGGCAAGTACGAAGAGAGAAAGACGGGAGATATTTTGCGAGGTCGGCATGGGAAAGATACAACCGGTCAGAAAGATGAATGCTGGGAGGAGGTCGGGGTATTGCCTGGGTCGGATTGAGAGCACGACTCTCGTCTTTTATACATGCCCAGGTTCGTCAACATCTAAAATGGCCATTATCATGCGTGAATGATGCGTCAGTCATAGGCGTCACATTTGACACCGAGCAGCGCTCGAGTGCAGAAAATGCGTCCTGTAAGAGCAAGGTGTTTACCCCAATGGTCACCTATCAAGCCACAACGGTTCTTCAAAGGTTTATGTACATCTCATCTGGACATTGTTCTACGTAACACCAGTCAGATGGTCCTAGTCTGCAGGTCAGATGGTTAACGTTACCTGCCGTATCGGCCCCTAATGTGCTGTTCGCCTCCGGGATACGAATGCTGGCTTCCAGCCATGTCAAAATGCCCTTCGGCCACAACTTCTAGCGTTTCGAAAGCCGAACTAGACCGGACCTTCTTCATTCCTGCACCATCGCCAAACTGCCGACGGTCAATATACAGTTTACCACTCTTTTCATTGACCCAACTGGAGTAGCCGGACTGCAATTTGCTGGTTGGATATGTGAGAGGTCCCCGACAGGTACGTCACATTTTCTGATGCCCGTTTGATGCGGCCGAGACTCCCTAGACGCGTCCGGAAGTACATCAGACCCGGCTATGTTCTGAAAGGGACATACAAATTCTAGAGGGGTATGCGAAGCCCAGGACGTTATCGTGCCCCTCTTTCTTCATGCTGATAATGGCTGCCTATAGACAGTCCGGAGGACGGAGCGAAGATTTTGCGCTTTTTAGAACGTGCTCAAGGAAACATTATAACCGGGGCATAATATCTCAGTCAAAAGCGCGCGAAAGAACAACCAGGGCGGGCTCACCTTGTGCTTACATCTGTGGAAAATCGGACGTCGGGATGACTGTCGCTTTCGGTATGCCCCACGTCGAGGCCGCACATAGTCCATTTGGGGCTTCATTGGCGGGATAAAGCCAGGTGGCGGCAACAAATCAGACAGGAGCGAACTGAAGGACGTACCAATTGGCACCTGCGATTCGAGTACATCGATCCGACCCACCCCGATGAAGGCTACAGGTCCCTTTCAGTGCAGTCTTCGTTACCGGCCTCGGTGGACGCTGTTTCGTGCTTCGTCATCAGCTCGTGGAAGCTTAACGTTCTAGTAGGATAAGAGACAACCTCAGCCTGCCTGTGCACTGCTGGCAAGCGTCTTTGATCGGAGCCTCGTAACCGGGTCCTGGGCTGACGCCAGCGACGACTCGTCTGCATCGCGGTTCGAAGCGGTAGAAGTATCTTCGGACTCAGTTCTGGCACTTTTAACAGGTCTCTATTTAGTTTCTGACATGGTAGGTAATGGAGAGAGGAATCAGAACGCAGGCCGAGGCTGGTATGACTAGAGACAAGACCCACGCACCACGACAATTGCAAGTTGCAAGTTCCTCCCGCAGCACCCAACAGCACCTAAAATCGGCGGCTTGAGCCGGCCTGAGACTCTTGCGAGGATTATGACGGCGGCCGGAGTAATGAATCTCCCTTGAGATCGAAGATCGAAGCAAGATTGAGACCAGCACTGCTAGTCGCCCTCTGTATATTCACCACGGTGACATCTCAATGTTTCCATCTAGTATACTACCTGTACAACACACGAAGACTCCGGCGGAGCGCGTCGGTTTAGTCACCTAGTATGGCATGTGCATATGCGTTCAAGTGAACGTCGAATTCCCATCCCACGCCGCCGGGATACCAAACCGCCGTCTTATCGGTTCTATTGCATTGAACGCATTGATTGGACCATGCTCGAGATGTCCCTGGAAAGGTCTGGCATCATGTTCGCCAAGTGTCCTCTCGACAGATGGTGCTTACCTTCGTCATTGATCCGGGCATACCAAAAGGGAGCTCGTTCCGGGGCGTGGCAGAAGCCATCGCTCAGGCGCGTACTGCAATTGGAAAGGTCGTTGCAGGGAATGTGGCATCCGGCATTGCTGCAGAACCCCATGTTGATCGTGGCGGCGAGGCAATTCGTGTCTGGGGCTCTGACGCACAACGTCCCGCCGGTATACACAGTGCACGGCCCACTGCAAGTATTTGTGGTGACGTTGACGTTGCTGCAGAAGGTGATGATGGTGTTTTGGGCAGAACGGGGAGCGCGCGGGTTGGGAGGCCAGCCGATGAAGGTCAACTCGGCGTCGGTGTTCGTGATCCAGTGCATCATCTGCTTGTGGGACATGAGATATGGATATGTCGCGTGCTGCGCGATATGACGTGAGCGGTTCTAAAATCTAAACAAACGTAAATCTCTGAGTATACCTCATCTGCAGCGACGATCGCAGCTTCGTCCTCGCTGGACTGTACATATTGTTAGCTAAGATCTACCATATCATCGCGGTGGATTTATGCAGTACTCACTAAAGCAAGCGGCTTGGCCATACCCGCGCCGGAAAGTGTAAGGAGGACGAGGGCAACGCTGTAGAGGCTTTCCGACAGCTGCATGGTAGAGATATGGCCCGTTAGAGAGGTTAGCCTGAGCGGAGATCAGGTCCGGGAGACCACGACTCGGGGTTGCGCTAGAGACGAGAGACGAGAGCACGGCTCTCGTCTTTTAATACACCCCTCGATGCAAAAATTCGTCAAAATGTAGTATTTCCACTATTATGCCTCATTCACGATTGCCACCCCCGATACCGGCCGGCCCATCGTTCGAGTGCAGAAGACTTGTCCTGCAAGAGTAAGCCATGAACCTCATAGAATTCAACCGCAGTTCCTTCAGTGTCTTGCATTCCCGTTTTGACAACCTTGTACGTACCGCAAGTCAGATGTTCTCGGTTCGCAGGTCAGATGTTAACCTTACAGCCTGAGGCTGCATCGAATATCCTATTTGAACCTCTAGTTCCTGGATATGGACGTTGGCTCTCACCAGACTGCAAAGCCCAAGAAGACGTGATCGGGCACCATAGGCAAACTGGGCGAGGATTTTGCGGTGTTGAGAACACTTTCGAGGGAGCGTTTTAACTGGGCCGTACGATTTCAGCCAAAGGCGTGAGCGAGAGGGCCAACTTCCAGGGCGGGCTCACCTTGTGCGTACATACGTCTGCGAAAATCGGGTTGCGGCGATGGCCGCGGTCGCTTTGGGAGTGCACCAGGTCCACGGTGACGCCGAGTCTCTCGGCGCATCCGATGCGATTTGGGGGTTTGATGAGGAACACAGTCAAATGGTGGCAACAAGCTGGACTGGAGCGGACAGTAAGCTGCGTTCGAACGTAATACATAGATACGACCTGACTCACTGGCACTGCCAGCACACCCAATGCCAAACGCGACACGTGTCCCTCTCGGCGGGGTCTTCGTTACCGCCCTCAGCGGACGCCGCTGCTTCGTCAATTCATGGAAAGCTCAATGCTCGGCCTGTGTGTGGGGGTGGGTAAAGCTAGTGTCCGAGCCTATGCAGTGGTAATGGCTGAAGACGTTGAAGGCACAAGACGTTCGAACTTCGAACGTCGCTTAGCCGCCTTCGGTGAATGTTTAGACGCTTGGACTCGAATTCCTCGGGCCGGTGTACCGAGGGCTCTTGGGCTCGAAGAGGGGCACCGCCCGAATCGCACTTGAGCCCTACTTGAGCTTGACCATCGCTGCTTGATATATTCATGCTCATTCACACTTGTGACATCTCAATATCCTCTCTACGCTACTCGTACATAAGATGACACCATAAAGAACAGCGTATCGATTTGGTGTCTCATGAATGCCAAATTCCCATTCCGAGTCTATGCCGCCATCCCAGTGGGTACCAGACGACCTCTTGTCCACTCTATTGCACTACACGCAATGGTTTAAGCGACGCTTTACATGTATCTGTAGAGACCAAGCGTCATGTTGGCATTCGAAGACTCATCTCGGTGGACGTTACCTCCATCAGGACGTGCATACCAAAATGGCCTCCGTTCCGGGAGTGTAGCAAAAGCCGTCGGCCAGGAGAGTTCCGCAGGTGGCAAAGTCATGGCAGTGATTGACGCATCCAGCGGTGTCGCAGAACCCGACGTTGGTCGTGGAGGCGAGGCAGTTTGTGTCTGGGGCATTGAGGCACTGAGGCCCGCCATTATACACAGTACACGGTCCGTCACACGTATTTGTGGTGGCGTTGAAGGTACTACAGAAGCTGAGCATAGTGGTCCGGGCGGAGCGGGGAGCGAGCGGGTTTATCGGCTGGCCGATGAAGGTCAACTCGGCGTCTGTGGTCGCGATCCAGTGCATCATCTGCTTGTGGGACATGAAATGCCTCGTAGGCTGCGTGATACATGGTGAGCGTTCTCAAGTAGGAACGGAAGTAATTTGTTGAACATACCTTGTCTGTGGCGATGATCGCGGCGTCATCCACGCTGGACTGTAAATACATTAGCTGAGATCGACAGCACCACAAAGTATTCATGCAGTACTCACCACAGCAAGTGGCTTGGTCATGCCAGCCCCGGAAAGTGCGAGGACGAAGATAAAAAGGCTGGAGGGGTATTGTGAGAGGTGCATGATAGGGCTACGGCTCGTCAGTGAGGCTGGTGCGGAGGTCAGGTCGAGATTGCGAGTTGCCCTGGGTCAGACGAGGGCAGGGCTCTCGCCTTTAATACACCCGTCGATGTATGGATTCGTGAACGGCTAAAATTCATCATGCCTCAGTCACGAGTGCCAATTTCGACACTCACCGGCGTTCAAGGGGACAAGACGTGTCCTGCGAGAGGAATGCATGAGCCCGTACGGTCACTTGATCGGACCACGACGGTTCTTTTGGTGCTTCAAATCCCGTCTGAACTCCACTCCTGTACGTACCGTCGGTCAGATGGTTTCAGTCTGCAA
Organism: Ganoderma lingzhi; assembly: GCA_026283605.1. Taxonomy (NCBI): domain Eukaryota; kingdom Fungi; phylum Basidiomycota; class Agaricomycetes; order Polyporales; family Polyporaceae; genus Ganoderma; species Ganoderma lingzhi. Next base: position 425,102 of record JAPJYM010000021.1, on the reverse strand, counting down.
GCGAAACGTTAACCTTACCTGTCGCATCGGATAGCCTCTTGTTTGAACTCGTGGTTCCCGAATACGGACCTTGGCCACCAGTGAGTACCTCAAAATGCACTCCAGCATTTTTGCAGCCGAGGAGTCGACGGACCTGATTCGTGCACAGTCAATAAAACGTTCGAGCCGGCCTTGCAACTGCAACGGGGTCAAACTAATTCAGTGAAAGCATGAGTGAGAGAATTAATCAACAGTGTACTTATACGTAAACTCACATTGTGCGTACATCGATGGAGGGGCTAAGCCAGCCTTCGCTCTCAGCATGCCTTCATGCCGAGTTCGTCGCGTTCGGAACGCGACGGCCCTTTCTCAGATTCTTGGTTAGCGTCTTTGATATTGTCGGCTCGCAGACGCTTAGATGTAGGCCAGGAGTGGGTAGTGTCAGTCGTGGTGGCCACAGTGATGGCTGAAGACAAGGTCGTTCAGAGTCGCTCGCCGTTGTCACTTAGACGCCTGAACTAGCCGGGCCGGTGAGCGCGAATCTCTTGAGGAGCAAACGAAATGCAACCAGGCTTGCAGCAGCATCCAGCAAATATTGAGACCGTTGTTGGCCATGGGCCCCCTCCTGGATATTCCGACACAAATTCACAACGGTCGTAGGTCAATTTCGCCATCGTATACACCATTTATACATGATATTCCACACAAAGGAGCGCGCATCCGTATACCACGAACACCAAATTTCCAGTCACACGCCGACAGGTACCAAAACAACCATCATCTCCGAGTCGACTCTACCGCACTGCGCGCGATGGCTGCCGCAGCGCCCGTCGTGTTCCTAGCAGAAGTCTCAGCGTCATGTACGCAAGAGCCATCTCAGCGCGGGCGGGCGGACGATACCTTCGTCAAGCGGTGGACACCAAGATGGACTGCGTGTTGGGAGTCCAGCAGAACCCGTCCTCCAGCTGTAGGATGCACCCGGTGAGGAAGGTGCAGTCGCCCGTGCATCCGGGCTTGTCGCAGAATCCGATGTCGTTCGTCGCGGACAGGCAGTTCGTGTCCGGCGCGGCGAGGCAGGTCGTCCCGCCGTTGTACACCGTGCACGGCGAGCTGCAGACGTTGCCGTCGCGAGTGGTGCAGTACACGACCGTGGTGTCCTGCGCGGAGCGCGGGGCGAGCGGGTCAGTGGGAGGTTTGCCGATGAAGGTCAGCTCGGCGTCGGTGTTGGCGAGCCAGTGCATCATCTGCTCGGGGGATACGATGTACGACGCGGGCTTTGTGGGAGTCCATGAGTAGGTCACAAGGGCGAGTACAATGAGGGTACTACGCATACCTTGTCGGCAGCGCCAGTCGCAGTTTCGTTCGTGCCGGGCTGTAGGTACGTTAGCTGAGGTGCACGGCAAGGATAGGCTATGCATAGCTACTCACTGTAGTAACCGGCGTGGAAATGCCCGCATTGGCCAGAGCCAGTATGAAGAGGGCCAGGCCAGAGAAAGTGTATGAGAGCTGCATGGTAGAGCTAAGACTCGATGAGGAGGTCGGATTGAGAGAACGAGCTGTCCCGGGTCGAGGTGAGGGCACGATGCTCACGTTTTATACCCCATCGAGGCATAAATATGTCCAATGCCCTTCGCTCATCGTTCAGTCACAGATACTGCGTCCGACTGGCTGGCAGCCGAATGCACAAGGCGTATCCTGTCGGCCCAAAAGAAGAAACCCAATGGTCATCTCATCAAACGACCATAGTTCTTGCTCCGATGGTTCGCGTCCCGTCTGTATATCCCTGGGTGCCATCTGTCAGAGAGCCATAGTCGGCAACTCGAATGCTCACCTTGAAGGCACCACTGGAGCGTCCTGTCCCTGGCCACGGTTCCCGAATCAAGACATTGACTCCCAAAACCATAATACTCTTACTCTGGCAACGTATGTGGAAGCCGGACCCAAACATGTGTTGATAATCGGATGCTTTTCCGGCTTCGAGCCCCTGGTAAACTTCCAGCGGTCTATGTATAGATTGCCGACGGTGCCTTTCCATTCACCTAGGTGGGAGATGCCGAGTCGCTGCATCCCAGATGATTGGTCGTCTGCATCATTCGCAAGGTCTTGAGATCTTTCTCGACGGCGAGCAAGACTTCCAGGACAAGGACCTGGACATCTAGAAGAGACTAGAACTACAGAATTCTGAAAGATTCAGAGATGCCCCTCACCGACACACACGTTCTGGAGAACTTGGTGAGGCCTCAGGTGACGTTACTGGCCCGCTCTATCTTCACATTGCCGACGCGATACGGCCGAGGACGTGATTTGGGGTGGTGGACGGGAGAAATATACGCCTACAAAAACGTATTCAATGAATACTTTAACTAATGCGTTCATGATTTCGAAAAAAAAATAGAGGGGCAACAGCTCACCTTGTGAAAACTCCGCAGGGCTCGTGTCGGAGGAGAAAAGTAGGTAACGATCCTTCCGCAAAGGTACGGTATACGCACATTGCGACAGACCTATATGGCCGGACGGAAACACGGCATATGATTGACTGTATCATAAACAACATTGAATCAAATGGTGAGGATAGAGTACGGCCAGCTAGCGGTGCTAAGCACAGGAGCAAATTGAGACACGTACCAGAATGTTAAGATACGGCAGGTGTGATTCCGCCACTTCCCTCGGTGAATAGCCCCCCCGACCACTGGCGTGCTCGACCTCGACCTCCTCCAAACCGATAAGACGCATTATATCCAAGAGTGAATTGTGGCTTGTTCATCGTGCTCTAAAGCATATGGTGCGCGATCGTTGCGTTGTCGGTGCAGGAGAGCGGAGGAGCCATGACCTTCGGGAGCTTGTGGGGGCGTTACATCAATACTTTTGACTATCTTCGAGCCAAATAAACAGCAAGCGAGTAGTATGGGGAGAGTTAGAGGTGAAGTCAGTAGCATGCGAAGTAGGGCGAAGCAAGTTGGTTGGCCCGATGGCCGGGGCGCTTATTGTGAGCCGATCGGCGTTTATTGCGGCGCTAAGACAGACAGCTCTCTCTCTCATACTTACATAACTTACACGGTACAGTACTAACTTGGTACTAACACGGTTACTAACACTAGTACTGTCACTGATACAGCCACGGTTGTTCGACGTTCATGACGTTCACCGTCGAGCACTCCATTGAACGACTCTGGCCTCCTGTACACCTAGCTCTGTCAAGCAGGACGACCACTGCGATATGCCGTCCACCAACCGACAATGCCAGTGTACGCATACAATATTAATCAATCTAGCGCCTTGGTGACTCACTGAGCCCGTGGTACTAGGCATTCAAGTGCATGGGTGTTTTCAACTTCTGGCAGCATTGAGTTTAGCCTGTACGTTTCGAACCAGTCCGTGGCGTTTTCGCTCTTGAAAGAGAGCTCTCCACATTGCGCGCTGTTGGTCGCTGATGTATGACGACGTCCGGATGGCCATCACGCGAAGCTCTGGTCCGTGTCACCGTTATCGTCATCCGCCTGCCATTCTCTGCCTCCTCCGTTACCATGGCCGCACAAGAAATGTGGACGTTCTCAGCCCCCGCTTTAAGGTCCTACCTGGCGCGATAACGCTGAGGTTGCTCGCCCCTGCGCGCCATCCGACCTTGCATGCCTTCCGTCGACTGGTCTACGTTCGGCTTTCTCTCCTAGTCGCCGCCAACATTCGGTCTGGAGAGATGGGTTTTCCGCACTCCCAGTAAGTGGTTGTCGACTAAATTTCCGCATTCCATGCCTGATCAACTCCCCGAACATAGCACCGGTCGGGACTTCACCATGGCTTCCGCGTTTGGTGAGCACACCGACTCCTTAGACTGAGCACCGCTAGCCCCGAAGTAACCATGACTTCGTAGTGTGGCTTTTGTTCGAATACTTCCTCACCTTGGACCAGGAGGTCGAGTTGTTTTGGGGCCAAAGGTTGACGGCCGCGTCCGTTCTTTTCATCTCGAATCGCTACCTTCCTCTGTTGTGCTCCGCTTGGTGGACTCCCTGGTGGAGATACACATCGTCTTTCGAGGTAAGTGCTACTATCTGTGCGCGGGCGCCAGCCTACACCGTGTTCATCGAATCTCCAGACGTACGTCCTACTGGCGGTCTGGCGGTGCATGAACGAGGCGCTTACCCTAGGAATTCAGATGTGTCATGCAGATGCTGGTTGGGGGCATTGGGGAATACCTCCTTTTCGTCCCAGTTGCAGGTAAGTACGATGTGTCATAATGGCATCAAAGTCGAAGATGGGCCCTGCTGACGCGCGGCGCATTCATCAGCCTTCTCTGCGATGCGGGCATATGCCTTGGCTGGAAGCTTCAAGCGCACCTGGGGAATCTTCGTGTTCCTCCTTTCCACATCGCCAGCCATAATGGCGCTGGTAAGTCCTAAGTCCGGAGGTCGTGATGCCAGGGGAAAAACAGTTCCTGACTTTATGTAGGTTTTAGCCCCGTGGGTTCGCTTCTTTCCCCATCCCGACGAGGGATGCAAAGTCATGTACGAGGCCCCGATATTGCTCTCGAGTATGTAAGTACCACAAGCCCGTTCGGAGCGTCGCCCCGCGCTAATGTCTGATGCAGAGGTATGCCGTTGCCGCAACCTCCGCCCTAACAAACCTGCTCATCAAAACTCACGCCTAATGCCAGGGATTGTCAGCACCCGGTTTTTCCTAGTCCTGGCTGACCTTTTCGTCCTGTGCATAACGTGGTCGGCGACGTACAGACACAGACGGAAGGCCTACGCCGGCCAACCCCGCATATCTGACATCCTTTTTCGAGATGGTAAGCACGATACTAGCCGAATTCTAGTGATGTACTCGCGGCTGAGGCCACTACAGGAACAATATACTTTGTGTTCGTGCCATAATTCGCCATGGGTTACGACCTCATCTCACGCAGTTCTAGGGCCCAGCTGCTCCTCAATACGTTCTACCTCATCTCCATCCTCCTCCCGGTAGGCGTCTGGTCACTTGCCCTTCGGAGTCCGGAGTTCGGTGACGCTAATTGCTCACTGTACTGTCGTCCATCCGCCAGCCCGAGGTATTCGATGCTCAAGATCTGAACAGCATCGCGTCGGTGTATGTCCAACCGTGCGTCGTGCTTCCTGCCTCTCCTGCGTACTTACACAGAGGTTTCCGCTTACAACTGCGCCTTTAGAGCGACGTCGATCCTCGTAACGCACTTCTTGCTCGACCTCCGGCAGGCGAGCCGGAGGACGACGTACCTGCCTGCCACCAACACGGAAAACTGGGAAAAGGTGATGGGCTCGCTCGTGCTTGTAGAACTGGAGCTCGAGGAGGACTGTGATGCGCTCGTGCGGCATGTGCGGACGCCATAACGGCGCGCGGCTGGGCCGGCAGAGGAAAAGTGCTGGTGGACCGGTTGGTCGCCCGCCTACTGGGTCCTGCGCGTGGGGCGCGCGACGCTACAACGTTTGGGCACTTTGCCGGCACGTTTTTTTTTCAGTGTTCACTCAGAGACGTCGTGAGGCGGAGAACACGCTCGAAGCGCGAGCATTAGGGCAGAAGGATATCTGAGCATGTGCATCAGCAAAAGTGCATCCGGCTGGACGGCTCCTTGGCGGCTCCCGAGCTTCCTGAGGCTTCCTGATACGCGTGACAGGAGCTCTCAGAACCCTCAGACCCTCAGACTGCTAGCAGTCTGACGGCCTGAGGTCCTGAGATTGCCTTTCCAGGTACTCAGGGTCGTCCAGGAGCCGCCCAGGAAGAGGTACTTTTGCTGATGTGAGTAGTTGTCATTTCGAGCGTTGTAATACTTGTACACAAGACAGCCTGGTAGACATCGAGGGCAGAACAGTACGTTTGTTGTGAGCAGTGAGGGAGAAGTCCGCGGCACCATGAGCGTCGCGGGCCATTCTCGGGCCATTTGTACGTGCGTATCCCTGTGAAGAAGTCGAGGTCAGTGACCGCATCTCGTAGGCGAAAACGCCACCCGGCACAGAAAAACGCGCACTCAATCTATCTCGAGGCCGAATACTCGACGAGCTCATCCGACAACGGGGTTCTCGTGGAAGTACCCCATGAGATCCACGTCGTTCTTCATGGTCGGGCTGTGGTTCACGCGCTGGTTCAACACGTAGGCTAGAACAAGGGTAGGCGAAGCGTGGTAAGTTAAACGCAACATTGAATACTGAAAGAAACAACGACCGAAGACCTCACCGGGTCCGTAGTCTGAACCATCGCAAGTCGAAGGATGTAGCCCAAGCCTCTGGGACACGGTCGAGTCCGGGGTGCGTCCCGGATCCGCCAGTCCGAAACATAAGTAGCAGAATTCGCAATCACATCCATTATTCAATCATCGGGTTCGCCCACCGCGCAATCCACCACCTACACATATCCTTCCTCACTCCTAGTTGCTCTCGATCAAGACCGCCACCGGACACCTCCAGTGAGCCACGCCATCCGTTTTCCACCTCGCGTTCTTCAGCAGCTAGTCCAGCGCGTCGTGCCTCTGATATGAAGTAGCCGCAAACATGAGGAGGCGTGTATTTTCCTGCCGCGATGTAGGCGCGAGCCGACGGAGTCTTTCGAAGGAGGGATAGCAGCGATTGCAGGAGTACGTCATGTGATCGGTCGAAATGCAGTAAGTCGGACATGATAACCACATCGAAGGCGTCGAAGGAGCCGGTCGTTTGCCGCTTCGAGATATCTCTAAAGCATACATTCTGTTAGCTTCAGCTACCCAAATGTTCCACTGACTCACAAAAGGCGGCCGACTTCCTGCCCCCATTCGTATCCAGTTGAGTGAACAGAGCGGGCATCATTGTAATGCGGTCTGTTACGTTCCACGTTCGCGGTAAGGTTCCCGATGATAGTAGGATCCGGATAATCTGTAATGACTACCAATTCTGGTGGGTTAGGCAATGTCGCCGACAGGAGCGACGGCAGAGCACAGCCAGCACCAAGCTCGACAACTACAATGATGTTAGTAAACCATACATACAAAGAGCAAAATCCAGAACGGTGGTACCTGTTTTCCCCTCCAGGGCAATCACGCCACGCTCTATGAGTTCTGCGAGCAGTAATGATGGAGAGAAAAGATGATCTGCCAGGAGGGTGTTGGCCTAGTACAACGGTTGGTATATGGAGATGACGGCTGATAGAGTGTAGGGCGAAATAAACGGCAACTTACTTTGCCTTCCTGTATAACAGTTAGCAAAAGCATCCTAGATGTGATTGAACGATAAGCTCACTTGCATACCTTTGGCGCGACGGTTAAGGTCAGCGATCCATATCGGATCGTCCCATCGTCAGGCGGCGCGTCGCCGAACAGTGCGGCAGAATCGCTCAGGAAGTCATCCATATCTGACATGGGTATAAACGACGGCGAGTTCCTTGTATGTTGAAGGGTCTCTTAGCGTTGAGAGTCGGGAAGATGAGAGCGGAAAGAAAGTTAAACCTTCCGTTTTCGGAAGCCTCATAAGATTTGTTTGGATCAGAGGCTGTTGCCAAACAAATGACCTAATTTGGGCGTCCAGTGCCACGGCCCGCGGTCGAGTCCAGGTCGAGGTCGTCGTCAGCTTCGACGAGGACGCATGTTCTCCCCATCTTCCTTTGCTCTATCTTCATTCGTCTTGAATATCTTCATGCCTCATGTACGCCCACAGCACTAGGTCCCACATCCCTCAGCCACCCCACAGCGCAGGCACGCCGTACAAAGGTCTGCGCGCCGCCATCGACCCCAACCAAATCCCTTCACCGATCGACACAATAGAGGCTGACCAGGAGAGATGGGATGATCAGGCGTACATGACCCTGCCGGGGAAGCATCCACCGCTCTCCACGACCGACTTTGTCGCCATGGACCAAGGTACGTGCAATGTCGAGCTTCGGCTTCCCATCTGTAGAAAAGCTTTGAACTACCATACTTACACAGGTAATGCTTCCCCGCGATATGTCCGCATGTCTACATGGAATATTCCTAGCAACTCCAGACTAGCGTCTGACTGCGAGGTCCCAATCGCGGCAATAATCCATCCATTCGCAGACCAGGATCCTAGAGAGGAACCGGTGCCCCTGGTAGACACAGGAGACGTCGGTCCTGCACGGTGCGAGAAGTGTAGAGGGTACGTGAATCCATGGTGCACATGGGCGGCGAACGGGGCAAGGTGGAAGTGCAACCTATGCGGCCACGAGACAGAAGGTGTGCCAGATCCCGTCCGTGCTCCTCGCCTGCCATAAACCCCCTGATCCCGAGGGTGCGCATGCGTACAGTGACCCCGGAGTACTTCTGCAACCTCGACGCGAATATGCTGCGGCTTGACTACCTCCAGCGACCCGAGCTCAACAAGGGCACTGTCGACTTCGCTGTCCCTGAGGAGTATTGGGCACCACATCCCCCTCCGTCTATCCGCCCTCTCTACCACTCTATGCTGCCTGAACCGAACACCAGCCGCCGAATACCTGTGCCTATGGACTTCGTCTTTGCTTTCGACGTCTCCCAGGAAGCCGTTCGCATGGGGTTCCTACAGACGGCCTGCAACGCGCTCATAGAGCTGCTCTACGGACGTGATCATACCATCTCGCCATGCTTTCCTCCATCAAATCGCATTGCTATCCTCGCTTTCGATCGGACAGTACAGTTCTACAACCTCTCTGTACGCCTATCTCCAAGTCATACACGCAATTTGCGAATAACAAAACCCCTGCTAGACAGACGTAGACGGTCAGCCACCGATGCTGGTGGTTCCCGACGTGGACGACGTGTTTTTGCCAGCCACGTCCGGCCTATTCGTCAACCCCGCAGAGCGCAGGTACGTGTGATGGTCCTCGCTTTGCCGAACTCGCGAATAACGTGTCGCCAGGGATGCCATTACCAACCTTCTCACCGCTTTGCCGTCACGGCACGAACAAACCTTCGAAACCAAAGCTGCCCTCGGCTCTGCACTATCCGCATGCCTCGCAGCTCTGGTGCGCTTCTTCGTGTGTGGCATCAGCTTACCCATGCTGATTTATTTGCAGGCCGGTCGGGGTGGCCAGGTCGTGACGTTCGCCGCTACCCTACCCACGATAGGTGTCGGTTTCCTACAACCGCTAGTGGACGAGGCCGCTCTATACGGCACCGAAAAGGAACGAACCCTGTTTGAGTCACGCGAGGAGGCGTGGAAGGACTTGGGCGAGCAGTGCGCCGCAGAGGGCATTGGCGTGAACATGTTCCTGGGCATGAGTCGGGCAATAGACATCGCGTCGATAGGTGAGACGTTTCCGTCTGCAGAGGGGGTCAAGATCTGACGTCATCATACCTCAGGCTTGGCCTCGTCGCTGAGCGGCGGGGAGATGTACTTTCACCCAAAGTTCGACCCTGGTCGGGATGGTCATGTCTTGGCTTCGCAGTTTAGGCGGCTGATCTCCCGTACGACCGTCTACTCGTGCTCGATGCGGGTGCGAACCTCCGTCGGTTAGCCAATCCTCCAGTATGTGTGTCCGATCACTGACGATCATGCCTTGGCTCGCAGGTCTCCGCGTCGCGACGCAGTACGGCAACTTCTACGAAAGCCCCGCATCTGACATGGAGTTCGGCACGGTCGACGCGGACAAGGCGATCTGCGTGACATTCGAGCACGCCAGCAGACTAGACGACCGGCAGTACGCCTTCATTCAGTCCGCTATCCTCTACACGACTGTCACGGGCGAGCGGCGCGTGCGAGTGCATAACCTCGCGTTGCGCGTGGTTAGCCTCGCCGGGAACGTGTTCCAGTTTGCCGACATGGATGCCGCTGTGTCGTACATGGTTCGAGAAGGTCAGAAGGACGTTCATTCAGTGCAATTCAACTGGCCCACTGAACTATTCCTGGTGGCTAGCGGTCTCTAAGCTGCCCTCTACGCGGGTTTCCCAGATTCACGAAGCGCTAACCGAGAGATGCGCACTGATCCTGTATGCTTACCGGAAGTTCTGCGCGGCTGCAGCAGCCCCGACCCAGGTGCGTGGTGCCCGCCCGTTTCCAAGCTACCTGCGTCTGACTAGACATGCGTTCTTTCCAGCTCATTCTCCCGGAAGCCTTCCGGGCACTCCCTCTCTACATACTCGCCATGATGAAGGCCAAGCCCTTGAAAGGTCCGTGGTTCCAAGTGTGCCGCTCATTAAGTGACATCGTACTGAAAGTCACCTTAGGTCGGAACGTCACTGCTGACGTGCGGAATTACCACGCGCACAAACTCTCGGCCATGGGCGTGCGGAGCATCATGCACCATCTCTACCCCCGGATGCTCGCGCTCCACGATTTGGACGATACGATTGCGCTGCTGGATGCGAATGGTCGGATCCAGCTACCGTCGCTCATGCGCGACAGCCACCTCTTCATGGAGTCGCATGGAGTGTATCTCATCGGTAGGTGACTCGACGGGTCTTTACCGGCCTGGGTTGACCGAGTAATGCAGACAACGAGGACGTGATGATGCTGTGGATCGGATTGAGCGCATCTCCACAAGTGCTCAAAGATCTCCTTGACGTCGACGACGCGTTGAACGTCGACCCGCGGCTTGTATGCGTGTTCACCGAATTAATGTTTACGTCGTCGGAGACTGACCGTGAGCTGTGCAGACATACCTCCCCCGTTTGCAGACCCGCCTATCCACGCAGGCGCGAAACGTCCTGGCGCAACGTTTCGCCCAGAGGGGGTACACTCCGCGGTTCGTGGTGACGCGCCAAAATATGGACGGCAGCGAGATCGAGTTCAGCGACATGCTCGTCGAAGACCAGAACAACGCGGCGATGTCGTATCTTGATTGTGCGTCGTATTCGTGTGCCTTCTCAGTTCTACTGGTTTTAGAAGTTGACTCGTTTCGTAGACCTGTGCTTGGTCCATAAACAGATACACTCGGCGGTAGGTCCAGACTTCTTGTGGCACCAACGTTCCCGGATACTGACAGCCTGCGATTGTTAGCTCACGACGGGAGCCTCGATAGCCAGTGGTGGTGGATTCAGATCTATGCCTTGGTGATGGGTGCGGGGCGCGGCGACGTGGCTTCTTGGGGTACATTGAATAAGATATCATGTTTGGGACCTTCCAGTCAATTTATCTTCGGCGGCGTGGCGGGAGCTGAGGAAAGAGCCTGAGTATCAGCGGCGCTCTTTTCAAAAGCAGACGTCTAAGTCTTCTTATTGACTGATGCCGCGCTCACCCCCGCGTGCATTGCCTGTCGGCGGTTACTCATGGGCGGGTGTCACTGTTGGAGCTGAAATGAGGACTAGGAGCTCGCACTGGGTACAGAACGGGCAGCCGGGGCATTCAACGACGCCGCGCTGGGTCTGAGCGGGGAGGCGATGTTCCTGGACGATGCGATGCGTTCCTGCACATTCATATAGCTATTCGCCCGTGCATACGCCATAAACGAGACAGGTTATTCGGACGGAATGAGCCTACTGTAGCTCTGCTCCCTCATCGACCTGTCACCTCGCGTACAGGATATTGCGCCCGTCACGGTGCACATCTGCCGCAATGGTCGCTACCGACCGTTATAGCTTCAACCGTCTTACGCACGTCGTCCGCTATCACCTCACTTGCCACCCTTTTTGTAAGGTTACGTAGTTGTAGTATCTACGTAACCGACATCGTACACTCCTAGTCTAGAGAAACAAAATCACCGTTCCGGACTGTCCTGCCAGTGGAGTCAGTGCATGCCGAGATGCTGTCGGAGCGGCGGCCCGGGAGTGGTCGATCTTGGATGCGACCACTTATACTAATAGCAAGACCGACATCACTGCCCCCATCTCCCTGAATATTCACACACACAACTGTGTCGCCATCGCATACACCATTTATCCATGAGATCCCACACACACAAAGGAGAGTACATCGGTTTCCAAATGTCGCAAACACCAAATCTCTAGTCCTACGCCAGCAGGACACCAAACGACCATCATCTCGACTCCATTGAACTACGCGCAATGACTGAGGCCGTGTTCATCATGTCCCTGAAGATGATCTCAGCATCGTGTTCGCAAGGGTCATTTCAGCACGGGCGGACGATATGTACCTTCGTCAAGCGGTGGTCACGGAGATAGACTGCGTGTTGGGAGTGTAGCAAAACCCCTCGTCCAGCTGAGCGATGCAGTTTATGAGCGAGGTGCAGTTGCCCTGGCATCCGACTCTGTCACAGAATCCGACGTTGCGGGTGGCGAACAGGCACTGCGTTCCCGCCGCGGCAATGCAAGTCGCCCCGCCGTTGTACACGCGGCATGTGCCCCCACAGACTTCGGCCGTGCGCTTGGTGCAGTAGGTGACTATGGTGTCCTGGTCGGAGCGCGGGAGCAGCGGGTTGATCGGCTTGCCGGTGAAGGTCAACTCGGCGTCGGTGGTCGCGATCCAGTGCATCATCTGCTCGTGGGATACGAGGTACGACGCAGGCTTTGTGGGAGTCCAATTAGCAGGCCTCAAGGGTGAACAGAGGGAGAGCGGCCCCGCGTACCTCGTCCGTAGCGACAGCCGCAGTTCCGTCCGCGCTGGGCTGGAGGTACATTAGCTGAGGTGCGCGACAAGGATATGCATAGTTGCTCACCGCGGCGAGCGGCGTGGTCAGGCCAAGGTTGGCCATGGCCAGTATGTCGGAGAGGGCCGGGCAGAGAAGGTGTACGAGAGCTGCACGGTAGAGCTACTACTTGATGATGAGGTCGGATTGAGAGAACGAGCTGTCCTGGGTCGAGGTGAGAGCACGATGCTCTTGTTATATACCCCCGTCGAGGTACAAATTCATCAAAATACAAGACGTCCTTGGTCATGCCTCGATTGTAAGTTGCACCTCTGTCGCTCGACGGTGTTAGGGTGCCGAAGATGTGCCTCGGAAGAGTAAGGGATGGACGTTGGATGCCTTCTCGCCGAGTTATAACCATGTGTGCTTCGATTGGTTCCGCGTAAAGTCCCGGTGGTCACGCTGTCGACCCACAGGCTCCGCAGAAGGTTAAGAAGCAACCTGAACAACCGGATTGGATGCCGAATAGACAGATCGGATACCTTGTTTCTACATGGGCTCCTAGGTATGAACGTGGACCCGACCGGTGCCGCCGACCTCCGGCGAACCCGAACGGCCACCTGTAATAGAACCCGATTCAGTGCCACAGTACAACAACGAGTTCAAAACCAACCCGAACAGCCGTACGTGGGCTCCTGGGTATGGATGTTTACTTCCCGCGCCGTACCACTGTCCTTCGGCCTTGAGACCCAGTGAGAACCTCTCCCTTTACCTAGCTTTTCAGTCTTTTCCAGTCGAATACATAGCTAGATATCCCTCCGTATTGGGGGGAAAAGACGCGAATGGGTACATATGGACTCCAAACCCCAGTTGTCCACTATCACATTTTGCAATATATTCAAATCGGTTTCCTTCGAAATGAGCCTATTTCCCTCTGTGCGCTGGCCTGAAAAAGACTGGAAAGGTTCGATATCTTCAAAAGAAGCATCGAGTGCGTCGCTCGACGCGTTTATTCGGTACAATGAAATAGCTGTATTGGGGTCCAGAAATAGCTACATAGCCGGGCGTCGCGGGCTCGTCAACAGCTCGCGCGCGGGACTGTACAGGCTTGCGCCCGACCCATCCGTCGCGCGCACACCCATACGTCGCGCGCCTTCCCGCTCGTCCTCCGCGCGCTCCTGCGATCGAGCTCTGCGCGCCCATCACGTGCGGTTCTAATGATGACGACGACGATTAGTTGACGTCATAGGGCGGGTGTCTGCAACTTCACACACCTGTATTACGCGCGAGGCGCGGGCCTGAGAAAAAACAATAGGGACGGAGGAGGTAGAGGGCAGTGTGGGTTGCACAGTAGCGAGATGGTGGGGGGAGGAAAGAAGGTGCATGACGAAGGGCGACCATGTTGGTCCATCTTATATATGCCGGGGACTCCGATGGTGTCGCGTTGGGGGCGGGATCGGGGGACAGTCTAAAATGGACATGTCGGGCGCGCGTTGGGGGCGGGATCGGGGGAGAGCGAAAATGGACATGTCGGGCTGGGGCTAGTGGAGGGGCGGATGGAAGAACTACTAATAGTTACAGGTCGGTATGTTATAGTTAACGTTTAAGCACGCGTCAAGCGCCCGGCGTAGTTGTACAGATTGAGCGAGTTGATATATAAAAGTCATTCAAACTTACAACTATGTACATGAATTCGAAGCGAAATTATATCTATTAAGCGCCGTCAATGGGGCGCAAAAGATGCCAATTGTGAGAATTGGCTCCCAATCACTGGGAATGGGAGGGGTTCTGACTGGGCTTGAGATCTTGAGATTCGAGCGTTATGTTTGAAGCTCAGAAGCTGAGCCCGACCAGGTACCCATAATAGAACCTGATGCAACGTGTGGCGATTTCCGAGCTGCCAATGCTCCTCGGATACGGGTCGGACTGTACCATTGGACAAACTCAATTACCGTAAGTACTCATTCATTGCCAACAGAGGAACCCAGAGGCGTCTTCGTTGAATGCAGTCCAAGAAGCTGGCTGACGCGCTGAGTATAGAGGAGTCTCCACTTGGACGACTAGCACGCAAGTCGGCAGGTTCCCCCGAATATTTGTGTCAACGATACTCACACACCATTTCTCCATCAATCTTCTCAGCTAATTTTTCTCGAGTTCAGCTAAATCATATCACAAAGCGTCCAACTCTAAGTGCTCACTCGTGGAGTGCCCCATCCGCCAGCTCAATAAGCACTGGCAAGCCCCCGGGTCGGCGCCTTCTGCTCGCGGAGGGTGCCATACTAACATGGCGCGCCAGAGATGTAAATAGCAGGAAGAGCATGCATTGAGTGCGACAGCAAAACGAAGAAAGAGGCTGCGTGGACAGTGAAAACATGGCACAGCAAACCGAAGGAGATCTACCCAGGATAACGAAACCTTGAGGATAGTGTGTGAGTTGTGATTATGGGTTGCGAAGGAAAGACAACTCTTACCTCGACGAGAGAATAATATCTAGGGGACTCTATAGATCCTGAATAGTTTGAACCGCATCCGAAGCAGTGTTCGATCCACCATTGTCATCGTCAGACTCGGGTTGGCGGGGTACGTGAACAATGCTCTGCCTTTCCTCTTCCGTAAAGCGTGGCGGTGATGGCTTGAGGGACTTTCGAGGCTTCTCTATAGAGGGCGGAATTCTGATGACAAGTCGTCGCGGCGGTGTCGTGATAACAGAAGTTGCGGATTGTGCACCGCCTGACTCCTCCACAAATGCAGGAAAGTCGGTGATGAGGGCGTTGTGGTGCATGTTGTTCGCAGCAGTCGACTTTGTGGGGGATGGTGCGCTATCGAGCTGAAGGGTTACGGTTGATGATCGAGGCGCGGCTTCGTCCAACTGTGGAGGCAGCAGCGAGTTCGAAAAGGTCGGCGATAAGTTGAACATCGCATCGAACGGGAACGGCAGCAGAGGCGGACTTGCGCAACGTACCTGCATTAACGCCGGATCGAGCGATGGTGACTTGAACGAGAGCCTTGTGCTCTGGGTTGAGATCGTCGGGAGCGTCGTGCTCCGCGCCGGGGAGTGGATAAATGCTAATGGGTTGAAGACCTCTTGTTGGTCTTCCGTTCCATCAGCATTGATGTCTGCGTGCGCATTGGGTGTTCCGGTCTGTATGACGGAATGTCATGTCTGGGATGCGGATACAGCCAGTCACGCAAACAACCAGCAAAGTTCACCGACGACAAAGACATTAGAACTCCGCCACACAGGCTGGCGCCCCCGGGGAAGACAAGACAAGAACTCACCTCAGTGCGAATGCCTGATAGACTGGAAGGGTCGGTTCTTGCCTCAAGCTGCTGGACTCGGGTCTCCAAGGCCATGATCGACGCATTCCTCGAGGCGAGCTGTTCTTGAAGCGACCCATACCCGGACTTCGACACCTGGAGCTCGTGCCGAACGCGCCGGAGCTCATCTCCTAGGTCTTTGCATACCTGACGAGAGCGTTCACGCTCCTCGAGGACAGTGTCGCGTTCTTTGGTCAGGCGCAAGACGTTCACTTCGAACGCAGCGCGTTCAGTGGTGTTCCTCCCCCGCTCCTGATTCCACCGGGCGCGTTCCGCCTCCATCTCTGACCGTTCTGCGGTCCATCTGGCGCGTTCCTGTTGGACGATGGCTTGCTCCTCGCTCCATTCGGCGCGTTCCCGGTCCCAGGATGCTCGTTCCCGTTCCCGATCGACGCGTTCGCAAAGGAAGAGAAGTCTTTCTGCACGGAGAGCCTCTATCTCTGATTTGTCCGTTACATCCATGGGCCTCTGGGATGCTTGTCCATGCGAAGCAGCCAACAACGCGTCGCGCTGGGTGGCGAGAGCGCGTATCCGTTCCTCGTAGTCCGCCCGAAGGACCGCTGTGCGTTTCTCGAAAAGTTCGGTGAATTGCTGTGCCCCTCGTATAATCGAGGCTGAGAGTCGTGGTGGGCCACTAGACTATTAAGATCATGGTTAAAGACGTCCTCCGCTATGTCAGATCAAAACAATTGGCATTCGGATATTGACATACCCTTGGGACACCACCCTGCGCCGTTTGTTGCGGGAGTGGGCCGTTCAAGACATTGGTGGCCATAAGGAGCTCGCTTAGAAATGGAGAGGTAATGAATGAATTGTGGATGAGATGGAGCCTAGATGGCCGTAGTAGATGGAGCAGAGACAATCGTCGAGGCTCTAGCCAACAATGACGCAGCTCGGTGTATGCGCATTACGCGACTCAGAGGTTTGGGCGCTTGCCACTCAGGCACCTTTGCCCCGGTCCCCCACCCACGACGACGACCTCCACCTAGCCCTCATCGTCTTTGCTTCTGCTCCCATTGTAGGCTGCGCACTTTGTCGTGACCTCTTTGGCATACAAGGTACTACACCATGTCGATGGATGAGATCGTGCCCAATCTCTGGGTCGGGGATCTTCCCAGTGCACTCGACACTGAGACCCTCCGCACGCGTAACATCCGCAGCGTCCTGACCGCGATGCGTGGTCGGGTCTCCATTCATGAGGTACGTCTTTTTGTATTGTTAAAGTGAGCACAGCCCAGACATACTGCAGAACAGACCTTCATCCGACACCAGATCAACCTCGACGATACCGAAGACGCTGACATCCTGCAACATTTCGTTCCATCTATTGCGTTCATCCAGGCAGAACTTGACAAGGGACGGGGGGTCCTTGTGCATTGTCAGGCTGGCATGAGTGCGTGCCGTTCGCAAGTTTCTTTCCTTCCCCCTTCCAACCCACGCTTCGGTTGTAGGTCGAAGTGTCGCAATCACCGCGGCGTACCTGATGGTCACCCAAGCGTTGGACGCGGAAGGCGCCCTTGAAATTATCAGGAAGGCACGGCCAGATGTACAGTGCGTATCCCATCCGCTGTGTGTGCTAGTCTTCTCGCCTTCGACCTCGCTGTGAAGCTTCCACGGGTGTATGGTGATACTCCTCAATTTATAGACCAAACGAAGGTTTCATGCGTCAATTGGAAATATTCCATCAAGCTTCTTTTAGAGTATCCAAGAGGGATAAAGAGACGCGCCTTTTCTATCTCGAGCGGGTTGTCAATGAAGTAATGAGTGAGTAGTGTCGGCACTCGTGGTACTCGCCTGTCTGACGATCTGAGGTAGATGGAGATGGAGGATTCGAAACTGATATGTTCGCCAAGTTCCCACAATCGCCATCGGATACCCCTGTGCCTCAACCACGTCGCAGAATACGATGTAAAATGTGCAGGTAAGTATCATATCCAACAATGAACTCTCCCTCTTAGTTTGGCTCAGGCAGGAATTGGCTGCGCGCGAACATATGCTCGATCACGGTCAACTCGGGCCCCCAACTCCTACGGTACTCTCTGCGGCGGGATCTCGAAGACAGTCCATGAATGATCCTAAGCCATTAAGCCCGCTCGCCTCGGGTGCCCCTGCACCTCGTCGAGCATCTTCCAGCGGCGTCAAACCACTGATCCAGGGCCCTCCGCCCTCCGCGTCCTCTGGCACGTCACGCAGGCCTTCTATGCACGACTCCCTTTCCCGTTCGCGTCTTGGATCCATCACTGAAATCGTTGAGAATCGCCCTATTCGAGCCGCCCTTCTCCAGCTCGATAGTGCTGCTGCTCAGGCCGGACGCTCGGCTTCCGATCTGCTCTCCGAGTCAGCGGTAGACGAAGACTCCGATTCGGAACCGCCGAAGTCTGAGTCGGAATTCGAGAGCGACGCCAGTGCCTCCAAGCGAACCACTTCGGACGAAGAGATAATGGGACCGACCGGAACATCCAGCGGGTTCTCTCCATCTGCACCTAACGGTAATGAACCCACAGCGCCTCCAGCGGCCTCTGCAGAGACCGTGGGCAATGCCACGCCTCTGCCATCCCAGCGATCCGCACCCTCGAGCTCTTTTGCCCATCCTACCGACCTCGCTGCTCAGCTTGCTTCCCACCCAAAGCTAGCCGCGCTTCGTTTACCCGGTGGGCTCTCTATGACCCCCCTAACCCCTGCAGGTGGCATATCGCCTGGCCGCTCAGGGCCGCAGAGTCCTGGAGCCGCATCGGGCAAGAGTCCGAACCATTTCGCGCCGCCAATCCTCGCGAATCCCAAGTGTTCTGGCTACTTCGTCGAGCCGGTGAGTACTTGACGACCGAGCATATGCGCTGCGAGTACGAACCTTGTCAACCTCCTCTGATGTCTTTACCTTCTGCGATAGATGAAATGGATGGAGCCGTTCCTGGAGCAGGGCCATATGGCCGGGAAGATCATGTGTCCGAACAAGAAGTGCGGTGCTAAACTAGGCAACTACGATTGGGCGGGCGTGTGCTGCAGTTGCAAGGAGTGGGTCGTTCCGGTGCGCCTCGACGAACGTTTCTTGTTCGCCGATCTTCTCACTGACGTCATTTCATAGGGTTTTTGCATTCATCGCTCGAAGGTCGATGAGGTGGTGTGAGAATGGCCACGAACTCTGAGATACCACCGGTCAATCTTTCGTTTGTATCGATACGGCAAGCTCGTGCACAAATAATCTGATGTAGCTCTATGTTCATCCGCGTCCTCTGTTGCCTAATAACGTCATATCAACCGAGAGCGAGGCTGCATGGGAGATAAGGATAAGGCTGGGTCAGGAACTCGAGGCTCGGCCTCAAGAACTTGAGGTACATACTTCTTTAGACCCTGAAGCGAGCCGTTGAACTCATCCTGGTCACCAGGGTTCGATCCTGAGTCGGCATACTGCCAGAAGGTCGTGTACGCCCATCCGGCAGGGAGGGTGCCGATGCTCGACGCGTACCGCGCAATCCAGAGAGGGTTCGTCGACGCGAATGCCGCGCTGTTGCCGGTGCAGGTGGTCCACCAGTCAGTTGTCGTGTATATGACTGTGATGGAGGTGTGACTGAGCAAACGGTTGCATCATGTATCTGAATCACCCTGGATATTCTCACCTGGGTAGACGCTAGTGTGGGAGTGGTAGGTGTCAGAGAAGTCTTTGATCCATGAGACCATCGCTGACGCGCTCAAACCGTAGCATTCGGCGCCGCTGGGGTTGTCTGAACGCAGCGTCAGCTCTGCCGTCGACCCACGCAGTCAGGGACATACACTCGATGTCAAGCGCACCAGGCAGGGTGATGCCATCGCTTGACCACCCTCCCCCGTGGGCAAGAAAGTACTGTGCCTGCGTCGCCCCGGACGAGGCATCCGGGTGTGCGAAGTGGTATCCTCCACGGATGAGATCGGCGTTGGTGGCCGCGACGTAGTTGTTGGAGAACTCGGGGTCGAGGTATGCTGCGGAAGGTGCATCATGAGTAGGCATTGAGGACTCGCAATGTGAACAAGACTGAAGAGAGCCCACTTGTGCCCTCCGTCGCCTTGATGTAGGCGAAGGAAATGCCGTTCGAGGCCGCCGCGGCGAAGTTGACGGCGCCTTGGTAGTGCGAGACGTCGATCCCCTGCGGGGCGGCGCGCTTCACGGGTGTCGCGGACGTAGTGGCCACGGTCACCGCGAGCGCGGCCAGAGATGCAGTGGTGAGTTTCATCCTCGATATCTGGGCGGATGTGAGCGCTGACACCGTGACGGCGCTCTCGTGGACATAGGGCAGGTTTTATACCCGTATTCCGTAGGAATAGCCTCGGATCTGTCATTTTGGCGAAGCCACCTCCCTTCCTCAAACAAAGTCTGATGACTACAACCCGTGTGTGTGCGTGTGTGGAGATTATACCAACGAAGCTTTTGTAGAGGTTCGTGGATCAACCTGACATTCACTTCTGTGGCCTGACATGACAGATCGGCATGGTCCCTCATAGCGCCCATCACTCGGGAGGCTCCTAGACACGGGGCACATTATTGAACAGACATCACCGATGTTTTCAGGATCCTTCGGCGGCCGACAGGTCGTGTCGTCAGTTATGTAGTCCAAGTATATGCTACATCACGTAACAACCGTTCACCTCTTTCCTTGGCCTTCAACCCGTCGCACGTTCTTCCCTCTGGCGCTAGTCCATCGCATACCAAAGCACCCATCGCAGCAGTCCATTCAATGTAACTTTTGACTAATATCAGTAGGATGCGCCTGCATTCCGGATGAGTTTCCGTTCCCCACCGGTCCCGGCCTTGGATCAGGGCAATGTGGGTGATGCCTGCAAGTCTCTTTCTTCCTTTCGCGTCGTCCGTTCGCTCGACCCACACTCATCCTTTCGCCGTAGCGTTTCAATGGCATATTTGATTTGCAATGCTGTGTTACCTTCGCGCTGACGCACTCGATCAGTGTCAAGTTCCAATTCGCGCATCGCCCGCACAGCTTCGCCAACAGCCACAACCTATAGCATCTGTGGCTCATTCTCCCGGTCCGAGGGAAGCCGAGCCACTCATCCTTTCGCTCTTCGCACAGGTCGCAGCAATACGGATGCATCGACCAATGCTTCGCAGAATGCTGAGTACTGCGCTCGTCCTTTCAGCTGCGTCGGTATAAATCAAGCGGTGTGTGTCTCGTTTACTAGTGCGAAGGGATCTCCTTGCTTACGATCACTTCATTTTGCTCCTCCAGCGCGACTTTCACACAACGCCGCAACGCCGCGCTTCTGTGCGCCTTCATGTCTCCGGGTATGCCGCCGCCAACGTGCCTATGTACTGCGCTGGATCCTCGCCCGACTATATAATGCTCTTTGTGCAGCTGCTAGTACACATCGTTCTCTTCCCCGACCATACCCTTCTCATCTATATCTATGCAGACCGCTCCTTTCCTCGCGACGCTTCTTTTGCTTTTCCCTCTCAGCCCCGGTTTTGCTAGTCCATACAGCACCGCCCGCGACAATGCCGAAGTCGCCTCTCAGAGCGCATCCGCGATCACTCCTGAGATCTCCGCGCTTGCAGAGAGTCTTATCACCAACTACAACGTTCCTGGCATCAGCGTTGGCGTTGTCCGCTTGAATGGCAGCTCTGTCGTCACAGAGTACGGCGCTTGGGGTAATAGGACAGAGGAGGGTGACCCGGCTGATTCTCAGGTATTATGAGGCGATTTGTATACTGTATGCTTGACATGACTGTCTGACACTCCTTGTCGCAGATGATCAGTGGCCTTGGGTCGTGCTCGAAGGCGTTCTTGAGTAGTGCGATAGGCATCCTCATCGACGACTTCGCGACTGGCCGCAACGTCACCCCCCTTCCTGACGGCCTCCACGCTCTCAACTGGAACACAAAGGTCCAGGCTTTGTTCCCTGGCGACTCGGTGTGGAAGCTGGAGGACAAATGGGCCACCGAGAAATCGAATATCGCTGACCTGCTGAGCATGGCCACTGGTGTCACCAAGTACGTCGAATAGAGCCTTCCATCCTGCGACATTGTTACTGTTTTACTCATTCATCTATTTTCTAGCAACCAGTTTGTCTACACTCGTAACGATACGCCTGTCACTGTAGCCCAGCGATTCCGGTATATAAAACCCGGCTTCGAACTGCGGGAACAGTGGGATTACACGAGCATTGTACGTCGTCATTGTGCCTATTTTGGATCTTACGCTCACGACATGTACCACCCTCAGTTTTACTTCTTTGGTACTCAGATCGTCGCTGCCTACTCCAAGAAGACCTTCCAAGATTTCGTCAAGGAACGTATATTCGATCCGCTCAACATGACGTCCACCACGTACTCTACGCAAGAGGCTAACTCCACAGGCCACCTAAGCCAAAGCTGGTCGTATGTTGGTCGCCGCCTCCCTCTTATTTTAGAGGACCCCAACACCGCCAATCTCATCGCTGGAGCAGGAGGCGCTTTGTCCAGTGTGGTCGATATGGTGCGCGCAATCTCTCTTAACGCATTTGATCACTTGCTAATGGTCACTATTCAGAGTAAATGGGCAGCCACACTTCTCAACGGGGGTGTCGACCCTATGACCAACAACACGATAATACCCACGTCCGCGTTCGTTGAGACTACTACCGCGCGGATGATTCAATCCGGGAACGTGACAGACGACAAGACCGTCTCGATCATCGGATACGGTCTCGGTTGGCAGCGTAATTCGTATCTGGGCCACGATGTCAGTGTCTCTACTACGCTACATCCTTGGGTTCGCCCTTAACACGTACTCACGGCTACTTTCTTTCAGATTATCACCCACGATGGCGGCATTCCTGGATTCGCCGCGTCGCTCATGATCCTACCAGGCGACAATCTTGCCGTCGTTGCCTTGCTTAACACGGACGCACCATTCCAAGACGTTCTACCTATGGCCATTGTCTCGGGCGTCCTTGGGCTTAACACCACTAGTGGTTCCTTGCCGCAAACCGGAGCCGTATCGCGCCGCACTTTGTCCTCTAGGGCTACATCGTTCGCAGAAAACTGTAGCCAGTCAGACATAGCACTGGAGAAATTCGCCGGACATTACACAAGCCCCGCATACGGAAACCTCACCTTCTGTGCACCCACTACCACGAAGACCTCCGAGTCTGCGTACTGCAATAGTACGCTCTCCGACTTCGCCTCGCTCGCCCCTGTCGACCCGAACACGCTCTACGCTACCACAAACCGCATCGCTACCCACGTGAGCATGCAGCGGACGTGCGCGGGATCCGACGACGAGGCGTTCGTCGTGTCTTTCCAATCTATCTACCCCAACGGATACGGGAGAAACACGACAGCGTTCGCTGAGGCGTTCACTAGCGAGCTTCCGGACACTCACGTTGAGTGCGTCGTGGAGAACGGTCATGTCGCTGGGTGCGGGTGGTTCGACCTCGAAGTCAGCCCGATCAAGCTTGTGGGGACCGCCCAAGAACGGGCACAGATCTGGTGGACGAAGCAGGGTTGAGTCCTGTTGAATCATGGCTGAGCGCTAGCGCTGAAGGGTCGCACACGCTATAGCTATAGGTTGTCAGATTGACAAGATCATTCCTTTGTTTTGCGTTTATGAATCACATTGATGACCGTCGTTGTGGCCCAGCGGTTCCGACGTAAACCACCGGACGACGATGACAGATGGCGAACGTTCTCCATGCCTATCTAGATCTTCTGAACATGTGCCGATACTCTACAGCAACTCGATTCTACTGTCTACAATCATTCCCCACTCCACGTCAGCGCTCAGCCGAGAGCAATCCTATGCGAATGCGTCAGTACTATTCCCTGGATGCAATAATCGCCTGAACGAAGATAGGCTTACTTCTTCAGGCCCTCGAGCGTGCCGTTGAACTCGTCCTGGTCCCCAGGCCCGAGGCCGCCCTTGTCGGCGTACTGCCAGAAGGTCGTGAAGCCCCACCCAGCCGGGAGCGCGCCGATGCTCGACGAGTAGTGCGCGATCCAGAGCGGGTTCGTCTGCCCGAACGCGGCGCTGTTGCCCGTGCACGTCTTCCACCAGTCGGTCGTCGTGTAGATGATCGGGTACACCCCGGTCGCCTTGTGGTACGTGTCGGAGAAGTCCTTGACCCAGGAGACCATCGCCGCGTGGCTCAGGCCGTAGCACTCGCTGCCGCTCGGGTTGTCTATGGATGGACGGAGTGTCAGGCTCGGGGGTCTGCCGGCGCCGGTGCGGACGGCGGGCGGATGAACTGTCAACGTGAGACCCACATTCGATGTCGAGGGCACCGGGGAGGGTGCGGCCGTCCTTGGACCAGCCTCCGCCGTGGGCGAGGAAGAACTGGGCCTGTGCGGCGCCGGAAGAGGAGTCGGGGTGGGCGAAGTGGTATCCGCCGCGGAAGATGCCCGCCTTCGTCGCGCCCTCGTAGTTGGCGGAGAAGGACGGGTCCTTGTAGGCTGTAGCAGGGAAGCGATGAGCATGCCTCCCTCGCACGCACTTGGGAAGCGAAAGGACGCACTGTGACCCTCGGTGGCCTTGATGAAGGTGAACGACACGCCCTTGGACTTGGCGGTGTTGAAGTCGACGGTGCCCTGGTAGTGCGAGACGTCGATGCCCTTCGGGTTGGACGCACGCGTCTCCAGCGTCGGAGTCGCGGTGACCGCGGTCGCCGCGAGAGCAAGGAGGGATGCCATAGTGAACTTCATGCTGGACGGTTGGTGTCTGGGGGAAGAACGGCGTAGACCGATGCTGTTTGAGTCCCTCGAGGAACCTCTTTTATACCCGAGGTTGGACGTTAAGCTTTGGCGAGGAGATCATCAGCAAAAGTGCAAAAGTATCCTGTCGGATTGCATAAGAAGGCAATGTACACAACCCAACACATTATCCGAGCTACCTCGCACTGGCATGCAAACCAGAAGAGGACCATGCCATACCACAAAATCCCGTGCAATCTTGGGAAAATATTGCAAGGATTGCGTGGATTGTGAGGATTTCGAGGATTGCCTGGCAGTGCAATCCATCACATTCCGGTGCCTCAATGCTTACTTCAGGCAATACCTGCACTCCTGGAGGATATTTTCGCACTTTTGCTGATGGATGCACGTTCATAGAAAAGTTGGGGGACATGGCAGAATGCTGTCAAAGTAGATCCGATGACTCGAGCGCAATGTGCTCATGGCCTCGCATGCATATATCATACCGCTTGACATGAGGCGGATGGGTGGTTCGTATTATTCTTGCACAGCCGCGCGCATTTTGTTTGACAGCGACAGTGGGCGTCGCTGGGCGGCTCGTCGGCTTCGTCCGTCAAGAGCCGTCAAGTCGCACAGCATGTCAAAATCCGTCGTCGGGTAAACGAGGGTGAGCGTCAGGATTGTCGGAAGTAGTTTGATGTTAATGAAGTTCCAGTTGATGGTATGTCGTCCTATGCGCGGTTCTGTGTCTCCGCATCTGTCTGGGTCATGTTTAGGCTACTAGACGGGCCACGGGGGTCAAAGCATGCCCGATTTGCATATGGGACTGTGCTCTCTTCTCATACTAACCGAAGTGATTGTTCTTGGCACATACACCTGGACTGATGTTCGAGTGGATTCTCTGGTCCTGTCTTGATGTTCGGATTGCCATACAACGGAGCGTGTCTACGGGTTTTGCAGACCTACTCTGCTCGACTCGTAATGACTCCATGCAGCCGGTGCAGCGATCACTTAACTCGACAAGATTGTCCCATTCCAGATATCGACGTTCATCGATGCATAGCCTACCGGGTATGAGATGTATGCACAATTTAGAACCGTGAATGAGGAACGAGAGGACTCAGCGCTCACCCACCAGAAGAATCTCCCCTTGTAACGAAAAGTTGTCCTCCTGTTCACGTTATGAGCGCCTTGACATGTCGCTAAGGGGATTGTGCAATATTTTAGCACTCACGTAGGTCGGTTGGAGGCGTGGAGTAGGCACATGTGTCAAAGAGAGAAGCCGGACATCACCTAATGGCACCTCGAGAATTACAGAACTTGAACGGCCGGAAGTACTGACTATTGTTTCGGGTGGCGACTCAGCGACCTGTAGCCGTTGATGCATCTCTGGAGATCATCCTTGGAGGGCCATGCAGGAGAAGGTTTGCTCTGGATACGTATCCGGCGTTAAGTACAACTAACCCTGGCCCTGCCTCCGTCCTCGTATTGGGGTCGGACTTCCTGTCAGTGTGGAGCTGGTTGAAGAGATAGATTACACAGAGAAGTGCGCCACCGGACAGCATGCCGTATGAATGCGCAGATACTCGGGGCTTGGCAGTGGCAGGCGGGGATTGGTCGACTGGAGGATGATACTCCTGATGAGCGCACCGGACGAAATAGGGCGGACCAGAATGCGGGCCTCGATGTTCTAGCTACAGGTGAGTCGGAGTAGAACTGGCCAGACAAGGAGACGCACCTCGAGGGGTTCGAACCACCAAACAAGTGTGTCGAAGTGATCTTGTAACGCAGAAATCATCATCAAGGGAGCGAGTCTCCTCAGGGATTGGGAAGTGGTCGACGATGTCAGCGTACCCAGAGCTCAGCGGAGCCCCCCCGCATGACCGATGCAGTCGCGTTGCAGAGGGTTCAATTCGATGTGGTCCACTGGCGAACTAAGAAGATTCTTACCCTTACCTTCTTTCCCATCCATTCCATGAGACAAGCAAAACCCGAAGGTACCCTGAGGCAGCGATTAGTGGTCCAGTTGCCACGTCACCGTGCAGCGACTTGAACTTTCGTGCCATACTTCCTGGAGACAATAAGTAATCACAACAGTTTGAGACGCGAAGGGCAGCACACAGACACCCGCTTTATGTAGGCAGAGTACGAGTATGTATGTCTGGGGATTTTTAGCTAGCAGTTTGTAAGCCTCGTCTTCCGCTGGCGACTGTACACTCTGAGGGAGGTTGGACCATCTGACGCAGAGTCCTTCCAAGTTGGCACTCACCAGGATGCAACAGACATAATCCTTGTAAAACCCGCCCAGCTCGTTCAATACCTCTGAATCAGTTCCATACGCCCCATTTTACTGCTTATAGATAGAGTTGAAGACTGCTGTGGGGCTGTAGTCATTACCAAAGGAACGAAGTCTCGACTGTGGGTTAGCTTAGCTTAGCTTTTGCCTTCTGAGTCGACGTCGTCCCGCTACAGGTCGAGGACGCGTACATGTGGAATCCAACTTAAGAACCGCAGGGTTCCGACATGCTGAAGGTCGTATGAGAACTCGGTTGAAAGAAGAGCTGCGTTGAGCTTGATTGTGGTGGCCACTGGCTACTGGGTGGCAGTGGCCGTTCCAAACGACGACGGAGAGCAAGCGCCGGAAAGCCAACCGGCGCCTGTTGCTGATTGGGTCAATGTCGACCTACAGTATGTCGACGTCGCTTCCGCCATCACCCAGAGACTACGTATAGTACTTATCAATTGTCACCACCCCCACTTACTTCTGCTCGAGTACTCTGGCGCGTTGCAGCAAACTATCTCCGCTACATCTTCCTTCTCACACACTGTGATGATGCGACAAACAGCCTCGGATAGCCTGGCGCTCCGGAACATGGTGCACTTTTCAGAGAAATGCATGGGTAGAGGTGAGATATACGCTGGTATACGCTGGAGACGACCCATAGGGACGGATAAGGTAAGGGAACCTACCCCGTCATATCTAGCCAAAGTACTAACAAGTCTTCCAAGCCCCCACTTTCCGTCTACGTTCGCCAATACTGACAGCACTATTATCCCATACTGTACCTTCGAGGTCGATACGTCGCTTCAAATGATCTGGCGGACTCGCACTCCTCAGGTGCACAAATGCGGTGAGCTTCTTGTCAACTTTACCTCGTATTCCGTTTAATCAATCGTACATAGGTCGATTGTAGGGAGTCATTAGGTCCACTTCCTCTTAGCTTCTAGTCTGCCGAATCGCGTTTATGCAGACGTCGGATCTGGCGACAGGAGGACCGACTCCGACCAAGTACACCTCATTGCTTGTCAGTGCCGAGGCGCCTTGAAATCCCAATTCGACGCTATCCATGCGATGTCATGTCCGCATCTGGTGTCACATCAATGCTCTTCCTTCCATGCGACATCACAACCCCGGACATTATGATTACGTGTCGGTGCATCGCCTTTCTAGTTGTATCGCAAGCTCAACCTCAATGCGACGAATCCATTCTTTATACACTGTTTGCTTTCAATGTCTTCCTTGCTATCACTTTTTGTGGTTAACCCACCAACAATGAGGCTGGGACAAAAGCAAACCGGGAGTGTTTACTGATTCATGACTGGGCCAACCAGAACCAGAACGTCCCTGTAATCCTTCTATTTTGGTAGCATTGGGATTCTCTGCCGTGCCCCATGAAAGAGAGAAGAGCGTAGCCCTGCTCGCGGGTGGAGAGGGAACAGACCTCGCTAGCCATGGAGCCCACACTGAAGCCGCCCACCCGCTCCCGCCATCCCCGTCCGGCGGCAAGGAACTCGTCGTGGCGCACAGACCGGGTGTTCGTCAAGGCATTCCAGCCAAGTCGGATCTCAGGCGTGCATGTTAGGTTTCACGTGCGGACAGAGAGCGCGTACGACGACGACGATCCATCAGGGACGAGAGACGCGGTGACCTCATCGACTATATGAGAGTTCCAGCGGTGCGCCTCGACATGCCAGGGCCGCTATGTTCTCCTTCCCTGCCACTGCTTTCGACCTCACTTCCATTCTTCCCTCATCCTATTCCTTGCCTCACATTTATCCTTTACAGTGAAAACGCTACCAGATGGTTAGCGCTAGGTAATTACAAGTGACGACATGGGCGCAAGTTCAAGCTCATGTTCGGCCGCCGGCATCGAGACGCCAGGGTACTACCCGACGCACCGGGTTGCGAAAGCATTTGGTGAGCTGCTCAGCCTCTTGTTGCCGATTTTGCATTAACCCATAGGTTTATTGGCTTGGGTACCCCCAGGATCTGTATAATCTCAACGGGTTGTGCCGCGAAGAGCGCAACGTTCATTCTATCAAGGTACGTGTCGTTACGTTGCTTTGAGGGCCACGAGGAGAAAGCCGGATGCATTGCGGCTGTGCAACAGTTCGTTCCGTTGCATGACTACTTAGCGCCGCGACCTTCGCATTACGTGCATGAATTTATTAGTGGCGCAAGTAGAGAGAGCTGTCGCATTGACCCGAGCGCGGAGCAGAGCACGAGGGTTGTGAGGATCCTCCACACGAAGACCGTTTCATTTGGACATTCCGCACTGGTCCCTGTTCTGGACCTGTGGGCCGTGGTTTTGTTTCGATTTTTGGATCATCGGCCGCTGCTTCAATGATTAGATCTCCTTTGCTGACCACTCGCATATAGCAAGTACGTCGGGGCATCCGGATAACCCCACTGCGGAAAAAAAATACTCATAGGCTGTATATAAGGCCTATGGGTAGTCGGGTTGGATCTAAGGTCTCAAGCCACATCTCACAGCATCCAGCACTCGCAACCATGTACACCGCTCCTCGCATCACCACTCTCGACGCCGCTGTCCTTCCTGATCCTCCCACTGGATGGAAGTTTTCCAACATCACCGAGCCCGAGGGTGATGCCCCGGACCTCGCGCACTACCCTGTCCTGCTCTTTGGCCCTTACACGTACACCGGTATGTTAGCACACTTTCTGGTGCATATCATGCGCTGACAGCGACGTTCTGGATGTAGTTCTCAGCGACATCAACAATGATGACACCATGCTGATCGTGGCCTGGGATATGCAGAGGAACCTTGTCAAGCAATGGACGAAGCTCGGTGCCCGCTACATTTACAAGATCACTTATGACGCCACCCTCCAGACCGTCACCGTCACTGGGCAGGTGGGCCTCTTCGTCGTCGCCACCCTCGACGAGTTGATCGTCGGCCCCTCCGTCGTTTACTCCTCCCCTTCCTCCGGGCCTACCCTGCCGTACACGCTCACCTACTTCGCACCGACCAACGGCCAGTTGCCCGTCATCAAGAGCGGCCCTTACAGCTTCTGGCCGGTGTCGTGCGCAGACGGGCGTAACTCCTTCTGTGTCGTTGTCGTCGACCAGGACAACGTGATCCTCAAGCTCATCGACTGCCCCGGCTCGCACAGCATTGACGAGGTCGTCATCGACAACACCCTGCGCGTCATCGAGCTCATCGGCTCGGACGGCCTCTCCGCCAACTTCGACTACAACACCGCGCTGACGTGCTTCACCTGCTGTTTCGTCTGCACCAAGGACGACTTCCTCTTCGCTGCGCAATACTTCGATTCCTGCTCACGGACGCCGAGGTGACCGCTCTCGCGGCCGCCATGCCGCAGCTCGACTACTCGCTGTGTTGCCGCATGCAGGGCACGTACACAGCCTCGGACCGCGTCAAGCGCAGCCCGGTCGGCATCATCGTCGGCTCCCTCCTGGGAGGCTTCCTCTGGGCCATTGGCGGGTTCTTGATTGGAGGGCCCGTTGGGGGCTTCGCTGGACTCACTGCCGGCTACGCTGCTGGGGCTGCCATCGGCGCGGCCATACCGGATAGCAGCGATAAGGGCCAGTACACGCTCTCCGCTTTGGAGAAGCAGTACTCTCTCGTCGGGTACGCACCGTTGCACAAGTATTAGTATACCACAACAACACTGACTCCGGTACGACAGATATGCGACGTTCCCCTGCGGCCCGTTCAACAACACGGGCGTCGGGGAGAACGTCTTCGACGCGCCGTTCCCCCGCTACGCCGAGCTGCCCTACTCCGGCGCCATCACGCAGCTCGGCTCCGCGTCGTCCCCGCAGGCCTACCAGCCCGCCACGCAGGCGATCGGCGACCTGCCCCGCGACCCGCGCTACAACCCGCTCACGCTGACCAACGGCGTGCAGGTCACCAAGTACATCTTCGTCATCGTCCAGACCGACGAGACCGTGAACGGCAACCCGGGCTACCAGATGCGCATCAACCCCGAGGACTTCTACCCGGACTCGTGGCCCGCGAACTCAACCAGCGCGTGAACCACAGCCAGCTCTCGGAGGGCTACCGCTTCTGGGCGCTGGTGGGCTACCCGCACATGCAGGTGTACGCGGCGGGGAGCCTGTACGTCGATATCACGAACAAGAAGCTGTTGGGGATCGACACGCGCACGGGCCACTACTTCAAATCGTTCAAGGGCCAGGACGAGGCGGTGAACGACGCGACGTTCGGGTTCCTCAGGGACTTGGGCTACGACACGTCGGTCATGAAGAACTACATCGATATCATCGGGTATTTCCAGCAGTACCAGGGATGAAGCGGCCCCGGGGTTGCTGAGAGTGAGTGGTTTTTTTTTTTGCCTTGGGTCGCGCTGTCGTGATACGGTTGCTGATCTCTGGGACGGTTTCTTCCGCAGGACACCGCGCGTATACACGATGCGCGGAATGTCTGCGACGTTCAACACGTCCAGAGCCTCGGTCTCGCTGCGCTGCTGTACACGATCGTATCTCTTGTCCGTCTTGAAGTGTGCCCTTTTCAGTTTGCTGTTTACTGAGTTGCTCGAAAGTGTAAGCTACATGTAGATAACCCCGTTTAACCGAATATTATCGCCTTCCAGTCGTTTTACGTGTTACGATACTCACTGTGGATGTGCGAGGGTCGATGAAGTTGCGTGAGGAGGCCCCTTGACGATACAAGTCCTCCACGCGGACTCAATAAAATAAAACGCGATAAGAATGCTACCCCTCCTCTGCAAGAAAATCACCGTGATACGTGCATCCCTCCGATCGTACAAATTGTCCGCCTGAATCTGCCCGAAGTCAACGAATGCTCAATGTTAGCATTTGTTGTGGTCATCACCCGTGTTTCAACAGACTTGGCCCGATCTCGTCTGTCATTTTCATTTGGGCGGGTTTGGAATCATGACGCAAGGGGCAGTCGAGGTTTGATAGCGGTCTTGAACACTATCTTAAGGATTAGGTGTGAGGAGGGCCACGCCGCGCTTGGTGGAGAATTGTGTATTGATGAACTGCGGTAGGATAGGTGATGCTATTGTATAAGTTCCAGGTGAGCAACAAGGAATAATAGGGGGTGAGTGAACCACAAGCAGCCCACGAGAAGAGACGGAGGGAACGGGCTACATGTCGTCCACGCTGTATTCATAACTCTCCGCTCCTCGTCTCCGACGCTCGTTTTGCTTCTGGAAGTATTTCTTCTCGAAGCCGTTACTGCGATCTGCAAGAGCGGTTTAGTTCCCCAGCTCGTGTCCATTAGATTAATCGCACTCACCAACACCGTCCCACCGATAACCGGGTTTGATACCGAAACGATTGGGAGGCGGTGGAGGTCCCGTATACTCAGGTTTTCGAGGACCCTTCGATCTCTTCTTCTGTTCATCAGGACAAAGACGTTAATGACAACTCGCATCACGACATACGACAGCGCGGCGTACCGTCAAGAACTGTGCTGCAGGATCGTTCCATCGTTCCTGTGACTTGAGCTCCGTATTGAGCTCAACATCGTCCGCCGTCCTCGCAAACGCCTGCCCACGTATCTTCTCCAGCTCTTGTTTCCGCTTCTCCGCGTCGTCTCTCTGCACCAGACCTTTCCCCCACTCCATCTTCGCCGCCTCCTTCTCTTCCCGCTCACGTTTCAACCGCGCCGCCTCTGCCCGTGCCGCCACCATGTCCACCTTCCGGCCTGACGAGTCACGGTAGACAGTCTCCTGTGCCGCGGCGCGTTCCGCCTCCTCCTCCGCAGACTTCTTCTCCTGCTTCGCATTCTTGGGTAGCCTCTTTTTGAGCTGTGCGGATGTGAGCAGCCCGCCCTTGAAAGGTCCCTCCGTCTCCACGACTTGCGGCTGCTCGTCCTCCGCTGGCGGCGGCGTTTTGCTGCCACCCTCGCCCTCCCGGACGGTCTGCCACCCGGAGTCCGCGTCCATCCGCTGTCGCTTCTTGAACCTCCGGTCCTCCGCTACCATCGCCTCTTCCATCTCCTCGTCTTCATCGTCATGCGGGGCGGCGGCCCATCCCATCAAGTCGTCGTCCTTGATGAAGGACGGGCCCGCGCTTGTCGAAGCAGCCGTAGTTTTGCGCTTCTTCTTCTTCGTCGGATTGGTCCTGGAGAGAATGGCGTCCGCCTTTGGACCGGACATGTATTTCTCGGCAAGGTACGATTTGAGAGACATAGTAGAGCACAGGAAAGTAGTTTGCCACGAGTATGCGAGCAGCAGCAACAGCAGCAACGGTGACACCGGCGACAGCCTGGCCGGACGAGTCGGAGTCGTCGGAGGGAGGAGGAGAGGCGTGACCGGGTTGCCGTTCCGGGAAGTTCAACCTCGGTCACGCATCACAATTTGTGACCAACCACGCGTTGGGCGTCGCGCCGCCGATTTGGTTGTCTCCACCTCCACCCACCGTCGTCGGCGACGACGATGGCGACCTTCTCCGACGGCAGCGATGTCGCTCCCATGGCCGACCACGACGCTGCTGGCAACATGCGCATCTACCTCCAGGGTCTCCTCGACAACAAGGAAAAGCAACTCCAGTCCGCGGCCACGCTCGGTCATCAGCTGCTGGCGCAGCGTGTCGAACTCGAAGAACGGATCAAGCAGATGCAGGAGCTGGAAGTCGATGGTACTGGGAGCGACGACGGCCTTGACGTCAGTGTGCGCGACAAGTACCGGGAATTGGCGGACGCTATCACGGCCTGGGACACGGAGAATGAGCAGTTGACGAGCGTGTTCGGTTCGAAAGTGAGTGGCGACCTCATCGCAGTCCGTTCCTTGATCTCCAATCCTCGCCTCTTTTTGACCAGCCCACGAACGGTGTCCATGCCCCCACCTCGCGTCACCCGGAGCCTTCGCGGAACGACCATGAACGGTCCAAGGGTGCCGCCGCTGGTCCGTCAGCGGCGCAGTCGTCCCGTCGCGCCAAGAATGCAGCTCATCGAGCCGATGATGTTGGTGAGTGTCTCTGGCTCCTTGGATTATCGTCCATAGACGCGCACCGGAGATCCCGTTGAAGTCTAACTGCCCGTCTGTGACGGGAGGAACACTTTCCTTTACACAACGGCGCAGGTTGGAATATGCCGTGCATGGCGACCATGTTTGAACTTCAATCAGACTAATCCATCCTTGGGGACCCGGAGGTCTTTCTGTTTTGGGGACCATCTTTTTTGCTAGTACGAGGCGGCGCAGACCAGTCCTCGGTCAGCAAGCGACGGTCACAGAGAATTTTTTGCCGAGGCATGTTCATGCGTCGCCTTTTGACGTACCATTCAATTGGTTCTGCTGATAACGCCTGCACGTCGTATGACTCTCACAAACAGAGGTGGACAGTCGCGGGGCCCTGTTCGCGTGTCAGTGGCGGCATTAGAATTTCTCGATATTCCTTTACGTGGGTGAAAACTAGTTTTGCTCCCCCTCCCCATGAGCCAAGGACGTTAAGCATGCTTTTCCGACTTAATACCAGTCAGCCTCTACTCATACGTCGCATCATTGGCGATGTCAGAAGTGGCACCGTCTGTGGCGGGGTATTTGTATGTCTGACGGTGTATACCATGGGCCATGGTCGTGAAAGTGAGCTGACCGGGGATCCCATTTCGGACAAATACCCACTGCTTAATCTCCTCCTCGTACCCCCTTCAAAGTCCACGTTTGGTCCTCCGGTAGTGACGATGACGTCAACATTTACTAATGTGTTGGGTCATCGTAGAATTCGCGTTCGAGATTGGCAGCGGCTTGCTTACTGAGGTCCGACGGTTGCAAAGCCTGCTAGGAGAGCGAGACAAAGTCATCCAGGACATGAAGGAGGAGAAAGACGATCTTGATAAGACCCTTGACAGTCTTCGCCAAGCCCTTCGAGAACAGGAGCAGTCCGCAGACAAGTTCAAGGAGGAGAACTGGAACCTTGAAGTTACGCTCCAGGAGCTTCGCACCCAGGCAGCAGACTCTCAGGCGACCGCACAGCGTCTCGAAGGCGAGAACAAGCGGCTCACGCGTGCGCTCACCAATACGCGTGAGACGGCCGACCAACATAAGAACGAGGCAGAGCGGCAGCAGGTAGCATTCGAGGAGCTCAAGGCAAAGCACGAGACCGATGTCGCACAAGCGCGCAAGCACGCAGCGAGCCTCCAACGTGACAAGTCGGACCTGCAACAAGCTTTGGATTCGATGAAGGCCGACATGACGAAGGCCTCCCGCCGTCTCCCTCGCTTCGGCTCACCTCTCACTCCCAACGGACCTAACGCTGCCTCCGAGCTTGCCACTCCTGCGGATCACGACGACGACGATGTGTTCAGCAACGGTGGGGCATCGACGCACACGCGCAAGAAGCTGGACAACTCTGGTCTTTTCCCTCCCGATGGCTTTGACTTCGACGAATCGCCAGACCCGTCCCCCTCGAGACCGTTCCTGGCACCCAACCACCCGACGAACGAGATCGAGGCGCTCCAACAACGGCTTGCGCATGCTCAGCGACAGATCACCACTCTCAAGAGTACGCTACAGAGGGAGAAGGAGCTTCGCATGGATTATCGACGCAAACTCGACGCATCCCCCGGTTTCGCGATCGAGGAGGAGGACGATGGGCTGCTTGAAGAAGACGTGGAGCCTGCGCCGAAGCCGAAAGCGCGCCTTACTCCGTACCGTTCTGGTCGTGGCCGTGTTCGTGGACAGAGACGGGGTGGTCTCACACTCACCCAGCGGCTCGGTATGGCCGCCCACAGCCCCGCTTCGGAGTACAACGACGATCAGGACTTCGATACATCTCCCGCGCCGTCGGTGCCGCCCATCCCTGCGGCGTTCCGGCAGGATATGGGCTTGGAAGAGGAGGACGATGACGAGGAGCCAGCTCTAGAAGCTTCGCCGTCCCCTGCGGTGGTCTCAAATCGAACAAGCGTCGATGGTATGGACCCTGCGTTCGCCAACATTCTTCGTCGTTCCGCGTCGGCCAGCTCTATCCAGAATAGCAGCCCGTTGCGCCAGAGCGTACTCGCTCGCACGGCCCGCGGCGGCACGCTCCCCGCCGCTCGCGTGGCGGTGCTGCGTACCAAGAAGCTCGTCCGCCATCTCTTGTCGGGGCGCCAGAAGCACTCGCGGCGGAGCTTGGGTTCGGCATGATGGAACCCGAGGCCACTTCATCGTTCGCAGACGACTTGCAAGAAGAACTAGTTGCTGTTGAAACCGTCGAGTTTGGCGTCCAGACCGACTTCGAGGAGCCCCCGCCACCGCCGCCCGTCATTCAGGTTATCACTCCTTCGTCCTCGGAGATGGCGATCCAAGTGGATCCCGAGCCTGTCCCTGTAGTTGTCACGGCAGAGTTCTCCTCACAGACCGAGCCAGAGATCATGCCGGTTCACGCTGACGTCGAGATCCAGGCCGAAGCTATTCCAGAGCGCCCTTCGACATTCGCTTCGACTGAGACTCAGACGGCTGCTCCTGCCGTCGCTCATGCCGAGATGCAGACGACACCTGCGCTGATACCTGCAAGGGTAGAGATGGACGTCCAGACTCAAGCCGCCTTCACCCCTGCCGCCGCCATTGCAGCTGCCTACACCGCCGTCCAAGCAGCGAACCTTTCCCGTAGCTCTAGTGGAGATTCTGCCGACACCACCGTCCTTCTGCGCCGACCGCCCTCGCTGTCGCTTGATGATGCGCTGCTTGACGATGATGACGATGTGACCGAAACGGGCTCTATCATGGCGGAGACAACACGGACGGAGGACTTCACGGACGCGCACAGCGTTCTCGAGACACCAACGACGACGGAATCCATGAGTGATTATCATTCCATCCGGACAGTCTCGGAATCTGGGTACTCCGACTCGGGGAGCGACGACGAGAGCATCAAGGCCTCGAGGATCCAAAGCCGGAATGGCCACGTTTCTGCGATGTCTTCTGCTGTCTCCATCCCTGAGGTCTCGTCCACGGCGATGGCTCCAGCTTCTCGTCCCGAACCCCAGCCGACTTACGCGACCGTTGAAATCGAGACAGACCCCATCCCAGAACCGCCACCCGTGGAAACCGCAGAGGAAGGTATTCAAGTTGAACCGGAACCCGAGCCAGTGCCGGAGCCCGAGCCCAAGCCCGTTCTGGTTACTGTTGGGATCCAAGCTGTGCCCGAGCCGGAGCCAGAGCCAGAACCCGAGCCCGAGCCCGAGCCCGAGCCCGTTATTGCCCCAGTTGTCCTCCCTCCGCCTCCGGAGCCGGAACCCAAGCCGGAAACGAAGGAGATTTCCACCCAGACAGATGAGTGGGTTCCTCCTCCTGCCCCAGCTCCGGTCCCTGTGACCGCCCCACCTGCCGTTCCCTCTAGTACTCCCTCATTGACCCCCGCAATCGTTCCCGTTCCTCTCCCCGTCCGTTCATCTCCCCCTGCATCATCCACTGGTCCCGTGGCAGGCGCAGCCGCCGCTGCCACTGCTGCTGCCGTTTCAACCGTCGCTTCCGCTGCCGGCGCTACGGCACCGGCAATGCCCACTCTTTTCCGTGTGGGTCCAAGTTCCCAGCAGTTCCAATTCATTCCGCCTTCCTCCACGGGGCCGACCGTTCCACCCACTACTTCTTCGCCGCCTTCGATACCAACATCTGTCGCCACTCCTTCGCCCAACACAACCATCCGCGATCCCAACACGACCATTCGCGATGTCAATGCCACTCTCATTGCTCGCCCTCGCACTTCTCATTCCGACAGGCGACAGTCCATAGAGTCGACCTTGTCTTCCGTCATAGACGACATTGGTAGTCGATCACGGACGGCTTCCGTCCTTCCTAGCATCGACAAGTCTCGTCCTCCGATGATGGTGTTACCACCCCCACCACGACAGCCCCCGCCGCCCAATAGCATGTTACCCCCTCCGTTCATACCCGACAAGCGATTGTCCTACGATCTACCCCCTCTTCGTCCTTCATCACCGCCTCCCCCGGAGCTCATCCAGCGTGCAACGACGCCAAGCCTTGGGATACCCGGGCGTGGTACAATTGGACGCGCTCACGGGTCCTCTATGCCACCCTCTCAACAAGGCCTCCGTCAGCTACCCTCGACCAGCAGCTTCCGCTCGGCCGCGAATGCGGCAGCTCGTGCACCACTCTCGAGTCCCTCTGCCCTTTCCTTCAACCTCCGAGACCGAGAACGCCGGGAGCTCTCGTCTGCGTCGCTCAACTCTGGCGGGCAGAGCATTGGCTCTCAGCGTTCTTCGATCTCTTCCGACCAACAGTACGAGGCCCACATGCGCCGACAAAGCAACGTGGAGGCGACTGTCCAGGAACGGGCTGGGCTCAGCATGAGCAATGGTGGCCCCATATCGACCGATCCGGCGATCATCCATGCCATCACGCAGACCATGATTGGAGAGTTCTTGTACAAGTATACGAGAAGGGCTATCGGGAAGGGCCACGGAGAGCGCAGGCACAAGCGCTTCTTCTGGGTGCACCCGTATACGCGCACGTTGTACTGGAGCTCCGCCGATCCGGGTTCATCTAATGTCACCGAGTCCAGTGCAAAGAGTGGTAAGTTTGATACTTCAGTATGCATGTCGGGCGCATTACTGATCCTCTTTGTAGCGTACATCGAATCTGTGCGCGCTGTCATGGACCCGAACCCCATGCCTCCTGGTATCCACCAGTACAGCGTGATCGTGTCGACGCCTCAACGAGAGATGAAGTTCACTGCGCCCACAAAGGAAAGGCACGACATCTGGTTCAATGTGAGCTTATCTTCGTCTGCTTCCCTTCGTGCTGTCTGACCAGGTCTCCTCTGCAGGCCCTCAAGTACCTTCTGACAAGACCGGGCAACGCCCAGATGGGTCTTCCTGCACAAGGTGGCGCTGGTCCTATGAGTCCAGTGAGGACGAACAAAGAGTTGCCTGACGAGTACGCCGCGAACGTGATGTCGAGTCCGGAGAGCCAGCGGAGCACACGCACTGGCCGCACCGAGCGCAGCGGGGACTCGTGGAACAACACTCCTCGTGGCCAGAGGAGTCGGTCTCAAATCTCCCTAGGAGGATCGTGGGGCAAGCGGTCAGGCACACCGGCCGCGGAGTACCTTCGATGGGCCGAGGCGCCAAGTAGTCCGACAAGGGAGTACGAACACATCCCTGGCGGAGACCAGGAAGAATTGGACTTCGAGCTCCACGATGATACCCTGTCCGACGAGGGCTTCGAAGGGCTGGAGAACGTGCGCGCTTGCTGCGACGGCCGCCATACCGTCGGTCGGTCTGGACGCATCGAGCACCACCACCACCATCACGACCACCAGAATCAGGCCCTGCCTCAAAGTCAGAAACGGTCATCGTCTCGGGGTCGCGACCAGCTTCTTGACCCTAATGTTAATGTTATGGATATACAGCGGCCAGTCTCGCCGGCATGGTCCTTCCGCTCGCGTGCAGGCAGCTCGACGTCGAATGACGGTGGAGGTTTCTTCTCTAGATTTGGGACGCGGCGATCGACTCGGACTGTCGCCTCGGCCGCTGGGCAGGATTCATAGTTCGTTGGGATGATGGTTGACCGTTGGCTTTTCTTTTTTTCTTTCTTCACCTTTCCTTGATTCCCGAGTACCCGCATACGTACGACCATAATCGTCCTGTGCATTGTGTCTTGTATGCTCCCCCCCTCGCGCCTAGCTCTACCTCCCTCTTTACTACTATCTCAACTCTGCTTTGTTATTGCGTACTGCTCCGCTCGTAACGCTCCTTGATAATCCCTCGGATTCTTGTGTCTATTATGCACTCGTTGATATAAGATTTTTATCGCTCGTTTCCTGTCTCGTCATCCGTCCTACTGCAGTATGTATTTCTTACTTTGTGCGATTACGCAGCAAATCAAACGTTCCTTAACCCATTTTGATCTTGGCTTCTGGTTCCCTGTGTGGAATTGAGAATGGTGCGTGCGTAACGAAAGTACGTCGGCGACGATAATGAGAACAGATATTCTCGTCTAGAACATCGTACCGAGCGTTCCGAGATCGCAACGAGTTTAAGTCCCAACAACCAAGCTTTAACTAAAGCTTCAACGAGCATAGGAATATGTCACTCCGAGACCGTAGCAAAATATGCGGATATGTATCGAGAGCAGATCATGAAATGCTGTACCGATCGCGAAGATCTTGCACACAACCACCAACACCTTGCTATCTAACAGGATACACCCGGACGTCTAGATCCTCACCGGCACTGCTACACCCCACACGGTACACACAGCACACAGCACCCGCACACATGCGCGTGTCAACAACACACGCATCCACACAAACACAATGGGACGCACAGGAACAGGTCCGACATCCGGGGTTCTGCAGCGAACTTGCGAAGAGCGGGCGGGTAATACTATTACAAGCGCAGATGGGTCTGGGTAAAACGACGAACGGCGTTACCGTCGCAAAGGCCAATGTCCGAGACCCGAGCGACGATGGTAATGTAATGACGAACACGAACACGTATGAATTGAATTTCGATGGGGAGGGGGGGAGAGGCTACAGCCACAGCGAGAGACATGTATGGGTCTGACACACCAACACCGACACTTGGGAAATGGGAAATGGACGTCGACGAGCTGACGGACGATGAGACAGAGACAGAGACAGACAGAGCGGACCGAGACAGACAGACAGTGGGCAGAGACAGAGACGAAGCAGAGATACATACATACATTGGGCGCGAGATCGTACACATAATACAGCAGCGGCCACGGTCGTGCGTGCACTGGCACTGTCATGATGCATGCAAAAGCCAACTTAAAGCCACAAGTCCATGCAATGCGCTGGGATACAGGAGGCACAAATCATGAGGGCGTCGACACGAGCGCCGTTTTGAGGAGCACCGGGCGCGCCGTCGCCGCGCCCCCGTCAGGAGTCAATGGACTCGGGGTGAGCGACCCCGTGCTCGGCGAGCCCGCGCTCAAGCTGACCGGGCTGTCCCCATTCATGCTCCCGCCCGCGCTCCCATTCCCATTCACGCTCCCGCCCGCGCTCCCGCTCCCGTTTCCTGCAGTATGCGACAGCGGGGACGGGACGGGGGTGAACGCGGCGGGCGGCGGGTTCCACGACGCGCGGTGGAAGCTTTTCTTCTTGCGGACGCTCGCCTTGTACGCGGCGCGGATCGCGGCCGTCGCCTCGTTGGTCAGGCTGAACACGCTCGACACGGACGTCGAGGGCACCGTCGACGCGACGCTCGGCGCGCGCGAGTGCGGGCTGGACGACGACGTCGTCGAGGTCTGCAGCTCGAGCCGGGGTGGGAACCCGGAGGAGGCCGAGGTCGAAGTCGGCGAGGCGGGCGCGGGAAGCGGGTCGAGAGGGGCGGGGGAGAGGCTGGGCGAGGGCAGCGACGATTCGCAGGACTCGTACTGGCTCGTGGAGCCCGAGGATGAGCTGGGGGCGACGCTGGGGAAGCGGTGGTGCGGGTGGTAGAATGGGGGGAACAGGGGGGAGTCGTCCGGGAGGCGAAACGACGCTGGGAGCGCGGGCGGGAATGCGGTGAGGAAGTCGTTGGGCGCCTGTGAGGGCCACGCGAGCGGCGTGCCTGCGACCTCGTCCACGTCTGCGTCATCTGCTGTTGGCTCTGCTGCCTCGAGCTCGGCGACGCGTGCCTGCCAGAGGGCGAAGTTCTCCCGGGATTGCTGGGCAAAGCGTTCTATTGCTGCGAGCGTGGGGGTCGGTTTGAATAGAAAGGCGCGTGGCTGAGGAGAGGAAGGACTCACATGGAACCCCCTGTGCCACAAGCTCGAAGAGCGGGCGTGCGAAGGTGTTGTTGAACCAAATCTGGCCCTTCGCTTCACCCACACGAGTATCGGACGGCTTCACTGACGGAGGTAGGTGCAGGTGCTTCTCCAAAAGCAGCTGACTGCTCCATTCCGACTCCAGGGCTGTAGCCCAGTGTTTCGAGACGAGATAGGGTCGGCTCTGCAGGAGGTAAGGACGCATATCGAACCGTGCCTTCGATGGTACTCACTGGGTTGCTGATGTCCGCGCATTTAATCAAAGCCTGACAAACTAGCACGCGCCTCTTCAACTCCGGCAAATCAGCGCCGTTAACGAGCTTCGTGAACTCCGCCATAAAATCAAAATGTACGCCCATGTCTGTCGCAAGGACGGCGCCAAGGAGGAGTTGGCGAAAGGTAGAGCCTGTCTTTGGACGATCGAGCAAGAAGCCGAGGTCATTATGGCGCATGATTTGCATGATGAGCGAATAATGCATCTGTTCGAGGACGGACTTGTCATCGTAGACCACAGATAACGGCGTCTTTGCATTGCGCTGGCGGTGAGAGTAGGGTAAGAGAAGTGTGGACGGTGAGAACGGTTGACGGAATCAAGTACCATGAAGGCGTTAGTGAGGCCTGGATGGCCAACATCGTGACCGACGGCAGCGATATAAAGCGCAACGAGATCCTCGTGGGTTAGACAAGAGACGAGGGGATCGCACGCGTGCTTGTCTCGTTCCCATGTACGGCCGTCCTCAAGGAGGATAGTGACAGGAGGGACGACGCCAGAGCAGAAAAGGAAGAAGTAGATGGCCTGGAGTACATCGAGAGCGTGCTGGAAATTATGGTATGAATTGCCTTGGCGGTAGAGTTGGCGCAGGTGCTGCAAAAACGTCGCTAGTGAACCTGCGGGCGGGTTTAAGAAAGATATGGAGAAGGAGGGGAAGTGGAAACGAAGAGAAAAGAGAAAGGAAAGAGATGGTATAACTTACTGAGTGAGACGGGTACTCTGTGGGCCATATGCTCTATTCGATAGAGGGCCTCGAAGAGGATATAGGAGCAAGCGATGACCTCCTCTTCTGGGAGTTTATGGGGCTCGAAATGCCATGAGCTGAGCGAGTGGATCAACCGTGCTCGAGTCTCGGGATCCATGTCTACCCAGGACGGGCTTTTTTTGTGGAGTGAGGAGAGGGAGAGGGGAGAGAAAAAGATGGGTAGAGGACGTACAGATGGTCGCCTTCCTGGCTGACGATGGTCTCTGTATGATGACGGACGTCTATGAGAACCTCGGCATATCTGGAGGAAGAACGGTGTGT
This sequence comes from Ganoderma lingzhi, assembly GCA_026283605.1. Taxonomy (NCBI): domain Eukaryota; kingdom Fungi; phylum Basidiomycota; class Agaricomycetes; order Polyporales; family Polyporaceae; genus Ganoderma; species Ganoderma lingzhi. The sequence goes on along the minus strand of JAPJYM010000021.1, from coordinate 382,459 downwards.
TGGAGGGGGGACTTCTGGTGTCAGAACATGTCACGGACCTGGTTTCACCGCAGTCTGTTTCCTCCCATCCTCCCCAGCCGTGACCGCAGCCCTGGTGAGCGAGAGCAAGAGCGAGACCCCCGACGTCGACGCTACGGCGGCGGCCCAAGTTGTCTGCCATGCGAGGAGAGAATGGGGAGGGTCGAGGGAGGCTGTCTGGAGGGCTGGCGGGGGCGTTGTTGTGTGGGAGCTGAGGGAGGGACTCGTAGGCGGGGCCACTGTGCGATCCGCCCCACGTGGCCATCCCCTCGTCGGCGCTCCGCATCAGTCCCAAACAAGCTTCCGTAGATCGCAGTCAGTGTCACTCCCACCTCCAGTCACCCTCCCTCCTCCCGGCTCGTCCACCAGCTCGCAACTGCCCTCAGGCCGCCTTGTTCGTGCTTGGCGCAGTCGCGTGTTCCTGCGACAGTCGAAATCTGTACACGTACGTACGCAAATCGCCTGTTGTCGTGAGTGCAGCATGCCTCAGTGAACGACTGTCCGAGTCGGAACGGCTCCCGGAACGTTTGCGCTCAATGGCGTCGTTATGTATTGTCTTGGGAAAACACAAGCAGCATGTCAACCACATGCAACCATGGTCCGCACCGCGATCCGTCATCGCCAGCAATGCCTCCGACACCCCGCAAGCCTGCATGTAGTCGTGCGCCATGCACGATGCAACGGAACGTGTACGGTACCAATGCCCCTCGCTCCTAATGCTACGCTAAGCCCGCGTCAGGTCCCCGTGCGTAAGATGTTTGTCTCTTCGTATAGCCCATAGTCATCCATTGATCGCCTACGCTTCGCACAACTTACCGGCTCGGGCCATCCCACAATGTATGCAGCACCCAGCCCTCGCGGGAGCTCGAGGCACATGGCAACAAGCATCGCCTGCAGCCGCCCGTCTGTCCTCCGACAGGTGGCCGCCTCGCCAATCCGTCGCACACAATCTCTCACATGAAGGCTATCTGACAGCCGTGCTAAATGTTTCCCTGTGTGAGGTAAGCACGAGGCTGCTCGTACTGAGTATCCCCGTTGGTTATCTTGTTTCTCGCTTGGCATTAAACCACCCCCCCCCCAATTCGCGGACTCCCGCTTATACCTATACCAAACTATAGCTTCTGTCTGGCTTCTCAGCCAAAGATTATACTTCTTAACTAGGCATTATCGGCCCGGGGGACATCAATTGCACCCTCGCTTATTGAAACAGTCTCATTACGAACACCGCGACGGTCGAGGCTGCATGCCGTCCATGATCGACTGAATGACCCTTCCACGGAAGGTTAAAGCTCTTCTCTTCGTCATCCAACTTAATCCTGCCACCATAATCCCTTTCCAAGGCCCCTTTGGATTTTCCGAGTTGGCACGTTACTTCTGTGTTCTTCATTATCTGCTCACCAATTTATTACGTTTGTAGGTCCACTCTCTCTGATTGCCTGTTGCGTTCGCGGGTCTATATTCGTCATTCACTTCTAGAGGGGCTTCGGAGTTAACCGTGCCCTTTGCCACATTTAACTCTCCTACGACACACTCTGCAATGATATGTAAAGTGAGTCCTTCCCACAACATGTCCTCACGCGAACCTAAGGATACGCCACCCAAGCCCAAGTTCTATAGAGAGTAGCAATGGCATCATCGGCGACTCGGACAGGTTTTGGCTGTCCGTCCTCCTGTCTCCGAACGGCAGCAAATGTCCACTGAAAGCTAGCCTCCACCCAGATCGACGGGAGACAGCTACAGCCATAGCCGTCGGACGTATCCCACCAACCATTCATATTAAGAACTCCGAAACCGTCTAATTGGCATTAATGGTGGTTTATAACATGCGCTATTCAACGCCATCTTCCCGCATCATGTCACTAACTCAAACGTATGCAATTAGCTCGATCTCCGTCTCGAAGCACAGACAGACACTGACACGCCCTGCCGTCCTCGTCATCGAGCTGGAACCCGTGCGGAACTCCATCCGGGTATCTTCCTGATCCTCTCCAGATTTATTGCCCCGCACATTGACGCGCCCCGCCCTCGACGATCCATTCAACGTCTCGGCTGATCCTCCGCCCCCTTGCCCCCCGGGAAGCTCCTTGCACAGGTACTCGCACTCGCACTCGCGCTCGCCCACCTCCCTCTTTACCTCCTTTTGTTTTCCGCCTCTAGGCCCATTGCATCCATATGACCCACAGCCCGCAGCAACCGCAGATTCAACCCGGGCCACCTGACCACCACCTCAAGCATCTCCGAGTCGATGAACAATTGCAAGCCTCCTCGCCCGAGCCCGACGAGCCGGCGCCCTCCTCCGCTCCGAGTCTGGGTCCCCCATCCCATCCCATCCCATCAACCCCGTCCCGTTCCCGTCCCCGTTGGCGTACCCGTTAGCGTTTCCCGATCCCACTCCCACTCTCCCATGCCCATCACCGCGCCGTCGACGACCATCCATCCATCCATCCATCCCGGGCAGGCCGATCTTCCGGGAGAACCACCCCTCGCCGCGCGTGGCGCAGGCAGCAGCACTGGCACTGGCACGGTGCGAGGTCGAAGCCCCGACGCGCCCCTGCGCTAGCACAGGCCCAGGACAAGCTATATAGTTACGCTCCGGTTTGAGTTTCGTTTCGCTGCGTACCACTCGAATCACAATCACATCTCCCGTGACGGCATCTACGTATACACATCTTCCTTCAGCAGGCGAGTCAAGTGTTCGATCCCAACATACATCCTGTGGCAGATCCCAGATGCGTCCGGGCTTCGTGTCGAGGACCTCCTGAGGACCCTTTCCAAGTGCCCGGGCGGAGTTCGAGTTCGAACGTCAGTGGTTCTGTTCTGTTCTGTTCTGTTCTGTTCTCGAAGCCCGAGTCTCTGCCCCCTGAGTGCTTGGTCAGGGCCACGCACGGTCGATAGCGACGCTAGGGCGGCGCGATGGGCGATGGTCGATGAGATGTGACCGGATAAGATATATGTAAAGTGTCAAACGCTGCATTTGCGGTGGCGGCATAACATAAGACGAGGCTCAAACCCTCACTCGGAATCGGGGGCGCCTCGACGCTCGCGCGCGCGGGCCCGGGCTTCTTTTCTAGTTTCCGTTTCTGTTTCAGGCTGCCGCCAGTGTACACCTTGTTTGACACGTCGGACATCATGTGTTAACACGTTAGCGTCAAACGTACGGACGGGTGGAATTTGTATTTGGCGAGAGCAGGATCATGAAGCGGGGCGGCAACGGGAACGGAAATGGAAACACATCGGCGTGATGCATATCATATCTATATGGCGGCTGTATGCGATTGAGTCGACGTTACAAATACAGATGGTACTCGGAATGCAATTGCGAAGTTCAAACTGGGGGAATATAGAGCACAGAGCGGGCAAATGTGTAGTAGGAATGCGAAAGCGAGCGAACGGCCAGAGCAGCAGCAAGAGAGGGGGATATCGATGATGCAGTAGTAATCGAGAAGGTAACGGTGAATATGTAGACAGACGGCGACAGCAACAACCAGAAGAAACCCAGGAGACCCCGAAACCCAACGACCAAGTGTACAACAGAGAGCATGAGTCAGGCGGGAAGCGCGGGGTATGTGATGATGGATGAAATAGCGGATATCTAGCAAGGTCATGAAAGCAGGACGATGACAATACGTGTGGAGGAAATAAATGTGCGACGAGAGAGTGGGAGCAACGAGAAGCATATGCGTGCGAGTACAACGGGCAAGGCCATGTCCGTGCGGTGTGCGTACAGTGGGTCCGTTACAGTGTGCCAAGAAGAAGATATGCAAGAAGTAGATTTACAAACCGTGAGGCGCACTGCGCAGTCAGGCATCCGAGATCCGGGTGTTATCGTCAACGGCGACGTTTGCAAGGGGGGCGGGTATCGCCGAACAGCAGCAGCCAGTCCACTACTGCCGCGACACCCCAAGAGCGACGGCTCTGGAGCGTGGACGTAAAGCATGGGAACACGGCACCGACGGCAGATGGCGGATGGATGTGGAGAACAAAGGAGTGGGAGGAGTCGCTCAAGAGCCTAGGCGAGGAACGCAGTGTTAGAATCCGCCCGGCCGTCGGAAGCGAATAAGACTTACGGTACCACGTGCTCGACGACGACGAGGGCGCATACACCTCCTGCGCGTAGCGACCGCTGGAGGCATTTCTCGAGTATCCGGAAGAGTCGTACCCAGCATACGGCGATGATTGCTGGTACGCAGGCTTGGAACTTCCACTGAGAATATACTGGCCATGCGCCTGTGACACACGTGATACTAAAAAATCTGGTGAGTATTCGCACACCGGGGGTGGGGGAGAGCAGAAATGAGGACGCACATGAGCTCTGGCCGGACTGGGGTGCTCTGCGATATGTCGAGGAAGAATCCATCTCGACCTCACCGGCTTGGTAACCGCGCATGCTCCACCCCAGCGATTGAGCGGGGTCATGACCGACGCAAAACTGGGGCTCGACGTCGCCGCCGACGCCGAGCTCGAGCTGTTCCCTCCATAAGCCGACGACGTATCCCAGCCGTCGTTGTCGACCGCAAGCGGGTAATCCATGCTCAGCGCGGGGGACGCGCTCCCGACAGACGCGTAGCTCGCAGTCGCACGGGCACTCTCGCGGGGGGACACGGGCGTGTCTGCGCGGTACAGTGCCGACTTGCGTACGGCGCCCGGGGCCCTGCTCGGGGTCTGGGGCATGGCGCCGTAGCGGAAGGCGTCCTCCTCCTCGGCGATGAGGGGCACGTCGAGCTGGACTTGCCATTCTATCTCAACCGGTTGCTCCCTGAGCGGGCCTACCTCGATGCCGCCGGAGCCGGGCTGGGTCGCTGCAGACTTGATGCCGTCGTGCATGGCGAAGTTTTCGAGACGGAAGGCGTACATCATCTTTTTCATCTCTGGGGCGGCGTGGATGGCGCGGAGCGGGACCTCGGGCATCGCACCGGGGGCGGGGTCTGAGGGGACGGTGACCTCTATGATGAATTCGCCATCTGGGTCCTCCGACTTGATGGGGGTGGACGATGAGGAGGTTGGGGCAGGAGACGGGGCTGGGACGGGGGCTGCGATGGGCTCCGAGGGCTCAATGGTGTACAGGGAGGAGTCGTTCCAGGTAGCATTCTGAAGGCGGCTGGGAGAGCTGCTGGCGGTGTGCGAGGTAGAGCCTGTTGCGGAAGTGAGGGAGGAGTACGAGCGTGATGGGGAAGGGTACGACGGACGGGAGGTGAGAGGGGGGGAGGATGAGGAGACGGCGGAGAGCTGGTACGAGGCGGCAGCAGGGCGGGCAGTGAACGGGGGACGGTGGGAAGCATATTCTGGAGCGTATGTGGAGAGGTTAGAGAGCGTGGACGGGCCGGCAGAGGCCGGGTGGGACGAGGACGGGAAAGGTGCGGTGGTCGCGGCAAGAGAGGAAGACGATGACGTCGGGTACGGGGTGTCCCATACGTATGCGGATGCGGCGGTGCCGGAGCCCAGGGCGTAAGAAGAGTCGAGAGAGGAGGAGGAAGAAGCGGTGACGGCGTTGAGGGACGGCTGAGAGTAGTTGAAGAAGGACTGGTTGACGTCGGCGTAGGAGGCGAGGTCGTGGGCGTAGCGGCGGTCGGGGGACGAGGCGTAGTGGGCGGCAATGGCGGACATGGGTACGGGCTGATGGGAGGCTATGTCCGGCAATTAAAGGGGGCAGACGGGAGGAGTGGCTGGATCTGGGAGGAGAGACGGGGCTGGGAGAGCAAGCCCGCTTCCTTCTATATGCCCCCGAATCAGACCTGTCCCTGCCCCGGGCGCGCATGACGGCTTCGCGCCTGGCTCGAGAGCTCTCGCACTGATCCACACACGCCCGGGTTCCGCGCTGCCCTTCCTCGCTCCTTGCCCCTCCTCCGGTCCCTCGCCTGGATGCTCCCCTTGCCTTATATGGAAGGCTTCTCAAGACGATCCACATGTTTGGCGCTGCCAAACAATCGCCTCTGGGACTACGTACAAGCCTCGGGCCTTCGCCCTCTCTTCGCCAGCCCGAATGAGCCTGCCTCCTAGGGTCATCGCCGTCAGTCCCACCCTTATCGTCCTCATCTCATCCTTCTCCTTCTCGCTTACCGTCCTCACCAGCAGCCTGCGCCCCCCTCCATTCATCGCCGCCCCATTCAATCCATTCCACCCCTGCTCGCACCCCACCCCCCCCCCTTTCACGACATATCCCAACATCATCCGCTAGACCGTGATCCGTGCGAACACCTGCCACAGACGCGGAACTCACAACCATTCCGCGGCCTATGAAAACACGCGGCGCGAAACGTTGCAAGGTCCTCCTCTCAAAGAGCGCGTCCGGTCCAGCACGTCACCGCGATAGCGTCAAACCTACGATCGCCGGTCGCGAATCTCCTTGAGCTCTCTCGCCTAACCAGTATCTCTCGCCCGGCCCTCTGTTGCGTTCCCTCCGTCCCAGCCACGCGCCCGTCTTCCAGACTCCTCCTATTCCATATCATCAGCCACAATGAATCCAATGCACTCACACATTTCTACCCTGCAACATGCAGCCTTGCGACCTCTTCTCTTCCCAGCGCATGCCGTACCGCGTCGTTTTCGCGCGCGAGGGTTTTCCATGTCGTCTGCCTCCCAAGTTGGTCGTGGACGGTCGGGCGTCAGTAGCCGCGACGCAGCCACACTGGCGCCCATAACGATAATTATTACGTAAGTTGCGATGATAATCGGGTGGCGTCCCTCTGTCGATCAACTCGATGTGGCGTTTCGTTGTGAAAGTTGGTTTTCATCATCCTCAACTGCTTAATCCTGCGGCCCTGCTGTCCTCCGGCGTGGTTTCCTCTTCTATCATAATCAACCCTCCGTTGGTTAGGGGCTGCTGCAGTGCAGACGGACACCATCAGCTCATCGAGCAAGGTTCTCAGTCTCGAGGTTCTCCCGTCAAACCTCTGTATAGAGTCCTCGCCTTCGACGTCCCTGTGTTCCAAGTCTCTCGCAACGCTCCACCGCCTATCAGCCAATCATGAGCCTCGCGCGGTATTTCCCCTTCCAGCTCGTAGCTTTTGCTGCCTATCCCCGCCGCCCAATCGACGGAACCTGGGCAGTTGCCCTCTCTTGCCTCGGAAGGGTCTTCCTTGTCGTTGGCGCACGATCTGGGACTCATGCAGTGGCTCGGACTCAGTGACACGTCACGCTGTGCAGCATCCTCTTCGGCTACACGCACGCCCACACCGCGCCCTACTCTATTGGTCCCTCGCCAGGCGACGCCCGCTTTCTAGAAACGCCAACCTCAACATTTCAGGGGCACCGGTCGCGTGCGGGCAAGCGAACAGCCCCGACGTTTTTGCTCCCATCGAATGCTGCCTGCCCGCCGTTGCCAGTGCGCCAGCCATCGACATTGTCGGACCACGAACCGCGAACGGAACCACCCTTCTCGCCGCTCGAAGCGACGCACGTCCGCGCGTGCCGCAGCGTGCGTGCGTGGGGGGTCTGTTCAGTCCGCTCGGTGAGTCGACGTCACTCCCTCGACCTGACGGCGTGATGCCCCTCGCCTTTCGACTCGCCGCCTTCCTCTGACGTTGGGGGAGGCACCCGGGCAACGGGCGACGCGACGCGTGTGCGGCTGCCCTCTCCTTCTCATCACAATAGATGATGTCATCGTCCACCGTATTCCATCGCACGCCAAAATCAGCCAACTTCGCCACGACGGCGGGGCCACCATCGCCATCTTGCCGGCACCTCCGCGCCCCCGCACCAAAAGCGGCAAGCAACGCCCGCCGTAACCCCACCTCCTCCGGGCGCGGACGCAGACGGAGAAGGGGGAGCTGGCGCTGGCCAGATCCCATGCGTATGTGTGTTCAATGTTTCTATCGCCACGCCTGACCACGTTTTCGCACAGATCCTATATTCCATGGGCGCGTAACATGTCGCCGCCCCCAGTTTCCCCACACGCCGCCGCACGCGGGTTATTCTAGGCTGGACGAGCCAGTCCAGCCTGAGCAGAGCGGTACGCGTCCGTCCGCCGTGCTCGCGGTGCGGAATCGCTACGGTTGCCGGCACTGGGGAGGGGCGAGAAGCCACAGAAGACGCAGAAGGTGGGCCTGCAGACGCAAGGGCCGGCGTGATTCATGAACGGCTTCTGCTCGAAATCCACGCAGCACGAACGCTCAACCAGGATTTTCTCCCTCGCGCGCGGGCAGGGCACGAGGCGTGGGCCGGTTGGGCTCATTCCCGGGATCCCCGGACCGCGTCGCGGGAGGATCATGTCGCTGTCAATGCTAGCTAGTCCGCCTATGCTGCTGCTCTCCCTCGCAACATTCCGTGCAAAATTCGCGATTCCTGTTTGACTCCTGCGCGAGCGTGGACCCTGGGGCGAGAGCAGGAGAGTTACGGTTACGCTTGCAGCTTGCAGGGCCGCGCGCTGCAGCGGGGGTCTCCGCTGCTCTATCCTTATTTTGCAGCCCTCGATCGCCTGTGCGGTGGTGGGGCCGCTCTCAGGGCCACTACAAATTCGCCAAAAGTCCGCCCATGCAGTCGTGCCTCAATGACCGTCACCTGCCGTCACCTGCGCCCCCGGAAGCACACGCGCGTGCGCGCGGGGTGCCACTGTCGACCCGCACTTCGTCCTATGTTTTCCTGCCCCGGCGGTCGAGAATAAGCCAAAGCCCCAGCCGCGGCTCCTGGGCCCTTAGCGCGCGGAAGGGGGAGGAGGGATCGTTGGCCGGGTGACTCGCTGCGCGTGCCGGAGCCGCGTCGTCGTGGGTGCAATTGCGAAGGTCAAGGTCAAAACACGCCTCGGGCAGCGCGGTGATTGGGGCTAGTGCTGGCTCCAGGGCGAGGCTGGTTTGTTCCTCCTCCTGCCAGTGCCGTGGTGGACCCGTATTCATTGCGAACAGTGGGACAGGCTGGGATCAACGATTTACTCTCTCCCGTGTGTGTTCAACGCGCTTCTCATTTCCTTTGCCTATAGCATGCTGACGCGCGCGTTTCCGCGTAGCTACAGCTCGCGCGAGCGTCGAATGGAGAGACCTGTTCGAATACTGGCCATCGCACTATCAGTTCGCCGTCGCCAAATCCATACATACTGTCAGATCGCGATAGAGAGGAAGAAGAATCTCTTGTCCGGGCGCCTCCGACAATCTGGGATCCAGCCTTTCCTTATCCCACAGCCCACCCTCCGAGCCTGCGATGCCCTAATCCTGGCAACCCACTCGCCCAGCTGCCGCCGCGGCCCGCGAACCTTATCCTCAGTCCTCGCCAGGAGCGCGAGCCCTTCGCACACACACAGTCATGTACAGTCGCGCCCTAGCCTATAGCACGCCAGCAATTAGGGAGCGACCGATAAGGCAAGGCGTAGGAAGCCTGCGACTGCGACTGCGAAGGACGAGGGAGGAGGTGGTGCACGGGGTCGACACGCCCACAGGCGAGTACTACTTACAGCCTACAAGCATGCGCGTTTCCGAAACTGCACCCGCGAAGCGGTGCGTGTGCGGCTGGCCAATAGCGTCTCGCCTGCTCGACGCTCGTACGTCTTCGTACGTACTTACAATGCATGGTCGTGGCCTGCACCCGCGGGCGCGCCTCCGGAGTTGAAGGCAGAAGCGAGAAGCTCGCACCTCTCTATGAGAGTGCGCGGTCAGCCTGCAGCGAGCCCGCGGGATGAACTCCGGATGAACGAGCCCCTCGATCTTCATGATGCAAATCCCTCCAAGAATTCGCCGGGGTGCAGTTGTATGTGTATGCGCGCGGTGCCACCGGTGGACGACGCGCGCTCTCTCTCTCACAGTGTCTCCATGCGTGCTGCCCTCAGTCCTGACTAGGCCTGACTCCTGGACCCTCGCGCGACCGCCTTACACCCTGATTAGGGTTCGTCGGCGGCCCTCGCCCTGGCACTGGCAAATGATCGTCGATGTGGTACGCCGGATGGCTCCAGCACTTGGATCCCTGTGCGAGCCTTAGATTCAAGTCAGAACTTCGGCGGCTGGGTGGTTTCGCCCGCGGGAGGTATGCTAGGTGAGTTCGGGAAGTCGACATAATAACGCTCGTCCGATCGCTGATCGCAGGTGCGATACGCATACAGGCCGCCTCCGGGTTACCCGGCCCTATGCCCTCCGGCTTCCTGGTGCAGATGTGGATGGCTTCCAGAGCCGGCCTACCCCTGTCGCGCCACCATAAACAAACAACTATGTACTGTGACCCCCAACGCCCTTCGTTGGGACCGAGCTCGCGACGCTTCACGCTCGCGCGAGGTGAGTCTCAATATCATTGCGCGGCTCAGGAGTATCGAGGATCAAGCATGCGAAGGCTCCCTAGCGGCGCAGGACAGGACGAGATGAGACAGATCGATGAACATTGGCACATCGCCAGGTCGCGTCGCGCTGCGCGTCGTCCACTTGACACTGGGCAACTTCGAATTCCAAGTTTCCCAAGTTCCAAAAAGTAATGCCCGTGTGCCCGTCGACGCGGGCCCGCTGCCCAGCGTCCACACACTGCGCAGTTCCGAGGTGAGTGCACACACTGGCTCCGGCACTAGCGATGGGCACCTGATGCCTGCGCCCGGTCCCCGCGCGCCATTCCTTAGGATCCCCCGTGCAGCAGGTGCGGTTGTTTAGAAGGCCGGAGGGAGTGTTACGACAGCTCGGCGACGCGATTGCAAGATGGATGGCGGGGGGGAGGGGGGGGGGCGTTGCGATCACGATCATCGTTTCGGACGGGGGATCAGCCATTCACCGTACCGGATGGAGAAGGGACTTCTCCCACATCCACATCCACATCCACCTTGCCCTGGCAGTTGACTCCCTCCCTCGCGCCGCCGTATCGGCCCGGGCTCTCCCAGCAAACGGCGACAACGACTATATGCAGCGGAGACGGAATTCGGAGGCTTGCCGCTGTGTATTCAACGCGCGCTCTTCTCACCGCGCACCTGCGTCCTCACTGCCGAGCTTGTGCAGGCTACGCTGGCTTGAAGCGGAAGCCGGTATTTGACCGTGGTTCCTGGAAGGCCCGGGCCCGCCGTCCGTTCACCTATCCGACGGCCTCGATGGACGTCCATGATGTCGACTCCGAAACCTTACGGGCTTCGCTGCGACTCTGGCGGCGATTTGTTTCTCTGGGGCGCGCAGGGGCCGACGCGGGCCCAACAACACAATTCTCTTCCTGAGCCGACAAGTTGCGGCCATCGAGTCCGACTGCCGCGACGGGGCATCAAGAATGTCGTATGTAGGCGATACAGTCACCAAGGGCTTCACCGTGGCTCTTCCGACTCGGAGCGACGCATCTCTCCATCCATCCGAGCCCTGCCACTATCCTCCCCGTCAGCCCGAACTTGGGAAGGACCGGTGGTGACTGTTGACCGGGATATATCGATACGCTTCCGAGCTGCACAGAGTTGCATCGACGGCTCGTGTCGCCGCCCAGCCCGAACCATCAGCGCTAACGCCTCCGGGCCCCCCTACATATAAGCTGCCTTGTGCGGTTAGTGCGGGCGGGGCGGAACGGGAACCATAACGACGACGCGGGAGGGAGGGATGCGCGGCAGTGTCGCACGCACCGCTTCGGGGGATCCTTCCCAGTATTACTACTTGCATCCAAACAGCCGCCGGCGCTCAGGCACTGCGTCCGCCTCCCGGGCCCTCCGCGGCTGGGCCAAGGTTGCGTACCCAGGGACGAGGCGTGCCAGCATGCGCTCGCGGGGATTCGCAAGGGGAGCGCGGGGGCGGAGAGATGATGCATGATGGCCCGGGGGGTCGGCGGTGGGATGGGGGGGGGGGTGCGCTCTCACGGCGACGCCGCGCGCTCTTTTTTGTTGGCTGGTGGGCCACGGTCTCGTGGCGGGGCTGTTTGTACGCGTACGTCACGAAGGGTATGCGTGTAGGTTGTCAGGCTGTGGCAGGGCGTGTAAGGTTCGATGGGGCCGATTTGTGAGTGGGTTACACTGAGCTCTAGTCTGGGCTTCGACTGACCCGTTGCGCTAACTCGATCCCAGTGACCTGGACTGGCGTAGCAAGCGCGGCGTGCAAGGAACGTCGCTTATCTTTGTCTTCTGGTGGAGATGGGATGTCATGGTTGCACGTCAGCGCGCGGCAGGATCACCAACGATAACCAGTCGGGGGGTCGTTCGGAAGAGGAGGGCACGCGGTCACGGTGGCGCGACTGGTCGTCCAGAACTTTTCTGTACTACGCGGTGCACGCAGAAGAACCAACATATCTGCCGTTGGCTCGCGATCAGACCACCCGGCCAGAAGACCGTTCATGGCCGCAACGTTAGCGTGGCGTTCTGAAGCCTCAGAACACACAACCTTCATCGCTTCCGTAGCCTCGAAACAATTATGCGGGTGCACCGTTCGAAGGCGATGGATACGCGGGGATGAGGATGACAGGGCTATGAGTCAGAGCTAGCCAGGGTTCCGAGCTCCGAGGCGTGGTTCTGGTTCTGGGTCTGGGTCTGGTTCTGGTTCGGTGCGACGTCGGTGGTTGGTTTCACGACGTCGACCCGCAGATATCGATATCGGCGATGGGGCGATGGACGTCCACCGTCCGTTCCTGTGTGTCGTTCGTACATGCGGCCCGTCTCGTCCCCCTCCCTCCTTCCTTCCTCCGTCGGGACGGCATCCGATCGAGGCTGCCAGTGGAGGTGATCAGGGTGAAGTGGAAAGAAGCCCCGCCAGCCTGCTCGCCTGCGCCCGGTTGCAACCTCGTTCTGCTAGGGACCCGACTTGGAGCGCGATCCGCTCGTGCCTCTCTCGTATGCGGCAAAACGCGGGGAGGGGAACGATCGCGCCCGTGCGGTAACCCAGCGGGACGGAGCCTACGCATTGCGGTCGGATTCGGAGGATGCTTCCATGCCAGTGCCTCCCTCCTCCACTTCGTACTATTATCGTCCTATCGCTCGCATATCGGAATGCGGCCGCACTGCAGACAGGCTGGTACCAGTTCGTCCACTGGTGCTATGTGCACTCTTTCTCTTTCTGACACTAGAGGTACGGTATTAGGGTTTAGTACCGGCCGGAACCCCGGAACGTAGTATGGGGTTTGTGTTTGCCGCCAGAAGGGACGGTGGGTCTTCTAGTAGCCGGCGCTATCATTGATTGATGGTCCTTTTTTTCCGCTGGAAGATGGCGCACAGCACGACCCTAGATATCGAAGCTAATCACCGTTGGATGGTCAGCTTTTTGAACGATGCGGTCGCTTCCATCTCCATCACCGGGATTTTTTCACTTTACGGCCAGACAGAGAAGGCCTGGTTGCCCGCCCCCGCCGTTCACAGTTCGTGCTCGTGTTCGTGTTAGTGCTGGTCACCACATGCTCCCGAGGACCCTAGCGGTTTGGGTTTTGTTGTTCACATAGTTCCGACCCTAGCATCTCTTCGCGAAGGAGCCCAAGGAACAAAGACAATTCATTAACAGGCTGATAACGTCGCATGGTGAGCAGCTCTCTCCACGCTCTGCGTCACCGCCGACCCTGAGGCCTGAAACTTAACGTCAACCCGCGTTCCGGAGCCGCCTTTCATTAATATCAATGCAGAACCGCTCGAACCAGTGCGAAGGATGATCGTCTCATCTTAGCCGACGTCCAGGAGTCAGGACGACAGCAAGAAGCTGGCCGGTGAGTGGTATGTCGTCCTTCTCCGAACATTTATCAGCCGGCTCAACCTTTTTTTTTTTCCTTCTAGGAGTCCGACGAACCGCCATTGAGTGGAACACTGGTAAGGGGGTGTCGGCTGGCACCCCGGGCCGCCACTGGCTAGTGAGGTGCCATCGCCCCCCGGTGGTGATCATTGGCCAGCGACGCGTACCGCTATCGCGGATTACATTGGGTTCAAGTTAACCTCCCGGGCTCGATAGAGCTTCGCGTTCAATTGTGCGTCCAGCGTACATGTGACTGGGGTCGTGGTGGATGCCGTCGCGGGTGGTGCCAGTGGGTGGCGCATCGCGATCTCCCGCCGCCCTACCCTCGGGCTGTGGTTCATCCGGATCGCTGTGCCAAGTATCTACACCGTCACGCGCGTGGTCCTGCCTGGACTCGGACTCGGCGTCTTGAGGTCATAGCGTGCAAAGGAGGGGAGCGAGGAGAGCCCGGAGGGAGGGGACGACGCGCGGGCCGCTGGGATCCGGGTGTCTGGGAAGGGGCGGCGCATCGAGCGGTGGCGTCCGGTGGGGGTTCTGGGAGTCTGTTGCCGACGACAGCCTGGGTCGTTTTACGTCTTCAGAAGCACGAGAACTCGACCCCCAAGGCGCGGAGCTATGCGCATTCTCGAGGGCTCCTCGCTCCTCCGGATCCTTATCTCTGATTCCATCCTCAGGCTTGCGGCTATAGAACAGAAAACTGCACCGAATTGTGGGCGGGTCCCATGCCACCCACGCGTTCGGTGCTTGATTCGCGTGTACATGTACACGCGAGTCTATCGTCCGATGCGCGTCGGGGCCTTTGTATAGGTACTCTGCGCACTAGGGGACCACTGGCATTGGCTGGAGGCGCGGTGAATAACGGGGCATTGGTTCAGCAGCTGAGAACCTGCCTCTGGTTCGTACATTCTCCGTCCGTGCCTCGGTGACCTTGTGAGCACGGGAGAAGAGAAGAGAGAGAGCTTTTCCAGCGCACGTTCGCGTGGGACGAGACCGAGCTCCGCCTGCCGGCATAGCTTGCGTCAGCTGTCGACGGCGGTGGGTTCTCGAGTCGTGCTCCGAGCAACGCTATCCTGCCAGTGCGGAGGATATTCAGGGTCTCCCCGCGGTGCAAATCACACTGACACCTCCTTGCTACTCAGAGGCGTGGACATCTCGACTGTACAAGTTGGATCCGGAAAGTCGGCGGCCTGTTTGGAGCAGCATATACTCTTCGGCAAATAAACGAGGACGGGCAGTCTTCCGGCGAGCTGTGCGATTTGTTTTCATTATGTCCACCGAGCTGCTTTTCATATTCATAGACCGTCGGTCGGCTCACTCTAGATCTTCTGGGAACGTGTCTGTGTCTCACAACCACTCGCCCGGTACGCCCTCGCCCTCCCGGAAGCTCGCGCCCGGGAATCTTGGCAAGCCTGTCCTGTCCCGCGTCCACTCTGGAAGCGGGCATGCCGAAACGGGACACAGAGTACCGAGCGGCAGCATCTCGCGGGCCAGAACTTCCCCACTTGCCAACTTGCCAACTCCCCTCGGTCATTCAGCCGCTCGGTGTCTTGCCAGTGCCTCGCAAGCTCCGCTTGAGGGGCCCATGCCCCCCACGATCGCCATCCCGTTCGAAGCACAGGAAGCACGCTCTAATGCTCTGATGCAGGGGCTCGGCGCGCGCACGCACTGGCACAGATCGAAGCGCATCTTCCCACGCCGAACGTTCGCTCGGGAAGCGATGCGTGGTCTTGTGGTTGCCCGGAGACAGCACCTTGTCGTGGCGCACCCTCACCATCGCCGCCGCTCCCCCGCGTAGGTGCGGACCGTCAGTGCGGGCCGGGAGAACAGTCTGAGATGCAGATGAAGATGGTGCGTGCGGATGGCGGATGGATGGAAGGACGGACGGATGGATGGAGGTGGGCAGCGGCGGCGGCGGTGTGGTGGGCGCGATCTGGTGCGCGTCCGGGGCTACCCCATCTCCATCCCATCCGTCATATGACATCGTCGGTATCGCTCGCGATAGAAACCGCGGCAACCGACACGCGTACGAGCACGTTCCTGGAGGGTTGCGTGGATTGAGGTACCCGGCGGGATGGTCATGCACCCCTTCGTGGCTCGCTCCGCTCCCCGACGGGACCAGTATGCCACCTTCAGTTGCACTTCCAGGGGTTGAGGATGGCGCCGTCGGAGATGATACGATGCTTGATCGCTCGTTCGAAGCTTCTGATCGCGCGGGGGATGGAAGGAAGAGTCGTATCGTATCTCGGGACTCAGTAGTGCCAGTGCTGGACTCTCGGCGCTCCGGCGGTGACTTTCTCGCTGCTAGCTAGACCATCGTCAGCTAGACAGCATCATATTGTTCGAGTGAGCCTTCATCGTTGCTGGTTGACGATGAGTGGAAATGAATGGCTTCCCTTGACTCAGTTGCAACGATAACCTCTGACTGTCACGTGCTGAAATGTTCTACGAGAGTTGCCTAATGCGGAGAGGCGCCTAACATACAAAGTGGGCGTTTGGTGGCGGATGCCTTGGCGCCCAAACTTGAACCTGTGGCATAGGACTCGTGCGTCCGTCTCCGATGCATCCGAACCTCTCTCTTTCAAAAACTCACGAATGTAGCTCGGAATCTTAGCAGACTCTTCCGCGGCCATTTCTGCATCAAGTTCGTCATGCCCACGCCGCCGGCAACTCGCCAGATGGACTGGAATGTCTTTACTCGTTGAACTCTCGGGCACCACCCGTCGGTGAGTGTATGTCTACTATCTACCGCGGCTGTATTCAATGGAACACTCTGAACGTGCTGTATTACAGAGACAGGGTTTTACGACTACGACACGACCCCAGCCCGCTATTCTGGTCGCTCTGCCATCACGCAGGGCCGCGCTCAGCAAATCTTCTCCAGAGGGTCCTCCTTCTTCCGTCGGATCTGCGACATCCGACATATTTGGGGTCGACGCAATGTGAAGTATGATCTAGTCTTAACCATGTCTCATTTCACGGCGATGGTTGGTCGCTGGCAGGGTCAACAGAGATAGCGGACGGGTCTTCAACTTACGCACGGCTCCGCGCCACGAGTCAGTACAGTCAGCCCTGCCGCAGTGCTGCGGTTATACAATATTCAGACGTCTCCCAGCGTCCGCTCGAACCCTCCGAGTGCCACCCGGTATTCAAATTTTCATAGTTTTCGGACACCATGAGGCGTGCGGCACTGACGACCCGGAATCAGGTCCCCTGACTGAACGAGGACTGCTGCGTCCTCCCCCCGGGCGTGCGGAAGCATCATGCATCACATACCGTGCTTCGTCGCTAGCTTCGCACATCGGAGCTCGTTCGAGTTCGAGGTACTTGGCGTTCGTAGCCGGTGAGTAGGCGGCGCACATGCGAACTTGAATCTTAGCTGACGTACCTTCCAGTTTTGCGGCCCTCGATCGCTCACGTTCAGGGGGCGCGGTGGAGAACAGACTCGGGACTGTTGGTTGTGCCTCCGAGTAAGCAGGCGGCTCGGAACGTGCCTCGCGCCACTGCCTGTCGGCTGGCCTCCGGAGGCCGCGATGGACGGTCGACGGTCGGGGTCACGGTCATGCGCGCATGTGATCGCTTATGATTCTGTCTCTGTCTCCCTGCAGTTCGGGTCCCTGAGATCTGGGGCCGCTCGCCTTATCTCTGTCTCCGGGAGATAGCGCAAGGGAGAACTTACATAAGTGGAAGCAGGCGGCTTGCCTTTGGGGTCCAGCCCGACAGGCTGACTAGTGGTGACCGTCGGCGAACTAGTGCGGAGGGCCCCGCGGACCGGGACGGCGAGCTTGTTCGGGAAGTCAGCCATCCGACTTGCGAGCCTCCTCAGTCCGAGATCCTGTCACACAATGGAGCGAGGGGGACGACTCCGACTCCGACTCCGATCAGCCACGTTCAGAGGTTGCGTCCGCACCCCGAGGACGAGGACTAAGCCAGCTTCAAGGCGTCGCGCATATATTGAACTTTGACACACAGCAAAGCCTGGATGTGGTGAGTCGAATGGCTTGTCTACTCGGGGTGAATTGGTTGACTAGACGGCGAGCAGCGATGTATCGGCGGACACTAGTCATCCGCCGCCCTCTGCTGGCACAGCGACATGGTTTTTTGAGATCTCCGGAAGGATATCTATTCAAATCGTCCGGTGGATGTGAGTGAAGAGCAACCTGTCTCGCATTCGCCGGACCCTTCGGCTTCTACTCCATTCAAGTGCGCAGGGTTGAATTGGCCTCTCAATTCTTACTAGCCACCGTACGAGCAGAAGGTGGTCTGGTTGCGTGACACTTGACTCGAGGCGGGCTTCGAAGCAACTCTGGCCCTCTCGTAGCCGCGAGAACGGGGTATGTATTGCTTGCCCGAAACTCGCTATTCCTCGACCAAGATTGTCTAATTGCTGATATTCCCCCACTGCAGAGACAACACGCCGCTCTCCGAGGCGGATGGACGAATTGCGAGTGGCCGGACCTGTGAGGCATCAGTTATCCCCGGCCGTCGATCCCGGAGCCATGTTTGCAAGTCCTCTTTCCTCTCAAATTCCTCGCTAGAGATTTCCAGAAGTGCTACAAGAAAGTTATCTAGTGAGTACTATTACCCGATTGTAATATATATTACACAACATCAGCGCTCAGTGCGGCTCTCTGTCGGCGTTGACTGTGATAGCAGGAACAGATTCCAAATCGCAAAGCTGTCTGAATGCAGAGGCCAAGAATGACAACGAGTTCAGGACCCACCGACCACCTTGGGAAGCGTTGTTTGGAAATTCTACGTAGTAAGGCCTGTCGAGTCGTGTCTCGAGATTGCCTAGACTAACATAATGTTCCATTGCCTCCAATGAGATATTCATTATGTCTTTCTACAGAAGAACCATTTCGCCTTCAGAGGCTCATCATCTAGGAACAACAATCGATCGTGCTCGCGCCGTCACTCGAAACGCGTAGCAGTACGTGCGCTAAAATCCCAGCTTTGACTCGCAGTTCAAGTTCAAGTTTCGTCCCACAATAACGCCTCAAGTGGCTGGCTCTAACGACTCGAGCCAAATTGACGGCACAAACCTTCACAATGGTCTGGCCTTGTTGTGCACAGCCAACCGCATCCCGCGTGGATGCGGATATTCATGTTGTGAGGGCTTGGGGACCGACCAACCACGGACACGGTCGACGCAGCGGCGAACGACGCCGCCCCTTTTCGGCCCAATACAGATATCCGTTGTGTCTCTAATCTGGACGAGATCCCGCCACAGCCCGACCTGTGCCCCGAACAACGGCTGCCACGAGGTGGCGTTCAACCTGGAAAGCGGTACGTCCCAGTTTCGTCCCGCCGCCGTCGCCCGCCATGCTGATACGCGCGACCTTCACCCCACAGGCGACTTCATGCAATCAACTTATCCATGTTGCACGGATCTATGCTCCCTACTTTTCTGAATTGTCCCTCAAGGCGACGAGATAAGATACGCCGACCCGAGACCCCGAGGAGGAGCGGGTGATTTTGTTCTGCTTCGCCTCCATTCATCGATTCCTTCGCAGACAGTTGCTCATGGAACGCAGGACCTGCTAGCACTGAAGCCCTCAAGCATATCTCCGTATATGCGCCGGCGTCTGTAGCGAGTATCTCGTACTGATATCCTTATACTTTCCACATCACTTTAGAAATGAATCTGACATACCAGGGTGCGATGGTATCCTGCCGACCCCCGGGGATTTCGAGGTTGTGCCGAAGCTGGAGATGGATACGAAGAAGACGGCGAGGCATGGGCCGCGTTCCGGACTCTTTCGTTCAGTGGGTACACCCAAGATATCCTGATTCCTTGTCGTGCTGACGCCCTCATCTAACGCCAGTCTCCCGTACCTCGTCTAGATTGGGCGAGTACTTCACCGGGGGACCATATACTGCTTGCCGTGTAGACGGATGACGGACGCCGATCCTTGTCTCCTGGTAGTCGACCCCCAAAAGACTACGGACCGAGGTTCGAGGGTGGCGATACCCAAGCGAGCATATCTTTGACATGACTGATCTTCTCCTTCTAGTCTAACAAACCACCGAGAGTCCTTCACGGACCTCAGTGCTTCCGAAACCAAAATCCATTAATATTCATCCATAGTGCTAGTCACCAAGATCACAATTCCTGCCAATGCATTCCAAAAGCCACACTGCACACCTCTACCTACACAACTGCCAAGATTTTTATCGTTCGTGCGGGAACGACATCCCTTTGTCCTCAACAAGCCCTATCACCGTGGAAGGACAGAGCTGAAGGAAAGCCGCATATGTCAACTTTGCGGCGTGATCGGCTCTCCGCCCTATGTCCACGGCCGTGACGTACTTTCTTTCCCTCGAGACTCCGAGGATCGTTGGTTTCTTATCCCCTCCGAGTTCGGCCGACCTCAAAACGAACAAAGATTTCGGAGTTGCATACCCTTAAGTTGGCGGACATGGCCACTTGCAGAGTACTAGTGCCTCGGAGGACGTGAGGTCAGCTCGGCTAAATCGATCAATCAACGCACTTCCTTTGAGATGTAGAGAACTACCCGCGACGATGGAGGCACATTGCACGCCACTTGTCGGAAAACAGTCATTCCTTTTACGCACGATCTGCTTTATACAACTTGGTATCTGCTGCTATTTGATGTAAAACGACCGTCCGAACACACGCGCACACCACCGCACCACCACCAAGTCGCTAACCCCCGCCCTCTCCCCAACTTCGAACGTCCACGTCCGACCTCGCACGACGCAGAGCACTTATGCCAGTAACTGATCTAGGGTAACCGCTCCAAACATAGGGTATGTACGTACGTATACCATGCCACCTGATGTAAGTAGATTCCGACTCTCGAGAAAACACGAACACAAACACAAACACGAAGGCGTAACGAAAACCAACCAACCGAGGTCGAAAGCCACGCCTGCAGTTCCATCTTCACATCACCACGCAGTTCGGGTTGTCCTCGACCTTCGTGGTCGCGACGCCCATCTCCGCGAACGTCTGCGGGCCCTTCGTCGGCGGTCGCGCCAGCGGCGGCGGCGGTTGCTGTGGTATCTGCGCTTGCGGCTGCTGCTGCTGCTGTGTTGGAGGCTGCTGTTGTTGTTGTTGTTGCTGCTGCTGTTGCTGTTGGCGCCGCATAGGCGGCGTGCCCGCCGGCCGCGGCGAACTCGCACCCGAACCCCCGGGGCTCGCAGAAGACAGCCGTTGCTGGTGGTGGTGCGGGTGCGGCGGCGCGTTCGGGTACAGGCTGTTGTTATGCGCGGGGCCGGGGGCGGGGCCGCCGGACGCCCTCCTTTGACCGTTCGCATACTCGTCGACACGCGGAAGGGGTGCGCTCTGGCCGAGCCCCGACGGCGAGGTCGTCAGCGGAGCCCCGGGCATCGGCGGGGGAGCACCACCCCCGCCGCCAGGTCCCGGGTAGCCGGCGGGTCCGGCGGGGACCTGCACCGAGTTCTTGCGGATGTTGCTGACGATCTGGCTGCGCTGCGAGGCGGGGACGGGGCGCCCGCCCGCGATGGCGCCGGTCGCCTCGGAGCGCTGCTTCGCCTGGGTGCGCTTGCGGACGAGCTTCGAGTCTGTGAGGTTTTCGTGCTGCTCGCGAGACAGAGCCTGAGGCGTCGGCTGTGACAGTGCCTGGAGCCGCTCCGTAGCATCTGCATTGCCGTGCTGCGCGGCCTGTGTGTGTGTGCGCAGTCCAGAACGAAACGCGAGAAGCGGAGAATCAGTCAGCCTCGCGCTCAGTCTATTCTCGAGGGAAAAAAAGAAACGGCACGCACCCGCTGGTACCACTTCCTCGCCGCCTCGATGTCGCGCTGGCCGCCAACGCCGACCTCCGAGTAGTAACCCAGCGCGAACTCGGCGCTCGGCAAGCCCTTGCGTGCGGCCTTCTCCGCGAACGTCCACGCGAGCCCCTCGTCCTTGTCGAACGCGCCCTCGGCCCCGCACAAGAACCACTTGCTGAGCGCCATGTCCGCCTCGATCTCGCCCTGCTGGCTCGCGAGCGAGTAGTACTGCACGCTGAGGAGCGCGTCGAACGGGAAGGGCGGCGCGGCGAACTCGTACGCGTGCCCGAGCTTGTACTGCGCGGGCGCGAAGTTGAGGTACGCCGCGCGCTCGAGGTGCCGCCGCGCCTCCTCGGGCGGGGTGACACCCGGGGGGAGGACGGACTGGAAGAGGTGTGGGGGGATGGAGACGTGCGAGAACTCGTTGAGGAGCAGGAGGCCGTAGACGTACGCGGGCTGGGGCACGTCGATCGTCGCGAGCGTCGCCGCGCGGTTGAGCAGGGGCAGCGCGGCTTGCGGGTCCGCGGCGAAGCCGAGCTGGCCCATGAGGTGCGCCATGCCGAGACGCTACAGAGTATGCATAATATCGAGGTCCAGAAATAAAGCGATAACGATCAGATAAAGAGAGACGTCCGTCAGCCACTGTCAGCGAGCGGCCATATGCATGACAGGGCGGGAGCATGTGCTTACGTAGAAACAGCTCTCGACGCCGTGCTTGGTGCCGCGCTCGAAGCACTCCTTCGCGTGCTGGAAGTCCCCGAAGTTCTCGTACTCCCGCCCTAGCTTGAACCACGCGGCGAAGAAGCCGGACTTGGCGGCGCGCTCGAAGTCGCGGAACGCCGTGCGCGGGTCGTGCGGGATGAACTGCGGGTAGATGCCCGTCGAGGCGCACAGCGCGCGCATGTAGATCGCCTCCGCGACGTGCGGCGGCACCGGGGCGGGGCCCTGAGGGGGATGCGAGCCGGCGATCTGGAGGATGACGGGGATCGCGACGTTGACGAGCTTCTGCAGCTCCGGGTCATCGATCTGTGCGGGGCCCACGATCGGGTCGGTCGACGTCGGGCTGGAGCGGGCGTGCAGCTGCTGGGCGCGGTCGACGAGCGCGAGGACGTCGCGGCACCAGACGATCTTGCGGGACGGGTCGGCGTTGGGCTGCTGGATCGTGTTTTGCTGAACGGAGAGCGTGGCCAGCGTGGGGAGGGGCGCGGTGAGGGACGGAGGGCCATCGCGCGCGCCGGAGGGCCCGGATAGTGGAGAGGCAGTACGGGGACCCAAGCCCATGTTGGCGAGGGAACCAGAAAGGGAGCTGTTGTGTTGGTGGTGGGGAGCAGAAGGACCCGATGGACCGAGTGGCTGGGGAAAGGACGGCATCGGGAACTGCTGGGAAGGAGGGGGAGTCCAGGGAGTCCAGTTCGAGCCTTGAGGCGGGGGCAAAGGACTCGGGCCGCGCGACATGGGACGGCCTTGGGGAGGGGGGAAAGCGAGGGAGTAGTCGTTTGGGGGAGGGGGAGAGACGAAGCCACCGGCGAAGGAGGGCTGTGGAAAAGAGGTGTTTGAGACCGGAGGTGGCTGGATGGAAGGCAGGGACGCTTGCTCGTCGAGACTTTGTGCCATCTGGGAGGATGGGAGGGGGAAAAGTGGGTGAATGGGATGGCGGAGATGGGGGGGGGAGATGGTACGCACGTTCTTGGGGAGATCAGGCTGTAGCTTGTGTGGGCGGGGGGCAACTAAAGGGTCCTCGAAATGTGGTCCAGATGAGTACTGATCAGGATTGAAATCGGGCGGAAGCGGAGGGACGGCGGGAGGAGCAGAGCCCTGTCTGTGCGGAGAGCCGTAGTCGTCGAAAGGTCTGGGGGGCACTGGCGGGGCAGCCATGTCGAGAGATATGTTATAGAGCAGGACAATGGGCGGGCGGGTGCCGGGGCTGATGGACGCGGATTTGAAGTAAAACGAGAGCAATGTCGAGGCTGTTGTCCGCACTGAGATCTAATTGCGCAGCGGTCGGGCGACGGCGGGCGCAAACTGCGCAGTGCCAGTGGGCGGACGAGAGACTGAGTGAGAGTCAGTGTCAGACCAGTGCAGACTGTGCGGTCCAAGCTAAGCACAAGCCATTCAAATATAGCCGTCCCCGTACTTATACGTATACCCGTGCTATTCTTACCCAACTCTTTACTGTCTGTTACAGGCTTACTTACAGTAGGCTACAGTAATACAATTATTGCCAATGACTCCGCCGCCAAGGTTTAGTGTCCGATCGTTTTCAACTGCGACGCTTCCAGTAAGTAAGCACAAGTTTTGACTAGCTTGACTCTTGAGTGAAGCACAGTGAAGCGTGCGAGGCTGGTGTCCGAGTTGTCCGGATACCAATCGCAAGGCACCTCGGCTTGCCCGACCGTCGCTCGACCACATTGCGCTCAGACCGCCGCATGCATACCGCCGCATCGGTCACCCATCCCACGAACGACCGCATTTACGACCGCTTCGTCAAGCATGTACGTCAATAGCCACAGCCAACCGGCAATGTGCCCTGAATGCCGATATCTCCGCCAGTCCACCGAAATGTAAACGACGCCCGTGCTGCAAGAGGTCTGGAGTCAGCGGACATGGTCCCACCGTCCAGCCATGCTCGCCGAATCGTTTTTGCTTTTACCCCTTTTTTCAACCCACCCTTGGCCCGGGCCCGGGGTCCAAACAAACAAGCAGCATTGAGGGAAATGATATCCAGGGCGAATAGACCTATCTGTTCGGATCGTGTGTGTCCATCACGGTGTCCGACCGGCTGCTCTATGTGGGTGTCGGTGAGCTCCTGCCACGGCGCATTCTGATCAGCGGCTCGCCCGACGACGACGCGCTTCGCCTAAGGCGATGGTGGGGACTCCATCGCGCCCTCGTGGGATACAGCATGCGTTGGACTGGGTGCTGAACTGCGAGGAGGGTCCATTTGCCTTGCGTGTAGAGGTGTCATCCTGAAGGTTCGCTCGTCAAAAACTTTAAAAGGCGCTCTATAGGATCAGCATAGGTGTTTACTCACCCCTAAACGGCTCCAACGGAGACAAATATCGCGACTACGAGGGATATCAAGTCTCGATAGTCGCATTGTCAGAGTCGTAAAAGGACGGTCTACAGAGCGCGCTTGTTTCCAAACACATCTGTTTCGCAAAGCACCACCTGGTGCCCAGGAGCTTGATATCGAGGTCTCTGTGGATATGCTGAACGCCACCACATACAGACGTACTTGTCAGCCTAAGCTCTGCGTCCTCCAGGCCCCGCGCGAGACCGGCAGGCATGACATTGCAGGACCCCGCGCGCGTCCGGCCTGCCACCAATGGATTGTTGCATGCTGCTGGAGGGACTACTATCGCTGGACTAGAACCGAAAGTGTAGTGGCCGAGAAGAGTAGAACGCCAGCTTCATAATGCGTAGAGAGACCACTCGCAGGGGCGGCGGGAGGAGAACTGAAGAGTCGGGCAGTCTTGGAGTGTCCAGTGCCACACCACAGCGCTTTTCCGCCGACGTTTGTGGGTATTTGGCCACCTCGAGGCGGTCGTTGTGCGCAGTCCCTCGGGAGTCGGGAGCAGCGCCACGGCTTACCTCCTTTCCACCACGATCTCCCTCGAGTCCATTCTATGCATCTTCTGTGCAGTTGTTCTTGTTCTGTCGGATACGATGCCTGCGGAACCAATACGACATTCATTTATACTAGCGCTCGGAATGGTACTTCAAACTGTTTCCTCCTGGTCCCTGGAACGCAAATCTCCCAACCTGGCACGTCCGCTCCGACGATCCTCGGAGAGCGAGAGCGGGCCAGACATGATCCAACGTTTAATTTCGGTATGTGGTGATCCATTTTCGAAGTGTGTGCGGTTATGCTCTTTCTAGGGACCCCGTAGTAGGGTAGGGCCCTCGGCCACGATTTAGATCCACCGTCAGCTTACTGGTAAGGCTGTCGAAGCCCCAATGTGGCTGCAGGCGGGTGTTCCCCTCCTCCAGCAGGAGTTATCATGCCGATGCACCAGCATATTGCAGTCGTGCCAAGTTGCCCTCCTGCAGTATGCTGGTGGTAGGAAGTTTATCCAAGGTTGGCCGGTGACTGGCGAAGACATCTTCCGAAGCCGGAGGTACCAACGGTACTGTGCGAGGCTGGGCAACCCTTCTTTGGCCAGTCCTCTGAGGGCCTAGAAATCAATCTTCCGCCCTCGGAGAATGTCTGCAGATAGGCTCGTGAATTGCACCCTTTTTCAAATTCTCCCTCGCAATTCAATGATTGAGGAAACCTTTGTTTTTACCAAAGCCATGCTTCGCCGCGGGGAAGCGTTGATTTCTCCGGACATCTTCGATATTGAACCACACCGAATCCAAGGACACACTGCGGACAAACCAACTTTTCCAGGGCGGGGAAAGGATGGGGAAAGTAGCGTGAAATGTTAGAGTTGCAATACCGTTATCTGCAGAGTGAAAATGATATCATTTGGCTCAATGATGACGTTGCGGATAGGCTAACGGCATCAGGATGGGTATTGTGTGGGAAACGGTCGGGTGAGATGATGCACGAAAGTGAGACATTGGTCGGGAGGAAAAGGATATCCAGTCCGTCGCATTAACGCATCCTCTCCGCGCGTGAGCGGGTGGCGGCATCCATGGGAATGAAAGTCAAAACTTGCGAGCAACTTTCCTCACCGCGTGGGCTCAAACATACCGAGCATGATCTGGTGCGCAGAAAAGGGGAGGAATGAGAAAATGATGCAGGGGAAAGGTTGGTGGAAAGACAGCTTCGCGGAAGGATCAGATGTTATTCTATCAAGGTGGGGGAAAGGTATGATTTCCCCTCGATTGAAGTTGCCGGGGCATCAGATGCCACCATGTCGTAGAAAACGATAACCTTTCGCCGGATAGAAGAGTCATCGAACGATCTAGGACGCAAGGCTGGGGAAAGGCTGAGGAAAGATTGAAGGAACCCGCCGATGGAAGTGTCACCGTGCGATCTGCGATGCAAGGCTGAGGAAAGGCTGGGGAAAGGTTGAAAGAAACCCTCGATGGAACAGTCATATTGCGATCTGCGATGCAAGGGTGAGGAAAGGTTGAGGAAAGGCTGAGAAATAGCAAAGAACCCTCGGATCGAAGACTGGTCGTGGGATCTGCCAAGAAAGGATGAGGAAGGGCTGAGGGAAGGGGAAAGGACCCCTGGAACCCCAGAGTGGCATCATGACCAAATTCCTGTTCGCCGCCTCCCACGCAAGAACGCGCTGGCCGCGCACGCGCGCCATCCATCATGGCTGAGTCGGAGCCAAGTCGAGCTGACCCGTCGCCTTCAAACGACTCTGAACCTTGGTCCTGGTCATTGATCATGATCCTCAAAGCCCTCTAGCGATAGCTCTAGGCCTACTCGTACGCGCGCGCGTGCTCATGTACATGTACATGTCCTCGTCTGTGAAGATCTAGAGTCTCCGGGCCTCGCATAGACTTACATTATAATTACCCAATAGTAATATTAATGGGTTCTCTGGTGCCAATTTGACTCGTAGGCGTACGCGGATCTCCAGTACTAGTACTAGTACTCAGCTGCGCGCGGGGCTGGAGACAACAGGCGAGCGGCCAACGCCGAAGGACCTTTTTCCTGAGGTGTATGTACATGTCATGCCGCCATGCGTAGAGATGCTACTAGTCTCAACGCGACCATCATCCGGGTCGGTGCGAAGACTACTTCGTAATCCCGATCAAGTGAGTTCGGAGATCACGGCCATGCTAGATACTGACTGCGACTGAATTCAATTGCAAGTTCCGGCGATACTTATATGTACATGTACAGATTTTCAACAGCTGGCATCGGTCGGCTCCTCCCAGATCTAGGGTTTTGCCTGACGGCCACATAAGCTCCCTGTCTTTTTCTAGACAGGCTAGATCTCCTGCCAATGGCACGGCAGCGACGGCCGCAGTTGTACATGTACATGTGACACATGTGTCACCTACGCGGGGGCAGGAAGCTCTGTCTTCGGCATGAGTCCTGCACAATGCCGCCACCAAGTAACCGCCCTCGTCCTAACCCTCGAAGAGTGGGGATGCGCCGGATTTTTCCGATGTTATATTTTGTCGTTGCGTGAGACGCAATATGTGCACTCTTTTGTGCTTCTCAGCGTACAGTCATCGTCTCTCAGCGTGCACTCATGATCGTATACTTTAAAGTTTAGGGCCATAGTCCTGCGCAGATATATGCATATGTCAGTCCGTCGCGTTAAACGCCACATTTCAGGTGAGAACGGTGCACATGAAGTCGGTATTTTGTTCTTACCCCCACGGGTTTCTTCTCCTTTGGACGCAGTCTATATATTGGCCTCGAACAGAACGATTGTCGTCGTTCTACCCCCTCTTCTTCCCACGGCTTCCTTGTACTAACATTGTCTCCTTCGAACACACCTAGAACATCCCTGAAGCACCCCTCATGAATGGAAACAAGGATGAAGTTATAGGCGGTCCGCATACCGATGGCAACCCACATATTCGACCCGCGTGTACGCTTCCCGGGCACAACGCCCCGTACTCGGATTGCCAGAACTTCAACTCGGGACGAAATGAGGGGCGCACTGGTATAAGCGCGGCGCAGAAATGGCCCAGCCGGACAAATGTGTCCTCTGAGGAGAGAGGTGGGCGGCAGGGGAATAGGGTCCTGAAGTTGGCGAACGCCGCTAGCAGTCGCGATTCTTCTCCGGAGGAGATATCGTCGAGGATAGCAGAGCAAGGGCAGGCATCGAAGCCTCCGGAACATAGGAACCCCTTCTTCCGAAGTAAGTGCTTGGTACGGTCAAGGTGTTGAGGTGGGAAATTCTGATTTGTCCATGATTCAGCGAAACCGTGCCGGTTCTATGCAAAGCCTGGTGGATGCGTCAAGGGCGATAGATGCCACTTGTAGGCGTTTATATGATTAAGCTTTAATGTGGCCATTACTGACTGTTCCTCGCCATAAGCATTCACGCAGACCCCGATGCACGCGATCCAAAGGGCCTAGTCATCGCTGTGGACTCGGAGGCGTCCCCACAGAACAAACCCGAATCCGAGTTGAGCGGTGTCGAAGCCAGCGTGCGGAACGACACGCTTTCTCCGTTGTCCCTCAGCACTACTGCTACATCGGAGCACGCAAAGCCAAACAAGCGACTTTACTTAGCGAGAACGCGTGTCGTGGGGGGTGGCGTGATGCTGAGTGGCAAGTGTATGTCACATGTCACATCCGAGACATCTTGCGCTGACCATTTGTGTGCTATCCCTAGACAACGTGTGGGAGGCCTCCATGGCCGGTCAGTGCTTAGAGGGCGTGGACTGTCATTACGCTCACATAGACTCAAGTAGGCCGCTTTCGTTATGGTACTTTTTCGGGAACCTTACTTACACGTTCTTACTAGGCCAGCCTGAGCCCGAATGTCTGGTCACGTACCCGAAGCCCCCACCGACATACTATTTCGTCTCGCTTATGGGGCCCCTAGTCATCTACGCGCGCCCGTTCATGCACCCAGAAATCTCCCCGTCTCAGCCGTTTGCGCTTCCGGTAATGCCGGGTCGCTGGATGTCTTCGGCTACCCCCCTTCCCCCGGCAGCCTTCGCGGAAACCCAAGATGAGACTGCCCGATACGGAGATGTACATACCGCCCTGCCAAGCTCGATGACCTCACCGGACGCCCAGCCGAGTGAATTGCCGTGTCCGTCTTACTCTCTTCATCGGGCGATCGACAGTTCCACTCCAGTATTTGGCGAGACGCAACATTCGTGCCTGTATGCCGAAGGGGTTTTGCATGCGGAAACGCCGTGCGCGGCGAGGTCGATAGTCCGGCCTGTCTCGACGCCCCCCAATCGCCTCCATGTTCGCGGTGAAGGATTTGCTCAAGTGCGTCCATACTATTCCTTTGTATCTCTATCGTCTCTGACGATGCTTTTGTGACTCTACAGCTGTTCGCTGCAGAAATGCCATGATCCTTCAGGAATGGTGCAGCATTATGGATCATACATTGGTCCACGTCTGTTCGTGGCGCCGGTTTCTCAATATTCTACAGCTTCCGCTTTGGTGCGAGTGACACCTACCATCATTCCTATATTCGCATTGCCGTGGGTCCCGCTAATCCCCACGCATGGTGTATTCAAACATTAGATCCCTGAATTCCCGGTGTACATGTAGCTTGTGGCGGTAAGATGCTAGCTGCATATAAAGATGTACTAGATTAAGATTAATCCAACATATACTTCATGATCAGTGCACACCGCCCTTTGAAACATGCTTCGACTAGACACAGCCATATCCATATCTAGGAGCGAAACGCAACCGCCGGATACTGTACATGTAAAGCCAAGACATCGATACATAAGGCAGTCAAACGCCCCGACTGCGGGCACCAGCTTGCAGTCTCCCGACGAGACGACGTGCAACATGCATAAATCGGAATGCGTGAGGACAACTCATACGCATAGTATTCCGACAGTCTTAGACACTCACCGTGCCCACGGAGTGTTGAGATCGTAGTGTATGGTCCCGACTGCCAAGAGATGCTCCATTAGTTGATTCACAACCAATGCAGAGTAGGTTTGGACGAGAAGGCACATACCGCCATGTTCGTCGACCTTACTCAGAGGTGCCAACCACCTAATCGTCCTGGGGAGGTGTTCTGCTCCTTATCCTTGAATCTTGAGAAGTCAATCGTGATCCTGCGAATATGGCGTTCAGATAGGTTGTTTACATTGAAAAGCTGAGTGACGTCCATGTCACTCGCGATGGCGATGGCGATGCACATGGAAAGCAAGCACCTGAAGAATATAGTCGAGGAGGGGGCCAAGAGGGTCGTATCCGCCCTAAAAACATTTGTATATCAGTATGCTACTAACGTACCTCATCACGAGAGCGGTGGGCAGGTTCGTCCTCGCACTTTCCGCGACACGAAGACGGTGCCCGCTTTCCAAGTTCCTCCCGGGAAGTGCGACTCTTCAGCCTGAAATAATGAATAAACAGACACTGCTCGCGCACGTCCGAGGAAGCGCCCGCATGGCCGCCTCCTGAGTGACGCACCGGGAAGGGATGGCCGGTGAACCTCTGGCCTCCTCCATCTTCAGACGACGTCAACTCGGAGCCAAGCTCTTCGCAAGCGTACTTCTTCTCTCGAGAACCGCCTATTTGGCCTCCCTCATCCTCAGCTCAGTCCTGCTACCTCGGACATGGTTTCTCGCGTGGACCCTAGGATTCGGAGCAGACCACGCAATGAAGGCAATTCATATTTCACTTACCTTAGTATAAAGCATCGCCCAAGCTGACTGCTCAACCGAACCTGAGTCAACGTGGTGGCTCGTAATGCGTAAAGAGTGGGGCGAAAGCCTAAGTGTAAGTGTAAGTACTGGCACAGAGACCGATGACACACCGTGAGCCTCAGGAAACGAAGAGCAGAAGTCGTGACAGAAAAGCTAGCGAGCACGGAAGCAGCAGGGAGGGTGTCACGACAGTGGTAGTCGTGGTAGAGGCTTGCGCGCTTGAGTGCGTACCAAGCGGCGCCAAAAAGCGCCAAAAGCATTCTTGGGCGCTTCAGCCACACCTCTGCCGGGACACTAGTAAGTCTAATTATATGTAACAGGTTCTGAGGTTCGCACTCCGGCCCCTGCTCTCGCTCCCTTGGCCTACATACATGTGTTTGCATAGCGGAAAGCGGGCACCGCGTCCGCCCGATACCGAAGCTGGTGTGCAAACTTAAAGACGCCTAAAGGCTTTCCCCGGCCAATAGGCTTGGTCAGCGGCCCAATTTGTCCAAGCGAATCGGAAAGTCGCGGTCCGGGCCCCCGTCTCTTTGTCTCGCTCTTCCTCGCGTCCTTTCGCCTGCTCCCACAAACTCGGTGTTACCGGGCGACTTAAGCCGACATTTCGCAAGGTACATATATGAGGCGTGTCGCGCGACATACTCCTCTATCTACACCTAGTGCCACTGGGTAACATGACCAGTCAAACCACTTCAGAACTCCTTCGCGCGGCCGCGTCGAGCATATTTCTCTCCAGCGGTGTTGGTGGTCGCAACGCATTTGTCTCCGGCCTGTCGGACATAGTCGTCCTTCGAGTGGGAGCAGATAACGTGTCCAAAAGTATGTGGCACCTCCGTTCTTCGTGTTCCTCCTCTGGTTTAACAGCTGCTGTCCTAGTATACATCATAATCACCGAGCGCAGCAGCAACCGGTGTCGCATGATCGATTCGTGGGACTATCCTTTGGACACTGGCGGCAGGGTGAGCTTGTACTTGAGGGTTGCACCATCCATTAACCGACCAATTTCAGGCCACCAACCTTGTGTCTTGGGGCTGGGACCTCGAGCATCTCAGAGTCTTCATCGTCTTCCCGACCGCTCAAGCTGCCAGCGACTTTCGCCGTGCTGTCCTTGGCATTACTTTTGATTGGCTGGCGGAACAGGACGATGATACGCTTGCTAGATTGGATGAAGAGCTCGACGCATACGGCGACCTGTGAGTAGGGTGTGGCCATCAGCGGAGGCGCGACACGACTGGTGAGTATCACTACCACCTCACCCTATCCAGTTCTAAACTAATTCTTGACCGTCCACCCACCTGCTGCTCACGGAAATCCTATTTTCCCCCCGCCTGTCTGTTCGTGCCATTACTCTCATTCTCCCCGGTCCATCCCGCATCGCGCCCCACTACTCAGCACCCTTTACACTCTTTTTCTCCCGCTCACCCTGGTTTTTGCTGTGTTACTTCAGACCTTGCCCGTCTTCGTGCCTTGCTGCTTCCACCTTCTGTAATTCATCTTACTCCGCGCCGCCCCACTACTCTTTGGACTATTCTACACTACTTCCCCGTTCTCTCTTGTTTCGCTACGCTCATCCATCACTGCCTCGCACTTTACTGCTACGAACATTTTCGGTCAATTCAGGGACGCACATTGCCTTCCTTCTCATTCATTCATTGCCTTCCTTCTCCTCCATTCATTGCCTTCCTTCTCATCCATTCATTGTTCTCGCGCCGCCCATCATGCTGGGATGGCCGCTATCCTAGCATCCACGGGCGCTGGCGCAAACCTAGCGCCAGAACGACATTGATGGGAGTATGGTCAGACAACTACGCAGGTGTCAAATGGGGATAGGAATTGACAAGTCTTGCAGAGAAAGACAGGGGTGGTGGGAAAACCACGAGCGAGTGTGCGTGGGCGGCAACGAGTGTAGTCTTCTGGAGCAGCGTTCAAAAGGGTCGAGTTACTGTACTGTACATGAAACTCCCAAAGCACTACCGCCTGCGGTCACGCTTATTTGAAGGAGCGAAACCTGTTCCTCGCGAATGGACACCACACGAACACAACGCTGGATTGCCGGGAATATGTGGATGGGACAGAGGGCTAGGATTGACTATGTTCTAATCTAGGCCTCATCCTTGGGAGCAGCAGCCGCCCTAATGGCAGGGATGACGGTAGCAGGAATGTTCGGGACGGCGTAGACGAGGTCTTGATGCAACACCTCAAACCTGGCCGACATATCGAGTGCGACGAGCTTAGCCTCTGTGAGAGCTTTGATGAAAGCCCAGTAGTTGACGACGTCCGGGAAGTCGAACTTGAAAGGGCTGAGACCTTTGACGAGAACAGAGCGTCTCTCCTGTGGAAAAACAAGGGGCAGATGAGATCGCGAAGGCGAATTGGTGGTGCGAGGCACTGACTTCATCGCACTGAAAGGGCAAATCACCATTGATAACCAGCGAGTGAACAACCTTCACCGGGATACCGTACTGGGTCTTGTCCATGGCGCAAAGGATAAGGTAATCTCAGAAAAACCCATCTCAGGTGACGCTCGCAGCCAGGAGTTAATATGAGAATACTCACAGTCGCGAAGGGAGAACTCGGCAACGATAACGTGAGCGCGGGTAACATCCGACTGGTCAATGAGCCCAGCACCCGGGAAGGAGAACGTAATCGACGGATTTCTGTCAACCATTATGCTGGGCGAACTGTTAAGAGAGATACTCGGATGAGGTAACCCACTCGTTAAAAGCCATGGCAAATAGGGCTATGAAGCTTGGAGGGATGATGACTGTCGGGGGGGGAGTCGCTCCCAGTATATATATACTCCGGCACGCTGGTGCGCGCAGGGAGCGAGCTGTAAGTTTCCATTAATATTGCTGAGAGATCTAGGGTCCGGGACAACAAAGCCTTAGAGTACGTCGCCGAGGAGCGGACTCAGAAGGCCGGCTTACTCCGAACCTGCCCCATATGGCCGGGGTTCGCGGCCGTGGGCGTGTCCGTCGTTTTCCATAAAGCATAGCGCCGGCAGGCGGCAACGCCCGATACCGACGTCCGCCATAGCGACGTGTGTTTTCAGTGTGGTCGGCAATAGTCGACAGAGAACGTACAAGTACAGGCTGGCAGTCAATCTATGTCAAAGGGGGGACGGAGCGCGGAGGTATGAAATTGATGCAGTTGACAAGAGATAACGACAGGAAAAAATCTTCACAAACGGCATGAAGACATAGTGACTAGTGATGCCCCGTACAGACAACAAGGCCCTAAGGGCATACGCCACATTGGAGGCAAAGACACGCACCCCGGCCGTCACAAAACCACTCCCCCAGTCATGGGAGAACGATGATATGTGCCGATCACCGGCGGCAGAGGTATTAGACGCAGCCGTCGGAGCATCGTGATCGTGCGACATGTAGCCGCACAAGAGCTCTGCGAGGTATTGAGAAAGCAAGACAGCGATGGCAAAAGTACTCACCCGAACGAGGAGAACCGATCCAGGTAACACCAGAGGGGAGGCCCGCAGGGGATGGATCAGGAAGAGCGGGCATTCCCTCCACAAATCTCACCAGGCGACACTAATCTGCTCCTAAAACGACGTCGTACTCCTGCACATAATCCGCGCGAAGAGTGGATCCAGAGGGACTTGAAAGACGAAGGGGGCCGGACGATGACGAAGGGCGACCAACACAAAACGACTAGAGATGGATGGCGACGGCGGCATGAAAGCCACGGTAAGAACCAGAGACGACAAGCATGGTAGCAAGACCAAACCCAGCGCCTAGGACCAAAGACCCCTGGAATGCGGAAGTAGCCTTGCCGAGCCCGAAATGCACCAGACCTTCTGGCGACGGTCCCCCCTCGAAGCGCCAGAAGGGATGTGAACGAGACTAGCTGGACCCCCGCCTGGCGTCGTACGTTTTGCTGGGCCTTTTCTAGCGCCCCCCGCCAAAAAGTGCACCGCTGCAGACCCTTCCTGACCGGAAGATTCACAGTCTGCAAGCGAGACTGTGAATTGGCGCCCCGCGCCGCTCTCCTGCCTGCGCGCGATAGTGCGCCTCCTCTGTTACGTGTCGCGACGGGTTTCCCATGTCGCGAGGCCCCCTCCGAGAGCATCCATTTGCTTCCGAATAAAATTGGTATTTTTTGCAGCTCAATTACCGTTATTTCTATCCTTTCTGCGCTCCCTTCAGCTTCCAGGACACCTTGGTCAATCAACCTGTACTCCTCAGTCGCGATACGGGCTCCGAAACCTTGCATTCATTTTAAAATACATTTTTTAAAAACTTCCTGGCGAGACGTGCGGTCGTTGGGGGACTGTGCGTTCCCCCGCGCGCTCCAACCTTCCCTCGCGCGCACCTCTCGCGCGCCCGCGCGAAGGCGTCACGGCGTCACGGCGCCCGGTTCGCTTACATAAGCCTGTCCGCGACCGTGAATCTCCTCGGATTTCAACGCAACTTCGTCTCGGTCGCTCCCATATGTCTCCCGTCCTGCCCGCCCATGACACTCTCCGCCCAAACCTTTCCTCGCTTGACGGTTGCTCGGGCTCAAACCGATGCTTCTCGCATCATCGCATCATCGACGTCCTCTCGCAGAATGACTTGGTCAATTCGGAGACGGTACGCTCGCTTGAGCTCCTGAGCTGCCGCAGGTCGACTGATGAACGGTGTATCTCGGTATCGCCCGCTGTAGCTGTACATGTCGTGTGCAAGGCTCTTGCTCACTCTGCCTTTCTACGACGGCCATGTTCGGACACGTAGCCCTTGAAGATCAGCATCGCTCGATGACTAGTCGGCGGAATGTGACCGCGAATACGCTGTCAAAGTGGCGTCAAAAGCCAGCCTGGAGGAGAATATACCCGCGGGCCCCAACCTAGTTGTTTGAGGTATATCCGCCATGAAAGCGCAATCTGCGGTCGACGCTGAATGATTTCGCCCTCTAGGTCACAATATGTGTATCAACCCCTCCGACATCTTTCGTCGGCTCCCGAGACCTCGTCCTTCGTCCTTCTCCTCGGGTTCGTCCATTACAATATCTATATCTTTTTGATTTTCTCGACTAAGCAACTGCCCCTATTACGCCAACCTCAAACCTTCCTTCCTTCAGCACTGTACCCTTCGCACCTTCTCTCCTGCAGGCGCCTCCGTCCCATTGCATCTGTACGTTCTGGCAGATGCGTGAGGCGGTCGCTCTACGTCACGATCATTCCGCTTTTTGTTTCTACATCAAGCCCGAGAACTGTATTGTTCCCGACGGATCGGTCAAGTTCCCCGACAAACAGACGGTCAGATCGCAAGGTCATCATCGACCTCACCGACTTCAGCCTGTCCACCAGTGATGTCGACCTGGCGGATATGGATCGTACTGTCTCTTAGATGAGTATCGGTATGTTCACTGTGTTCATCAATGAATCAGCTCCACACCGATGAATACGAACCCCAGGATACCGGAATCACATAAGTAAGGTCCTCCGAGACTTTACGCTGGCTGCCGATGCTAATCCCTCAATATCAAAAATTGTGCCTATCAGAGTGGGTGTTGCTGCACATGTTTGGTATACGAGCGGGACGCTAACCTTTGGAGGATGTCAAGTAAGGCGTGTGCTCGTCGTCCGAGCTCTACCACCACCTGCCTATCAACATCAACTCCTCCAGAACACCGGCGTTCTTTCGTTCCCTATCTTTACCAACCTTCTCTTCACAACTCCCTCGCCGCGCTCCTGAAAACCCGTCACAGGACCCTGCCTTCTATACCCCGCTCGAACACAAGATTGAGAGCCCTATCACCTCTTTGGCCTGTGCCCTATGGCGAGTTCGAGCTAGTGAACGCGGCGGATCAACTCCATGACCGTCATGACGCACGATTGCCGCGCGCGCGGGGCATGGAAGGCGAGACAGGCTCCCGCTCGGCTTCCACACGAGCACGGACTCGGACCTCGCAAGGGAAAGAGCTCCCTGATCACGCCGACGTCCGCCTGAGGCCCTTGCAGGGCCCTTGCCCGCGAGATCCCGCACCTTCGCGACTCTCCGGCGACACAAAACTGTCGGCCGTCTCCGATCGCGACGTCCACATGATCCATTTCCATATTTATATCTCTCCTAACATGACGTTGTCGGTGATCTCCCTCCTCAATCTGCATCCGTTCCTCCTCTCTCACGTCTCATAGCCCCCCACGATCAATTTCTTAGATATCTGGGAGGTCGTTCAAAGCTCTCCGGCGCTGGCGCGAAGCCGCCTCGGGAGAATGTTCTCAGCGCTCCCGACGTACGCATCTCCAGGCGCCAAGCAGAAGCGACGGTCAACAATTGCAACGTCATGACTTGCTCATGAACCTGAATGCGTCCTGCGCCTGTTCCCAGGTCGGCGCTGATCTTCGTGCCAGGAGCCCGATTTCGGCTTCTCCGACTTCGACGTCCCAAGAACGCGTGCACTGCCAGCCCAGATCCGAGCGACACTCGATGTCCCTCATCAGGCTCTCTACCGACCAACGCAGGTCCGCACAAGGTCCGAGTAGGGGCGGAACAACATGAGGCTCGGCTGCAGAGTCTCACCATCGGGGGCACGGAGGGGTGGTCGCTAATATCGAGCGCAGCTTCAATAGTGCCGACCGGGACGTCCGAAAGCCAGTCACAATTCTGTTGGTGGTTCTCCGGCCGCTCCCGCCCTCACCCTCGCCTTCGCCCGCCCGTGAAGCAGAATAGGACTCCTGCGCACGGGTTGGGGCTCCCTCCTTTCCGGTAGAGGCCGCCTTCTTCCCAACGTCTAGATCTATCACTGATGGAGTTCGCCGGGCAGACATACATGGAAGACGAGATCGAGCTCATGCTCGATCTGGAAGACAAGCAGATCCAGACCGACCCGGTCGAGGACGACGACAACTTTGAGGATGTCTCCGCCCTCGGCGGAGGCTGTGAGCTGCCAAGCCTCACGCATCGTCATGAGCTCTCCTCCCCCATCCCTTTCACGCTCCAGCCACGAGGCTAGACGTCGATGACAATGTCTACTTCGGCTCCGGCGCCTCAGACCCCACGCAATGGCGTGATGTGTCTGGATCCTTACCAGACCCCAACCTTCGAGCGGGCGGGTTCCTCGCTTTTCGGTGCGAATGTGGGCGAGGTCGACAGTAGGGGACGCAGCGTGAGCACGCTTCTCACTCCGCCCGGAAGCTCGTAACGGCAGCGGGACCTTCAGTGCGCAGAAGATAGGACGTCTTCCTCAACCCGTCGACGTGGTCAAGACAGCAGGGTCCACAGTCCCCTCCGCGAAGATCAGAGACAGGGGCGGGGGCTTGGACCCGTCTTCGTCGCCCTCACCCTCGCCGTCAAAGGGGAGCAGCGGCTTTGAGCTCTCCCAGTGGCAGGATGATTCAGGACGACCCGGTGCGCATGCAGGTGTTGTCTGCGGATCTTATGACCATGCTGGTAATTAAATGGTCGGCCCGTCGTGCAGTCGTCATTAGTAGTCTCGCCAGATATATCCCAGCCCTCTCCCCCGACGCGCAGGTTGATGGTCAGGCGGCGCGCAAACGACTGCCAAACAAAGCAGGGGACGTTGTTTTGAGCAGGGCCGTCGAGCGACGTGGCATTCCAAGTCATCTATTGGCCTCGGTCAGCTTGCGAAGATGCTGTCTACCCTTCGCTGGTGAGCGTCTACTTATCTGCACCGTCCTCCTTGCTGCTGCTCATCGAGCGGGGTCCCGTCTAGTAGATCTTATATCGGGCGTCGTGTCGCCACCAGCGTCGATAAACTTTAGGGGGTCACAAGGCGAAACTCGTTCCCTCTCCCCACGTGCAGGCTCGGTCCATCCCGTGATGGCGCATCTCCATCGACCAATATCTGCTAAGGTAGTTCCTGTCGTCGAGAATACTGGACATAGTATCCTAGTACGAGGGGGCGAGCGCGTGCTGGTAGAATGGCAGTCAGGCATGGATTGGGGGTCGTTGCCATCGTCGTTGTCAGAGTCGTTAATGTTGGTTCGTAGCACATCCCATTCCATTCAATACCACCTCAATCGTCCGCTCTCACTCGCTTTACCTTTGCACTAGTGCACATGTATCGTCAGGTCTTCCAGACCAGCAACGAGAGATGGTGCTTCTGGCGGCCGGATGCGGGCGAAAATCGAATAGACGCGCTCCAACTTCTTGAGGCGAGGCAATCTCCATGCTGGTCAATAAAGTAAGATCTAATTGTGCCCACGGTATCCGTTGGGAATCCAAGTCGTGCATACGTATAATAAGATTCATTGGCTCGCGAGACCCAATTGCAACGGTGGCTGCCGGATAACGAACACCAGGAGTCTTCTTCGGGGGTCCTCAGATCGCGGTCGAGCGGACATACCCGTCGGATGCCTCCAGAAGGGGACCCGAGTATCTTGATCATGTAGTTCGCAATTGTCCGCTCGATGGCGGCCTGGTTTGTGGACGGACTGAAAGGGGCCATCCTGGGCCGTCGTGAAGAGATGAATGTGGATATTCAGCAACAGCGCCACGGGAAGCACACTGCTTACCCCTGTAGTGAGGAAGTACCTCCTACTTAGCTTAGATCCGGAGCGTGCTCGCGCGCGCCGGGATATGGGCCTTGCCCTTGTTCCCATTGCGCTCTCCGATCTATGTCATGCAAATCTAGCCGCGAAGGACTAGGCGGCATCCTGCGCGCAGACAGGGTTCTAGGTACTGCGCCCAGCTGGAGGCACGTAGACGCACGCACACAACATGCGCGTTAGGCGTACAGTATTAATCTTATAGCCCGGGAAGGCTGTGGGTGCATTGAGGAGTGAAACATATCGCGATGTTAGCACACTCATCGAATTCCCATTCGCGACAGAACGTAACTCACATGGGAGGTTAGCCCACCTATTCCGCGAGTCCTCGCGCTCAGGATGGGCGTTCCCTCATGTTTGGGGATCGTGTGTAGAGCCGCACGGCGGGATCGATGGATGATACAGCAGCAGAACAGCAAAAAGGCCTTGACATTGTTCACGGCGAAGACGTAGTAGTATAGCCAAGAAGAGGGTTTCCCGTGAGACGTGCTTGTTCAGGCACGATTCAGAAACACTGTAAGAATAGGGAAAACGGAAGATAACGTGTTGCAAGTAAATGGTGCCAACATGACACCGAACTGTGAAACAAAAAAATGTGCAGAGTAGGTATGGAAAGACCATCATGACAACGCTCGACAGTAATCTAGCCGGAAGTGAATGACGCAAGCGCTTCGTGATAGTGGAGAATAGACGACAGGCAAAGACTGGGGAGCGACATGGACGGAGGGTTATCGTCAACGAAGCCAGGGCAATATAGAAATCAGACACTCGCGGCAGGATTATTTACACGTGGAGCGTAGTGCCTGGAGCCGCCGCAGAAATAGGCGCGCAGAGCCACCACGCGGTCAGAATGCCGTCGACCAACGCACTGTCGACATCTGTAGCCTACCAAACAGGCATCAGCATTAGCTACCAATCATTGAAAGGAAGCCTCACATCCAACCCAACAGGCATCTCAATTTCGCGATTGACTTTGAGTTCCCCTACCGAGGCCGGTTCTCCGCTCTGTCAACTCTGTCAATGTGCAACCCCTCAATGATAAGATGACATTCCTCTACGCGCATCGATGCTCGCGTTTCATGCCAGGAACCTCGATTGTTGCGACGACGCGGGCATTCCCAGGGTCATCGCGCATGTCCAATCTGTGCAAAGGTCAGTCGGCAGTGCATAGAGCTGTGCACAATTGCGTACCTCGGTACAAGAGACACAACCTCCTGATGCTTCTTTGCAGCCCTCCTTCGCGCGGTCGCACGAACCTTGCGCGACTGCGCTCGCACTGCTCTAGCCAGGCGGTCCAGAATGCGATAGGGCGAGTCCTTCGGCTGCATTCACGGAAGTCTTCAGTGTTGTTCCGCACTGTTGATACATGCTGATCAGGAAAGTATAAGGATGGGGGTGAAGAGCGTAACTGTGAACTGACCAATGCTTATACGGTGCCTTGGAGGCTGACGGCTACGCAAAGAGAACGGCGCCAAAGCACGAAAATCCCGAGCGTGTGTGTGCAAGCGCACTATATACGATCGCAGTGGCAAGTTCCCTGGTCAGCAAACGATCGCGATGTGCAGTGAGGAGACTCATACACTTACGTAGACCTGACTAGTGCCAATGCACCCACGGGAACCGTCCGAGGCGGTATTCAAGAGCGTGGGGTGGACAAGCGATGGAGTCGCCATGGTCCTGCAAGCCAGAATCGTGTTTCCAACAGAAACTAGAATTGTGGCACTGGGGCTCACGGGACCGGAGGTAAATTATCCTGAAGGTTACCTCCGGGTCAGATACCATCACAGATGAGTCCAGGCAAGCTCTCCAAGCAGCAGAGGAAACAAGTGCGCGGGGTGTGACGCGCACATCGGCACGCGCCAGAGCCCCTCAGAGGATAGCTGCAGGACAGCCAGAGCCCCCCACGCACGGCGCGGGGTGTGGCGCATGCATCGGCACACGCCAGAGCCCCTCAAGAGGATGGCCGCAGGACAGCCAGAGCCCCCAGCACCACGAAGTCAACGAGTGAAAAAACGGTGAATGCTTACGCCGGCAGTGTTCTTTGTGACCATTGGACTCCTAGAGGGACGATCTTCGAGCGACACATGTTCGCACAGAGGGAGAGGGAGCAGCAGACGGGGATAAGTCGTGGTGGTAGCGGTATTGGTGACGGACTCAACTCCCGGCAAGCGCCCTCCCACGACAAGCTCCTCAGGCTGGGCTGCGAATTGCCGACCGACAGTCCAAGGCCATCTAATATAAATTACAGCTGTTTTCATAACGATAGGCCCCTGGGGCGGGTTTTACGCGCACACAAGCGGTGATATCCGAAAGTCGGCAGCGTCGGGTGAGGGACTCGAATGGAGCGCCGCCCCCCGCGACATTGCGCAACGAATCGGAACTGCTCACTGCCGTCGCCTGAGTCGAACCGAATGTCTGCCCGTGTGTGTAAAATGCGCCCGAGGGGCCTATCGTTATGAAATCAGCTGTAACAGCTCATACCAAATTCCGCGTCTCTAGACAAACTCAACCAGTTCTCGCAATTCACGGCGGACATCTAGATCTTTGTGCTGACGAACGTGCCAAAGACACTCGCCCCCATGTTCGGCCCCTTGCCAGACCCATTCCCGACGCTCTATCTCCACCACAAGCGTGTAGATCTCTCCTGGACGGATACCGCCAGATACACGGGCATCGGGATCCACTTCACGACCACCTATAGCGACTTATTTGCCCGGGACTACACCCACAAAGAACAGGCCGCGCGTGCGGCAGCCAATGCAGCACTGTCACTCGAGTCGCACGTTGGGGTGGTCCTAGCAAACACCGCCCGAATGCTCTACGTAGCCCACGTCGAGCCCCACCTCGTCTTTGACAGTGAAGTGGCCCTGGACGTCCATCAGAACGTGTTCAAAGCACTGGACGACCTACAACGGACGCACCTCCGCCGCTCCCTCCGTCTCAGCGCGCACTCGCAAGTGGTACCCCTCAGACAGGCATCTGGCCGGTCCGATACACACATCGATTGGTGCCATTCCTTCAGAACATCGTACAGGACATGATACACGATGTATTCAATGGGTGTTGCGCGTTTCCCATGTCGATCGCACGCACGCACGCCTGCATCTCCATCGTCCATCACACAAGTATCACTGCCGCAATACCCGTACTTAATATCCATGGACTTAGAGAAGGAAACGGAGGGGTTGAAGCTTGATCCTCTGACGTTGAGATGCGCGCCAGGACGACGCGATAGCGCTTGACATCAGTTGCGCGACTAGCACGCGCGGCGGTACTAGTACTTACTGTGGCCAAACTGCTTGGTTGACAGCTCGTTTCTCATAAGTACTTGGAACCTAGATCTTTGCGCTATCGCTAAAGCCACTCTAAAGCCCCGGCCCCGGCCAGCAGATGAACGTTTGAATTTGAACTTTTGAATTGAACTGCGATCATGAAGGTGCCGAGTACTTATCCCGGGTTTCTCCGCGAGGGCACCCTACCCACTTTTCTAGCGCTCCGTATACTCATGCGAAACGGACTATGGGATCGACCACAACAGGCCTAGGCCTGGTTTCCTGGAAGACCTTCGAAGCATGACACTATATGCCCCAATCCATCTCACGGCAGTCTTCTGAAGCGGTGAGTCGAAAGCGGCAGTTTCCTATTCGGCGCTCTATATCTTGTCCGTGTAAGATGTTGATGGTGGGGGCATGGTTGCCCTGATTGCCTGTTTAGACACGGATGCAGTATTTCAGCGAACCGTCGACCGGACTTTCCAGATCTCAAACGTACGAACCAATTCGGGACAGGCAATTCAAACGGCGAGGTGGAGTACAAGGTCAGATGATACGTACTAGAAGCGGGCGTGAGGATGGCCTGTCATTATCATGCAATTCTTTTCGGCGAAGCACGCACGCTGACCTCCACGGCCAGTTCTCTCTTACGTGCCGCGATTTGACATAGATGTCCCAAAGAACACATCCCAACGTGGATGGATGGTACTCCCAGAGACCTTTTGTAGCCGACAATGGACTCAGAGGACAAGATATCAAGGACTGCGAACGGTCATCCGAGTCCACCGCGCAACCCGCACGGAATGCCCGGCCAATGGTAAGCTTCATTTCGCTCATCTATGGATTTAAGAGGTATGACTGACTTGATGAAGCCTCCGTCTCGTACGTTTGAATACCAGCTTGGGCGAGAAGGCCACCATCGACGACTGCTCAAAGGTCACCACTCGCAATATGCTCTTCTTGCGGCCCATAGATCCAAACGGCAGGCGTTACGCGTCGCACAGGTTAGTCTACGCCGACGACGACGAAGCAGCAGTGAAAATTGTCAACAGAGTACAAGAATCTCACAGTCTCGCGTTCCAATCCACGACGGTCCCGAACAGGTGAGCATGCCAGACTTCGCCGGCAGAGAAGGAACACAAGTTCAAAGGTTTACATTCCTAGGATCATGCGTACAACGCGGACGATGCGCATAGACACCCACTACATGCCCACAACTTCCCAGGAACCTCAAGCGCAGCCCCTCCGCCGAACGGACCTGTAAATGGCTCCGCCTCCCCACAGGTAGGTAGAAATTTCCTCGGCATTTATGATATGCAGGTGTTTATCTTTGTCCTGATGCACCGACAGTGGGGTTGGTGTCAGGAACAGCTCCCACAGTGGCCAATTGCAGGCCCTTCGACACATAAGGTGAGTTCGATGATTCGCTCCTACGGGCGCGGTTCCAGAGGCAGCTATTGACTGACATCAATGTTAGGTAGCCGATCAGGGATATTCAGCCCTCCCTCTTCAGCATCGGGCGGGCTCACCGGCGATGATTCCCTTAGGCCAAGAAGGCGAGCCCACATTATACCAATCGGACCCTTATCCACGTCACTTCAGCGGACGAGGCGTCGGGTATCGTGTCTCCCAACCCGTCTCTGAGGCAACTGACGAGCTGGAAGGTGTTTCCTACGACCCATTGAAAAGAGATGGCAGAAGTATTAGTGTCCACCATGTGAGTTCACCATAAAGCGCCATGTTTAGCTTCTCATGCAAGAGTTTTCAAAGTACCCCTTCCCAAATGCTCAACCGACTACTGGGTACAACCAGATCCCTGCTGCAGCGGGTCATTTCCCACACGACACCGCAAACCATCCCCTTCCCTCTCTCGAAGGCCAAGCAAGCGCATCAAATCAGGTTTAGTGAGAGTGAGGAAGGAGTCTACGATTGTGATATAAATGGCGACATATCTGTCGAACGGACGCGCTCTTCTAGGAGACTTGAAGCTCGTTTTTGTCATAGACCTGTTCGAGATTACTCTGATGTACTATGTAGGGCAGATTTACATTGAAGAGCCGATAAATTCGGGGTCTCTACAGCACCATTTACGCTCTCGTACGTGCAATATTGCCTGGCTAAATTTCGTAATCTGTCAGGATTTTCTCGTGAGTGGGGCGCCAAAATATCGGAAACTCATAATGACTGACGTCTTTACAGACTAAAAACCCTTAAAACCGCTGGTTGTCTCCGAGGCACTAGCCTGACACACGCG
Organism: Ganoderma lingzhi; assembly: GCA_026283605.1. Taxonomy (NCBI): domain Eukaryota; kingdom Fungi; phylum Basidiomycota; class Agaricomycetes; order Polyporales; family Polyporaceae; genus Ganoderma; species Ganoderma lingzhi. The sequence continues at coordinate 337,807 of JAPJYM010000021.1, read as the reverse complement.
GCGGTGCTGTGCGTGCGTGTGCTCTACGCGTAGTGAACCTGGTAAGTAGTCAGCTAAGCTCGCTGATGGTACCCAGGATGACTACTCACTGCCTTGTAAATGTATCGTAATCGATCGAATAGCCAAAGCGACGAGCGTTGGTATATCCCAATGACTATCTTTGCTGCCGATGCTGCAAGACACCAACATATCCAAATTGTGGGGCGAACAATAGTGTATCGGTATAGGAATAACGCCTTGCAGACGTTGGATGTAAGGTCGTAGTCCAGAGGGCAGGCTATCACGACGTAAAAGATGAGAACGACCTGTGCCACACGGAAGATGTAGTCCAGGTAGGAGGCGGCTTTCAGCACCGAGGGATGCATGTGTACCGAGGGGAGGGTCCGAGCAAATGGGATCTCTTTTATCTGCCCATCCACCACCGCCGCCTGGTGTTCGCGGTTGGTGCCGACATCGTGAGTTGACGGGAATCTCCGACTCGGATTGGTTCGTCGGACTAGTACGATGCTATTTTGTTTTACCTAGTACTCACCATGGCTGCCACCGCCATATAATTGGCAAGCGGAGTCTAATCTGCGCTCGGAGGTCACTAAGTAAGGTATGTGTCGCCTGTCTGTCTCTCGCATTGTACTCAACGATGAAGCTTCTCAGTGCCAGCTATGCCTCGTAGTCTCGTCTGTATTCTGTCAGTCAGCAATGTCTGCGACCGTCTACTCTCCTTCCTTTCTCCGAAGCAGTTCCTTGGCCTCCGAAAACTATGCCATGCCACACATGATGCCGTTTCCGACTACATGAAGACAGCCTTCGATATCGATAGACGGCTCCATCGCTTTTTTCCAGATCCTCAGTCCTTCCGCCGCATGCAAGCCCTGACTTCTACCCTCATCTCCGGATCCTTCGCTCTCCAGTATTTCGACAGGACCTTCTACAGTCGCTCCGATCTTGACCTTTACGTCCATCTCCACCATCGGCGTACAGTCGGAAGATGGATCCTCAATGCTGGCTATACCTTTTCCCCATTCCCAGATCAAGACAAAGATTTCGAAAGGGCTATTCTTCGCCGCGGCCCTCCTAGACCAATACGTTACATGATGCCTGGAGTTGCAGATATTCTGACGTTCCGGAGGAGATCAACGGTGAACAAGCCTCGGAAGTCCCTCAAAGTGCACCTGATAGTTGCGCGTAAGACTCCGATGGAGGTCATCCTTGGCTTCCACTCCAGTAAGCACTCCTCATCCCTATCAATCGCTGGTTCGAGTTCTAAACCGTATTTATAGCATGTGTTATGAACGTCATCAGCTACGAGAGAGCATACTGTTTGTTTCCTCTAGCCACTGTGGAGGCGCATCGCTCGCTGTTGAGCTGGTCCTCACAGGGCCGCTCGACGCGGCGGACAGAAGGCTTGGTCAAATACAAGGAGCGCGGCTTCAGCATGGAATACCACCTCCCTTCCAAGGAAATATTGCCACCGCTCCCTGGAACGACCTTCATTCTTGGTCCGCGGTGGCTCGGTGACCCTGATACCTGGGTTATCCAATTAGACACTAAAGATATTTCGCATCCCCCCCCGGAAAACCCGTTCTCTGCAGCGATTACTCGCGACCCAGTCACCATATCCAGTTTTTCCGTGCGCTACACCCCGGAAGACGGTGCGACCATGACGTTCTCCATTGTCAAGAACTCCACTCTCAAGTACACTTACGTCCTTGGGGATGAAGACCTGATCGATCACGTCAACCGTGTCCTGGCTTTCAAGGAGTCCGAAAGCGGCAGGGATATGCGAGCTGGTTTGGATTCTATCATTTAGTACGTCAATCTGTCACATGCCCGGATCCATATACCAATCTCTCACCCGCCGAAGCTGCGACGCAGAACTTGCCCAAATATGTCGAGACTTCATCCGCGAGTCAATGGAAAGGAAGCTTTATTGTCTCAGCATCCCACGGAGCCACACCAGAGCGGACCATATGGAGACCGTAGCGTAGCCGCGTGCGCCGTACGTGGGCGCCCGACTGTAGTTTCGTAATGCGAAGGCCGGGCGATGGGAAATCATTGATATTTGGATGAGGTTCGCAATCCTGAGTGTGTCTTGGGAAAGATGGTGCCGTTTCCGGCCTACAATAGCCTGAGACATGAAAACTTGAGTCAGCACGTAGCTTTTGTCCAAGGCTCGGATGGCGAAGGTGAACCCGGGTGAACCAACTCCCCGTTAATCTACGACACTGGTAAGTTGCCCCTCGTCCGCCGGGCAACGAGTGCACGACGCTGATCCGTCATCGACTTAGATGGACTTTTCTCAAGGACGCAGTCAAGACGAGTGGCTACAGAGTAGGCAGCGTTTACGGGACGCAGCGATGACTAGTCTTTATACAAAGACACTTTGGCCTGGGGTTAGTCTCTGTCCTGTTCAGTCGTACGTCCCGTAACCCATTCATGAATCAGGACACACTACCCCAGGAGCTGGAGGAACGTGTCTACAGCAGTTATAAAGAACACGTGGAAGCAGCTCATGCGCTGCTACGCTGCACCCTAGCTCTTTGGGAAGTTGAAGATTTGGATGAGTCGGTGCGTAGATGCAAAGTCCTCATCGCACACCTGGAATGATAGCTAACTCGACAGTGTGCAGATAGGGTCCTTACCTATCGACATCGAACCGAGAAGGGAGAACGTACTGATGTTGTCTCAAACCCTTGAAGCAGACGAGGCCTACTTCAGATTTCTCAAAATGGCGGTTGACATCTTGTTGGCGTACATGGCTTGCGAACGCGAAATTCTGCAGCAATGGTTTCAGTCAGACAGCGCCAGCGCCGCCACCACTCGGAGCGCGCGCCGTGTAGCATAGCTTGGAGAGTTTTGGTGTATTCATACAAGTTAAAAGAATTCTTTGGAAGTAGGTCAGAGTGAGGCGGACATGGGCTGCGACGGGCAAGAGGACTTGGACTTAGAAGTTAGCGAGGTTGCAGGCTGAGCGCCGACGCGCAGCTGGGCGCGCTCGGCCCAAGCTCGGCCTGCCATTACCAATACTGGCCATCCGCCTTGCCCACTGACCACCGCCTGCTCAAAATCGCTCTCGCCTCGAAAGTATCTCATCCTCTCTCCATAATCACTCCTGCAAGCTGACTCGCCGGAGTCACCGAGGAAGATTTCCGGGATGGGGATCTTCTGCCAGAGTGCCCCCTCTAGGTACGGGTATTGTTCATGGTCACGTACGCCATATTCAGCTTCCAAACGGCCCTAGGCTGATATCGGGGCGAGAATCCTAGCTCCGCCGCTACAACATGTCTTTCTGGGAGAGTTCTAGAGTTCGAATTTCGGCGCTGCACTGCAGCCAGTTGCAACGTAAGCAGAACAACATGTACACCTACGATTTTGTATTCTGACCGGCCTTCAAGTTGCGTCCTCTAGATCTAGATCTAGAGGTGTTCAGGCTTTCCATTGATTCGAATATGAGAGCCGCCATTCCCCGCGACGCGCACGGTTCATGCTCCATTCCCCTCGCGGCTCTTACCGCGGCCGCATTGCTGCGTCAACGTACCATCCCTTCGCCGCACTCGCCACTCTCAGGAGTATCTTTTTGTGCGACCGTTTAGGCAACGGGACTAGTACTTGCATTGATTGGATCCGTACCCTTTTTCATCGCTCACGGCCGTACGCGTTTGGGGAACATGCGATACACGGAGGGTCGCTCGCCCGAGCGCACTGGAAAGATCCGAGAGCCTTCGAGAGCTTCAGAAATCGTAAGTCAAGTCTGTACACCTTTTCGCGCCGGATGCGAGCGGCTGATATATGTGACCATGGGCATGCGCAGCCTCTCCTGCGACAAGTGGCAGGCCTAGGAAGCTTGCGTTCAGTGCGCGAGCGCGCCGTGCGGGCTGCCGCAAGAGGGGAGATCGCGTGCAAATGCTCGACAGTCTACGGTTGAACGTAATGGAAACCGGGCTCGGAGCGCGTCGATGACGTACGTGGCGTTGGGACAGGTGCATAATTCGCGCATGTGGGTGGACTAGCTCTCCGTCTGAGGGTATCATCTTTGGAGGTATTGCGCGTGGGGAAGGAAGGGACATTCCGGTCCATCTGTCTGTAAATCTCTATCAACGTAAGTGCGAATATTAGTCGCATGTCTCCAGATCTAACGACTGGAATATGGCGCCGTCTCCAGATCTAACGACTGGAATATGGCGCCGCACTCTGCCGCCGGCGACATTCACTATGAAGCAGGCCTAGGCATCTTTTCGGCAGGCAGGAAAGGCTGTCCACAATCTATCGGATGCAGCCGCCGGGGACTCCCTGGGGATCCTCCGGAACGTAACCTTCTAGATGGTGCTCGATCGGTGAGTGCTATTTCGTTGTTGGATGCTTCAAATGTGGCAGTAATTGTGTACATGTATGGCTTGCATGTCATGAACGGCCCCCACGGCCCCCAAGCATCGCATGGATCTCTGTGCGGCGGTTTGCGGTCGTGCCCGAACAGTCTTTCTCGTAAACGATCTGGAGATCGCCACTAGGGACCATGCGACGTATGCACCAGGCCTAGGTCTGACCTAGCTTCGCGGGACCTCCCGTTGCACGTGGATTGTGCGGCAGGTTAATTGTGGCGACGATCTTGCCTAGGCTTTCTTCGACGTCTTGCAATTGGGATTCCTTCCTTGGGCATTAATATTCTGCCATTGCACACACTCATGGTCGGCAGCTGCATTGCGTTCCGTTATTGGCTTGGCCTCACTCTGTTCGCACCTATCCCAGCTCCGTACGGACCTGCGCAGGGCTACGTGCGTCCAATCGCCATCGTTGCAGTATATAATTGCCCTCACTGAACCCCTACTTCGACCCAGCTGGCCCCTCGAACCTCGCCATGACGTCTAGTCACGAAGAAGCTCCAGAGCAATGGTTAAAATGTCGAGCGCGCTTGCACGAGGCAACTATTGCCGTTCTCCCCACAGTCATTCTTTGGCCGGAGGTCAGCTCTCAACCATCGCCGTGTGACGTAACTAACTTAGCAATATAGGATTTTCATGTCCCTCCAGGCCTCGTTGACCATGTTTCCAAGGTGCAAAGAAACCATCTGACCGCCGCAGATGCGTTTTTGCGTGAGACACTGGCTTTGCAAGACGCTGGCAGACTCGAAAACGTAGTGCGTACGCTAGTACCTGAATCTGCGCAAAGTTGACATCAATCTAGATGGGGTCTTTGACCCTTCCTCCTGATCTGGAGCCTACCAATGAGAGTGTCGCGCAACTTGTAATGACGCTTGAACACAACGAGTGCTACTTCAAGAACCTCCAAAGAGAAATTCAAGTCTCGTTGATGTATATGGCGAAAGAGCGACGGTTTCTGCAGGATGTGATTAAATCAATGTTCGGCAAAGGAGATGCTATATCCAAATAGATTCCCAGAGTCAACGTTCTTGAAGTGTGTGTTCGGTGTTTATGATAAAGCAGAGATGGCCATCCCAAGGCGCGCCTTCGATTCGATGGGGCCTCTAGCGGTCGATATGTGCTTAAGTTCCCTACTTCCAAGACCTCAAGCTTCATCCGCGGGATCTGCACCGTGGCGTAGGACTCGCGATGGGTGACAGTATTCTCAATGTATGTAGCATGGCGGAGCTTGGCTGGAGGGCGCGCGGCGTTTCGGCGGCGTGGGATCGTGAGGAGGGGCGCTTGCCGGGAGTTGAGTCCGTCACCAATACCGCTACCACCACGACTTATCCCCGTCTGCTGCTCCCTCTCCCTCTGTGCGAACATGTGTCGCTCGAAGATCGTCCCTCTAGGAGTCCAATGGTCACTGTAAAAGAACACTGCCGGCGTAAGCATTCACCGTTTTTTCACTCGTTGACTTCGTGGCGCTGGGGGCTCTGGCTGTCCTGCGGCCATCCTCTTGAGGGGCTCTGGCGTGTGCCGATGCATGCGCCACACCCCGCGCCGTGCGTGGGGGGCTCTGGCTGTCCTGCAGCTATCCTCTGAGGGGCTCTGGCGCGTGCCGATGTGCGCGTCACACCCCGCGCACTTGTTTCCTCTGCTGCGTCGAGAGCGTGCCTGGACTCGTCTGTGATGGTATCTGATTCGGCGTGTTCACAGGTCCAGTGAAAGGTGTTTGTGAGTTTACAGGGTGCGGTACGTGCATAGGTCGTCCATTTTGTTCGTTGACTTTGTGGCGCTGGGGGCTCTGGCTGTCCTGCGGCCATCCTCTTGAGGGGCTCTGGCGTGTGCCGATGCATGCGCCACACCCCGCGCCGTGCGTGGGGGGCTCTGGCTGTCCTGCAGCTATCCTCTGAGGGGCTCTGGCGCGTGCCGATGTGCGCGTCACACCCCGCGCACTTGTTTCCTCTGCTGCTTGGAGAGCTTGCCTGGACTCATCTGTGATGGTATCTGACCCGGAGGTAACCTTCAGGATAATTTACCTCCGGTCCCGTGAGCCCCAGTGCCACAATTCTAGTTTCTGTTGGAAACACGATTCTGGCTTGCAGGACCATGGCGACTCCATCGCTTGTCCACCCCACGCTCTTGAATACCGCCTCGGACGGTTCCCGTGGGTGCATTGGCACTAGTCAGGTCTACGTAAGTGTATGAGTCTCCTCACTGCACATCGCGATCGTTTGCTGACCAGGGAACTTGCCACTGCGATCGTATATAGTGCGCTTGCACACACACGCTCGGGATTTTCGTGCTTTGGCGCCGTTCTCTTTGCGTAGCCGTCAGCCTCCAAGGCACCGTATAAGCATTGGTCGGTTCACAGTTACGCTCTTCACCCCCATCCTTATACTTTCCTGATCAGCATGTATCAACAGTGCGGAACAACACTGAAGACTTCCGTGAATGCAGCCGAAGGACTCGCCCTATCGCATTCTGGACCGCCTGGCTAGAGCAGTGCGAGCGCAGTCGCGCAAGGTTCGTGCGACCGCGCGAAGGAGGGCTGCAAAGAAGCATCAGGAGGTTGTGTCTCTTGTACCGAGGTACGCAATTGTGCACAGCTCTATGCACTGCCGACTGACCTTTGCACAGATTGGACATGCACGATGACCCTGGGAATGCCCGCGTCGTCGCAACAATCGAGGTTCCTGGCATGAAACGCGAGCATCGATGCGCGTAGAGGAATGTCGTCTTATCATTGAGGGGTTGCACATTGACAGAGTTGACAGAGCGGAGAACCGGCCTCGGTAGGGGAACTCAAAGTCAATCGCGAAATTGAGATGCCTGTTGGGTTGGATGTGAGGCTTCCTTTCAATGATTGGTAGCTAATGCTGATGCCTGTTTGGTAGGCTACAGATGTCGACAGTGCGTTGGTCGACGGCATTCTGACCGCGTGGTGGCTCTGCGCGCCTATTTCTGCGGCGGCTCCAGGCACTACGCTCCACGTGTAAATAATCCTGCCGCGAGTGTCTGATTTCTATATTGCCCTGGCTTCGTTGACGATAACCCTCCGTCCATGTCGCTCCCCAGTCTTTGCCTGTCGTCTATTCTCCACTATCACGAAGCGCTTGCGTCATTCACTTCCGGCTAGATTACTGTCGAGCGTTGTCATGATGGTCTTTCCATACCTACTCTGCACATTTTTTTTGTTTCACAGTTCGGTGTCATGTTGGCACCATTTACTTGCAACACGTTATCTTCCGTTTTCCCTATTCTTACAGTGTTTCTGAATCGTGCCTGAACAAGCACGTCTCACGGGAAACCCTCTTCTTGGCTATACTACTACGTCTTCGCCGTGAACAATGTCAAGGCCTTTTTGCTGTTCTGCTGCTGTATCATCCATCGATCCCGCCGTGCGGCTCTACACACGATCCCCAAACATGAGGGAACGCCCATCCTGAGCGCGAGGACTCGCGGAATAGGTGGGCTAACCTCCCATGTGAGTTACGTTCTGTCGCGAATGGGAATTCGATGAGTGTGCTAACATCGCGATATGTTTCACTCCTCAATGCACCCACAGCCTTCCCCGGGCTATAAGATTAATACTGTACGCCTAACGCGCATGTTGTGTGCGTGCGTCTACGTGCCTCCAGCTGGGCGCAGTACCTAGAACCCTGTCTGCGCGCAGGATGCCGCCTAGTCCTTCGCGGCTAGATTTGCATGACATAGATCGGAGAGCGCAATGGGAACAAGGGCAAGGCCCATATCCCGGAGCGCGCGCGAGCACGCTCCGGATCTAAGCTAAGTAGGAGGTACTTCCTCACTACAGGGGTAAGCAGTGTGCTTCCCGTGGCGCTGTTGCTGAATATCCACATTCATCTCTTCACGACGGCCCAGGATGGCCCCTTTCAGTCCGTCCACAAACCAGGCCGCCATCGAGCGGACAATTGCGAACTACATGATCAAGATACTCGGGTCCCCTTCTGGAGGCATCCGACGGGTATGTCCGCTCGACCGCGATCTGAGGACCCCCGAAGAAGACTCCTGGTGTTCGTTATCCGGCAGCCACCGTTGCAATTGGGTCTTGCGAGCCAATGAATCTTATTATACGTATGCACGACTTGGATTCCCAACGGATACCGTGGGCACAATTAGATCTTACTTTATTGACCAGCATGGAGATTGCCTCGCCTCAAGAAGTTGGAGCGCGTCTATTCGATTTTCGCCCGCATCCGGCCACTGCCCCAATTTTTCGTCAAGATCTCATGCAGTATCGTCCGGATATTTTTTCTCTGTATTTCGTCTGTCTGTGTGTGGTCGAACTGCTTGTCGGAAAGCCCGGCCTATAAATTAACGTCACCCGTATTGAATCAACAGTCGTGGTCCCTCTATGCATTCCCCAGAAGCAGACCCCCCCTCGTCCCCTTTGCGGACTCCTGTCTCCATCACTATCAAATCCCTCGGCAATCGGAGTGTTCGACCACTGGGAAACGTAGGGGATGTGCTCCAGGGAAACGTAGGGGTTGCGCTCCAACACCCGGTATATGCTCCCTTCATGGTACGACACCGATCTCCTGCTCTCTTCGGCGCTGACCTGCGTTTTGACAGTTTCTGCTCCCTTTCACCATCCAGGAAGGGATCAGAATACCTGAACATTGGACGAACATATGGGACTGCCTCATCGCCTGGCCCGGCAGTCGAGATCTATCCAGTGCCCAATGGACACTCCTCTCACAGACCTTGAAGGTTTTCTATCACTTTGCGCATCAAGGGCGAGAGATAATTGCCCTATGGCCCAGCTTCATGAAAGCTTACCTTCTGGTGGGGGAGGTCGGAGCGTGCTTTGGCGATGCTATGGCCGGGTGTGGAGAGATCCAATTGGGCTTTCTCATCGCGTGGGCTGGCTCGCGTCGCCCGGTGCGCTCTTTCCTGACGTGATTGGGCCAAATCCTGACGTCTCACCGACGATAGGAATCCCTCATTCCATCCTCAACTGTATTCCAACCCCCGAGTGACGTCGATGGGGTAACAACTATCAACTCGAACGATCAAGGAAAGGTAGACGTGGATGGGGTAACAACTGTTGGCTTGCACGACCAAGGAAATGTTGATGAGGCCGAATGTTCTGGGTGGCACTTTGTCTAGTAAAGGAATCGGGTAGCACGATAAATGATTTTTATAGTAGTCGAGAATGATTGCCGCACATGGTTATTAAGACTGAGGTCAAACAAGCACTGAGAAAACAATAGGCTAGGTGTTGTAGTCGATCAGACTGCAGTGTACCAACAATGATCAAAACGGCATTGCCCTTGCCACTGAAGACCCCCAACGAACCTCAGTAGCGCAGCGTCCTTGTCCGTGGAAAAAAATATATTGACGACGTCCACGACACCGTCGCGCAGCCGTCGAATTAAATACAAGATGGTCGGGCCGCCCACGCGGAAGCAAGGAGGGTGAGCCCATCCAGGTTGGTAAGGGCGAGAGTGCCCGTCGCACGGTATTCTCGCGTCCTCCCGGCCACCGCGTGGCACTTGCCTTGCCACACAGTGTGTTTGCTGCCGGGCTCTTTGAGGCCGAGCAACTCCTGTACATGTCCATCGCGCAGCCCCGGGTCCAATAGTGCCTCTCCGTCCCTCGACAGAAGGGTCCGCCCGGACGTGATTAATACCTGCTGATGTACTTGGGAGGGTCAGTGAGACCGACGCGAGACTTACCTCTCCGAGTTAACCCGCGCGCTGGCGAGCATTGAGCGGTGGTCCTTGTGTTGCGTCTTGACCGCGCAGACCTCGGGCTTGAGGTAGACTTTGAGTGAGGGCGCCTTGGTGCTCGCTCGCCCACAGCCTGTAGGTAGAGGTCGGAAGGTCTGGGTCTGCGAAGGTCATGATGGGACGTGACGAGGGGTGGCGGCCCGAACACTTGAGCAAGGTGTTCAGCGTCATCTGGGTAGCCGGTTCGCCGTTGAGTGAAAAGCCGTCCGCGCTGAGGCCACGCGACGGAGCATCGCGCCTACGACGTTATGTTTGCTTGAGGCACGAGCATGGGGATTCCCGTGTACTGACAGCAGCGCCATGAAGTCGCAATCTGCGAGTTCTATAGGATTCTCTGTCCTAGTTTGAATTCGGCAGCCTTCGCTGCGTAACCGGTATGCGAGTACTACAGATCCTGCCATCAGCACCTGTTCTAATCCCTGAGTGGAGAGATACTCACCTCGCGCGCCCTTAACACATCCCGTTTCTTCGCTGCTCATCCTCCCGGCGGCGGCGATGGAGGTCGCTTATGGATCACTTGTACCGTATTCATAAGTGGCGGCATCGTACTATGTCCGGCGTCCGTCACCGTGGGCGGCCCATGAGTCTCCCCACCCGCAAACCTGAACCTCCCACCTCCGAGTCCATGTGTCAGCCGCCCATCGTGGACAACAGCATCACAAACTCCTCGGCGTGGTCGACTCTCGGACGCTCGGGTGGCTTCCTCAAGGCCGTGGCGGTCGACGTTTGAGAGTCATTCTGTTGCCTTAAACCTTCCGGGCGAGATACCATTCTTGCTGCCTTGGTCCACGCAGGCTGCCGCTGGCCCTTGCGCAATGGAACGACACTTGGCCGGAGTCGGGCCGATCGCAGCTGTCTGCTGATGTCTCCACTTGGCGGGGTGATGGTGGACGTGGTCGATGCAGTGGCCGTCCTGTGCCGCGCCTTGTGTATGGGGCGGGGCCTCTGTGTCCATCCTCGGCGGTCGTTCGAGGACCTAGTCCAGTCGCGGATTCTCAGAACATCTCCCCGGTCGCGGCGAACGGTCCGTGCGGCGGCGTGTACTTCGTTCGAAGTGTTTATTTTCTCGGACGGGCCCCGGAAAGGCGGGTTCGCCGGGCGCACTTTTCGAGTGCAATAAAATTGCGGGAATCGCGATTTTTAGAACCTCTGCGGATCGCCGCCAAACCGGAAGCATTCGTCGCAGAGGTGATTATGGACTGTAGGACAAACGATCAGCATGCGCTCTGCGGCGCGGCACGAGACCTAAATACGAATTACTCACCCGGCTCTCTCAAAACACGACCCGCCTGCTCGAGGACAGCCGCTCCGCAGGCCGCGGCAGTGGCGGGAGCCGTGTGTTATAGACGGGTGGTGTTGGGCGCGTCCATGCCCGCCGTCCTAGCAGCGCCCAAGCGTCATTTCGAGACCGGCACTCGGGCGGCGCGAAACCGTTCATACAGTGCGTCCGCCCATGGGGAGTCGGGTTCGGTGGCGCCGCGTTTCGAGCCCAATGAAATCGCGCGAAACGCACTTTTCCCAACCTCATTGGATCTTTGTCAAATCGGCTGCGTTTGTTGCAGAGGTGATCAGTGACTACGCGATGGAACGTTAGAATGTGTTCCGAGGGGCTGGAGTCGAGAAACGAGAAGCTGACCTGCCCGACGCGTCACAGATCTTTGTCCGCCGCGGCCAAGACGACTTGCCATAGGGCCACGTCGCGGCCGCAAGCTCCCCCGCATCAAGTTGCAATTCGCTCCCTAAAGAAAAGGGTTGGGGAATGGGGGCGACTTTCGGAAAGTTAACCACCGAGATCAGATGTATCTCTCGCGATCCTTCCATGCATAGCGGTCTAGTCACTGCACGGAAGCTGAATCCTTACAGCCCGCGACAGCCGCGGCAAGCTCACGTCGGGAGAAGCTTCAAGCGGCGCAATGGACCACATGATCGATGAATGCACAACTGGCGGAAGTTCGATGCATCTCGTCCACAAATATTACACTGTGCACAACGTCGAGGTCTACGAGGAGTGGTTTCAAGGGAAAAGGTCGACAGGTGCTGATAAGGCGCGCGCAAGCCCGAGCGTGGTTGAGAACTTTGCTGGTTATGGGAGAACCCCCGAGGTTGTGGCTGCTCTCGGTCCGTGTTTCCACACGGGAGAGATCTGCGGAGGGTGATACATATGAGGCAATGAGATACACAGCTCGAGCTGTCGTGAGACTGACATTTGTATAGTACGTTGACAACATTCACGAGAATGCGGAAGGTTCGGCTATGACACGATCCGCCCAGATCTATACGGACGTGTCTGAGGGATGATAGAGACAAGGAGGACGGAATGAAACGGCAAAGTCTGCCGATCAACGAAATGCCTTCTCTGTGAAAAGAAAATGGTCAATAAAAGGCGACGGCGAGGGAAGGATTGCACACCTTGCGGAACTTCGTAACTGGACTCGAGGCGCGGCGCATCTCCCTCAGACCAGTGCCGTCCTTCCGTGAGGTAACGAGAATATGAATATGCAAGCAAAGCGAACGGGGCGACGGGGCAATGATGGACATCGTGAAACCAAGCCAAGAGTGGTAGGGGATGGGACGAGGGTAGGGGATGGGACGAGGGTAGGGGATGGGACGAGGGTAGGGGCGAGGGTAGTGGACCAGAAGACCATTGTTCGAGGCGGAGCACGTGAGCAGAGCTAGTCAACAACTATTTTATGACGCAGATGGGCTCGATTCGGCGAGGGGCTGGTGAATATCGGACGACTGTGGCTGGGTACCGTCGGGGGGAGGCGACCAAGGACAGCTATCCCGGCTGACTTGCCCTGGCAAGGGAGCGTCGATGACTCCGAACGAAATTTTCTCGTTTAGACCGCGAAGCCGAGCGACCTCCGCGGTTAACACGGCTATATCCTGCTGTAGTTGACCGTTTTCTTGCTCCAAATGAGCGATATGGTCCGTTGCTAGCGTTTTCTGGTCTATGAACAAAGGTACTAAGGCTGTAGCGGTGTGGGGTACGTACCTCGCTTCAACAACGAAATTTTGCTGCTCCCCCGTTTGACTACGGGGAGGGCATCTTTCAATTTCGCGTACCATTCGCGAAGTTTATCCCGACGTTCCCTCTCGGCTGCGACTCTCCGAACCCTCGTCGCTTCCTTCCTGGCCTTCGCGAGAGATGCTGCCACACCTCCTCTGCCCATCGGATCGCGATCGTCGTCATCGGATATTGAGTATCCTCGGCTTCTGCAGCAAATAGAGCTTGTTGGAGAATGGGTGAGATCGTGGCGAAGCGGATGGAGCTGTACGAGGCTAGTCCCACGAAAGGAAGCTGGAGAGTCTGGTGTGCTGTTGTTCCCTGAATGGTAGATACCGTCGGCAGACGCGTCTGATTCGGATGTTGGGGAAGGCAGAGGGCCGTGCATATCTGGGGACTGTGGGGGAGGGCCGCACATATCTGGGGACTGTGTGGGAGGGCCGTGCATATCTGGGGACTGTGGGGGAGGGCCGCGCATATCTGGGGACTGTGTTGGAGGGGGCTCGGAGAGTGGAATAACGCCAGAAGGCGGAGAGGCGGAGTATACGCCCGGTGTGATAGCGCCAACGTGCTGGGGAGTCATCATATGGATTGAACGATGATAGTGCATCGCTTGCTGCGGGTCGCTCTCAAATATTCGCCCTGTGGGGTGACAGAGGAAAGAATGACAATGGGAACGTTAGATCTCGGTTGATGGAAACAGTAAGAGGACTGGGGAACCCACAAGGAGGGGCAGCAGGACTGTGCATGACAGGCGTCGCGGTGTAACCGGTCTGTTGCGTCTGGGGATACACGAGGTAACCCGGGATATCGTGTTCAGATGATGAGGGATACATGATGTATTGGGAGGTTACGAGGTTCTCGGGAGAGTCGTAGTACGTGGGCGGAGGCTGCTGTTGGTGCTGATCCATGGTGGACGCCGAGGGTCCTGGAGAACTGTGGATGAGGACGGGCTCAGAGATGGAAAAAAGAGAAGCAGGGAGACGTGCGAGATGATATGTATGGGAGGAAGGAGGAGGGAGAGAACCCACTCGCGGTCTCTCAATTACGTCCAGACGACCGGAGGAAGAGGGCGGGAGCAAGAGACGCCAGTTAGACTGAGAGAGAGACCGAGCTTGGCCACCCCGTCGAGAAATAAGGTTGGTGTGTATTACTGCTTATGGCCAAAAGGAATGCTGCCGCGACGACGGCCCTAAGGGCGGCGTTGTTATCGACCGGATCCGTGAGTGGGAGGCCTAGGTCTACGCCTAGGACTGGCGCAGGAGAACGGGGTCAAGGGTTCTGGCGGTATAGAAAGGTACCGATGAGGAAGCTCAGGCCTTGGCCATGCATGGCTAGCGGGGAATTTGAACATGTGTCGTGGGGCTGGGTTTACGTGGTCGCGAACGCGTGTGGAAGCCCGTGATGGTCGCTCCTTCTCCGCGGTGTGGTGTTGGCTATAGGCCTAGGAGGCGGCGCGCGTCTGCACCGGTGTGGAAACACCGGGATGTCAACTCAGTCCCAGTCTCCGCCAGTACAAAATAGCAGCCAGTAGGCGGCACCGTGAGAATTGGCAAAAATGATGCCGCGAAGAGCCTCTGTGTCGCGGAGTAGTACTTGACGTGGCAATATAGGTACACCGAAGAGAAGAGAAATAAAGCGAAATGTTAGCACATGAGGCTAGCTATGGTTAAATGACAGCAAAAGAATACGGGTATTCGCAGATGGCGCATGTCGTGAGTGCGGGGAGTGAGGTGGTTCACCAAGTGCGGCACTGGCGGCTGGCAAGCTCCTAATTAGTCGTCACACGTGTCACGCTAATCTCTGCTGGAGACGCCCGCCCAAGGTGCCTGGAGGCTCTCTCGCTGTCGGTGACGGTAGGTGGTAAGTTCTAATCCTCTCGACGAATATTCTGATCCACTCGCTCTCTCTTCCAAATATCATGCACAAGGTCTCGCAGAAGGTGGTGACACTCTGAAACTGCGTCGTTACCATTCCGAGCGAGTCCGCGCTTGATTTCCGCCCAACCGTGGCAGGCCCTCAGGCCGGGAAGAATCTTATTACCCCGTCATCGCATTTCTATGTGCAATGACACCATGAAACATATGGCATACGTGACCCTTGACATTCCGGGATCCTGCGATCCGTGAGGAGAGGAGATCTACAGCCCACGGCGAAGTGTTGTGCTTCGGGCTAACGGTTGCTGTCCTCGTGGTCACCTCCGCCGAAATGCTCATGCCACATACCTAGGGCCTAATTCGTAGCCCATGATATATACAGAAATAAGCGACGGCCCACGGATCCTACGCCTTGCGAGCCCCATGGTAGCGGAAATTTCCAGCCGTCTTGGTCTTTTTTGTGATCCCGCCGGTTCTAGATATATACCTGCAAAATTGCAATTGTGAGCGAATTGCGAGCGAATATAGTGGCTAGAGCACCCTTCCCGTTTTATCCCTAAAAGTTAACTTTGGCAGAGCCCCTGGGGCTCTGCGTGGTCGAGCGAGGCTAGGGTTATGGAGCGCGGATTTCGAGCTACGGCCACAATCTCGAGTTAACCTGACTGTTCTCGGACAGAATTCGAGGCGTCAGCGCTCCCTACCGCCTGCAGCTCCCATACACTGGGATG
Organism: Ganoderma lingzhi; assembly: GCA_026283605.1. Lineage (NCBI taxonomy): Eukaryota > Fungi > Basidiomycota > Agaricomycetes > Polyporales > Polyporaceae > Ganoderma > Ganoderma lingzhi. The sequence continues at coordinate 322,081 of JAPJYM010000021.1, read as the reverse complement.
CCACCGCAAATGCTCTGTGGGTCTCTCAGAACCCTTGCCTATCCACGTATATTCTTGCCAGCCGCCCCTTCCCCTGCTCTCTATCGCACTGTTTCATTACTCGTTCTTGTACCACATGCTTTCCGCTGACTACGCCGCTGCCCATTCCCAAGTCCACGATGACCGGCCAAGTATATCGCCAGCCTCCGCCGTCAGTCAACCCACATCGTCTCGAGCTCTGTCCTCCGGTCCCGCCCCTCTACCGCGCGTGCAGCACCTCGCGCCCCTCATTTACCGCCCTACCCACCTAACGTCCTTCATGATACATCTCTTTGCGCTCCCTTCCATGCAATACTTTGTCGTTGGACTCGTGCGGTGCGTTCGTCCTCTATCACGTCTCCCCAAGAACTGATCCTTTCCCCAGACTCCAGAGGTCTATCAGACGGGTGCGGCGCCGACCAGACGGCCTCGGCGGGAGGGGCGGGGGAGAACGCAGACGACATCGGTCGTACGTTCGTGTTACCGAAGGTGACGGGGAGAGTTATCGATGGTAGGTTTAGCGTCCGTGTTGTCATCGCAGAGCCTCTCTGGCTGACTTTCTCCTGATATTGGATCGCATAAAAGGCATGCAAGCGATCGACCTCTATTTAACGAAACTTTCAACACTCCCACAAGATTTTTCTGTCGCCAGACCGGAAGTGTTTCATCGTGTCTCTTCCGAGGTTATCCTAGCTGCCGATGTGTTGGAAGCTCCTTTTGTCTATGGCTCTGGTCCTAAGGTGCGCATGTTGATAGCGTATATGCGACAGCTGGGTACTGATGTTCTTGATGCTCTGCCATAGGATCTGAACCACAGTCTCCTCCGTCGCGCCCTTCCGAACTCAAGGACATGTACAGAGCCGCCCTGAGTCAAATCTCCCCGACTATCTGGGTGCTCAAGGATGACTGCGAGGATAGCGCACCTCGGAATCTACCCATCGCCGACTGCGCCCTGTAGCTGTGATGGCGACGAGCTGGTCGTCCAATATGACGCGAGCTATCTACGATGAAGCGGGAAGACGCTTCCAGTGGGGGTCACGGCTTGCGCCGTCTAGTGAATCCTGCGAAGGAGTGCGTGAGTACCCACCCTCCCGTCCTGCAACATGTCGGGTGCTCAGATCGCCTTCACCCTCTTCTACGCTCGCGGTGCCGCGGCTCGCGTTATCCAGACGTCCATTCGTCGCACAGCGTGAACAAGGTCTAGTCTTAGTCTTTCGCGGAATTTCTTCCAGTCGACCAAGGACCTCTTCGAGGTACAGCGCGGTCTTAACAACTGCTTCTCCCACAACCTCGTTCCCCCGCCCGCCGCCGTCAAGGCCGTCGTTCGCACCGCCCGCCGCGTAGATTGTCGTCCGTGTCTTCGAGGGCATCAAGGTGAAGGTGAAGGGAAAGCAACATGGCGAGCTCGATGCGTAACCCTTGTCGCCCATGGTGCCGTCCCCGCCTGACTTATACGGCTCACAGGCATCAACATCGGAGCTGTACTGGCCCTTGTGAGGCATTGTTCTGTTTGCACTAAAGTAAGTCGTTACACCTGCTTGTGGTCTTCGACTGATTCTCATTTTTAGTTCTCTATTCAAAATGTCATCGCGCTGGATGGGTGCCCATGATGTCGGCTGTACGGAGCTACATTTAGTTACTAATCCTGCACCGAATCTCGCCCCAGGCCTGCTGCTCGCACGACGCATCTCGATGTTACATGGGATCTGATGGTAGCCGTACGCTTTCTAGGTGGTACAGGGCTCACAGTCGCAGCCTTTAACTTCTCGAATGTACTAAAGTATTTGTCGGGCCTGGCGTGGTTCCCAAGCTCCGGTGGTCAACTGTGCCCATGCTCCTTCTTTCTTATTATATTCGGGGCGAGTGCGTTGAATTTATATTGCGAATCAGACGGAGTGGTTCGCCTATTACTGGAGTCCATGCGTGGGGGCCCCAACTGTACGCGTGGCGCGCGCGCTGGGTATATGTGACCCGACTACGGTGCTTATGCGCTGTCTACTGTCTTGAGTTGAATGGCTGTCCAGATCTCCGCCGTGGCACCCTCTCCGCCGTGGCACCCCCTCGCATCACACACCCTGACTTCCCTGACGGCCGGATTGGTTCCACGCTACCGGGCCCTTCCAAAAAATTCCCCTTGAATCGACTGGGTGCGAACCACTCGTCTCAGCCCACAAAGCAAAGCCGCTGTCGAATTAGCTCCTAGCTATAGACGGTGAACGTGCCCAGAATTCGAACCCATCGGAGGAACCCACTGTCATCTGTCTCCGCGCGCCCGCGCCCGCGCGAATACTACCGGCCCGTGCCCAAATTTAAACTGCGCGTTCACAGGATGGTTCGCCCTCCGCCGCGAGGTTTCTGATTGGAAAAGACACATGCTTGTTTGCTACTGTTTGGCTGGATCCACTCAGATCTACGCGGACGCCGGCCGCCTGGACCAATACGCCGCCACCAAGCCATGTAAGCGCCCATGGCGGCACATGTGGCTTGTTCAAGGCCGTCGTCTCGCACGGAAGCTTCTCCAGCACATGTACAGTCCCGAGCCAACGCACACGCGTGCAGTAAGTGTAACCTCTTTCCCAGCTCCCGTTCGCCCTTGACGCCTTCTGCTTCGCTCATGCTCATGACCGGGTCTCAAAGTTCGGCCCCGTCCCGCGCGGAAGCTTCTCCAGCACATGTACAGTCCCGAGCCAACGTACACGCGTGCAGTCGGCGTACCCTCTTTCTCAGCTCCCGTTCGCCCTTCACGCCTCCTGCTTCGCTAATGCTCATGACCGGGTCTCATTCGGCCCCGTTCCGAATGTCGGTTGCTGCCCTGCACTGCCAGACCTGTTCCCATATGCATGCGTAGGCATGTACGTACATTGTGCACATCTGGTGTCTCTAACGGCTCAGCTCGTTGTTACCCTTTCTCAGGGTCGACATTCCACTGGAACACCGCGTTATCCCGGGGGCCTTCGCGGCCCCCAGCCCCAGGAGTTGCCAGGTTTTTGACGATCAGCCACCTGGCCCTACGCTAGAACCTCGCGATCTCGTGGTAGGCCCCAGAGTACTTAATTACGGCTCCCTCGAGGCGGGAAGGTTTCGCTTCCCCCCATCTCATTGCCTTGGGTTCACACTCTTTCTCTCAACGGTCCCTTCACTCCCATGTCCGAACGCGATGACTCGAGGTGGGTCCCCGACATTCTTCACTTTCGTTCGAATCGATAATTGATTCCTAGTTCCAGAGCTCCTGCCACTTTTGTGGCATTCGCAGTGTCCACGTTGTGAGTCTTCAATACGCGCCTTGGAGACGATGACTTCTGATCGATGGACATTATCACAGATTCTTTGGGGGTCTGTCATGCATTCCCTCAGTATTGTATAAATCCTGACTATGCCCAGTCGTCATCATGCAAGCCGTCGTTTATTTTCGTGGCTATGGCCGTGATAGAATGTCCCTGAAGCTCCTCGTGCGTCATTTGCTACGATCATTCCTCGTTTCTTGTGCTTAAATTGTTCCATGCCAGGTCTCCGTGATCACATTTCTGCAATCAGTTCAACAGGTTCTTCTCTCCGTACATGGTATCTCCCGCTCTCCGATTACACTCCTCTTCTCGTCTTCACTACGTTGCAGCTTGGCTTAGGCTCTTCAATACTGGGGTTGGCGAAAAACATCTCCGGCTTGTCATTGCGGTACGTCCGTCTCGATATGCACATTAGCCTTTGTTGACGGGTTTTGGTCCCGGTGTTAGTTGTCTCTCCTCATCGACGTAAGTTCTCTTGCCATTAGTTGTTTCTCTGATACTATTATGTACTGTAGGCTGCGATCGTTACCACGGCTCAGATGTGAGTGTCGGAGTTCTATACTGATGCGTCGACCATCTGACATTATACCCCAGGTTCTATGCTTCGCGTATCCGGGCGTGTGAGTGTCTAGATGTGCCGTTGAGATCATCTGGCTGACATGAAGCTATAGTCCATACAGGGTCTACCAGACTGGTTGCAGCATGCGTAAGACTTGGATCTGATTCCTTGTAACTATCCGCTAACCTTGGAAATGGGAGTGTATACTTGTCTTGGGCAATATGGGTGAGGAAATCTTTCTAGCCTCATCTGCGATTTCTCTAACGCTGTTTCTAGCGCTATCGATTGGTATGATGGATTTCTCGTGTATTAGAATTTGAAGTTAATCTGATCTATGCTTAGTCCTGACCGTAAAATTGTGTGTCGGAAGTATATCTGCTCCTGTAGTCGCTGAACTTCGTTTCAGAGTGTCCATGGTTTGCACAGCTCAAGATGTCGCCATCAAGGTTTATGTCGGTCTCTCCCAACGCACAATTCCGCTGACACAGTGCGCACAGGATTTCTTTATTGCGGTCAACGTGGTAACATGGTCCAGCGATGTTCTTCTCTCGGTGACTTTCATCTTCATCCTAATCCGGTCAAACACCGGGTCTTCCAGGTGAGTTCCTCAACACTCATTTCGCAAAACCGAACTAATACTTCACAGAGGTAATCGCCTTATCTATAAGGTGGTAAGACGCATAGATGCCTTTCATGCGTAGGTTGCTCTAAATCGCGACAATAGATACGGTTAATTGTCAACACGGGCGTGTTCACTGTGTACGCCCGGTTTATGCTTTGTGCTGCGTCATCTACTAATACGTCCAGCAGTGTGTGGGGCATTGTTGCATTGATTGTGGTATCTAATTGTCTAAGTTGACCCACTTGTAGTCCTGACGCCGTCCGCCCGCACCAGATAATTTGTAACCCCCACACTAATGTCCCCGCGTTACTGTACATGACGGGAACAAACTGTAAGTCATGATGCCGTTGCCATTCCATGCCTTCTGACAAGCTTGGTAGCGTACACAATGTCGTTGCTCTACTCCCTGATCTCAAGAGCCGTATACAGGGTCGAGGACTGCAACAATAATCAGCCTGTTGATGTTGAGCTGCCAGAGTTCAACAACGCCGGCCTACCCGATTTCTCCACAGTCGAACCCCAGGTTAGCAGTCTTAGAAGTCATGGAGGTGATGGAACCATCAAGGTTAGTCGAAATCTCTGGTCTGCAGATGTGTTATAGAGTGCTAATATTAAGATAGGCCTCCTCGGAGGAGTTCCAGCAGGGCGTAGATGAGTAACGAGAGGGATTTTGGCGACCCAAATTGTACCTATCGTCGTGGCAGGCTGGTTTTAGCTTATCCTCCGTGCGTGCGAGGTCTTCAATGAATTCACTTTCATGTTTCACACTCTACGCTGTCTGTTCTTTATGAAGGGAATGGCGATCTCCCTGTGATTTCATGCTCCTCTAGGCGACGACGTGTTCCCTGAGGATAGGCGCGGCTACCATCAAACCCGGCGCACAACAAGGGCAGGTGGGACATATCTCGCTCTGCGACCATCGTAGCGCGTTCTAACTTACATTTTCACAGCTTCTGATCACCTCCCCAACGAACGCTGCCGGTCCCGTGAAGATTCGAGGAGGTTAAAAAATCGGCCGGAATGCGATTTCATTGCGCTAAGCGCGGTCACCAAACCCAACTCCCCATGGCCGGTCCGCCCAAGTCCTCTCCCGTTCGCCGTCACGCGATGTCGCCTGGCGCACGCGCAACTGCCGCCCTCCCGCTACCAATCTCCCGCTGCGAGAGCTGTATGGAGGGTATATTCCTGCCACAAGGCCTCCAAGGCCAGACCAAGAGGGACCTCGACTCGGAGCACCGCGCGGGAAAATCGTCTTGGCCGCGGACAAAGATCTGTGGCGCGTCGGGCAGGTCAGCTTCTCGTTTCTCGACTCCAGCCCCTCGGAACACATTCTAACGTTCCATCGCGTAGTCACTGATCACCTCTGCAACAAACGCAGCCGATTTGATGAAGATCCAATGAGGTTGGGAAAAGTGCGTTTCGCGCGATTTCATTGGGCTCGAAACGCGGCGCCACCGAACCCGACTCCCCGTGGGCGGACGCACTGTATGAACGGTTTCGCGCCGCCCGAGTGCCGGTCTCGAAATGACGCTTGGGCGCTGCTAGGACGGCGGGCATGGACGTGCCCAACACCACCCGTCTATAACGCACGGCTCCCGCCACTGCCGCGGCCTGCGGAGCGGCTGTCCTCGAGCAGGCGGGTCGTGTTTTGAGAGAGCCGGGTGAGTAATTCGTATTTAGGTCTCGTGCCGCGCCGCAGAGCGCATGCTGATCGTTTGTCCTACAGTCCATAATCACCTCTGCGACGAATGCTTCCGGTTTGGCGGCGATCCGCAGAGGTTCTAAAAATCGCGATTCCCGCAATTTTATTGCACTCGAAAAGTGCGCCCGGCGAACCCGCCTTTCCGGGGCCCGTCCGAGAAAATAAACACTTCGAACGAAGTACACGCCGCCGCACGGACCGTTCGCCGCGACCGGGGAGATGTTCTGAGAATCCGCGACTGGACTAGGTCCTCGAACGACCGCCGAGGATGGACACAGAGGCCCCGCCCCATACACAAGGCGCGGCACAGGACGGCCACTGCATCGACCACGTCCACCATCACCCCGCCAAGTGGAGACATCAGCAGACAGCTGCGATCGGCCCGACTCCGGCCAAGTGTCGTTCCATTGCGCAAGGGCCAGCGGCAGCCTGCGTGGACCAAGGCAGCAAGAATGGTATCTCGCCCGGAAGGTTTAAGGCAACAGAATGACTCTCAAACGTCGACCGCCACGGCCTTGAGGAAGCCACCCGAGCGTCCGAGAGTCGACCACGCCGAGGAGTTTGTGATGCTGTTGTCCACGATGGGCGGCTGACACATGGACTCGGAGGTGGGAGGTTCAGGTTTGCGAATTGGGGAGACTCATGGGCCGCCCACGGTGACGGACGCCGGACATAGTACGATGCCGCCACTTATGAATACGGTACAAGTGATCCATAAGCGACCTCCATCGCCGCCGCCGGGAGGATGAGCAGCGAAGAAACGGGATGTGTTAAGGGCGCGCGAGGTGAGTATCTCTCCACTCAGGGATTAGAACAGGTGCTGATGGCAGGATCTGTAGTACTCGCATACCGGTTACGCAGCGAAGGCTGCCGAATTCAAACTAGGACAGAGAATCCTATAGAACTCGCAGATTGCGACTTCATGGCGCTGCTGTTAGTACACGGGAATCCCCATGCTCGTGCCTCAAGCAAACATAACGTCGTAGGCGCGATGCTCCGTCGCGTGGCCTCAGCGCGGACGGCTTTTCACTCAACGGCGAACCGGCTACCCAGATGACGCTGAACACCTTGCTCAAGTGTTCGGGCCGCCACCCCTCGTCATGTCCCATCATGACCTTCGCAGACCCAGACCTTCCGACCTCTATCTACAGGCTGTGGGCGAGCGAGCACCAAGGCGCCCTCACTCAAAGTCTACCTCAAGCCCGAGGTCTGCGCGGTCAAGACGCAACACAAGGACCACCGCTCAATGCTCGCCAGCGCGCGGGTTAACTCGGAGAGGTAAGTCTCGCGTCGGTCTCACTGACCCTCCCAAGTACATCAGCAGGTATTAATCACGTCCGGGCGGACCCTTCTGTCGAGGGACGGAGAGGCACTATTGGACCCGGGGCTGCGCGATGGACATGTACAGGAGTTGCTCGGCCTCAAAGAGCCCGGCGGCAAACACACTGTGTGGCAAGGCAAGTGCCACGCGGTGGCCGGGAGGACGCGAGAATACCGTGCGACGGGCACTCTCGCCCTTACCAACCTGGATGGGCTCACCCTCCTTGCTTCCGCGTGGGCGGCCCGACCATCTTGTATTTAATTCGACGGCTGCGCGACGGTGTCGTGGACGTCGTCAATATATTTTTTTCCGTGGACAAGGACGCTGCGCTACTGAGGTTCGTTGGGGTTGTTACCCCATCCACGTCACTCGGGGGATGGAATACAATTGAGAATGGCATGGGCATAACGGCCGCCCAGCCGCACGGCCACAGTCTCGAGGCATGGGTCATGTTAGTATAACATTCCACATGAACAGCACGGTCGTGGAATTATCTACTACACTACAAGACACCTTGAGACATCGGGCGACGGAGCAACAGTGAAGCTAAGTGGGGCATGCGGGCAGCGGACGGTCCGAACTGTACGGTGACAGCGTATCAGCTTTGGTGCGGCTCAGCATATGCAGCGGTAAAGACTGCGCGACCCTCTCGTCCAAGTCGCCGCAGAGGTTTTGGCAGAGTATGCGAGACATAGCATGGTATGGCTGGACTGGATACTGGGGACCTATACATGGCGGGGGGGTTGACACGAGTTATGGTGGATCAATGGCTGATGCTGTTGCGGAGTGGCGTAGTGCAGTTGTTGGTCACCCAGAGAGGGCGACGCGGCCCGCGTGACGTTTTGATCTTGGTTTTCTACGTGAGCTGGTACGGGTGCTGCCCAGTCGCGAGCAGAGCACGCCCGAGAGAGCCATGGTCGCCCGGGTGCGCATAGTGGTACCCTGCAAGGACATTCTCGTTTATCATTGCCAACTTACTCAAATACGAGATGAGGGACTCACGCAAGCCGTTCAGGTTCACGTACCGCTTCTGGCAGTCACCAAGTCCACACGCATACGGCCTGACCTGCTTCTCCGCCTCCTTCTGGACCTCCTCAACCTCCCCCTCGCTCAGCGTCACCGTCCCCCCGAATATCGCTGCCTTCTCCGAGCGCTTGCTCGCGAGAAGCTGCTGGAACTTCAGGAGGCCCTTAGAGGGCTTAAAGGTACACGACCCATGTGTCATGTGATACTTTAGGCCGTTTCGTTGTCGGTAGGATTTGTAGCAGTTGGGCTTCGGGCACTTGAACTCCTTAGATGACAGGCTCCATGCCCTCTTCGCCTGAATTTTCAGTGCCTCATCCATCTGCGCTGACGCGGTATCCGGCCCCGAAGGGGACGCATTGGGTGACGAGGGAGAGGACACAGCGTCCGAACCAGGCGAAGGCGACGCCTGTGCGTTCTCCCCTGAGCCTCCGGAGTCGCCTTGGATGGGCGAGGCAATCTGCGACGGCGGGGAAGTCGAGTCACGCGTGTTCCCTGTGTTTCGGCTGAACAGCAGCGACGTCGGCGCGCACACTGCACCCCCGTCCCCGATGCTGTTCGGGCGGTTCATGGGCTGGAGAGCATGCTGCATTGACAGCCATACGTGCGGGCTCGAGGACCTCGGGTAGCCTGTGTACGCGTCCTTGGGAACCTCGAGCACTGCTGTGAGCTCCGGGGAGCGTGAGGCGCCTTGCGGGTCGTCATAGTAGTTGTAGTGACTGCGCGAGGATAGAACCTTCGTCGTGCCAAGCGCGACTATCGGGGACTTGGGCTGGCTTAGCTGCGGGAAGTAAGGAGCAGAAGACGCCCCCAAGGAAGACGTGGATGTGGGGTAGCTGGAGAGAGGAGACCACGTTGGCACTTCTGAGGGCGACGGCGCTGGGGATAACGGAGCCCTGTACGCGGTTGGATCAACGTCGATCTCCATATCGTCTGGATCGAAGCACTTGTATGCAAGCCGCGGTTGCGGGTGGTACAGATGAGTGTGGGCGTTACTGCGGGAGGGTAACATCATCGTCGTCCCGAAAGCGGCGGCCGGAGACATCTCCAAGGAAGGCGTGGACGTGGCGTGGCCGGATGATGAAGACCACATTGGCATTTCTGTGGGCGGCGGCGCTGGGGATAACGGAGCCCTGTACGCGGTTAGATCGATGTCGATGTCCGTATCTTCCGCGTGCGCATGCTCTTGGATGCTTTGAAGCCCTTTCCCGAAGGCGCTAGAGGAGACAGCGTTGGACTTGAGGTAGCGTGATGGCGCATGGTTGGTGAAGGGGAGAGGGGGGTGAGCCGAAGTCGGAAGAAGAGGCCGAGAGGTACTATGGGACTCTTCCATGTGCTCAACAAGGGCGTGGAGATCTGCGAGGTCGCGCCCACAACATTTGTAATTACGACACTAGGATAGAGATAGTATGATGAGGATGACGGTGGTGAGCGAAGCATGGAGTACGTACCAGCCCATCTTGCCTCTGGGAAATGGCAAGAGAAGTCCCAATGGGACCATGGCCGCTTGCTGCAGATGAGGAAATTCCCAAGGAGTTGAAATCGTTGGGGCTAAAAGGTAATAGTGAGTTAAACAGGCAGGAGAAGTCGCGATGTGATGTTCCGGGTCAGACGACAACACGGATTCAAAGGCAAGGAAGTATGATGTGCAAAGTATATCAATGTTGACAACGACAAGGCAACCAGACGTGATCTGGTAGATGATGGACCGTGCACACGTATGGGAAGGATCGAAAGACATGATAAAGGCATGCAGACTCACTCTAACGGGCCAAGCAACTGACCAGGGTATCCTGCAGTGTAGGAACAACCGTATATAGAGCCATAATTGGAGGGGGGGGACCCAACGAGGCCGTTCCAGATGAGGGGGGACGCGGTGCAGGAGCCAAAGGAGAAATCCTGGGGGTCGAGAGGGTGTTGTGTTATATCTCGTTGAGTCGAATGCATGACCCGGAAGGTAGAGGATGGAAGTCGCGGGACGACTCCTGGGTTGATGTGTAACGAGCGGAGCAGGGTAGGAAGTAAAGACGGTACCCGTGGTCAGTCGGTATGTACAAGAGAGGAGAGGGAAACAAAAGATCGGGCGGGACGGAGGATAATACCCATAATATGCGTTCATCACGCTGTCGCCAGGGGATCAGGACGGTTCTAAACAGAACGAACGGGAGCTGAGAAAGAGGGTACGCCGACTGCACGCGTGTACGTTGGCTCGGGACTGTACATGTGCTGGAGAAGCTTCCGCGCGGGACGGGGCCGAACTTTGAGACCCGGTCATGAGCATGAGCGAAGCAGAAGGCGTCAAGGGCGAACGGGAGCTGGGAAAGAGGTTACACTTACTGCACGCGTGTGCGTTGGCTCGGGACTGTACATGTGCTGGAGAAGCTTCCGCGCGAGACGACGGCCTTGAACAAGCCACATGTGCCGCCATGGGCGCTTACATGGCTTGGTGGCGGCGTATTGGTCCAGGCGGCCGGCGTCCGCGTAGATCTGAGTGGATCCAGCCAAACAGTAGCAAACAAGCATGTGTCTTTTCCAATCAGAAACCTCGCGGCGGAGGGCGAACCATCCTGTGAACGCGCGGTTTAAATTTGGGCACGGGCCGGTAGTATTTGCGCGGGCGCGGGCGCGCGGAGACAGATGACGGTGGGTTCCTCCGATGGGTTCGAATTCTGGGCACGTTCACCGTCTATAGCTAGGAGCTAATTCGACAGCGGCTTTGCTTTGTGGGCTGAGACGAGTGGTTCGCACCCAGTCGATTCAAGGGGAATTTTTTGGAAGGGCCCGGTAGCGTGGAACCAATCCGGCCGTCAGGGAAGTCAGGGTGTGTGATGCGAGGGGGTGCCACGGCGGAGAGGGTGCCACGGCGGAGATCTGGACAGCCATTCAACTCAAGACAGTAGACAGCGCATAAGCACCGTAGTCGGGTCACATATACCCAGCGCGCGCGCCACGCGTACAGTTGGGGCCCCCACGCATGGACTCCAGTAATAGGCGAACCACTCCGTCTGATTCGCAATATAAATTCAACGCACTCGCCCCGAATATAATAAGAAAGAAGGAGCATGGGCACAGTTGACCACCGGAGCTTGGGAACCACGCCAGGCCCGACAAATACTTTAGTACATTCGAGAAGTTAAAGGCTGCGACTGTGAGCCCTGTACCACCTAGAAAGCGTACGGCTACCATCAGATCCCATGTAACATCGAGATGCGTCGTGCGAGCAGCAGGCCTGGGGCGAGATTCGGTGCAGGATTAGTAACTAAATGTAGCTCCGTACAGCCGACATCATGGGCACCCATCCAGCGCGATGACATTTTGAATAGAGAACTAAAAATGAGAATCAGTCGAAGACCACAAGCAGGTGTAACGACTTACTTTAGTGCAAACAGAACGATGCCTCACAAGGGCCAGTACAGCTCCGATGTTGATGCCTGTGAGCCGTATAAGTCAGGCGGGGACGGCACCATGGGCGACAAGGGTTACGCATCGAGCTCGCCATGTTGCTTTCCCTTCACCTTCACCTTGATGCCCTCGAAGACACGGACGACAATCTACGCGGCGGGCGGTGCGAACGACGGCCTTGACGGCGGCGGGCGGGGGAACGAGGTTGTGGGAGAAGCAGTTGTTAAGACCGCGCTGTACCTCGAAGAGGTCCTTGGTCGACTGGAAGAAATTCCGCGAAAGACTAAGACTAGACCTTGTTCACGCTGTGCGACGAATGGACGTCTGGATAACGCGAGCCGCGGCACCGCGAGCGTAGAAGAGGGTGAAGGCGATCTGAGCACCCGACATGTTGCAGGACGGGATGGTGGGTACTCACGCACTCCTTCGCAGGATTCACTAGACGGCGCAAGCCGTGACCCCCACTGGAAGCATCTTCCCGCTTCATCGTAGATAGCTCGCGTCATATTGGACGACCAGCTCGTCGCCATCACAGCTACAGGGCGCAGTCGGCGATGGGTAGATTCCGAGGTGTGCTATCCTCGCAGTCATCCTTGAGCACCCAGATAGTCGGGGAGATTTGACTCAGGGCGGCTCTGTACATGTCCTTGAGTTCGGAAGGGCGCGACGGAGGAGACTGTGGTTCAGATCCTATGGCAGAGCATCAAGAACATCAGTACCCAGCTGTCGCATATACGCTATCAACATGCGCACCTTAGGACCAGAGCCATAGACAAAAGGAGCTTCCAACACATCGGCAGCTAGGATAACCTCGGAAGAGACACGATGAAACACTTCCGGTCTGGCGACAGAAAAATCTTGTGGGAGTGTTGAAAGTTTCGTTAAATAGAGGTCGATCGCTTGCATGCCTTTTATGCGATCCAATATCAGGAGAAAGTCAGCCAGAGAGGCTCTGCGATGACAACACAGACGCTAAACCTACCATCGATAACTCTCCCCGTCACCTTCGGTAACACGAACGTACGACCGATGTCGTCTGCGTTCTCCCCCGCCCCTCCCGCCGAGGCCGTCTGGTCGGCGCCGCACCCGTCTGATAGACCTCTGGAGTCTGGGGAAAGGATCAGTTCTTGGGGGAGACGTGATAGAGGACGAACGCACCGCACGAGTCCAACGACAAAGTATTGCATGGAAGGGAGCGCAAAGAGATGTATCATGAAGGACGTTAGGTGGGTAGGGCGGTAAATGAGGGGCGCGAGGTGCTGCACGCGCGGTAGAGGGGCGGGACCGGAGGACAGAGCTCGAGACGATGTGGGTTGACTGACGGCGGAGGCTGGCGATATACTTGGCCGGTCATCGTGGACTTGGGAATGGGCAGCGGCGTAGTCGGCGGAAAGCATGTGGTACAAGAACGAGTAATGAAACAGTGCGATAGAGAGCAGGGGAAGGGGCGGCTGGCAAGAATATACGTGGATAGGCAAGGGTTCTGAGAGACCCACAGAGCATTTGCGGTGGCATCCCAGCGTATGGGAGCTGCAGGCGGTAGGGAGCGCTGACGCCTCGAATTCTGTCCGAGAACAGTCAGGTTAACTCGAGATTGTGGCCGTAGCTCGAAATCCGCGCTCCATAACCCTAGCCTCGCTGACCACGCAGAGCCCCAGGGGCTCTGCCAAAGTTAACTTTTAGGGATAAAACGGGAAGGGTGCTCTAGCCACTATATTCGCTCGCAATTCGCTCACAATTGCAATTTTGCAGGTATATATCTAGAACCGGCGGGATCACAAAAAAGACCAAGACGGCTGGAAATTTCCGCTACCATGGGGCTCGCAAGGCGTAGGATCCGTGGGCCGTCGCTTATTTCTGTATATATCATGGGCTACGAATTAGGCCCTAGGTATGTGGCATGAGCATTTCGGCGGAGGTGACCACGAGGACAGCAACCGTTAGCCCGAAGCACAACACTTCGCCGTGGGCTGTAGATCTCCTCTCCTCACGGATCGCAGGATCCCGGAATGTCAAGGGTCACGTATGCCATATGTTTCATGGTGTCATTGCACATAGAAATGCGATGACGGGGTAATAAGATTCTTCCCGGCCTGAGGGCCTGCCACGGTTGGGCGGAAATCAAAGCGCGGACTCGCTCGGAATGGTAACGACGCAGTTTCAGAGTGTCACCACCTTCTGCGAGACCTTGTGCATGATATTTGGAAGAGAGAGCGAGTGGATCAGAATATTCGTCGAGAGGATTAGAACTTACCACCTACCGTCACCGACAGCGAGAGAGCCTCCAGGCACCTTGGGCGGGCGTCTCCAGCAGAGATTAGCGTGACACGTGTGACGACTAATTAGGAGCTTGCCAGCCGCCAGTGCCGCACTTGGTGAACCACCTCACTCCCCGCACTCACGACATGCGCCATCTGCGAATACCCGTATTCTTTTGCTGTCATTTAACCATAGCTAGCCTCATGTGCTAACATTTCGCTTTATTTCTCTTCTCTTCGGTGTACCTATATTGCCACGTCAAGTACTACTCCGCGACACAGAGGCTCTTCGCGGCATCATTTTTGCCAATTCTCACGGTGCCGCCTACTGGCTGCTATTTTGTACTGGCGGGGACTGGGACTGAGTTGACATCCCGGTGTTTCCACACCGGTGCAGACGCGCGCCGCCTCCTAGGCCTATAGCCAACACCACACCGCGGAGAAGGAGCGACCATCACGGGCTTCCACACGCGTTCGCGACCACGTAAACCCAGCCCCACGACACATGTTCAAATTCCCCGCTAGCCATGCATGGCCAAGGCCTGAGCTTCCTCATCGGTACCTTTCCATACCGCCAGAACCCTTGACCCCGTTCTCCTGCGCCAGTCCTAGGCGTAGACCTAGGCCTCCCACTCACGGATCTGGTCGATAACAACGCCGCCCTTAGGGCCGTCGTCGTGGCAGCATTCCTTTTGGCCATAAGCAGTAATACACACCAACCTTATTTCTCGACGGGGTGGCCAAGCTCGGTCTCTCTCTCAGTCTAACTGGCGTCTCTTGCTCCCGCCCTCTTCCTCCGGTCGTCTGGACGTAATTGAGAGACCGCGAGTGGGTTCTCTCCCTCCTCCTTCCTCCCATACATATCATCTCGCACGTCTCCCTGCTTCTCTTTTTTTCCATCTCTGAGCCCGTCCTCATCCACAGTTCTCCAGGACCCTCGGCGTCCACCATGGATCAGCACCAACAGCAGCCTCCGCCCACGTACTACGACTCTCCCGAGAACCTCGTAACCTCCCAATACATCATGTATCCCTCATCATCTGAACACGATATCCCGGGTTACCTCGTGTATCCCCAGACGCAACAGACCGGTTACACCGCGACGCCTGTCATGCACAGTCCTGCTGCCCCTCCTTGTGGGTTCCCCAGTCCTCTTACTGTTTCCATCAACCGAGATCTAACGTTCCCATTGTCATTCTTTCCTCTGTCACCCCACAGGGCGAATATTTGAGAGCGACCCGCAGCAAGCGATGCACTATCATCGTTCAATCCATATGATGACTCCCCAGCACGTTGGCGCTATCACACCGGGCGTATACTCCGCCTCTCCGCCTTCTGGCGTTATTCCACTCTCCGAGCCCCCTCCAACACAGTCCCCAGATATGCGCGGCCCTCCCCCACAGTCCCCAGATATGCGCGGCCCTCCCACACAGTCCCCAGATATGTGCGGCCCTCCCCCACAGTCCCCAGATATGCACGGCCCTCTGCCTTCCCCAACATCCGAATCAGACGCGTCTGCCGACGGTATCTACCATTCAGGGAACAACAGCACACCAGACTCTCCAGCTTCCTTTCGTGGGACTAGCCTCGTACAGCTCCATCCGCTTCGCCACGATCTCACCCATTCTCCAACAAGCTCTATTTGCCGCAGAAGCCGAGGATACTCAATATCCGATGACGACGATCGCGATCCGATGGGCAGAGGAGGTGTGGCAGCATCTCTCGCGAAGGCCAGGAAGGAAGCGATGAGGGTTCGGAGAGTCGCAGCCGAGAGGGAACGTCGGGATAAACTTCGCGAATGGTACGCGAAATTGAAAGATGCCCTCCCCGTAGTCAAACGGGGGAGCAGCAAAATTTCGTTGTTGAAGCGAGGTACGTACCCCACACCGCTACAGCCTTAGTACCTTTGTTCATAGACCAGAAAACGCTAGCAACGGACCATATCGCTCATTTGGAGCAAGAAAACGGTCAACTACAGCAGGATATAGCCGCGTTAACCGCGGAGGTCGCTCGGCTTCGCGGTCTAAACGAGAAAATTTCGTTCGGAGTCATCGACGCTCCCTTGCCAGGGCAAGTCAGCCGGGATAGCCGTCCTTGGTCGCCTCCCCCCGACGGTACCCAGCCACAGTCGTCCGATATTCACCAGCCCCTCGCCGAATCGAGCCCATCTGCGTCATAAAATAGTTGTTGACTAGCTCTGCTCACGTGCTCCGCCTCGAACAATGGTCTTCTGGTCCACTACCCTCGCCCCTACCCTCGTCCAATCCCCTACCCTCGTCCCATCCCCTACCCTCGTCCCATCCCCTACCACTCTTGGCTTGGTTTCACGATGTCCATCATTGCCCCGTCGCCCCGTTCGCTTTGCTTGCATATTCATATTCTCGTTACCTCGCGGAAGGACGGCACTGGTCTGAGGGAGATGCGCCGCACCTCGAGTCCAGTTACGAAGTTCCGCAAGGTGTGCAATCCTTCCCTCGCCGTCGCCTTTTATTGACCATTTTCTTTTCACAGAGAAGGCATTTCGTTGATCTGCAGACTGTGAGGACGCTCCGGCGTATGCCCTCCTTCCGGCGACCTCCGCGCACGACCTGCACGCTCCCACGCGCATGGGCTTTCCTTACCATTCCCCGTTGATTGCCCTGCCTCGCAATGATGTCGCGACCGCTTGATGTTTTGAGTAGTTTGGTTGTAACCGTAGATCCCATGTCACTCCATTGTGTCCTTGCTCGAGCGGTGTAGTTATTGCATCCGATACCGTCGGCTCCGCCCGTTCCCGTGCCTCACTATCAAAGCTACTCCCAAGCGTACACCTCTCACCAGGCCCCACCGGTAGCCCTTCTGCGACCCTGACGACGAGGGGACCGAGGCCGTTGAGGCTCTCGCCCGCGGTCGCACGTCCAGTGAAGTGATATTACTAGTGCGAGCGCGAAAAGTGGAGTTACACGAAGCAGAACCGTCACTAGCTTGACGAGAACTCCCAGGGAGTCAGCGGGCCGGAGGCTTTAGACGATTAGGAATTGCTGCACAGAACCAGCGCGAATCGCTCTCTGCCTTCACGACTTCGTCCACTTTGCTACAACGCCTCAGTAATTTGATTAGGTATTGAAGTGTTGAGGTAGATATAAGAACTTAGTCCGAGTTTACGGATTCTGTATCGCCCCCTCCGCCTTCGCGCCTTTCGATTTCATTTGCCAATGTACAATTCCTCCCATTGGTATGTACAGAAGTCGTGTATGTGGTATAGTGCATCTAAACTGCAGGTATAGTAGGCGAAGACGACGAGCCCACTCGCACCGAGTGCACGCTGTCGATGATGTGCGGTCTTCCTCGACTCGAAAGCGTAGAATAGGCCGTGCCGGGACGTCCGCACACGCCACAGCAGTGGCATATGCGGTGGGATGGGGGTGGGCATAAGGACGATATGATGCGAAAATTATGTGCAGGTGTGAAATTACCAGGGAAAAGTTGACGAAACCGTATTTCTAGACAAGAGAAGCAAGCGATCAGCATCTGAATATAGCGCAGCGCGCCGAAATGGACTGGCCTTTTTGGGGAGCAGTCAGAGGACTCGATAGCGCAGTACGGAGCGAACACGTGAATGAACTGCTCGCTCGTGAAGGAGCTGTTCGGGTTGCCGATCCAGAGCGGGTAGGAGTTTGCATCTAGGTTGACGAATTCTCCAACTTGGGCGAAACGGCGCGGTTCTAGTTCGTTGAAGGGCCACGAGGTATACAGAAGCATGGCTCGCAGGGAGGTCCGCGCTGGGAAAGTGAACGCTAGCGGTAAGACCATTCCTCGGGCTGGCGGCCTTTTCTGAGCGCAGAATGCCCGCAGGGTTCAAGCCCGACCCCCCGAGTCCGGCGTGGAGTGAGGTATTGCACCAAAAGAGGACTGCAAGTCACACACACCAGCGCGACGGTGAAGCTTGGAAGCAGAATCGTCGAGTGTGTCCACGGAAATGGCACGAGGGCGGGTCGCGAGGCCCACGCTAAGGTGGTCCGACTGCTTGAAGCCCTGTGCGACATAGTTCGCGGAGAGGTAGCTGTTGGGATCAGCCTCGTACGAATCTCTGCCCTGACCGCCACGATGGTACAAGTCGTTCTCGTAGATCTCTTCCTACTCCTCTGCATTGGGGGTCGATGCGGCGGAAGAGCGCAGGTGATAAGGGCTCCAGACCGTGCTGGAGCGGGGTTATTAAGGTTGAACGTGATCGCAGCCTGCGCCTGGTTGCGAAGATCAGAGATCGTGGCCGCAAGGGGGGGGACGCCGTCGTCCAAGCACAAGTTGTCGAGGGTATGGACATCAAATTCGTCATCCATGGATACCACGGAGCGCAAATCGTCGGAGACTTGCAATCCGTTCTCACCATTCCGACGAGAGCAGCTAGGACGGATACAATGGAGGGACTATGTATTGGAGAGCCCGCCCGATGAGAGCGTGAGCGAGCCAGACCTGAGGCGACTGTTGCGCTCGGTCAGGGAAGACGAAGCGACGGATGAAGCGACAGAGGCCGAGTGATGTAAGCCTGGGGGGAGGGCAGTGTCGTCGGGGTTTTCAGGTCGTTGCTCTACCTGAGCTGTTCGGCGAAGCTCTCGGTCGAGCCAACGGGACGGCTCAAATTATCCGAGGCCGTGGCGAAGCGCTGTGCGGCAAGCTGCGTGTTGGATGGGAGGGTGCCGGCTTGAGCTCTGGGGAACCACGGGGGGTGAAGAGGGTCAGAAAACGCTCGTCGGGAGATATGATGGGTGAGGATGGAAAGGGGACGCACCGTTTCGCAGACGCAGCAGAGGGGGCCGGAGGCGGGGTTTAATTTTGCCAGAGGACACGCGAGAGAAGGTGTTGTCGGTTGGCGGAGAGAAACGTGGCTGTAAGATGATGGATTAGGAGTTACTTGATGTATTTGGCAGAGCGAATTGCGCGAGAGCAAGCAAGAAGCGGTGAGAGGTAGAAAGAACAGGAGGAGTCCGATGGGTAACTAGTACTATGAGCATGAGCAGATAGGCAGTGAATACATGTGGAAACTACGCTGAAGGGTGGGGGTCGACTGTACAAAGGGCCCGAGGGCCCATGCAGACTAGGGGGTGCTTCAAGGAGCTTCATGCGGGAAAGTATGTAGAGGAGGTGAAGAACACACCTGCCTGACGTTCAGTGACGGTCGTCGGTATATCCGTCCTTTTGCGTTATTTGCCGCCACTCTTATGGGGTGCTCGCACAACTGTCTTGGTGAAGATGGGCTAGATTGCCCGACAGAGTCGCGTGGCAGGTCGAAGGTAAGGGAAGAGGTCGAGGACGACCGCGAGCAGATAGATCTTCGCAATGGTGTTTCACTTGGCGAATAAATCCGTATAAATGAGATTAAGAGAGTGTCAGCGAAGAGGGCGAGATGATATGTGTGGTGAGCTCAGAGAGGGGGAAGGTGGGCTCGTGGCGAGACGCTGGAACAGGCTGTTCAGGAGCTGGAAGTCAACTTAGGTAACACTGCCAAGAGCGCCGTGACAGAGGTAACGGCATGTGCTCCGGGCCCTCATGCGCGCCCCAAACCTTGTCGAATGTCCTGCTGCTTGGCCGCTTTTTCTACACGGCGCGCCGAGGGAGTAGTGTGCAGGTGGACTCGGGTGTCCGCTCGGAGCGCGGCGGTACGCGGGCACCCAGACTGAGATTCCGAGTACGGGCGGTAAGGAGCTAATGGAAAAGTTGGAATGCGTGGAGGTGTACAGTGGCGGAGGTGAGCGTGAGCGAGACCACCGGGGCGCGTCTCACCTGTAAGCAGCGGGCGGAGGTGAGGAGAGTGCGTCTCCATACTCATCCGCTGCCTACAATACTATGCTATGCAGCTTAAGAGACAGCGAGAGGGGCTCATGGCTCGCAGGAAACAGGGAGTACGCAGTGCGGCGCAGCGAGGGCGGCGCACGTCGGGCGACTCGGTCAGGGTTCTGCACGCGCTGGACGATTCGACTCCCAAAAACGTCCATTTAAGGTCGATGAAATTTTGAAAGCTTGAAAGTTTGAACGTACTCCATATCAATACAACTACTCCGTCTTCGTCCGCACGTGACACAAGTAGCCCAAAAGCCAAAGCTTAAAAATCAGGGAAGAAGAGTGGGATGAAGGTGGATGAGAAGGGAGAGATGAAGAAGCTTCGGCTCGTAAACAGTCTGCATATCAACGACACCTTGTCACACTCGACGGAAATCAGACAGCCATACACAAGCAATTGGCCCATCAATCCGCCCCAACCCCAATGGAATCTTCCACACCTTCCTCTTTGACCCGACGGCGGGTAGTGAAGGTTCCGATACGCATGTCTGGAGCCGCTCCAGCCGTTTTTTCGACTTCCTTCTGAAAGAATATGAATTAGACACGCCTGCCAATACTCATACACGCAATGACTCACGCTGGGAGACAGTATATCTTCATATTGCGACCGCGATCGCTTACCCAACATGGGTGGCATGGACGGCGATGGGGGTACTTTGACTGAGTCCCTTTCGGTAATGCCCATCCTCGCCGGTACCACGCCAATGTTCTGGAGACAGACTGCAAAACGTGGATTAGATCAATACTCGACGTCCTGAGCAGTGCATCTACCCACCTAAAGGCCCGTATCGAAACTCAAAAACGACCATCTTCTCGTTCATTTGTTGCATTTCGAATGGTGGCACTGTTGGGATGGTGAGCGACTGGCCTCCACCAAATTCGCAGTCAACTGAGCATTCTTTCTGGAGGCTGCCGAGTTATGTGAGCTCACAAGCCTAGGAACCAGAGTACTAACTCACGAAATACGGTGTATATCAGACCAGGGTGACCGATCAGTGACGTTACCGCACAACGGCCCGTCAACGGAAGCCAAAGCCGGAGCGTTGTGGACAAAGTAGAGGGGGACGATAGTCACCAGAATGGTGCCGAAGTCCCGGTGTGCTGTGGCGTGTGCGCCAACCACTTGGGAGTCTGGGCATTCTATTCCGTGCGATTTTCAGCCCGAGTAGCGAGATAAGTAGGCGGACGACATACGAAGACGAGGAATATTGGAAAAGACAAAAAGCCGGGTGGATTTTGGACCGGAGACGACGCCGCAAAGTTTTCCACCTTCCATGCCCATACCCGGCGACGAAACATGTTGATGGACCAGTACACCATCCATGTGAATCGAAACAAAAAGAAGGCTCTCGGGAATGACGTGACGCCAGTTGACACTGAAGACCTGCATCAGAACAAATAACGACTCAGCACATATGCAAGCCCTGGATTGTTGTAACTGGCCTTATCTTTCTCGCTCATTAGGTACGCCGTAGCCATAGAGGAATCGCCCGCGCTGGGGATGGACGGCGCTAGCTCTGGTACAGCCACATCATCATAGGCGACCCAAACCTCGTGGTTTCGGTACAGCATTGCGAAGGAGAAGGATTAGTTGGCTGCTGGGAGGTGCAACAGAACACAACGAACCTATTTATCCCATCTGGCGCCCCAGAATCCAGCCGGGGCTAAGGCAAAAGGCGAGATTCAATGGAGATGGCCCCGACGAGGACTTACTGTGGCAGGGAGCGGCCGAGCCCACAGTGTCCCATATATGGAACGTAGAACCCAATATCTGGTTTGGTCCCACCACACTCCTTGAATTGTCGGACAAAAGGCTCACCGATGACCTAGGCCCGGGCCTATTGCCACCCCTCATTGTTTCCGGAACAGTCAGCGGAGAGCCGAAACTGTACGTGTGAGTACATCGTTTGCTAGAAGTCTACAGCCTCAAAGCAAACATCGCCACACAAAGTCGGATTTTGCCGTCTACCTCACTACACCCGAGACTCTTGCCAACATGTACAGGGACTCTGCACACGGTGAGAGCTTCGTGGAGTCAGCGATGCGTATTTAGACTCACGAACCCATTCTCCAGGGGTGAGTGTCACTGCAAGCACTCATGGACCCACCTAACACCGATCTCCACCGTAACGTGCAATCGAACGCACCGACTCAATTTCAATCACAAGCCCTAGCACCCCGGGACGGCGGAGACCCAGTCGCGGGGGTAAGTCTTGTATGAGTACTGGATTATTGGGCGATATGGTTTACTTCTGTTCAAGCATCGGCCAGGGCCTTGGAACACGCACAGACCTGCGCTGTCGACACTGCCTACGGACATCGTTCGCTTAATCTTCAAGGAAACCATTCCGGCTTCTTACGAATACACGCCTTCTTTGCCCAATGGCCCTTCGAATCCATGGCTTCAGGTCCTCGGCACAAAATTCGCGCTGCCGCTGATTTGCCGTGCACTTTACTGGGAAGGCGTGTCGGTTTTGTACCACGACGTAGTCCTGCGTCGAATGTGCCAGATCTTTGCCTTGGCCCGCGCCCTTCGCTCACCTCGAGGCCCTGATCTTTGCTTCCTCATCAAGACCATTGCCATGAATTCTTGTCCGGTCGGAGGGAAGGTCGCATGTGCCGCCAAAGAGGAACTCAGGTTCATCCTTCGACAGTGCCATGCCCTTCGCTCCCTTGCATACCATCCGCACCCCAATTTTCCCCTCCTTTCCGATGAGACCAAGAGTAGCAGCGGAGACAGCTACTCCAATCCAACTTGGTTTTTCCACGTCTCCATGTCACACAATCAACCTCCTTTCCTCGATGGACCCTTGGCTTCACGGTTGCACCGCTTAGACCTTCAATTTACCTTCACGCAGTCGCGCCTCAGGAACCTTCACGACCTCCTCCTAGCAACGGCGTCACTGCGGTCTCTGATGCTAGATTATTCGGTCCAGGACCCACTTTCCGAGGCACTAGAGGGCCTTTCCCCAGTTCAACTCCCCTCTTTGATCGAACTGTATATGCCCTTCGGTCAGGACGCAGATTTCGATGAATATGTTTGCGCGAGGTGGGATATGCCGAAACTTGCCCGCCTTACCCTTGTGTCCTTCGAGTGGTGGCCGGAACGCCCGTTGCACCGTTTTGGACAGCGCTTGGTCTATCTTCATCTCTTCGCAAGGTACCTTAGAGACCCTATCTCCTGCAACTTTGATCCATGCCCGGGGCTCGCATCGCTTTGTCCTATCCTCGAGCATCTCATCATTCCCAATCCCCACACTTGTCTACAACAATTCCCCCCAACTAAGGTCGATTCTCCGACGCTGAAGCACTTGGATATTTGGGACTTTGGCACCCACGAACGCTTGACTACCCAAGCCCGGTACTATCCATGGCTCGAATCTCCCCCAAGCGGCGGATGGATCGAGAAGATCCGCTCGAATAGCTCCCTTCCTTCTCTGCGGACTGTCCGTTCACTCTTTACTGAGTACGGGAAGTATCGCGGTGTTGACTGGCCGTCTATATGCCATCCGGATCTTCTCCTTCATGGCGCGGACGAAGAAATCTGGCACTCGTTTCCAGACGCATATGTAGTACAAGCTACTACCCGCCTCATTCCCCATTCCCCCCATCTACTCTCTAACGACGATATATACGTTGAGTCCATGTCGGGAAGCGACTCAGATGACGATTGGACACTTAGCAGTAGTCCCAACGGAACCGATGCGAGCTCGGAGACGAGTCAGTGGACCGATGAAGAGGTATTGGAAGATTTTGTGGAGGATGATTACCTGTGATGGGTATGATGACGCCCTCTCAACCTCGAGCCTCGCGTGTGGAGTATGACGTCCTACCTGCACATGTCATCGGAAACTCCTCCACCGCTAATCGGGGATATGTAGTGATAATTACCAGTAGTGGAATAGTGCAATGAGACAAGTCTCCATCTTACGAGCGAGTGCGCCTTTACGAGGGTTTCACGTAGGAATCGGGTAGTACGGGTAAAGCCCGCAGGAATTACATTGCACACCACAAAATTATTGAACAATCAACTGGTTCGGGAGACACAATGACACACGAGGTGCAGCGACAAGGTACACGCCACGAGCCCAGTAAGGGGCTAGGGTCCCGCGAAAACCTGATCGTCAATCAAACCTGATGCCAACGAGACTCTCCGAACAGGACGAAAGAGTGGTGGGATAACGAGTGCACGACAAGGGTGAGAAGATATGCGACCCGGAGAACTGCCGTGGCGGGGGAACTTGAAGATGGCTTGGTCATCCACCATGCCGTCGATGTCGACGAAATCGAGAGCGGAGTCCGTTGAAGTGGCCGCGGACGGATTCGACGACGTTGCTATTATGAAGATGGTGTGATATACATCCGATGGATGAGGGCGTGATAGGCGCCTTTTCTTGACACCATTCAGGTTCTGGGGCTTGATGCGCTCCGTGCCGCGCGGGGGTGCGGGGGCACGGTGTACTTCGACTTCATTGAGTAACCGCAGCGCGGCGAGGTGAGAGATGCTCGTCAGCCGAGCGCGTTCGTCAGCCGATGTGGCGTTGACGACGACGAAAACGGGGGCCGCCGAGCCCCCTTCCCCTACTCCGTCTCCGTCGCCTTCGTCCGCGTCTGAGTCTCCGTCATCTATCGTTGAGTCTCCTTCAGAATCGGTTGAGGATGATGATGCTGCGGCGACCGTAGCGGCGGAGGGGCCCCGGCTCGCTTCTGCGGTGTCCGTGTCCATGCTGACGTTCTCGCCAGGCGAAACCTCAGATGCGAACTCGGCTTCGGCGTCCTGGAGGCGAGCACGGGAGATCTGCCACACATCCTCGTTCGTGTAGTCCGTGCGGAGGACCCCGAGCCTGGGGGGCGTTGTCCGAGATGTCGTCGAGAGGATCGTCGTCCCTGTTGACGTTGTCGTCTTCCACGTCGTCAGAGAAGGAGGATTTTGATTGATCTGTGAAGGGGCATGTGAGATTGAGTAGAAATTAAGTTGGACCCCGCGAGGCTGAATGGGAATTCCGACTTGAATGGCCGCTCACTGACGCAAGATATGATGCCTTCTGCTCTGGAGTGAGCTGCCACCATAAGTCCTGGATGGGCACAAAGGCAATCAGCCCGCCGGGTGGTTGCGGTAGTGTTTCAGAATCAAAGTTGAGTGTTTCCTGAACGCTAGGAAGCTTGCGGGGCTAGGTTCGCTGACCCGCGCGTCCATGCGAGTGCTTTTTTGCTGATATGACAAGACACGACTTGTACGTTTTGAATGCGAGGACGGAGCCTGGAGCAGCCCTTATGTAATCTACTTCCTGTTTGACGCCGCTCGCTCG
Organism: Ganoderma lingzhi; assembly: GCA_026283605.1. Taxonomy (NCBI): domain Eukaryota; kingdom Fungi; phylum Basidiomycota; class Agaricomycetes; order Polyporales; family Polyporaceae; genus Ganoderma; species Ganoderma lingzhi. The sequence goes on along the minus strand of JAPJYM010000021.1, from coordinate 296,766 downwards.
TCACTCATGATCATCTTGTCATCGTCCTCAACGTCTTCCTCCTCATGTTTGCCCTCGGACCTTGACGTATTGTCCTAAATACGGTTGCATTATAGATGTGAGTCTCAGTGGATGCCGCTGACGGACTAGAACTGACCTCGGCAATGGCAGCAAGATACACGTCAGGCGCCGCCGATGTCGAGCAGGGGGTCATCGTTGCCGGATTCCGATTGTTCGTCGTCGTCGTGGGCATGTGGTAGGTCTTCGTCGCCCCTCCCGTTCCATTCGAGGGTGACCACTTCTATGACTACGCAGGAGCGTTGTTCGAAGAGGCTGGAGACCATCAAGGACTGTTGCAGAGCCACTCGACTCATCGTCTAACTTGGACGAAGGAGAGAAGCCCGAAGTCGAGTCGTCGGAGCCGGCACCGCATGTATCCTGACGCCCTGCCCCATAATGGCTCTTCGATTAACTGTCCCTGCTGCCCATACCGTGCCTCCCCCTCTACTGATGAGCGCCGTTCGATTGAAGATAACACCACCCGGACATTTGTGGTGCGCTATCCAAGTACATGCGCTGGTTCCCCCATCCCCAAGGTGACATCCCGCGCATCGACCAACGAGATCTACTTGGCCCGCAGGGCGTGGATGCTGCCAACCGGTACGTCCCATTCCACTCGAAGCTTGACTGAGAGATTGCGCGTTGGGCGAAGCTCCGCGGTCTCGATAGACGGCTCTTCTGGCTATCAAAGAGGCACGTCCTAGCTACGAATGTGCACCAGAGATGTCTAACTAATCTGTCGTGTAGGTTGCCAAATTACTCGCGGTTTCATACAAGGACTCCCGCGGTCTCAACAAGATCATTGACAAGAAGTTGCCCTCCGCACGTCCCCGGTTTGAACGCCACGAGATTGTTGGGAGGTCGAGTGTATCAAGGCTTCCTTCAGCGACCCCGGGTTCGCGCCCATTCTCCATCTCGCGCCGGAACGTCACTACACCGAGGAGGACAAGAATCTGCGGGTTTACTTCGACATACGCACAGGAAGTGATGGTGGCCGACTCAGGTAGATCTTCACGCACCTGTACTCCTGAACCCAATGTTTAAGGCACACTTGTAACACATAATAGAAATTGAGAAGCAGCGGCCTGGAGCCACTGTACTCCCTGTTATCATCGCGTCCGACAAGACCCTCATCGGGTACCCGGTGTACATGACGCTGGGCAATCTCTCCAAGGATGTTCGTTGCAAGATGTCACGTCGCGGCCAGATGCCTACCTCTCGTCTTCACATCACCAACAAGGCTGCTCGGCGACGCACCCTCGCAACCCTTCCACGCGTGCATGTCGCGCGTCTGCGCCCCATTGAAATCTGCCCGTGTCGATGGCATCGAGGCCGCGCGTGGCGACGGTGCTCTATCCCGAGCAACGTCGACATCGGCAATGACACAAACAGCGCGCGCGCCCTTCGCGACCTCGAGAAGATTTTCGATGCCATCAGGTATCTCGTCCATGTCGCGTGTGACTGGCATTCTGACATATGCCGCGTTCTCCTCGGGCTCATCGTCGATCTCCCTGTCGGCGCTTTCCCCGTCCGCCTCATCCTTGCGACCCACGAGATCTTCCACACGCAATACCCACTCACACCTCCGAGACTCTGGCCCTTTTCGACGAAGCACTTGGAGACTTCCACGCGGACAAGTAACTGTTCATCGACCTCAGCATCCGGACGCACTTCCAGCTCCCAAAGCCCCACTCCCTCGACCACTATCAGCGCTCTATCGAACTGTTCAGTACAATAGACAGCTTCGCCTTCCTGTCCCTCGCTTCTAGTACGTAACCAAGGAGCCAGCGCGCTCTCTGCTCCTGCCTCGCTCCTCCGCCTCCGCCTGCACCGCTTAGTGCCCAACCCCCTTCCACGCATCCGCATGGCGCGGCACTGCTCCTCGGTCAAAGCTGTTTCCTTCACTTTGTCAGCGACATGGCTCGACCTCCTTTCGAGACGCTCTTACCCGATTCGTTCGCTGGGTCTGGAAGGGGTACTTATGCTGTAGACTCGTCCTCCCTGCGGACCGTTCCGTACAAACCCCGGCCACCGCCCAGATCTAGATTCACAGTGTCCATGATGATCATGGATCTCCCTTCGCACGTTTTTCACGCTATATCTCTTCCGTTGGGCCAATCTAGATCTCGGAACACTTGGATTGGTCGACATTGGATCCGCGACTGCGGGTTGAGCCATTATATGACACTCTCATCGAGTACTAGTGGGTCTGCCCAAAGTCGGCAGATTGCGCAGCAAATGATCATGAGGCTCTGAGCAGAGACCAGTCAAAGACCAGTACTGCCACGGTGCGGACCTTTATGAGATACTTTAAAATCGTTGATGCAATCTGTGAACTTGTTGCACTCCATTTATTCCCACCGCGACTGAACCTCCACGTACATGTCCTCGCGCGGATTGCCCCCCAAGGATGGCCAAGCCGGAAGTAAGTATCCCGTCTTCCAGTCCCTCATACCTGTAGCAGGATCGATATATCTGAAGTCATGTCCTCCACTGGCAGAAGCACGTACATCCCCAGCTGGCCAGAGGTCGACGATTGCACCTTGCGGCGCTGCCCTTTCTACAATTCCTGTAACACAACACGCAGATAGCCTATCTACTGACCGCTTTTACGACATTCGTTCGCGGCCCGTTTCATTATCTTCAGATATCGTCCCAGATATTGTTCCTGATTCGTGTTTCATGCCGCCCACGCCGACGCCGCCCACGCCTGTGCGTCGCAGAATTGCCACGCGTGACGTCATCAAGCAGCCATCCAGGAAGGGTGACTACGACTATATCAAACATCCAGAAAACGCATTCATGCTCTTCAGAAAGCAGAAGTGCGAAGATCTCCGGGTGGCACAAGACCCGAAGAAGAAGAAGTTCCGTCAGGCAGACCTCTCAAAACTAATCTCTCACCAATGGAAGACCCTTCCACCTGAGGAGAAGGAGTATTGGAATGCGTTGGCGCAATCGAAGAAGGCGTGGCACGAGAGGATGTACCCCGACTACGTCTACCGCCCACGCCCGCGGAAGAACAAGAAAGCGGGAAGAGATAAGGTCAATAAGAGTCGCAATGCAGGGACACAAATTGTCTGTTTCCCGTCGATTCCTCCCTTCCCGAATGATTCGGAGGAATTTGTGTCGACCTACCCGAGCGACTACTCCTGTAACCCTCTCGAACCAATGGCACGACCGAAATCCGGAGCGGAGGATCTCGTCACAATCCCAACTTTCCACTCTCCCACAGACCAAGCCCTTGTGATGGATATCGGGCAGCGAAATCCGGATGACTTCTTCCCGCAACTTGAATCCTTCACGGATCCTACTCGTCTTGATGACCCCAGCTTTCTCGTAAGTCTGGGCCGCTTTTTCTCATCAATCAATCATTTCACTGATCATGGCTGGGGTACAGCAGACCGACAACAATTTTCTGAGTATGGAGCAGATTTCCAGGGACGCCGACATGGACGAATTCCTCTTACGTGCATTCGCAATTTCCATCCCACAGACAAGCACTATCGATCCAGAAAATTCGCCGTCTGGCTCTACCACACCCAGCATCTTGTCTGCTCTCGGCTCAGACGCATTCGAACTCCCATTCATGGACTGGAAAGCAGCCATCTCGTCGACGTCCCACGAAGTGCTACACGAAGGCACTCCAGGAGGCGTCGACGAAGTAGATCTGCCGCAAGGAAGCTGTACCAACCTCATGGACCTCATACATGAAGAATTCGGCTGGCATCCTGAACCACCCCAACAGTAATGGAACGGCTCCGTGTGTGGCGTCATATCAAAGCCACACACTTTTCGCGGAAAGTATCAAATCTACATGACGACTGTGCCCACTCACGCTAGATCATGAGTCCCGCATCGACACATTCCTGTAACTCTCCACATGCGGGCATCCGGAGTAGATCCATCTGTCCTTCGTGCGTCCAGTTGTAAATTAGGGCTGTTACAATGAAACTACAATAAAAACATACCCGTGCCCTCTTTTCGTACGTCATGGCACCGGGTCACTTGTCGACAAACGTCTCGACCTTGTCCGCGAAGGGACTCTTGGTGGAGAAGCGCTTAAGATGAACGAGGAGCACAGGCGGTAGTCGCGAGAGCGACACTCTCCTGGTCGCTTCGTAGCCTCGCAGTCTGGGCAGTCCCTACGGTGAGTGCTCGCGTTAGCTCAACCGTTCACTACAATTAGATCTTCGTGGCGTACCAGGATTGGCTCCTCCTTCATGAACGCACCTATACATTGCTGGAGCGTCTTGGACCTTCAAGTCAACGACAAGACTATCGTCACGCATGCGGTAAATCTGCCACTCCCGTTCGCTCGCGGTCTGTGTCGGCAGCATCTCAAGCTCGGCTTCCCTTCCAGCACGAACTCTATTTTCCGCTCCGCAGGTAGCAGTTCGAGCCATCGTGCAGGCCATCTCGCACGCGAGGAACTCCTGCGAGAACGACGTCATCACCTTCAGACGCTGGATGAGCGACGAAGAACCCAGGCCTACTTAGGAGGAACCGGAGACTTGAGGAAAGGGGGGAGAGAGATGGCTAGTCAATCTGATTGAATGGCAGAAGCACCGTTCATGCTCATGAGTGGGGGTGTATAGTCATAGATCTGTATGGCAATCGTCAGCACAAGCTAATGAGACAGCAACGAAAACACGGTATATAACTCAAATTAATACTATTATGACGGATTCCGAACCATCACGCGACATTGTCGGCTTGCGGGTCAACGTTCAATGTTCAACCCTGGTCAACCGCGGGGGCGAGAGTGAGCGCAGACCCACATAATCGGTGACAGCATCATGACACGGCGGAGCAGGTCCTACGTTATGCACCCGTGCATATGCTCGCACATACAGGACAGGACGATTGAGAAGCGGCGTAGAAACTCACCTTGGGCCTTCTTCTGCGAGATCTCCCAGGTGGTCTTGTAGACCGCTGATGTCGTTGGCGATGATCATCAGAAACCGAGTTCAACCAGCCGGCGGAGAAGTCAGGGTAACCAAGGGCAAGCTCTCCCAGTGTCCGAATCACGTTCGGGATCCACGGTCGGTGGGCATTCGGGTCTACAGCTGGCTCCGTCCCTGCCTCGCGCATTGGGTGGGGATCTCGACAATGTCAGCCGTTGTCGGCGCGGAAGGCACGGCGGTGACGACCAGCTGGAGAGCCTAGATGATCTGCGGAACAGGAGAGCATTGGCTCGATAGATGAGCGCACTCGCGACACCGTAGGCATGACCCTCAACGAAAGCGTCACGCGCACTGTGGTGGGGCAGGCTCGACAGTAGAGTTAAAATTTTCGGGGAACGCATACTCGAAGCCCATGGCGCGGACTACGTGGACGGTGGAACAACCTACGAGGGACCAGTTCAGTCGGCTGGCACCGAAGAAGACAATATCAGCAACTTACATAATACGCCATACTGCTTCATGATGTCCTCGCGAGCCCGCTTGTGAGGTACCTCGCGGCAAAGACATGCGGTGATACCGCGAACTCGAGAGCGGGTGAACGGCCTTCCCCGTGCGATAGCGCCCACGACGCGCGGATGCGAGAGGACGCCCGCGACGACCACCCGCATGGGCAGCATACTGTGTTTCCGGGGTTGTCAAATCCCTTCTTGTTTTGTTGAACGAGCACGCGACCTTGACGCGACCCTAGCACGCGTCACGGATGCAGGTGGTCCACTTGATATAGAGCGGCCCGCCGTGAAAACGGTGTCAAGACCGATGGGAATACCGCCCGCCGCAGCGATCGCGAGAATGTGCGCACCGTTGAAGACTTCGAGAGAGTGACGGGAGAGATACGAGAACAGGGGGTGACAGCGGTTTGTTTGGGTGGGTGGAAAAGATCTGGCGCACGAAGCGGAGCAGTCCCTTGCTCAGCGGCGGCCTTCAACCTTCTCAATGGTGCTGTCGAGGCAGACATCGCGTACGCATAGTACGCTGGTGCGCGCGCCTTCGCTCCCGCGCGCTGTATGGCGTTCTTCTCTCTTCGTCGAAATCCTCATCATCCCAGACCCTCTAGTTGCCATACAAATTGGGAGAGGGGTACCGCACGAAAACGGTAAGTTGGAGGTTACTGCCTGCCGCAGCGGCGGGCGGTGCGAACATGGGGGAGATCGGGGACGTCGATGAGGAGGGCGCGTCAACGGATCATCGACATCTTCGGACACTCCAGCCGGATTGTTCGCGGAGGGGCTTGAGGGCTGCGCGTGAACTCTCAGCAGCGTAGGACATCTAGTTGCTCATGGTGAGCAGGCGGGAAGCCGAGAACGCAACGTTGTGATGCCTGAACGCGCGAGTCCTCACCTAAGACACCTTGGCCTCGACTCTCAAGTTCCCTGCGCAGCTCCTCACCCTTCTATCGCCAGCTTGATGGGAACTTCCACGGGGTCGAGCCCCTGGACTCCCTTCTCCTCGAAACCATGTGGCTGAACTCGCTTTTGAACGACTCAAGTTCGTGTCGGAAACCCTGATCAATGAGCTACTCATCCTTTGGGATGTGGGATCAAGCTAGGGCTCGGTTTGTACATGCGCAAGAACCCGAATTAGTGCGCGGCTTACTTGGGTCCATACAGCCTCGAGACAGACTACTGGGTCCATGCGAGCTTGAAAGATATACCATCGAAAAATTGCCCTGGGTGAGCACAGAGCTGCAGGAAGTACGTTTGGAGAAAGAGAGGGAGGGAGAGACACATGGTTCAGGAGAGCATGCGCACCGGAGCGCACGCCCGGCCGAGCGTCTCCTCATCCGGCGTCCGCATCTCTCTCGTGCACAGTCCCCATGCGATGTCTGCGTCTCCCCTCCGGCAACCTCTCTCAGAAACCCTCACTATGTCACGCTACCCCCAGCGCACCGCATGTCCAGAATTTTGCAAGACGATCTTGGAGACTATTCCGACTATGAACCAGCGTACCAAACTTGCTCAATGTGCCAGCTGTCGGCTGTCACAATGGTCGCCTGGTTCATTGGATGATTCTGAAGATGACACGTGTAATTTCCGAGGTGAGTGCTCCTGGAGATGTAGTGTGAATTTCTCGTGTGACGGTGGACCAGGGTTCCGGGTTCTTGTATATGATGCGCCGTCGTCGAAGATCTCTTACGACTTTGCGGCCGACGAACATGTACAGTGCGAGCTCAAGGATCGTCGAATGGTGTTCTCAAGAAAACATCGGGTGTCAGACATCGAGCAAAAGAAGGTACATAATTTACATTTTACGGATCTCCGTGCTGACTCCACCCTCTAGTCTGTGGCGAAAAAGTTTCTGCTCCCCATTATTATGGATGAGATCCTTGCATATGACGTCTTACGGCCAATATATCGACCCATGGACCCATCCACGAGAATACTATGTGGTACGCAGTTGTTAAATACATTCCTCCGTAGATTGCCTACAAAATTTAAACCAGATCATTGTTCAACCGGCGTGTTCTCAGCAAGTTGGTTTTGTAAGCAGTGTGGGAAGGAGTTTTGCGGGACCTGTTTTGACGCATTCAAGCAAGCAAGTAACACTTTTCTATGTTGATGATCTCTGCCCTAATATTACGCGTTTTAGAACAACTTCTGCCACAAGAAGTCTGGATATACTCGTTTAACGCGATTTCTCTTACCGGAGTTGATCTCCCTTCGGGAGAAAATGGACGATGTCCTCGATTGGTGAGTCCTGTTCCTGCCATCCGTATGCGTAGTTCTCCTTGTATTTGTGCGAACATTGATTTCCCGTTACCCCTTCCACGGTTTCGGAGGGCTTGGGTGTTCAACATCTTGCGCGCGCGCAATGGTGGGGACTAAATCTATGTCTGCTTATCACGCCTCAGATGCGATAGTCTCGCGTTGACCTTGATTGTGAGTGCTGACTCACTATCTTAGTGCCCATCAGACCGTCGGCTGGGATGACTCCCGCTCGGTGAAGAGATTCGTCAGAACCCAGTTATCGGAGGAGCGCTTCAAGATGTTTTGGCAGTCCAGGCGGCCATTCGTAGTCAAGGACCTCGATAAGGACCTTCAAGCCTGCTGGGAACCAAGATTTTTCATTCAGCAATATGGAGACGCTGCTTGCGAAGTTGAAGACTGTGAAACAGGACGGCATCGGACATGTACAGTTGCCGAGTTTTTTTCGCTCTTTGGCGGCAAAGAAAACTCGGAAACAATCCTGAAGCTGAAGGTTAGTTATACGTCATCTATAGAGTGTCAATGTCCCGAATTAGAGCAGGATTGGCCCCCCACAGCGAACTTCAAGGCAATGTTTCCGCAGTTGTATGAAGACTTCGAACGGGTGATGCCATTGCCCGAGTACACCACTTCGTCCGGAGCGAAGAACCTCGCTGCTCATTTCCCCCTCAACCAATTCACACCCGACCTCGGTGAGTCTCCTGACGCCCTTTGCTGTAGTGTAATTGAACGTTTCGTTTAGGTCCAAAAATGTACAACGCTCTCGCTTCGGTGTTTGATGAGAAACATTCTGGATCGACGAAATTGCATCTTGATATGTCCGACGCCGTGAACCTGCTCGTTCATGCAGCCAAGGCTCGGGATGGATCGGCCGGGCACGCGTTGTGGCATATCTTTCGGCCCGAGGATACATGCCACATTCGCACTTATCTCGACCGGAAAAGGTCGTCCCGGCACCGCAGAGACGCGATACACAACCAAGAGTATTTTCTGACTCAGTCGATGTTAAATGAGCTTGACAGCCAGTATAAAGTGCGTCCGTACGTCGTTCGGCAATATATTGGCCAGGCCGTGTTCATCCCAGCCGGCTGCGCACATCAAGTATGTGCTTCATCCGATTATAGTCAAGTAACCGATCGCTCACGAATCTTACAGGTGTCAAACCAAGCGGACTGTGTGAAAGTCGCTTGCGACTTCATCAGCCCAGAAAGTGTACCGGTTTGCAAGCAGCTTTGGGAAGAGTTTAGGGTTCAACGACTGGCTCGACAATGGCCACCAGATGTTATCCCGTTCGCACACATGCTGTACTGGACGTGGGAATCGACGCAGACGATTGTCAGGCAAGATACTGGATCTAGTTTTGGGCACAGACCATGACTCTGATTACGTATCCCCAGCTCGCAGCGGTCGACAGACGCAACCAGTTCGTTCATCGCCATATTTCGTGGAGGTGGAGCACTGAGTTTTCTCCTAGGTCCCAGTTTCTATTGCCCGCTCTGTCTCCTTCCGGGAACTCGTATACCGACACCGTATGATGGCGCTAAAAGGTTTTGCTACGCAGGTGGGCTTATCGACCATGTGTGAGTCTGTCTCGGACGATATATGGAGTTGTACGACCACTGATCTTTCGCAGTGTTCAATTCCACAGTCCAAATTGGGATAAGAACATGAGGAAGCACTGTCGAACCCTTGATGCATTGCCTCTTGCCCGCCGAATCATCAGGGATACGCGATAAGCCATGGCTGTGGATGTGATGGTCGATTCTTCTCCGTGTATGCCTTTTGTCCAGCTTTCAATATTATCCCTTGCAGCGTTTCTTGAGCGTCATGCCGCTCATATCAATACAGGGCAATTGGCCCTCCAACTTACTCGCTCATGCGGGGTTAACTCGAAAACACCATCATGCTCGACGCTGGACGGAGGCTGGCGTCCACTCTCCCTTCCCCCCTGGACAAGTATTGCACGTAAGAGCAGGGTCAGTTGAGCTATGCAATGGGCAAGAACCCGATGAACGGTACGTAACACACGACTGGCTCTCGCTAACCATGCTCAAGACGACTCCAGTTCCCTACGTCGTCGGCACGTACCCCAACTCCCCCGTGAACCCCCCACTCCGCGATCTCCACCGGGGTGCCCCCGAACCCCTCCGTGGTCGCGCTCACCAGCTATGACACCGACACGTCACAGGAGGCGTACGTCCTGTATGGGGTCGTCGTCGGTGGCCCGAACGCCCAGGATCAGTTCTGGGACCTCCGGAGCGACTGGGTCCAGAACGTCGTCGCGCTCGACTGTAACGCCTCACTCATCACGCTCGCCGCGAATGCCTTGTCATCGGTTCCCCCGACCCGTACTACACGCAGGTGCAGGCCAGGTCGTACGCCGCGGTCCGGCCGCCTGTGCGACGGTTAGCACGGGGTGCACGCAGGGTATACGCACAAGGGTGGGCTCACACAAAGGGCGCGCAGATCGCCGTGGTAGGTCTCGTAGGTCTCATGCTGCTCGTTGTCGCTGTGTACTGGTGGTGGAGGCGCATGCACCAGAATCAGAACTGGAACTGGTGCAAGGGCAGATTTTGAGACTGACGATGGACCGTCCTCCCAGCCGATGCGCCGCCGTCCGCATCCTTACCCTCATCCGCACCCTCATCATCGTCGTTTTATCGCTATACGTCAAGGTCTGTAGCCTACCCTACGATACGGTCTTCTCGCATCGATTTTTTCGCATGCATTCTCTGAGGATACTGCTCGGTCTTGCTTCTTTAATGTTATTTGTGGACTCTGACATACCTTACCTCCGTCGAGGCACTATCTCGTCGCTCATTTATCAGACTTGGGCATATTGCATGTAGTGTTATACTGTATACTGGTGGTCGCCTCTATATCTATTGATGATGAGAATCTTCCATGCACCCCTGTCCCCAAATCGAACCATTAATACACCTCAAGGACATACCGCTCCTCCTCCTTCAAGCCCTCCAAGAACGCCCCCGCCTTCTCTCGATCCAGCCCCGCGAACGGCCCGAGCATCAACCAGGGCCTCGTACACGTCCAGCACAGGGCCACGTCGGGCCACACAGATAGAACACCCCTTGTTCCGCCCAGAGCATGCGGTCGAAGTCCGCACCATCATCGCGCATCTTATGCTCGGGATGTACACCTTGCGCGGGCCGTCGCGCCGCGATCGTCCCGTCGATGATAACAGATAACTCGCCATACAGGTACTCCTGGGACTGGTGCCGCGAGCCGAAGATATCGGGCCCACGGAGAGGCCTTCCGCGCCGAGGTGTGCGCAGTGCTGCCCGCCTTGCTCCGCAGCCTGCGCCTACGACGTGCCCTCAGATTGGGCGCCTGGGTGATCGTGAGGAGGGGCGCTTACCAAGAGGACTCCGTCACCAACACTGCTACCACCACACGACTTATCCCCCTCCTCCTGCTCCCTTTCCCTCTGTGCGAACATGTGTCGCTCGAAGATCGTCCCTCTAGGAGTCCAATTGTCACTGAAAAAGAACACTGCCGGCGTAAGCATTCACCGTTTTTTTACTCGTTGACTTCGTGGCGCTGGGGGCTCTGGCTGTCCTGCGGCCATCCTCTTGAGGGGCTCTGGCGTGTGTCGATGCATGCGCCACACCCCGCGCCGTGCGTGGGGGGCTCTGGCTGTCCTGCAGCTATCCTCTGAGGGGCTCTGGCGCGTGCCGATGTGCGCGTCACACCCCGCGCACTTGTTTCCTCTGCTGCGTCGAGAGCGTGCCTGGACTCGTCTGTGATGGTATCTGATTCGGCGTGTTCACAGGTCCAGTGAAAGGTGTTTGTGAGTTTACGGGGTGCGGTACGTGCATAGGTCGTCCATTTTACTCGTTGACTTCGTGGCGCTGGGGGCTCTGGCTGTCCTGCGGCCATCCTCTTGAGGGGCTCTGGCGTGTGTCGATGCATGCGCCACACCCCGCGCCGTGCGTGGGGGGCTCTGGCTGTCCTGCAGCTATCCTCTGAGGGGCTCTGGCGCGTGCCGATGTGCGCGTCACACCCCGCGCACTTGTTTCCTCTGCTGCGTCGAGAGCGTGTCTGGACTCGTCTGTGATGGTATCTGATTCAGCGCGTTCGCAGATCCAATGAAAGGTGTCCGTGTTCTATGGATTTGAACGTGTGTGTTCTATGTGCCTCTATCGCTTGTTCTTGTCTAACTAGTACCAGGCAATGGGGTCACGCACCCTTCCTGACGGATGCATGCACCGTGCCCGAATGTCAGCATGTCAGTGTCAATACTCATGGTGATCGGCACGTCGTAGCGTATCTTCGACGTACGAACAAGGCTTCAAGTTCCCTAGACTTGTCGCGGAAGAACCATGGTGCTCTAATCCGGCCCACCAACGGCCATGCGTGTTCGGGCAGCTGACGGCCCCAGTTGTTGCCGAACCTCAGCGCATGCATGGTGAGTCGTTCGGTTGCGGATGTCAGAGGACTGCCACTCACTTATCGCATCACGCTCGCTCATGCCGGCTAGATGATCCTTGGCGACCAAAGGGCATTCGCATGCGGGATACGGCCCAGGGCGATGCATGAGAAGCAGGAGATCCTCCGGAGTTGGAGGCAGAGCCAGAAATTTGGAACACAAGGGCATGTTAGCCGCTTATGCCGGGTAACGCGGTACGGCTGCGGGCAAGTGACGCCTTCTCCCCTCCCTCGTATACCCCAGATATAAAAGCAACCAGAGTTATCGCGACGACGCCCGCCCTATCGCAGGACGCCCCCCCCCCCGTGCTCCGTGCGCATCCCCGGTCTCACCAGGTCCTCGCTTCAGCCCGCGATAGGCGACCCGACCAAGGCCCCGACTTTGGCAACTTGAAGACGGTCTCAACGATGGTTCTCAAGCACGGATTGGCTGCGACCGCGGTCTTCGCGGCGACGCTCCTCGGACTCGGGGTGACCGCGCGCGCACACCCGACGGACGCCTGCACGCGAACTTCCCCCCGCGCTCAATTGTGCCCAGGGTGAGCGCGCCGACGGTGGGCCCGTTGACGAACGGACGACGTTGCCCCCGTACGGCGGGATTTACTACTTCGACCAGCTGATCGACCACAACAACCCGTCAAGGGGGACGTTCAAGCAACGCTTCTGGCACACGTACGAGTTTTACGAGCGTGGTACGTTCTCTCGTTATCCCAGAGATAGCTGAGCGCTGGACGCGACTCACAACTCCACTTGTTTTCAGGCGGACCGATTGTTCTCTTCACGCCTGGAGAGTCTAACGCCGATGGTAAGTGCAATGATTTTGATCTAAGGACACTCGCTTATCGTCTCGCGCTGCTCCTGGCAGGTTTTGACGGGTACCTCACAAACCGGACCATCAACGGCCAGGCCGTCGTCCTCGAGAACTGGTTCTACGGCCTCTCTAACCCCCTCCCGGACCTCTCCGTGACGAGCCTCAAGCTCCATACCATCCAGCAGGCGATTGACGACCTCGAGTACTTCGCGAAAAACGTGAAGCTGCCCCAGCTTGATGGCGACAATGTCACTCCTGGGAAGGCTCCTTGGGTCCTCATTGGCGGATCCTACTCGGTGCGCTGACGATTTTCACCGTCGTCAAGTACATGTTCCCGGCAATTTGGTTGCGTAAAAGAGGGTATATGACTCTTCCTCTTCTGCCGCTGCCCGCGTACGCTTCCTCCGCCATTGTGGAAAGTATCACGTACGTCAATTCACCGCAAGACGTAGCTCGGGTCCGCTATGGCGTGCTGACGCGGATCATCTCCGATATCCGCAGCGATTTCTGGGGATACTCCCAGCCCATCCACGAGTACATGCCCAAAAACTGCTGCTCGGCCGACGTCCTCGCCGTCATCAAGCGCGTTGGCCCCGTCAAATGACCTTACTAGGCGTTTAACTTCTCTATAGCGGTAGCAACTGTCTTGGTATTTTCATTGTGCAATGAGCTGTCCATGCGCGGCTCCCTCTTCTCGTTGTTCACCTCATTTCGTACTCGTACTGTGTTCAGCCTCGCGATCTCCGCCGTGGTCTTTAACGCGACCCTCATTAGCGAGGTGCGCGTTCATCGCGGTTCGTATTGCGGTAACTGTCATGTATTTTTGGCGTACGGACGACCTCTTGTAAAGTGTAGTATGTGGCTTAAAGGCTAGCTCGCCCTGTGATTGTGATAAACACAACCCATCCGCCTAGCCCTCAGTCTCTGAAACTCGACCAATATGAGAGACCGATGCCGTGTCCAAAGGGTAAACCTGTATCTCGTTACTGATCCCATTGTATAACCTGTCATTAAGTGTCATGGCACAGGATATGGTTAACTTACTCCAACCTGGCCCGTTTGTGCCACTGGGGGTGTTCTAATGGCTGGTCCAGCGGTCGCTTCAAAGCTGTACGGGAGTGCACATGTTGTTCGCTGCTTATGGAAGGATCAGCCAAACAGAAACCGAGATCCACGTAGACTTACCCGTGGCCAATACCTGACATCCCCGGATAAGGTACATCGAAAGGGGAAGGCGACGACTCGGCGGTATTGCTAGGACATAATGTAGAAATTATTTTTTGGTTATTCATTCATTGAACGAACGTACTTACACCGTCTTATGTCGCTTAATCCTTTGTACATGCGCTGGAGGTTCACTCTCTGCCGGTCGTTTCTGCGGCGCGCTCAGAGGCGCAGCAAGGGAAGGTGGAGGGTGTTGACCCGAAGTCTGACTCGGATGACGCCTCATACCCGTGTGTGATTGCTGCACTGGCTGATGATGGACCGACATCCTGTCGCTATGTCACGATTAGAGACTTAAAATGGGAAGAGACAATTCCTACTTACTTTGTTGGGTCGGGGTCGATTTGGACGTAAGCCCCTCGGGGGCCCTGGGAGAGGGGAACGTATGTGCTCTGCTTCAGATGCGTACTATCGTTCACGGAAACTCTACTTTCACCATGAGAACCAATTCCAAAGGGATGGAATAGGGTACCTCACCCACTTAATTCCCCAGGTTTGAGTACGCTTGCTGAAGTGTGCCCTTGCGACGTATAACCTGTAATACCGCTAGACTGTTGGCCTTCCCATAACGTACGCGGGTCATGACCATGTGCGCGTGTTGACAATGTAGCAGGGACCCGCCACTCTAGATCCCGAGCATCTTGCGTCTGCGCCCTCCTGACTAAAGTGATTACCCCGTCTTCATCGTCCTGCATGCTGTTACCATCGCCGATTAGCACAATAAATAAGAAAGGAAATGGAGATATTCACATCCGTATGAGCTGATGAAGAACCCACAGGGCGTCCCGCACCCATGAGGACCACTGTGCACTATCCATAAGGCCTCCAAATGTTTGATCTGCGAGTCGCGTTTGGGGACAGCAATGCTTCAGACCTGATAGGGTGTCGAATATTGTCTCCCTTGTAGCTCGCCAGAAAAAGTCCCACTCGTAAGCGGCGGTATCCCGTGGATACCGCAGGCACTGATGAGGGAACATGCCGCGATTGAGAACGACCTGAGTCCTCCGGAGCGCCGGTTGTATAGATACCCATTGCTTTATCCAGTCGCCGTGAAATGGTGTCTGGGCCTTGAACCTGTAATCTTGCGAGGGTCGCCTTCCGTCGCGAAGGTGTTGCTGCGAGACATATGGGGTCTTCCGATCAATGCAAACCGTACTCATTTAGTACTCACCAGATCTTCAACCATGGCCGTGAGCACAACAGCAGCACGAATAGTCTGGTTCCATTCCTGTACTGCAATTCCAATACCGAGATCGTTCGCTAGAAAAGCAAGACCATATGCAGGATAGAGGTAAGGATAAACCAGTGGCATGCTCAGAAAAGGTATGTTTGCAGACGTTGACCCCTTGTAAACAACATCAATGTCTGATATCGAGGTGAGGGAAGTTGCTGGGAGGAGCTTACCAAAGTGTCTGTCGTTGGATTGACTCGCTGCTGATCTAAATTCTGGAGTGGAGGCTCATCTCTGAGGTTGCCGACTGTCCGCTGACTTGCAGACGTGGATCCAATATCCTGAGCATAGCCACTAGCCACGCTCGCGAGAGCGACCGACGGTCGCTCTCGCTCTGCGCGGCCTGCTTCCGTGGTGGCAACGCCGTTATTGAGGTGCGAGGAGGCATGAGGGATCTGTGGAGCATAAGATACATCAAATTGAATGGCACACAATCGAAGTGAGTCGAACCCGCGGTTCTAAACTTTGAGTAAGGTCGCTCTGGTATTGGGGAATGCCATTGTCCCTCGATTCCCTGTTGTCCCGCAGGCGCGAAGGGGCCATTTTGTCTGCTATTTTTCCCTTGCGTACATTGGATGCCTTGAATGGGGATAACTAGGATGCTTCTGACGTAAGCATATGTGAGAGCAGGCCTTTATACACCCACATATGTATTCGTAGGCCCGGAATCATTGCAGTGTTGTGCTATTTCCCATGCGGTTGGCATGTCAAAGTTTTGATCGGTGTTAGGTATACATACCGTCATATTGACGCACAGCAGGCGTGCGTGTAGGCCCACGCGCACTTGAAGTCGACATCGAGATATTCGATCGTTGGTTGAAGCGGTGGACAGTGCTGTCGGTGTCCCCCCCCTGCGGTCTTCGAGGCCATATTTCATGCGCAACCCGACGATTATCGTCATTCGGATCTCTACGTTGTTCGATGGGGCGCGCCGGTTTTGGTACGGCATCAAATCCCCAAGCATACAACGGGTACTTCTGCGCACGAAGATGGGGCGGATTAGTGAGGGAGAACACCACTAGAAACATACGCACCCTCCGGGGGTCCATTGAGAATTTAGGGACAGAGAATTTGGAAGGGAGAATCTTATAGGCGGACATTAGACCCTTACGTCAAACGTGGCAGTGCCAAAATCCTCTATAAAACGGCCATGGCACTTCACAAATGGTCCGGGCCCTACACCACCATCATACAGATGTCCTTTGCTTGCCCTATCTGTTTTACACGATTCACGGGAAACGATCCGCCCCAAGCCACCGTATGCGGTCAATTATCTCTAGGCCCACTTAACACCAAAGCATCGTACTGATTCTTGGACGACGGTGTAGGGCATATTTTCTGCAAAGACTGCCTGGGGAGGCATTTACGGTGCAACAAGTCCTGCCCCGTCTGTCGGACTGTTATCGAAGGAACAGAAAAAATTCGATCCATTTACCCCTTCTTCAACAATGACGAGGGTGCAGAAAGGTGAGCATATGGAGGCCATAGAACTCGAGATTGGTTGAAAGCCTAACCGGGGACGGATAGGAATTCCAATAGCGAGCCCGAGCACGCAAGATCCCGGCAGATCATTGATCTAACTGAAGATGATGATGGACCGCCGACACAGACAAGCGTTAGCGGTAACTTCCGCGTAGTGGTCGATCTGACTCTCGAAGGACACCCGCACGGCTTTTCCTACATAGACATGACTTACAACAATGCCTAAACGATTTCTCGGAGGCAATAAGACATCTTTCTCCCGAACCTATTGTGCGGGGAACGAAACGAACGATCTCTAGATCAATGCTGGTGCGTGCCCGCGCGGATCCCCACGAATAGTAGATGCATACCGGTACTCCTGCGATTTGGATGACGGTTCGAGACGCCTCTAACCCCCACGGGCGTACCGTCGAACGGCAAAATCGCCGCAGTGGCCTGCCTAATCTGTCGAACAAAGGCAAGATCGCCGCCACAATTAACCTGCCGCACAATCCACGCGCAACGGGAAGTCCCGCGAAGCTAGGTCAGACCTAGGCCTGGTGCATACGTCGCATGGTCCCTAGTGGCGATCTCCAGATCGTTTACGAGAAAGACTGTTCGGGCACGACCGCAAACCGCCGCACAGAGATCCATGCGATGCTTGGGGGCCGTGGGGGCCGTTCATGACATGCAAGCCATACATGTACACAATTACTGCCACATTTGAAGCATCCAACAACGAAATAGCACTCACCGATCGAGCACCATCTAGAAGGTTACGTTCCGGAGGATCCCCAGGGAGTCCCCGGCGGCTGCATCCGATAGATTGTGGACAGCCTTTCCTGCCTGCCGAAAAGATGCCTAGGCCTGCTTCATAGTGAATGTCGCCGGCGGCAGAGTGCGGCGCCATATTCCAGTCGTTAGATCTGGAGACGGCGCCATATTCCAGTCGTTAGATCTGGAGACATGCGACTAATATTCGCACTTACGTTGATAGAGATTTACAGACAGATGGACCGGAATGTCCCTTCCTTCCCCACGCGCAATACCTCCAAAGATGATACCCTCAGACGGAGAGCTAGTCCACCCACATGCGCGAATTATGCACCTGTCCCAATGCCACGTACGTCATCGACGCGCTCCGAGCCCGGTTTCCGTTACGTTCAACCGTAGACTGTCGAGCATTTGCACGCGATCTCCCCTCTTGCGGCAGCCCGCACGGCGCGCTCGCGCACTGAACGCAAGCTTCCTAGGCCTGCCACTTGTCGCAGGAGAGGCTGCGCATGCCCATGGTCACATATATCAGCCGCTCGCATCCGGCGCGAAAAGGTGTACAGACTTGACTTACGATTTCTGAAGCTCTCGAAGGCTCTCGGATCTTTCCAGTGCGCTCGGGCGAGCGACCCTCCGTGTATCGCATGTTCCCCAAACGCGTACGGCCGTGAGCGATGAAAAAGGGTACGGATCCAATCAATGCAAGTACTAGTCCCGTTGCCTAAACGGTCGCACAAAAAGATACTCCTGAGAGTGGCGAGTGCGGCGAAGGGATGGTACGTTGACGCAGCAATGCGGCCGCGGTAAGAGCCGCGAGGGGAATGGAGCATGAACCGTGCGCGTCGCGGGGAATGGCGGCTCTCATATTCGAATCAATGGAAAGCCTGAACACCTCTAGATCTAGATCTAGAGGACGCAACTTGAAGGCCGGTCAGAATACAAAATCGTAGGTGTACATGTTGTTCTGCTTACGTTGCAACTGGCTGCAGTGCAGCGCCGAAATTCGAACTCTAGAACTCTCCCAGAAAGACATGTTGTAGCGGCGGAGCTAGGATTCTCGCCCCGATATCAGCCTAGGGCCGTTTGGAAGCTGAATATGGCGTACGTGACCATGAACAATACCCGTACCTAGAGGGGGCACTCTGGCAGAAGATCCCCATCCCGGAAATCTTCCTCGGTGACTCCGGCGAGTCAGCTTGCAGGAGTGATTATGGAGAGAGGATGAGATACTTTCGAGGCGAGAGCGATTTTGAGCAGGCGGTGGTCAGTGGGCAAGGCGGATGGCCAGTATTGGTAATGGCAGGCCGAGCTTGGGCCGAGCGCGCCCAGCTGCGCGTCGGCGCTCAGCCTGCAACCTCGCTAACTTCTAAGTCCAAGTCCTCTTGCCCGTCGCAGCCCATGTCCGCCTCACTCTGACCTACTTCCAAAGAATTCTTTTAACTTGTATGAATACACCAAAACTCTCCAAGCTATGCTACACGGCGCGCGCTCCGAGTGGTGGCGGCGCTGGCGCTGTCTGACTGAAACCATTGCTGCAGAATTTCGCGTTCGCAAGCCATGTACGCCAACAAGATGTCAACCGCCATTTTGAGAAATCTGAAGTAGGCCTCGTCTGCTTCAAGGGTTTGAGACAACATCAGTACGTTCTCCTTCTCGGTTCGATGTCGATAGGTAAGGACCCTATCTGCACACTGTCGAGTTAGCTATCATTCCAGGTGTGCGATGAGGACTTTGCATCTACGCACCGACTCATCCAAATCTTCAACTTCCCAAAGAGCTAGGGTGCAGCGTAGCAGCGTGAGCTGCTTCCACGTGTTCTTTATAACTGCTGTAGACACGTTCCTCCAGCTCCTGGGGTAGTGTGTCCTGATTCATGAATGGGTTACGGGACGTACGACTGAACAGGACGGAGACTAACCCCAGGCCAAAGTGTCTTTGTATAAAGACTAGTCATCGCTGCGTCCCGTAAACGCTGCCTACTCTGTAGCCACTCGTCTTGACTGCGTCCTTGAGAAAAGTCCATCTAAGTCGATGACGGATCAGCGTCGTGCACTCGTTGCCCGGCGGACGAGGGGCAACTTACCAGTGTCGTAGATTAACGGGGAGTTGGTTCACCCGGGTTCACCTTCGCCATCCGAGCCTTGGACAAAAGCTACGTGCTGACTCAAGTTTTCATGTCTCAGGCTATTGTAGGCCGGAAACGGCACCATCTTTCCCAAGACACACTCAGGATTGCGAACCTCATCCAAATATCAATGATTTCCCATCGCCCGGCCTTCGCATTACGAAACTACAGTCGGGCGCCCACGTACGGCGCACGCGGCTACGCTACGGTCTCCATATGGTCCGCTCTGGTGTGGCTCCGTGGGATGCTGAGACAATAAAGCTTCCTTTCCATTGACTCGCGGATGAAGTCTCGACATATTTGGGCAAGTTCTGCGTCGCAGCTTCTGCGGGTGAGAGATTGGTATATGGATCCGGGCATGTGACAGATTGACGTACTAAATGATAGAATCCAAACCAGCTCGCATATCCCTGCCGCTGGACTCCTTGAAAGCCAGGACACGGTTGACGTGATCGATCAGGTCTTCATCCCCAAGGACGTAAGTGTACTTGAGAGTGGAGTTCTTGACAATGGAGAACGTCATGGTCGCACCGTCTTCCGGGGTGTAGCGCACGGAAAAACTGGATATGGTGACTGGGTCGCGAGTAATCGCTGCGGAGAACGGGTTTTCCGGGGGGGGATGCGAAATATCTTTAGTGTCTAATTGGATAACCCAGGTATCAGGGTCACCGAGCCACCGCGGACCAAGAATGAAGGTCGTTCCAGGGAGCGGTGGCAATATTTCCTCGGAAGGGAGGTGGTATTCCATGCTGAAGCCGCGCTCCTTGTATTTGACCAAGCCTTCTGTCCGCCGCGTCGAGCGGCCCTGTGAGGACCAGCTCAACAGCGAGCGATGCGTCTCCGCAGTGGCTAGAGGAAACAAACAGTATGCTTTCTCGTAGCTGATGACGTTCATAACACATGCTATAAATACGGTTTAGAACTCGAACCAGCGATTGATAGGAGGAGTGCTTACTGGAGTGGAAGCCAAGGATGACCTCCATCGGAGCCCTGCGTGCAACTATCAGCTGCACTTTGAGGGACTTCGACTTGTCAACCGTTGATCTCTTCCGAAACGTCAGAATATCTGCAACACCAGGCATCGAGTAACGCATTGATCGAGGAGGGTCCCGGCGAAAAACGGCCCTTTCGAAATTTTCGTCTTGATCTGAGAATGGGGAAAAGGCATAGCCAGCATTGAGGATCCATCTTCCGACTGTACGCCGATGGTGGAGATGGACGTAAAGGTCAAGATCGGAGCGACTGTAGAAGGTCCTGTCGAAATACTGGAGAGCGAAGGATCCGGAGATGAGGGTAGAAGTCAGGGCTTGCATGCGGCGGAAGGACTGAGGATCTGGAAAAAAGCGATGGAGCCGTCTGTCGATATCGAAGGCCGTCTTCATGTAGTCGGAAACGGCATCATGTGTGGCATGGCATAGTTTTCGGAGGCCAAGGAACTGCTTCGGAGAAAGGAAGGAGAGTAGACGATTACAGACATTGTTGTTTGATAGGATACAGACGAGGCCAGGCGGCATAGCTGATACTCTGAAGCTTGACTCTTGAGTTAAATGGTGCCAGTGAGCGAGAGACGGGCGACACATATATACTTCGCCAGTGACCTCTGGGCGCAAAGGCTACCTTTGCTACTCGTAAACATGCATATGGCCGTAATTCAACTAACCAGACGGAGATTCCCGACTACCCGTTGTATCGGCACCATCCGATGCGAGATGGAGGGGCAATAACAAAGGTACCGGGATTTTCCCGTGAACCCCCTCCCCCCACGGCGGGATACGCTCTCTGTACTCAGAGTGGCAGCCTCATTCTACCTAGTCTATAGCTTTTTTCTATGTCTCTTCAAGGCTACACGAAGCCGTAAAGCCTGGAGGAGTGATAGCGAGAAGGGGTGATAAAAGACGGGAAAATGTATGGGTCTCGCGAACATGAAGAACGCGATAGTGCGCATGCGCTGTGCACGCGCTCGCTGTGCAGCGGCGGGAATATCACCCCACTGCACGGCCCCCACCCCCCCTCATTGATCACGCGAAAGGTCGTGAGAGACCTCATACCTATGTCTATATATAATTATCTGATTGAGAATCCGAACCCTGTCAATTGCAAAGCTCGATCTTGAGATCGGTACCTCCAGCTCGGAATCGGCACCCCCGTCATTTAGCGCCAGGCATACTTTGGCTTGCCCTCACGGTCTAGATCTCCGCTATGTGTGTATGCGTTAGGTTTTAAATCCACGGCCCCTCGCGAAGGCACCTTCAACGCGATCTCGGTTCATTCCTAACTCACTCCTTGCCGTCCATCATGCCTTCCACACGCAAGGTCCCACTGTACAGTCAACGAAGGCAAGGCCAACCGGTGCGCCCCCCCGATGTTTTGTCCCGCGACGTACTGACATTTCGAGAAGTCCATCAGGCAGACCATCCAGGGTAGACTCTACGGCTATGGAAGTAGTCGGCCACGCTCGGTCGGTGTGCGAGTCACTCACTTTCCGACAACCACTCGGTCCGACCCTTATGTGGTGGCGGAAGAAGTCCTGGGCTCTGAAATTTACATTCATGACTGTGACGTTCAAACATGCAGCCCTCGCACATCCAAACGGTTCAAATTTTTCTTGACAAGACATCGTCTTCTACCGAGCAACACAGCAATTCCTGCAGCTCAAGATGGCTCTCGTTGGCGAGGACAGCTCCTCATCATGCGTACGACTGAGGATGGCGCGAAGTATTCCTCTCTCAAAAGAGGGGACCTAGCATTGATACAGAGGATCGTACCCAGGTAAGGAGTCGTATAAAACGCGGATAATATGGGGTGCTCAATTAGAACATAATCGAGCAGGGTGATAGCAGAATTTCGGCGGCGGTCCCGGCTACCCTTTCAGCTGCGGCTTGACGTAGTGGTATGTAATCTCATCTGAAACTGTGCGTCGCCATTGAATATTGACCCATGGGGATGCTAGAACTAGACGTTCCATGATTTCCATCTGGCGTAGCACACGCGTGGTCACTGCGAAATGACGAAGTTCAGAGACTGTAGGGCATAGGACAAGCAGTGCTGGGCTCCTACGAGTGCGCCATGTCACGGGATGATTGGAGAATGACGACCATTGATTAGCCCGACATGCAAGCCGCTGTCAGTGTGACATCCATTTCCAAGGGCGGCTACAGCCGGTCCGAGCACGTGGGCCCATCCGCGATGTTGTCTGAGGTCGAAGTACCCCGAGTCTGCCTAGGGGTCCACAGTAGCACGCGTGAGGAGCCAGCGAGCGCTGTGGTGCAAAGCTCGGGTTGCGAGTCAGTCGTGGACTGAAAGCCGGCGAAGGCCCAGCGGCGGAGCTACTGCCCGTGTCAGAACATTCTCAGTTTCCTGCTCTGAAGTTGCATGTGAGGGGACGTACGTGAGCTTGGCATTGGTGAGGCCATTCTATGTTTTTGACACCGAGTCCCGGGTCCCTCGAGACGCCGCCAACCGCGAGCACTTCTGCCTTCCCATCTTCGGGTACGGAGGACTGCCTGTCGCCTAAGTTGCCGCCGCGTGATCGCGCTTTTTGAGCGTAAGGAAATTACCGGAGTGCAATTTTTCGAATGTTGGTAGAGACGGGTGCTGTACCCGAGGTTTTCCGACAGGCGGAAGGCTCTTTGTCGTTCGGGCAGGCGAGGCCGCACGATGGCCGCCGTTTAAACCATTGAGGATGTAGAGTAGGCTCGGGAGCCGGGTCGGTGGTGCGCGAAGGGAGGTATCGTGATCGACAACATTCGTGGTCTAGGCTCCGACATGCGTCCATTGTCACAGGCGCTTGCGCAATGAGCCGCGGACAGGGGGATATGCACTGCGAGGGGGCAAAGGAAACTCTTTAGCATAGGGGAATAAATATGCGCAAAGGGAGTTGCGCACCGGGGAGAAGATCCTCCTCGCCCGTCTTAAAACCCTCCCTCCCATCCAAGAATCGACCAGTCCTGACTCTCCTTCTCTGAGTCTTCTACGTAAATCCTTCTGCCGATCTTTGCCTTTGAGTGCCCGGAACGTACGGCCGCGCGCACGGCGGTGAAGGTTGTATAGAGCTTGCGAGAGCGTTACGATGCATACGATACGCACGACATTACAGCGAGATGTGACTGTACAGCAAGCATTACTGCGGTGGCGTTCGAGGAATGCCATGAGGTGCGTCTGCAGGCACAAGACGATCTTGACAAACCCGCACACACAATCCCCTATAACCCATCACCTCTGTCCTTCTGCGCACTCACTCTTGCTTGGGCTGGGGCTCATATGTGATGCGAACACATGCCCGAGGATCAGAGGGTAAGACCATCACGGAGAAGTTGCATGATGAGCATTGAGTCCTGGAAGCTCTCTCCCGAGAGCGTTGAGATCAGCGACGAGCCGACGAGATCGTCGAACGCTCGCTTCGAGAGATGAGCTGAGCATGAGACAGTGAGACCAAGACGGACAGGATAAGGAGGGAGAAGCTCGGTGACAGCGACGTTGGAGGTGACTTTGTAGGCCTCGAGCGGACTTGTTGGCGCTTTCTTTCCGCTTGTTGCTGGTAGGGAACTCGGCGAGGTACAAAGGGCAATTATCCTTTCGAAGGACGCACGGGGCGGTAAGTGAATGGCGAGGAGATGGTGGGGCAATTGACTAACCTCAATGCCACAATTCGCCAGAGACGGCCGAAGGAATGACATTGTCGAGAATGTCGAGGAGGTCCTCACAAGTCTTGGTCAACTTGCCACAAGGTTCTGCGCTGCGTCTGCTACCAAGTGATGACCTGGGCATTTGTACAGTGCTATCTGCAACCAAAGAGGGGGGTACATAGGCAAATGCTAGAGAGGAGAGCGAGCTGGTAGGCTCGACTCGAGCAATGAAGACATACCTGATTTTTAGCATCCTCACCGCTCTCCTCTGAGTCCTCACCGCCTCTTATCTATTTTCTCGTCCTCGTCCTTATCCTCCCCAACCTCTCCGGCCTCCGTCTACTTTCCGGAGTATGAAGGCGTATATCCAAACTTGCGTCGTTGAGTTTGCGGTACAGATGCGAGGAGGTGGTGGACGGGAGAGGGGCGCGAGAGAGGAAGAGTGTGAGAAAGCCTGGCTCGGAGTGGAGGAGAGACGAAACAAGCTGACGGTTTCGGGTCGCCCAACAATTGTCGATGGAAGGAGGCACTTGGAGAGTGACTGGGTGAGGGACCAAGGTGGAACGGACCAGCTAGTGGGCGCACGTGTTGTGCGGCGGATGCCGGATGGGCGTCCGTCTCTCCCCTCGCCACGTCCCGCTTCCTAATTGTGTGGACTGCCTTCGTGGCAGGAATCCCCCGCCTCTACTAGGTGGGGTGGAACTCGGTTCGGCGAGTCCGAGGGTTGGGAGGACCGGAGCGAGGCCGAAGGTCCCGACTAAGCACGACGCGGACTCCGCACACGGCGAGCAGCTCCGGATCGAGCGCGAGGTAGAGTTGGTTATATACCAACTCTACCAAAGCGCTAGGGAGTGGTGGGCTAGGTGCGCTTTTTGGGCGTGAGGCCGGATGTGGGAGAGGAAGAGATGCACGGAAGGCGGCGCGCTTCGCGTGCCCTTCCACATCCGGCCTCACGCTTAGTAAGCATCCGTTTGGCACAACGCTCATTCCTTGCGATGTGCCAAACATCACTCATCCTCTCTCCTCCTTTCTGATCTCCTCGAGCTTGAGACTCGCCCGTCCCGCCGACATTCACCCGTACAGCCACAAGACAATCGTCTTACAGGTGTGTAGTAGCTGTCATTGTGATCACTTTCGCGAACCTGATTAACTTGAGGCTCGACCGTAGTCATGTACTAACATGCTCGGCTCAAATGCTGCTATCAAATGCGAGGTGAGTACGGGTGAGTACGGGTGAGTACGGGTCTATGTTGTGCAGTTCGTGCTGCTCAATGTTTCCTCCTGCCTGCTTCTGGTGCATGGAGCAGAGCAGTCGTCTTCCCCGAAGCAGAGCCTGTCATCACCTCCCGTCAATTATGGACACGCGTCTCGCTGGCGACTGAAGATCGCCGCCCGTCGACCATGGACACGCGTGTCGCGGGCGACTGAAGAGTATTCACTCGCTCCGTTTGCTACCTGTTTGTCATGTTGTCAACGCATCAACGCTTGGTGAGCATCAATCTATTCTCTTCGATATTTTGGTTGCCTGCTCCATTGAGCGCAGAGTTCTAATGCGTCATGCGCTCGGTCAGCTCCGTCATCTTCAGTTCTTCCCTCCACTCATGAGCATGCCCCACACGTAGACTGCGTTCCCTCAACACCTCCCAACTGACTCAAGCCTCGTGCACGTGCCTTTCACGAAGCCTACGTTTGACCGCCGCATATCCAAACCCGTCCTGGACGCGGGGTGCGAGACCTTCAGGTTTCTCCGGGGTTTTTCCTGATCCGGGGAAGGGCCGTGCGGGCTTGGCCTCCGCTACTACCACTGCAACATCTACCGGACCCGCTACACGCCCACGGAGTGCCTTGACTCCCTCCAGCCCCTAGTCTCCATCACCGATTCCCGCCTCAAGGCCAACCTCACCGTCATTTACACCACCATCCTGGTCCTCGCCACGACTGCTAACCACATCCTTCGCACCCCCACCGCTGACCGTGCTGAGTTCAAGCAGGTCCTTGTTTGGTGGCTACCACCGTTCCATAAGCCGACGCCTCGCACTGGAGGGCCCCATTTCCGGCAAGGCCTTAGAGCTCCTCCAGACCCTTCGTATCGAGACGCTTACCCAGGCTGTCGGGCAGAACGAGACGGCCCTAACGACCGAGTTCACGACCTTCTAGGACTACTATGATTGCAACATCGACCTCTCCACGACCTTGGCCGCGTTGAAGGACAGCGTTGCAGTGCTCTCGTCCGCAACTTAGCACCGCTTCCCCCACTGCGCCCGCCGGGTCTGCCGAAGCCGCACGGTCGTTCCTCCTCAGCAGGCGTAGCACGCTTCCGCCCACTCTCACACCTACTGTCATCCGCGTCGGTCCTTGCCAGTACTCCCTGATGCCCCGCGCCCCTCCCTCAACCTCGCACTCTCCATTGTCGCACTGGGCCTCGCGCGATGACTTCCCGTTTCAAGCGCCCCCGTGTGGATGCCGATACCGCCGCCCAAGCCGGGCCCGTCTTGCGCCCGCTATGTATATGTACGCCCTCCTTCATGACCCCGGTGGCCGCCATGGCGGCGGTCACGACCACGGACTCTGCGCGTTCCTGTGTCCGTTTCGACCTTCATCACAATCAAATGTGCTCCAAACCCTGCCACGCTTCGACAACAATCCTACGCGGCGGCTCTTCCTGTTGGGGAAGTCGACTTCGCCCTCTCCGCGTGTCTCGACATGGTCGTTGTCGGGGACAGCGACCCCTCGTGCGCACTCCTCTCCTTCCCCACTTGCGAGGATGCGCAGGCCTTGCTACGTACCTCCGAGAAGGCGCCATGGAATCCTCCCATCTGCCGATCCTCGATGCCCGTTTCCGCCCTCTAACCCCCACAATGGCGTACCCAAGCTCGCCTCCTGGCGGTCCTACCTCGATGTCCAACTGCCCCGCACGTGCTGCCGGCTGGTGTCCGAACATCCGTTAGCCGTTGAGACCCTGTGCCACTCGCCGCACGTGATCCCCTGCCACAGGCGGATAGGCCGCCTATGCAAGTACCGCGACTGCGTCGAGGCCAAGTGCCATGTTCTTTTCCTCTGCGAGAATGACGCCCTACTCGGCATGCGCCAAGCCCTCGGCACTATGCAAGAACAGTTCGGTGTAGCTCGTAATCGCCCTGAGCGCTATGTTCTCACCTTCATTTTTCCCCATGTCGGCTAGGTTTTGTGCCAACAATGGCTTGCGCGGCTGCGTTGGAAAGCCCTTGTATTTTATACACAGAGTGAACGTATAGGACATCATTGTGGCGTCTGGAGAGGGAGGGCTTGCGAAGTGAACTGACCTGGAAGAATTGAGCAGCCCTACTGCACACCCATAATTCGTGCCTGATATCACCCGGTTTACGGCGATCATCGGAGTTCCTCGAGCGCTCCATGATCAAGCGTCAACGCCACTTGCGTCTGCCCCAAACGATACGGTTCCAATTTCTGGCAATGGGAGAGTACCCTCGAGCTGAAACATAAACATAAAGTTAAGTCTCTATAGATGCATGATTAATTACAACACGATATGACCGATGTACATAGTCTCACTTCAACGAAAGGCACCCACAAAAACTTCTTTCTCACAGCAACATCATCATCTTCGCGAATCGCCTTCACCTCCCTGAACGCGCCTCCACCACGCCCGTCCCACATACTCGGACGTCACTCTCGCCGGCCACGCACCAATATCCCTATCCCCCACAACATCTCCCTCGGATTCCGGCGTATTCTCCCAAACCCCAAAATGCCGCCTCAGCAGCACGAGCCAATTACCCGCACGTTCAGCATGCCTGTAGCACTTGTATTCCTACAGTAAATACCCTTCGCTTCTCTACCAGTGGTGTACTGTATTAGCCACGCCTTACTTAATCCGTTCCCCCAAGGTTGCCGCCGCGGCTACGCGGCATCTCTCTAGTCAACTACTACCCTTCGTTATTATGGTAATCTTCATCCGAATGACCGAGTTCACTCCGGATGAGCGCCAACCATAGACCCTCGATATCTACTGCGGGTTCTGCGAATAAGACTCTTCGACGCATACCAGAAAGAGACCGGAGATAGGCACTATCATAGCAGTCTATGGGCAATCCCTTGGGAACGGTGAAGTTTTCACGAGCTACGCCAGGGCGCAAGTATCGCCTTCGGATCGGGGCGCCGTGTGGGTTCCTCGTCTCGGCGTGCTTCTTATCCAGCCAGCGAAGGATTTCTTCAAGTGATCGCGAACGCCACACTTTGTCGAACGCAACGTACTCCTTCACTCCTCCAATGAGATGTTCCTGCTCTTCGTCGGAACTGATACCTTCCATTCCTACGTGCACCACAAGGTCGTGCACAGCCCGCGCGACGTCTGGATCCTGGATGTACAGTGCCGTGTCGCGTCGATTATGAAACGTCTAGGGGAAAAGGGTTAGCTTATCCATGCGGGCCAGTCTTACAAAGCTCAGAACGTGAATAACAAAAACACTCACCGTTGCCTTACGGCTAGTGGCAGCACACCACTTTGTAAAGGCCACCTGATGAGAATACGTCGCAGATGCAAGACGCAGCATACGCTTGATATGACGTAAATATGTTCTAAGCGCATTGATGAACGGTTTGCGGCGCTGATACCGACGAGGGATGAACTCCAAGTCGTATAGTCCACTTTCTGCTGCTGCCCAAAAGTCGGCGGAAAATGAACCCTCGATGCAAAGATTGTAAAGTGCGGATGGCGGGCTATCCCAATCATAGACATAAGGTTTTTCGAGCGTTCCTCCTCGATTGACGGTCAGAAGAACTTGCTTTTTGAATTCCTCGGTAGGGGGAGCAAGTACAGCTCTGGTGGGAGTGAAGCCGAACGTCATCGAGACGTGCCTGCGGATACACCTCTAAAATGCCAAGTAAACAAGACGGACGGAAGCGCAGCACGCGAGTTGAGGCAAACCTTTGCATAGTTCCCGGGAGAATCTTTGCCCCGCCGAGTGTTACGAGTATTCGGCCAATCTGAGTCGGAAGACAGTTGGGAGGAATGTGTAGGCCTTCTACCGAGTTCCCGGGCCCTATGCTGGTCGCGGGAGAGTCTGCGCAGCTCTTCGACCACATAAGCCATCTGGGCGTCCGAGTGTTCCTGTCGTCTGTCCGCGAGCTGCTGGTTGTGCAATAGTTGGTTCAGAACTCGATCGAGTTTCATGGCGAAAGAGTCAAGCGGGGTAGGTTGCTGGCTTTTGGTCAGTGAGTGGTGGAAGGAACAGCGGAGAGAACGTACCTCCGTCTCCGTAGCACTAGTGGTGCCAGCGGCCTCAGTCCCGCGGAGCGGTTGACCCTGGAACGGACATCGGAACGGGGCTAATTGTAGGGATAGAAACAGACTCACTTCAAAGGCGCGGGCCTCGTCGGGCACTTGATCATTATGGCTGGGGCGGGTGGCTTCGGCGTTGGTGGGGAGAGGGTGGCCTTCCGAGTCGTTGGTTTCCTTGATATCAATGTCTAAACGTCAGTGGCCGGCGAACATCAGAGCGATGAATGACGCCTCACGAATAACCAGGAATGCTGAGTGCAATTCTGCAGCGAGATCAGCAAAGAAATCACCAATCATAGTGTTTGTCACTTACGGCGGTAGTGAACGGGTTGGCGGAATCACTGTCCTCGAACAGCCAACCGGTGACACGAGGATAGGCCGCTAGTGACGGGATACGTATCCCGAGGTCGTGAACAGGACCTGACTGAGTAGAAGTCATGTAAAATGATCGAACATATGATGTCCGTTGCAAGTGGGGAGAGAAATGGCACTGACGGGGACCCAACGGGTCAGCGATAGAAGGACATAAATACTAGTAGGTGAAACACCATGGAAGTACTTAGTAGAGCCCGCCACCCGTGTTGCTCCCACAGCGGGCCGCGGGCAACAGTCGAAAAGATCTAGCTTGTGGTCGCTATGGATGGGGTCATGGCACAATTGGCCGCGTATAGAAAGGACGGAATGACAGGGTGTGTGACTGTATCGTGACGGGAGAGTCACATGAGTCACACTACCACGGCTAAACCCGGATTGGTCACCCTCTGAAGTGGTACGGTGATTTCCTCTCATCCATTTTCTAACACGGGCTCGCGGTATCTGTACGGCAACTCGCTAGTACACAATTGAAGCTGTCGCAGATTTCCTAAGGTCCGATCGTCTCTATGTATATCTCACGGCCGCTTTGCATGCACGCCCGGTGCGATTCTTGATCATGTCATGAGTAACTCGCGATCGCAATCTGCCTAGGACTAATAGTACTAGTCCTGATGGTTGACCCCCGTCATTTTACAGGCTTCATGCCACGGAATTTTTCGCGCTGGAGGGCATGAGTGCATGCGCGCGCGGGCGCGGCGCGGCGCAGTGCGATGCGCTGACATGCCTGCTCCAGACCTAGATTCTATGCCCGCAGCCCCGCGGCGGCACAATACCCATGGCCAGGCCCGGATCAATCCCGCATAGCATCAACGATTGGTGAGTTTCCGTTTCCACTTTATCCGACCGTTGTGCCCCTTCATTTTCGTGCCGAGTGTATGTGTAATTTTCCGTGTTAATTCGAGTATGTTCATGTTTTCGAAACGTGTATCGTGAAACCTAGATATTTCATTGTGTTAGTGAGTCGCTTTGCTCTGATATATAATCTATGTCTATCTCTCCCCCACTCCCATCAGGCGCCACCCACTTGAAATCGGTATGTCAACTGAATGCTATCTCATTATATCTCCTACTTACGAGGGATGTTACAACAGGATGCCTCTGTGCTATTGTGATGCATGCACTCTATGGGGCCGTCGTCCTCAAGGATCGATACAAAGTGCGACAACGGTGCGAGAGCACGGAAACGCACGGAGGGCATCTCGCCATCGTCGTCACACCTCTGGCCTCTGGACAGAACATTCCCGTGGGCAGACGTCTTCTCGGTATCAACCATATCGTGGTCGAGATTCTCCCCTACACCGGAATACAGACCCTGTACTTCGCGCGGTTCTGGATAGTGCTCGGGGACGTATCCTCAGTTTCCAACTCCCGGTCGGACTCGTATTCGCCCATCCTCCCCGTACAGCCGAGTCCCTTTACATCACGACAAGTCAACCTGACTCGTGGCTTATTGGACATTCCTCCTTGGACGTCGCAGCTCCTCAGAACGCATCGATACTAGAACATGTTCAATTCGTTCAGGAAACAAACATACAACTTCAACGGCAACTATCAACCTGCGACCATACATCGACAACTGTGCGCATGCTCCAGCTCCAATATGAGCTCTCGGCCGAGTTAGCTAGACTGGAGAACTTCAGGGAGCTGATGTGGAATAGGCAGCTCGAGGTTATTTTACAAACGACATCCCCTTTGTGGGATGAGTACATCAACGATCCGATAGTTTGCGAGACAAGTATGGATCCATTGCACTGTCTTCCTCTCAAGGGGTAGCTGATATACTTTTAGATCCCCTCTTCAACGACTCCCAACGGGCGTCCTCTGTTGCAGATTCGGCCAGGTTTCTGGTTGTCATCCTAAGCTTGGTTTTCAAGCTTAGCTTTACAGGGTGTCGTTTGGTCCTTCAAGCGTTGAAAGTCATCATTTACCTTGCACACGTCGAGTTTTCAAGGAATTCCCCTGCGCCAACGCTCGAGGCCACTCTAAAAGCCATCCCGTCGGATCTTGCTACGGCGCGGAAACTTGTCTCCCTCGATCCAGAATCCACGGAGTACGCCTGCTGTCCCTCATGTTTTACGTTATATCCGCCAAACAAAAACCCCGCACATCCTCCTACGATCCCCCACATCGCGGAGCCGCAGGAATATTCTTCCATTTTCCTTCACGATGCACTTCCAGCCTGCACGTACCCATCATCTGGTGACCGAGTCCTATCCCTTCCATATCCGGAGGTGTGCACATTCAGCGAGACTCCCAATAGTCCACCGTGTAGTGCAAAACTACTCAGGCTCGGCAGGAACCCGAGGCCTATCCGCTTGTTCTGCTATCAAAAATTGGTGTCCTGGTTAGGCCGATTCCTTGGACGCTCGGAGATAGAGGCTCTTCTAGATGCGTCTCAGGCGTCCGCAATGACGCCGCATCATGGTCCTATTGACGACATCCTTCAATCCCAAGAAGTTCGAAATTTTCTTGGACCAGATGGATTTCCCTTCCTCCGATTGTGTGGTTCTGAAGGACGGTATATCTTTAGTCTCTTCGTGGATTGGTTCCACCCGCGTGGAAACCGTCACGGAGGGGCGACTTACTCTGCCGGCGTCATATTCATGGTCTGTCTCAACCTCCCACCTGCCATGCGGTACAAGCGCGAGAACATGTACCTCGCAGGAGTAATCCCCGGACCGAAAGCACCCACACTCCAACAAGTCAACCATTTCATTGAGCCACTGGCGTTGGAGCTATGCGATTTATGGTTCAAGGGTGCACGCTTCACACGCACAGCACTTCGACGAGAAGGCCGCCTAGCCCGCTGCGCAATCATTCCTCTCGTTTGCGACCTAGGTGCTGGAAGGAAAGTGTCAGGCCACGCGTCACATAGCTCCACGTTCTTTTGTTCGTTCTGTCAACTCCCGAAAGATCGCATCAACGACCTTGATGTGAGCTCCTGGCCGAGGCGCGATTGTCACACCTTTCGCATCCTGGCGGAAGCTTGGCGAAGCTCTGCGGATCCAAAAGCCCGTGACGCACACTTCAAGAAATGGGGTGTACGGTACTCCCCTTTGCTTATACTTCCCTATTGGCAACCCACCCGTTACGTGGTTGTCGACGCAATGCACAACCTCTTCCTAGGCATCTTCCAAAGGCATTGCCGACGGATTTTCGGTATGAATATCAAGGCAAACGCTCAAGGCGACGGAGAAGACATTCATGATCCCGAGACTGTTACAGCTGCGGAGTTACAGACGGCCCGACGGGCTGTATCAGCTTGCTCCTCATCTACAGGCTTGAAAAACAAGTTAAATCTCCGAATGCTCCGTGCCATCTTCCTTGAACGAGGACTTGGGCCGCCAGCAAAGCTCACGAAGCTACAATTGGCGCAGGCGATAATTCAGGTGGACAATGTTCCCTCTTCGTGACCCAGATACCATCACGACTTACTGGTTCCCAAATTTCTCCGCAGAACCGGGATTGTGAGCGCGCGGGCCTACAAGCAGAGGGTCGTTCTGGTCTGGGCCGACAGGAGCATATACCAAGTACTTCTGCGCCCGCTCAGCCACGAATTCACCGCGCCATGCTTGACAAGGAAGTCCTTGCCCAAGTCAGATCCGACATTTCGGCTACAGTCCTTCCCACCTTCCTGAGCAGAGCCCCCTTGGAAGTAGGGAGCGCGGCAGCTGGTTCACTCACTGCAGAGCAATGGCGGACGTTTTGTATGGTCCATCTTGTCATCACTCTAGTCCGAATCTGGAGGACGTTACCAACAACCGACAGACGCCACCAATCGCTTATGAACTTTGTTCACTTGGTGGTCGCCGCTCGCTTGGGCACTACCAAGCAGGTCACTCCTTTGAAGATCAGTCGCTACGAGGACGCCATCTACAAGTACCTGAGCGGCCTTCGTACTCTATTCCCGGACATGGCATTAGTTCCAAACCATCATCTTGCGCTTCATCTTCCAGAGGACCTACACGCTTTTGGACCAGTTCACTCCTATTGGACCTTCCCATTCGAAAGGTGTATTCGTCTTCTCCGTAATGTCAACTCCAATTTCCATCCAAGTACGTGGGCGTCTGCATAAGCACCTTGCTTGCTAACATCAACATCTGGCTATCAGGTGCCATCGAAAGAACATTCTTCACCGCTTTCTGTAGATTGAACAACCTGATAGCGGCACTTAAGGACCCGATGGTCCCAAACTTTCTACGGCCGTTCTTTCCTTCGATATCCCGGGCAAGTGGAAACGGCACCGTTAGCGACGATCCGGACCAGTACGATGACAATGACGATCCGGAAACACCCCGCGCGCACGAGGAAACTACCACCCTCTCCCTGGACATCTACACAGCACTTCTACGATATCTCGCTGTCGATCCTCGTCTATCGGAGTACACGTATTACAGGTCAACCCATTCGCCTACCGATCCTGATACCCCCGTCCTCAGCTCGGACGCCCAGGTCAATAATGCGATTACGCACGGAGGGCGCAGATTCAGTGACGCTAGTCACTCCGTCGGAGACAGCAACGTCATGTTCTATTCAGAGCGTTCTTGTCGCAAATGGTTTGGTCAGATTCAACATATTTTCGATCACAAGAGGCGCTTGAGGAGCGGGAAACTTCTTCAGCAGACCTTTCTCGCTATCAAGGCCTATCTGCCGCTGTCTCCGGCAGACGCTCATCTGGATCCGTACAGTGCTTTAGAAGGCATTGGCGCGGAGCTGGTGTATACTACACCGAACCCTGACACAGTGGTTATACCACTAAGCGACGTGATCTGTCATATCGCGATGTGCCCCTTTGAAGGCGTGGGGGGGGCCACTCCAAGTTGCCCGTGCTCCGTAGTGGTCGCCCTGGACGAGGTACGCCCCTTATTGTTGGATCCCGAAACGGGGAGTGGTAACACAGTGAAATGTCTAGGGCTGGAACACAGACCCCATCCCGGAAATGTAAACTTTCAATCCTTTCTCTATCACTCCGAATCAGGAACTTCGGCATTGCGAGAAATATCCTGACTTCGCATGGCTTTGGGGGACTGCAGAATTCTCTCTATTGCGCACTACGAGGAATTTCCGGACCATGGGCTCGCCATTGTCAGCTTTTTTCTTCATATTGATCACACCAAATAGGTTATATACGAAACAAATATATTCCGTGTACTAGACTACAGTAGCAATCGCAAACTACAAGGCTACGAAACACACGCCCTGCTCAATATCCCGCTCCTCGCTCTACCCACACGTCCCACATTATCCTCTCCAACCACGCTCCCATTGTCCCGAGCATCCCGACTTCCACCTTACCAGGCAACCGCCCCGGCGCGCGATATCGTCAACGAGAAATCCTCAGCCTGCAAGTGCGTGCTCACCATGTTAACCCGGCAGGCTCAGCCTGAAGTGGACGCCTACGCTAATGGCGTACTGGGCCAGACAGCCCACAACATTACAAGTCGGGCATGGGGGCGATCATGTCGGACAAAAACCAGTAACCTGAAATAGACAGGAAAGAGGTGAGGAGTTGTTACACTGAGGAAGAGTGCGTGATACGGCAGCTTGGAGATATATTTGCGCCCATGCTATCCCACGGGAACGAGAATATTGCTGACGAAAATGGTCAGTGGAGGAGATAAGGGTGTGTACCCACCGACGGAGGTATTGATCTAGGCAAGTCAGTATTCGGCGATACACATTCAAACCGGAAGCGCAGTGTCCAGTCGTAGTACTCACCTTCTATTTTCTACGCATTCTCTGGCAATCCCCACTCATTGACTTGACACCCCGAGCCAACGACTCCGGGTACGACCCCCAATAATCATTCTTCACCATTCATACCTCCGATACTTTCCTGATCTCCCACAGCTTACGAACGACGTGCTCCCGAATGCGTCCCTCAAGCTCGGCGTCCCCAACCGAAGCACGCTACACTCGACCGAGTGTAGCGGATATCCGCTCTTCTTCCTCTCCTGCAGCGCGCGTCGGTCTCCCATCCCCGGCTTCCGCACGCGGTTCAGCTCGATCGTGAGCCCACGAAGTCGCGGAGCCGGGACATCGCTAGCGCTCTGCTCAAGACTCGGTCCCGCTCCCGCTCCTGGTTCCCCAGAGTCGAGATCATATAGGGCCAACGCGCACGCAAGCGCCAGCATTTTGCCCTGCTCCGTCGCCGACCCAGCCTTCAAGCTTCACGCTGCGCACGACGAGCACGGGCACCCGGGGACCGGCCGCCCCGCGCGATGGGCCAAGCGCGCTAGGTGCGCCGCGCAGAGCGTGGACAGCCGGAGCGCGATGACGGGGAGGAGGAGGGGCGCCTCGCTGGTTCGTATCAAAGCGGAGCGCGACAGCAGCCTGAGCTAATTGCAAAAGGAAGGAAGGAGCACGGGGTGAGTCAAGGGAGCTACGGTAAGGTAACGACACGCGGAAGGCGGAAGGAAAAAGGGAAGGGTACGTACGGCGTCCTTCTCGATGCCGTCCGGGATGCTTTTGATGATGTTGTCGACGACGGACTTGTGGTTCCCGTTCGGCTTGTCGTTGCGGAAACGTATCATGCGCGGAGTCCCAGTGCACCTTGACCACGCGGTCATCGGGCTGCTCGTTCGACGTCTTCATCCTGCTTTCCGCGCACGCAGTCAGGTCAGTCCGCCTGGGGAGAAGCCTAAGTAGAAGGTAACGAAGAAGCGGACGGACCTCTCTCCCATTCGTCGTCCGCGACGCCCATTACGTCGTAGAATTCGTAGCGCGGCACGCCGCTGTCGTCGCCGCACCAGACGTGGGGCTTGGAGCTCGAAGATGGGCTCGTCTGGAAGTCCGGCACATTTGGTTTCCCATACGTCAGCACGAAGTAGGGCACGGTCGTGCGTTGCTTGCAATTTACGGTGGGATGTAGGGAGGATGTAGGCACGAACGGCATGGAACCTAATAGTAAGGCCTAATGGAACTCTCCCTTTCACACTCCGCTGACGTGCGGCTGGACGAAATTAATTAAATTAAAAGAGATTAAATAAATTAAATGCGCGCGCGCGAGTCCAGGTGTCGCATGCGGCGCGTTGATTGGCTGACGGAGGCAGAGTCGCCCACCGTTGCTCACGTGCTCGCCAGTTTTGGGTGCGGACGTCGCCCGATTTGCAGTTGAGTCGGGGGAGGCTCTGGGAGGCTGGAGCGCTGGAGCAGCCTGCTGTTGACCTCTGTTGACCTGCGCCAGTCGATCTGGGCTGTCAGTGTCACTTGCGAGGTGTGCCATCTGTTTTCCTCCGCTGCCTCCAGGCTCCTCCTTCCCTCGACCTTCTCCTTTCTCTCGTCGTTGCGTCCGCAACCGGAGCTCTCTCTGTCCCCCACCATGGCCTCCCGTACCACAGCCAGGACGGCGTGTACATCCCCTCGTCCTCGCCCTCCTCCGATCCCCACCACCCCTTCCACCACCCGGACCAAATGCTCGACCCACATCGCTACTACGACAACGACGTGGACTCACTCGATCGCTACGACAGGCACAGAGACGCATATGCTTCCGAAGGCAGCCAGGCAGACGACAACAGGTACTATGAGCAGGGCAGAACCTACATCTTCAGTGCGTCTTTCCTTTTACCCGCCCGTGCTCTTCTCACCGTGCACAGCTATGCCAGACAACAACTCGGATGCGGACGTCTACGGCCAGAAGTACGTGCCCTCGACGGAGTCCCTCGGCCCGCCCCGCATGGGCATCTTCGAGTCATCGGCCTCGGTCAACACCAACGGTGTCCGCGAACCTTACCCCGCCTGGAGCTCAGAGTGCCATATCCCGCTATCCGAGGAGGAGATCGAGGACGTTTTCCTCGACCTGACGCAGAAGTTCGATTTCCACCGAGATTGATGAGGAACGTGCATATGGTGCGTCAGCCCGACGTTATCTCTCTCACGCACCGACTTTGTGCTTCCCCGCTGTGCCCCCTGCTCCGTTTCCCTGGTTCTGCTTGGGATACCAAGCATCCACTGAACCGGACGCCATGTGTTTTGTACGCGAGTTGAGTGGACGAAGCGCCTTTGGCCAGAGATCGTTCATCTGCACGGCATACGGGTCCAGGTCTTGACAAGGCATGTGTTCTCGCGTTTATGCTCTCGGACTGCCGACGCGAGCGGGCTTATGCTCTCGCTTTCTTTTGTGCTGTCTCCATGCAGCGGTCATCCGTCTTGAGCGCAACTTGCCGTGGTAGCCGCCTCTCGCATTAAACACTGCGCACGTACGGTGCACGATAGACACTGGTTACGGGATCTAGTCCCACGTCGTTGAACCTTAGAAGATGTCCCAGTGGCGCTGGCGACGTGCAGTGCTCATGGCCTCTGTCGTCTCGGAGAATTCTGGCGTCGGTCAGGGGAGAACGGGGTCAACTGCCCGTGATGTTGATTATCACGCTGACGCCCAGCCCTGCAGTTCGACTTCGTGATGCAACTACTGGACAAGCCGGGCGTCCCGAATGTCGCCGAATCAAGCACTTTTGACTGTCCACACCAACTACCGCAAGTGGTACTTCGCTACGCAACTCGATCTCGACGATATCGTCGGCTCCTCCGGTCTCCAGCGGCTCCGATCTCAGAAGCGCAAGTCCAAGGGGCACAAGGACCACATTTGATCGGTGGCGGCAGGCGATGAACAACATGCACCAGTACAGGTGCGCTTTGTACCGGTGCTTGTGCTTCATCCTCATGTACGCGGACGACTACTACCGTTCGCCCGAGTGCCAGAACCGGATAGACCCGGTGCCCGAGGGTCTCTACTTGCACGGTTGTCAAGCCGCTGTACCGCTTCATCCGAGACCAGGGCTACGAGGCTGTAGAGGGCAAGTTCGTGCGGAAGGAGCGGGTCCACGACCAGATCATCGGTTACGACGACGTCAACCAGTTGTTCTGGTACCCCGAGGGTATTGCGCGGATCGTCTTGACAGACATGGTAGGTTTGAATGTCATATGCGGCAATTAATTCGCTGATCCCGAGCCTGTGTAGACGCGCCTGGTCAATCTCCCTCCATCTCAGCGATTCATGAAGTTTGATTGTATCGACTGTAACCGCGTCTTCGGCCATCTACTCGTCAACTTTGATCGCGTGTGGGTCATCCACATCTCGATGTACTGGTTTTACACGGCCTTCAACTCCCCGACGGTCTACAACGGTGATCGCTGCTGTCGCCACGGTCATCATGCTTACTTCTACATCGCGATTGCAGAGTCCAACTCGCCGGGCGGCTCGCTTGCGCTCATCCTCGGCATCGTCCAGTTCTTCATCTCGGTCGTCGCGACGCTCCTCTTCGCCATCCTGCCCTCGGGGCGGATGTTTGGCGACCAAGTCGCGGGCAAGTCGCGCAAGTGCCTCGCGAACCAGACCTTCACGGCGAGCTTCCTTAGCCTGAAGTCGTCTGCGCGCATGACGTCGGTCCTGCTCTGCGGCTGCATGTTCACGAAGTCGTACTTCTTCCTCATGCTATCGTTCAAGAACCCAATCCAGGTCGTGATCAGCATGGAGATCCAGGGCTGCAACAACAAGTACTTGGGGAACGGGCTATGCCGGAACCAGGCGACATTCACGATCGCGATCATGTACCTTACGGACGTCGTGTTCCACTTCCTCGACACGTTCCTTTGCTGGATCATCTGGAACACGGTCTTCTCCATCGGGTGGTCGTTTGGGTTGGGTCTGTCGATCTGGATGCCGTGGAAGGACATTTACACTCGTCTGCCGAAGCGCATCTACTCGCGAAGATCCTCGCAACGTCGGACATGGAGACCAAGTACAAGCCCAACATTTGCGCACTTTATAGGTTATCCCATGAGGTTGCCGACGCGTATGTCATAGGTACTCGTCTCGCGGATCTGGAACGCGATCATCATCTCGATGTACCGCGAGCACCTCCTCTCTATTGAGCTCGTCCAGAAGCTGCTGTACCACCAAGTCAACGCCCAGGACGGACGGCGCAGCCTTCGCGCGCCTGCGTTCTTCATCTCGCAACGCGACGAGGGCTTCCGCGGGCAGTTCTTCACCCTTGGGAGCGAGGCGGAGCGCCGTATCTCGTTCTTCGCGCAGTCCCTGACCACGGCCGTACCGGAACCGCTGCCCGTCGATGCGATGCGCACGTTCACCGTCCTGACGCCGCACTGCAGCGAGAAGGTGAGTTCCTTGTCGGTTTGAGGATGGAATAATGAACTGACATTTTTCATCTTAAATCTTGCTGTCACTGAGGGAGATCATCCGCGAGGAGGACCAGAACACACGCGTGACCCCCCTGGACTACCCCAAGCAGCTCCACTGCGTCGAATGGGACAATGTCGTCAAGGACACCAACATCCTGGCCGGGGAGTCGCAGATGTACAACGGGACGAGCCCCTTCGGTATGGACGAGAAGGGCCAGTCGAAGGCGGACGACCTTCCGCTCTACTGCATCCCCTTCAAGTCTGCGGCACCGGAGTTCACGCTCCGCACGCGTATCTAGGCTTCTCTTCGCGCGCAGACGCTCTACCGCACGGTCTCCGGCACGATGAACTACGCGAAGGCGATCAAGCTCCTGTACCGCCTCGAGAACCCTGGGGTCGTTCAGCTAGTGGGAGCTGGAGCGCATGGCGGCGCAAGTTCAAGTTCGTTGTCTCGATGCAACAGTACTTACTCAAAGTTCAATCGCGAGGAGCCGGAGAACGCCGAGTTCTTGCTGCGCGCGTACCCTAACCTGCAGATAACGTACCTTCTTTGCGAGCGGGTACTGTGCGGAGATGGGCGGACGCGATGCGGGTCTGGTCTTTGGCCTCAAGGACGGCGATGCGCAGCCGGGGTGGCAAACAGGGACTCCGAGAGGGGAGTAATGGGGACGGGTGTGTTGTAGACGTAGGTGGTGTGTGGCGGTGTTGGAGAGAGCGAGGAGCTCGGAGGACTTTGTATATAGCACTTATGTAGATCACAGTGCAACATCAATATATTTCGTTCCACCTAAAATATAGGCTGTGGACTTGAGTGTGACCATTACAGATGCCTTCGCTAACCTCCACACATGTACATTAGCGCAACACTCCTATGTGCCCTCCGAAATCACCGTCGTACATTTCCAACGGCGGTCAGCGAACATGTCTGGAAATCACTGCAGCAGCTCAATGGCTTACAGTGGCCGTACTATCTCCCGGACAGATGCGATCGAGCTGGGCTTCGAGGTTCACTCGAGGATACAGCAGGTAGGGGAACAGAATCCGCTTCGCGGCGCGGGCCTTTTCCAGACGGCGCAAGATATCCCACCAGAACACGGCCGGGCGCCCCGTCGCGGCCAGAACCTGCGAACAAAAAGACGGCACTGCCGCACCGAAGTGCGGAACTTCGGCACTCAAATGTCGCTGGAGCTTGAAGTCTATCGACTTTTCTAACGGGGGCTTCCACTTCAAATTTCCGCACATGGCGGGCCGCGTATCAGCCAAGCTCAAGGTCACGATGACAGCGAAGGGGTGGAGAGGGAAACAAAGAACGCACATATTGGATCCGTGCCGGGCGCATATGGCGTGCTGACACATGTGTAGATGAGCCCGTCGTTCCCGTGCTGAAGCTGCGGTATGGCGATGTTGAACACGTCCTCGACGTGATAGGAGAACTTGACCTCCTTGACCTTGAACCTAAGGCGAACGCAAGCTTCTTCACAAATCATGCCGAATGACGTAAGTGGTCATGGATGGACTGTCAGGGTTGCTGCAAGGCCATGTGAGGATGGTCTCGCACCATTTTTCTGCGTGCGACCATGCCGTTATGGGAACCCATTAAGCCTGCATGGGGGAGACGGCCGACGGACCCCTTGAGTCCGTAGGTGTAAGCGGGATGCCCAAGATCTAGCAAAGACGTTAGACAGCGCATACATGCGGCACAAATCACTACATACGTAGCGCTCGAGCGACTTGAGAACGTCACGGGCGACGGCCGCAAGTGGAGCAGGGGATGTGACAGAGGAAACGAAGTCGACGACCCGGCGTGCAAGGTAGGGGTCGTCCTGGAGCAACCCAAACTGATCGTTCCAGACTTGGAGCACGGTCAGGACACACCGGCGGTTAGGCATCAACCGCTTCTCCTTCCATTGCTCTAACTCCTTCAAGCTGAGGGCAGTGGGATGGCTGAGGTTGAACTGCGCGACCAAAAGATCGAAGATTTCCTCGGCGCTGGCAAAGGACTTGTACGTCGTCAGAAACGCTTGGCGATATCTGGCCTCCTGCATCGGTTCTAACAGAAGATTTCAGCATTGCTGAGCGGATGGTATTAGGATAAGCCCGCTTACTCAAGAAGTCTACGGTTAATCGCTCTACCAATGCACGGAGCGTTCCCGCGGACACGGTACTGTCCTGGGAGATCTGGATCTCGTGTTCCGCGTCGTATGTGGGTCGCAGGTACCAGATGCCCTGGGAGAGCTTGGCGTCGTGGAAAGCCTGAGCCTCGTCCTCGCCGGTAATTTGACGGACTTTATCGCTGCGGTTACTAGCGACCTTGTTGGGGCGAGTAAATGCATCAAACGACTCCGCGACGACGGGGCTTGCAATGAGATGGTCGAGCTCTTCAAGGTTGTGCGACTCGAAGAGGGTTGTTAAGCGGTGGAGCGAAGACTGATCGTCGATTAGAAGAGGGCGACGGCGTAGATGGCGGTTGGAAGAGGGTTTTGCGGACTCAGAGTGGGACCTCTGATGTTCTGACGGTGGCGTCTCCATGTTGGGAAGGGACATGCTACGCCGGCGTGGGGTCCTGGGAGTGTTGGGGGGCGACTTATCCCCCGACGGTGCAGGAGGAATGGCGATAACCTGTTCAGTGGCTGCGGCCAACCCCTCCAACGGCCGAGGCGACTCGACAATTGGGTGGCCATCCGGAACCAGAGGAGATTGGAGGGGGTGCCGACGTGGACGGCCTTTGCGCGATAAAATGCTCTCCGTTGGGGAGAGCTCTGTCTCTATGTCCAGGAAGTTGGCGTCGATGCCTTCGTGAGGAGGGACGAGAGGGCTGAACACGCTCGCGACTGCGGGGGAATTAGCCTCGGAGCTGAGCTGCAGGATGGGGACCTAGCATATAATGAGCCCGGCTTCCCAAACAAGGAATTCAAGACATACCTTGTCGCCGTTAATCAAATGCATCCAGTCATACCCTCGATGCTCACCATCAGCATTTGCGAACGGGTCGGTGAACAGCTCAGGGGAACCATGAATCCTGTCGGAGTCGTC
Source organism: Ganoderma lingzhi (assembly GCA_026283605.1). Lineage (NCBI taxonomy): Eukaryota > Fungi > Basidiomycota > Agaricomycetes > Polyporales > Polyporaceae > Ganoderma > Ganoderma lingzhi. Next base: position 253,532 of record JAPJYM010000021.1, on the reverse strand, counting down.
ACGGTAGATTGCGACGTCACCTCCGACGCCCCTGAGCTTTTCGACGAGAGCGTCGGAGATGGGTTCAACGAATGCGCTCGGGATCCAGCCGACTCTGTTGTCGTCTAGCCGAATAGCAGCCCACCATCCCTGCTGTGCATTGAGCCGAGGTCTAAACAAACGCTGAGGGCACTCCACAGGAACTCACCGTGTCCTCCTTCTTCACAACGTCCAAGATATCATTTCTGCGGAAGAAGAGCTGGTCGCTGTCCTCGGCGTCATAGTCGTACAGGCATAGAACATAGAAGAGTTCGGTAGAAGAGGAGGGAGAGCGGTCTGAGAGCGTGGAAAGAGTAGATAACCTGGTCTCGCGTTGGACTCCAGAGGGGTGTTGTTATCGAGGTCGGAGATGTGCTCGACGACTTGGACCGCTTTATCGCACAGCGTCGCAAGAACGCTATTTGGTAGGGGCGAGTCGCGCGCCGTCCATGTCGTGATGAGTTCCCGAAGTGTTAGGGACGGGACGTATTCGAGCAGGAGAGTGACAGCGGATCCATCGGGGTAAGCGTCGGGGATGACGATCTTGGACTCCACGCCGTACAGTGTCGGGATCTTGGTTCCTTGGAGGGAGCGTAATCAATCGTACGTCGCATGCTCCGCTTTAAAGAGCGTCTGGGCCTTGTGCTAGATGTACGCTTCGAACTCGTCGTTCGAGACGTCGTCCCACGTCGTCCAAGTCCCTGAGTGCGACGCGCCGAGGGCTACGTCGTCGAGGTATCGCCCATAGTTGTATTCCTTGTCGAGCGATCACGGCCTCCTTTCGCCCCATTGATCGCGGATATTCGAAAGGCAGCGCCGGTCGTACAGTTTCAGAACTACATACGCTTGAGGGAAGGGAAAGTGGGAATGGTGCCAATGCCTTCGCTATCGTGCACGTTAGGGCCGTCTGCTCTATAATTGACGGGCCTGGATTGGTGAGAGACAGACGTAGCTCCCTGCCCTCGACGAGCTCGGGGAGGACGTAGAAAGCCCTAATAACGAGGAAATGGATCAGCCATGACCAAGTGTGTGAGGCGACTCGCATACATCTGGCCTCTCGCGGCTTTGGTCGACATTGTAGGCTCTGGCGAGACAGTTGGGACCACAGTGGGCTGAACGCGTCAAAATGTGAACTGCAGGAGTATCAGTCATTTTGCATTTGCATCAGGGGGTGGTCATTTACCAGTTGCGGTCCCCCTTTCCCTCGGACCCTCTCCCTCTCCCGTCGTGGCTTCTTCTGCGCACCAAACCGCCCACACCTCGAACATTGCCACACCCGTGCCCCAAACTCTCATGACGATCCGTACGTCGTTAGATCGTTCGCTACGAGGAGGGTGCGGCCGGGTCGGTGCTTCTCAAACTTGTTGGAGAGTGTGTCGGGGAACACCTCGGGACGTGTGAGTGGAGGGATGAATACACCACGTAGTCCTCGAACATCTCAAGGCCGCGATGATGCATGCCCATCGACTTCGGGCACTGTCGGCTGTGGGGGGAGGACGAAAGCGAGGACGAGTGGGTCGAGGCCAAGTGTTCGCAGCCACCGCGTCCTCGACACGTCAGCCGCCGCCGGGTCTTCCCCACTGTGCGTTAAAGCTGAGGTGATTCCGAGTCGGAGGAACGGCTCGCGGACGAGGAAGCTGTCCACGCGCACGTCCGCGTTGAGCAAGTCGAAGTCGGACATGCGGTCGACCAACCCCATCACTTAGTCACAATGTGTCGCGAGGACTCCGTTCGGAAGCGGCGGGTCGCGCGCTGCCCAAGTCGCGACGAGCAAGAGCCCGAGGATCGTCTCGGTCGCCACGGACCTGTCAGGGCACGCGTCGGGAATAGCGATCTCGTATTCGACGACGCCGTAGAGCCTGGGGATTTCCGTCCCTTGGAGAGGGTGCAATCATTCGTATGTTGTGTGTTCTGCATTAAAGACCTCTTGTGCAGCGTGCTAGAGGTAAGCTTCGGACTCGCCCTCCGTCACCAGCGTCTGCGCGACTGCCGGGTCGTCGAAGTCGAGGGATGCCTCGGTCCCGGTTGTTATGTCGTCTAGGTATTCATTGTACTTGCTTTCCTTGTCAAGGGGGCATGAATTGCCTTCGTCCACTTCGTCACGCTTGTTTGAAAGACAGCGCCGATCGTACAGCCTGAAAATGGCCAAGGAAGGCAGGGGGACCCCGAGCCCGCTGGGGAGCGACTCGGACGCAGAGGACTCCTCGACACTGAGCCAGATCGCAAACTCGGATGCGAGCCACTATAGAAGGCGGTATTGTCGCCTTCTTTTGAACGTCCAAACGGCATCTCCGACGAACTTGCGAACAAGACCTACAGCCCAGCCGCGTTCCCCTCGTCCTCCAGCCACTTGGCTTTCCCCCACTCTGCCTCGCTTTCGTCCTCCCCGAGTAACCGGCGCTGGCCAAAGTCCATGAGTGCCACCGCATCCTCCACGAGAGTCGGATCTTCACCATATGCCGAAGACAGTGACAAGGCTCGCAGATCAGAAAGTTGTCCATGCGAACGTCCTTGTTCAGCACGTCGAAGTCGGAAACGCTGTCGAAGACGTTGACCACTTCCTCGCACAGCGTCGCAAAAATTCCATTTGGCAGCGGCGGGTCGTGCGCCGTCCAAGTTGCGATAAGTTGCCAAAGTGTTAATGACGGTACATATTCGAGCAAGAGCCCGGAGAAGGTCTTGAGACTCGACTCGACTCGACGACAGCGGACCCGTCAGCGCAGGCGTTGGGTTGGGTATGACGGCCTCGTGCTCAGCGACGCCGTGCCGCCTCGGGATCTTCGTCGTTCCCTGGAGGGGGTGCAATCGTTGATAGCGTCGTGAGCTCCGTGTTGAGCAGTGTGCTGTAGGTATACCTCGGATTTGCCGGACTGGCGAAGTCCCCGCACGCGACAGCGCCGGTGGCTACGTCGTCGAGGTATCTTTGCATTAGCATATGATATCGTAGACGGTGGCCGGCGCGGTTGGGCGGAGACTATGAAGCGGGACGTACTAGGCGACGTCGGACTCTGCCGACACGAATGCGGTGGATGCCTCTTGAGCCACTCGCGGTCTTTGCCTGTGTAGTTCAGGACGATCGTGACCTTGAATTAAGGTATGGTTCAACACAAACGACGACAAGGTGACAGTCTACCCACACCTTTGTATCAGAGCCATCCGCGGTTTGTTTTGGGTTGGTGCGCGGTGTGCGGTGCAACATCTGGTTAGCCGTGCACGTCAGCGTGACTGCCTGTCGCGCCCAAGTCCCACAACAACGCTACAGCTCCCGTTGTCTTCCCCTGCTGATACGTGCATACGCCTTCAACCAGACGAGTTGGGGACATCAACACGATGCATATGCATTGCCGCCCCGAGAGCTTACCTTGACATGTGCAGGCAGAATCCTAGTAAATCGCGTGGTAAACATTCCCCTTATCCAGCTTCGCAGCCTCCTACCATGTCCGATCGTGCGCATTCGAGCCGAGGATGCCCTCTTGGCTCTATTCGCCTTTGTGCTCGACCTGGGTGTTCGCGCCTCCTCGCTCGACCCCCAGCCGTTCCCGCTTCCCCTTCGAAGGGCGCAGCCGTGCCTTGCGCCATGTACGCCGTAACTTCGTGGCGGCGGGGAGGCCCCTTCCCACGCGCGAGGTGCGCTCCGCTTTTGTACCCCGACACCCTCCACGCCAGGTTGTTCACCACGTTCTTTCGGAGGTCCTCGGTGTCCACGTTCCGTCGTGGTGATCCGCGGACTTTCCGTGCACATGTAGTTGGTGGCGGGATGTAGTGGAGGAGCTGCGCACTGGTGGGCTGGGTACTGATCCTATCGTCTTGCACTGAGAAGATAGGTAGTGGTGAAGGGCATGGTGGAGAGGCGGAAGCGTTGCTGGCTGGTGGGGAGGCGGGGATGTTGCTAGTGGACGGTGAGGCAGGGGTGTCGTTGGTGGATAACAGCAAATCTCCCTCGCCCAGTTCGTCATCTATCACTGGCAAGCTGAGCACCCATGCCAGAAGATCATCGTCCGATTCAAACTTGTAGTTTTCTTCGGAGCTCAAGGCCGTTTGCACGATTGGCGGACTTGAACTGTCTGAGACACCGTCTGGGGAATACGATATCAGATGAAGATACGCACGGTCAAGTGAACGCGCAGATATACCTGAGATACTATCCGTATATTGTGTACCGGTCATGTCGAGGTTGTTTTCAGAGTGGCTATCCGTGTCTACAACGCCGATTATGCAGGTCAACCACTGTCCTTCGGGGAAAACCAAAGCGGCAACGTACCTGTGGTGGAACTAGGAGTGCTGGGCACGTATAGTTCTGTGGGCCATGCGTCCGAGGCGAGGAATGCGAGAGCGTCCGCCACTGGTGGTTGAGACATGTCGGTCAAAGCTCATTGGGCTCGGTGGGCAGACAAGAAGGAACGTACATGGTGGACAGATGCGGGGCCGCTTTGCGTCGTAGGCGTGGACGTACAGCAGTCACGGCATCGCGCGCGGAGTACGCGTCCCCTCCCTACTCTTCCTCCTCTTCCTCATCGTCCGTCCTCCGCGGAGAGGACCACCGTGCCAGGCGCCGCTTCGCACGGATGTCTGCCTTCTGGCATGCACATGGTGGCCGCCCATGTCGACGGTCCGCATTGATGACGAAGATGGCGGTCCCGAGTCGTGCTGGGTACTGATGACAAGGTGCTCGCGAATGCTGAGATAAAAGGTGGGAGGCAACGTGTTCAGGATAGGGTAACACAAGAGCGGAGAGGACGTACTTTTGAATATGCCAATAACGCATACCGGAGCAAGAATAGTGAGGTTGCTGTTGTGAGTATCAGGCCAAGTCTTGACACAGCTATCCCAAATCGAGGAACCTAGGACCCCAGAAGAACGTCGTTTGAGGCAGCCAGACTAGAGGTTCGGGCAAGATCCTAAGGACTAGAAATCCGAGAACGCAAGACGGGGAATTGAGGACCCTGGCGATGAGTAAAATTCGAAGAAGTGGGCGACTATAGAGGGTCCGCAATATAAGGGTTCGGTTCACCGGCAAGAGACACGAGGAACGGTAACGAAGACTCACAACTTCCAATCCCTCATTCTTTATATCCACGCTACATGCGGTCGCATTGCACACTTTATTAAGCCATAAAATACGTCTGCAATTATTAGCGACACGGAGGAATAGATGCCCTGAGTGAGCCTGAGGATGGGGGCTAGGGCATCAGCAGCATGCGTGAGGGCAGATGAAGCGTCAATGATGTTCCTACCTGACATTTCGTGACACCAACATGACGTCCATAAACTGGTATTCGAAAATATTAGATCTAGAGCGCATTGCATGGAAGGTAAGGCAAGGAGTGAACACAGCCGGGGCGGCCAGAGTCCGAGTCACCGGCGGACGAGCGTATCTGTTTGGCCATATTTGCCTACACCTCTGGCGCTTGGCGGCGGCTCGCACGAAGTCAACTTACTTAAGTCGCTTTGTCTCGCACTGCCAGCCTTCCCTGCCCCATCTTTTTATCGCCTCACGTCCGATGACCTCGCCACGCCTCGACAGGACCGCCAGCTTCATGATGCACCCTTTGCTTCGATCTCTGACGCCCACTGCCACACCCAGCCCACACCAAGCGCCGTGGCGAAAGACCGCGCGGAAAGAAGAAGTGGTGGTCTGTGTAGTCTTTGACGAATACTGAAGGCGGCGACGACGGGCCGAACCCGCTTACATTGTCGCTCGCGGGACAAAATGCACTCGGGACACCAGCAGCATCCCCTGCCGCGACTCTTTGTCGTGGAATGGAAAGGCATCACTAGGCATCACTGTCGGTTTCGACAATAACAATAATCACCTCTACGCCGGGTGACTGGCCCCCGTCTCATCATCTCCACATGAAGAGGATGCAGAAAGCAACAGCGACGACATTCCCAGTGAGGGCGTGGTTGTATAGCGCGGTCGAGGATGGACAGCGGCGGCTGATGTGATGGGAGAAACAGGTGTGGATGCGGAGGACATGGGAGTGGTGGGTTGAGTCGCGCCATCCAACGCGCCGTTTGCTGTTCGTCGGCGACGTGAGTCAACCCCGACAGGTGCGTCCGGATAGCCAGTCTTTGACGGTCTATGGTAACGTTCTCTCATGCAGGACGCAGTTGAGATTGTCACCGGGTCGTTCAAACCCTCCATTTCGGCTTGCAGCTTTGAATGCGGGACACGCTTACCCGCCGTTGGCGTGGTGTACAGTTGCAAAGAGACCATCGAGTCGTCTCCGCCAGCAATAGTGAATACGCTGACCCGTTCCTATTCTCCGGATCCTTCGCCGCTCTCGCTCCCGAGTCCTTGATGCAACGATAATAGTCTTGTACCTTGGTCATCAATACACTCAATAACTTCTGCTTCACTCTGTGACGACTCGCGGAGTTGACCGGCAGCCGCTTGTACTTTGTGCTATGGGTTCTCGTCAGTCCCAGAACTTTCATAAATAGAGGTGCGATCCCGAGTCATAATATCATACATGCAACTAATATCCAGGAAACGAGTTACTTCTGAAGCCCTCAAATGTCCACGACCACAGTGGCTCTATAGCTAGGGGCAGTTTCGACTTCAAGACATGGATGCGGAGACATGAAGCTCGCGCAGCGCCATCTTCGCGCCGAACGTCGTCAACTTCGCCCAGCACTTCTTCGCGCTGCTTGCGACCTCTCGCGCAGTGTGACGGACATTTGCATTCATGCCGATCGCCTCCAAAACCCTGGTAACCTGTACCGCCGCGTTAGCGAGATCTGAACACGCATTTCCACCAAAGCCCCGATTTTCCTAGCGTCCCGAACCTCCTCGAGGGACTAGGGTACGGCTCGGAGCCGCGCGAAGACCAGCCACGCCTCCTTTGGACCTCCGTTCGGGTTCCTTGGCGGCACGATTCATCGGCCACGCGATGGGGGAGACAGCAGAGCCCTCCGAGTCCTTCTGTTCCCCCAGCTGGGGTCGTTTGCTCCTGCGCCGGGGCGTTCACGTCCTCCTGGACCTCACGGACGGGCAGCTGCCCTCCGCCTCTCGATACCTCGTGCTCCACGGGGATCAGGGACGAGAGTCGGCCTGCACTTGTTGTCGAGTCTCTGGAGCTTCGGCGGCGCGCTGACTTGGCGCGCTCATCGCCCGCCATCATACTATCGGACCACGTCGCGTCCTCCTGGTCGAAAGTCGGGGTCGCTTGCGCCTGGCCCTACTGTTGGCGTCCCCTTGCGCCTTACGAGTGGGCGGCCGTCCTTGACTCGCCGATGCTTCGCGCTTGGTGGGGGTAAGAGCCAGGGCAATACCGCGCGTCTTGGGAGGTCCTCGACCGCGGCCTCACAGACGGCGGGGTTCGGGCGCGCATCCAAGTTCGCGCCGTTCGCCGTCGTGCTGTTCCCCTCTACACTCTCGTCCCCGTCCTCGTCTCGCTGTATGGTTGCGCCGATGTTAGGCTCTTGTAGCCCCAATCTTCCGGAATCCTCCGCATCACGGTTCCCCTCGGTACGCTTCTCGTTCTCCTGCCCGGCAGTCGTGGGGGCCTGTGCTGGCACCGCGCTGTTCACGTCCTCCCGGGCCTCGCGAGCGGGCGGCTGCCCTCGTGCTCTCAAGGTTTTGCGCCCCTTTCCCTTCATTGATGTACCGGCTCTGCGTCTCAGAATGCGCGAAGTGTAGATAGGCCCATATGGCCCTGACAACGTGAGGGGTGACGGTGGCAGACAGAGCGATGCATGGGATCCCGCGGGGTAGGAAAGCGCGCACCTTCCCTAACGTAGCGTACTTCTTACGGAAGCTTTCCTAAAGGACAATGCAGACCATCGACAGGCAGTTGCGCATTAAGGTGCTGTTTCGGAAGATCCGATTCATGAACATGCGTGACTGGAGCATCTTCGGGGATATGAGGATAATTTGATACTTGAGTGCGAGAATGTCCTGTTCAAATTTGAAAGGGTCATAGTCGGCGCGATATCATTCTCGGGATGAAGAAGAAACTCACCCGGATTTTGAAAGGCGAACAAGCACCATTTTTGCTGTTCAACGCAATGGCTTTGAGGCAGAACTCCGTCTCAGTTGTAACGCACTATTTCAAGCTCATCGACGCATTCTACGTAGTGCCTTTGAACGGCGTACTGGCCATCTCATCCTCCAAGGACAGCAAGAGACAGACCACGGAGGGTAAACTTCTTCTCATTGCCCGGCTAAAGATAAGTACACTTGTGGGAGGTTGGATGATCATGATCATGATCATGTCGGTGCTTCAATCTAGATCTGTGCCTGTGCTGCTCGAAGCTGGAATTCCTTTCGGGGTGCATCCCAGCCGTAGGCCGTGCTCATCTCTCGCGCATAGTCCTTGAGGTCGTCCTTCGTGAGCGTGGGCCGAGGTCCAGGTCCAGGGTGGTGGTGGTCGCTGACGAGAAAAAATTTTGGTGGCATGCCGGGAATGTAATGTAGCAGCGAAGGGGGATTGTTCACGACTGAGGGTCCTCTTTCACGATTCCCGATACCAGGGTCTGACTCTCTATGGGGCCCGGGGTGATCGTTTCGCTGTCACGCGAATCCCACGTGCTCTTGACGTCATCATGTCTTCATCTCGCCATCTCTGACTCATCTCGATCTCCACCAGCTGCAAGGCTCTGTTCTAAAAAAAACTCCTACACTTCTGCGTACCGTGTGTCGTTAGCCGCTTACGCTGCAAACAATTGTACTGTTGCAACCCTCAGGCGTCATCGACATCTTCGGAACGCCATCCTGCACCATCTACGCCAAGTTTGTGTCCCCCGAGGTCCTAGGTAGTCTCAGGCTATATCCACTCCTCACCATGAATTCGAATCAAAGCGCTCCTCGCCGCGCAGCAGCACTACACCCCACCCTCACGACCTCCTCACGACCATACGCTTCCTCCGCAACAATTCCTTCTCCTATGCATTTCACCCGTCCGCATGGCTACCCATCCAACTGTCACCTTAGACCTCCTACTCTGTCCCACACAAACCCGCCGACTCACCGATCATGCGTCCTTCCTTACTGCGGTAGATCCATTAGTATCGAAATCCCTCGACTTTATCACGATTCCAGCTTCTATCCATCCTAGCGAATCCTCCAACCTGCCCCAACCGTCACACTGCACGTCTCACACGTCCATGCATCACCACCCAACCCATCGTATTTTCTCCAATAGAATACGCCCATGTATAACAGCTACGTACGATAACATGAATTTCCTTCCACAATAAGGGCCAATTCCACCACGGTAGCGGGCAATGATGCTCCCGAGCGGCGCTACAGCCTTATCTATATTGGTGTCAACATAACCGACCTGATTGATCTGCATGCGCTACTTCCGCTCTCACCCTCGTCTCTTCCAGTAACTGAGTTGCCGATCCACTCGAGCTCGCCTAAACCAATAGAGGATGCAGAGGAAGAGCGCGTCACACCGACCCCCTCCGCGAACTTGGACGAAACCCCATGTCCGACTACGCCAAAACCCCAACAGAGCTAGCATCCCGGCAGTCGTGAGCGTAACCCCCTCGGTGCCAGCGCGGAAGAGTCAGCGAAAACGGGAGACGACGCGCCCAGCGACCGCCAGTAAGCAAGATGCACAATGAGCATAAGCCCGGGACGACGATGTGGCAACCACCAACGCAGACACAGTGTTTCCGTGACGTCTTAGAACTCCTGGAAGAGGCTACGTAAGGCGACCTCGCAGAATAGATTTCGAGGCCTACCTCCAGGATGGCTCAACAGCGCTTTGACGGGCTGTTCAAGAACAGCGACCGTCGAACCGGAGAGTCCCAGTGCTTAATCTGTGGTCGACGAGGAACTCGCCCACCGGCCATGCGGATGTACACGCATGGGCTATACATGGGCTATACAATACGCAAACAGGGTGATCAGCCAAGATGCGAACATAACACGGGACGGGATCCTTCCGAACAGACACAGACGGCAGCTATTCACTGGGGAGTTCCTCCTCGCCTTCAATTTCTCGTCTATTCACGAACGTCTCCGCAGGCTTTGCCCATCGATGACTACCCTCCTTCACCACAACTGCACGACAGCGCAAAATGAATGCGATGAACAACCAGAGCCCAGAGGAGGAGGCTCGCACAGCGAAACCAGAAGCGCGGAAAGAGCGGGTGAGTGATGACATACCTTCAAACATGTACCCCCAATGACTCCTTTCTATGCGAATTGGGTTCGCCATGGCCAACCTGCTTGGCGAACGGAGCCAAAACAACAGCGTCCTCGGGGTGTATATGTACGTGACTGGCGCATCCCGGCAACTCGTCACCGTGTCGTCCAGCATTGGAGAGTGTAGCGGATACACCACGTTCTCCGACAGCGGTGTGCGAGACCACGACATAAGGAAGACCATCGCTGAGCTCTCCTATGAGAGGGAGGGTGAGGATCCGGACTGGCTACTCGACAGTTCGGAATCGGACGAGCCGGACGACGAGTTCTTCCACGGCAACTTCGAAGACGAACCAGTCGTTGAAGATAACGAGCGACAAGATGAAGAGATGGACGAGCCTCCAGGTCATGACGGAAGTCAACCGACGACGTGATCGAAGACACAACCGGGTGCGCTTTTGCTTCCGCGCCCACGCCGCGTGCGGCTGTCCCTTCAGCGCTTCAGCCGCGGGACACCTCGCTGGGAGTTCCCTCTACCTTCCGACTTCCAGCGCATGGACGTCTCATCGCGAATCCGCGTGTCGCCGGATCCCGCGTCTACTAGCTTTGGAGTACGAGCCGGCCCCCTTGCTAAACGCCGCACAGTGCCCGCAGAGGGAGCAGTGAGTCGAAGGGAGGTATGTTTTCTCCGGCCACGAAACAGATGATCGCCTGACTTCGCCTGTGGAACTGGGACTGCGGCGCGATAGCAGGGGGCTCTCCCATGGCGAGTATGTAGTACTAGTCGATGATCGATGATCATGCGGTTCCGGAGTACGGCGCTGCTGGATGATCTCACACCCGAGCGCCGAGGTGAATGCCTCTGACACGTTATAATTAGAATGAGTCCAACGTGCTTCTTTCTCGCAGATATTAATGCTGTCCCTCAGGCCTCAGGCTGCACCCTGGCCATAGGTCTATGTACAAAGAGCACAATTTGATTGCTTTCGAATGGTATACACAAAGGTATGTCGGGAAGAGAGAGCGGAGGTAGAGGATACGATTTTGTGGAGGGAGGGCCAGGACAGAATCACCCATGGCCATGTCATCGGCTATGGTCGGCTACGTGGCTTCTAGAAAGTGGGGCTTGTGAGCTTCCGCGGAAAGCGCGGTGGCAAGCTGTGTTAGGGTCACACACACGGAGTTCCGAATACGTCAAGAATGACTCGTCGTAATCTCTCGAGGTTCTCCAAGTTACCCTTTTGGGTGTTCTGTTCCACCTGCGGAATCGTATTCCGCCTATGGGGGCACCAGCCTGGAGTGCAGTGCAAAGTAGCGTCTGGCTTAGTTTGCTTTCTGTTGGTGGCCCGCCTGAAGCCAGATTGTGTGCGTAAAGTATCGTGTTGCTCCGCGGAGGGTGCCTGAAGGCGCCGAAAGACCACCTTGCCTCATGCCGCCTAGTTCAACTACTAGTTCTTCTATCTCAGCTATCCATCAATTTGAGTCACTCCGTGGGTATGCGGGAAGGAAATGCACCTGCTCAAACCAGAGGACACACCCTCCTGCGGTAGCTGGACGTCATTTTAAGGTGCCTTAGAATACTGACATATTAGCGGCACCATGATCATGATGATGGCGCTGAAAAAACCAAAGCACACGTTGTATGGGTTGAGGGCCGCGGGTATACGTGCCGTCTCTACGGGACGGACCAGATGTGTTTGCATGTAATTGGCCGAAGGTGGCGTTGGTCTGCATATGAACCCAAGTTCCCAAGTTCCGCCAGCCTCGAGTCCACCAGCCTCGAGTCCGCCGCTAGCCTCGAGTCCGCCACTAGCCTCGAGTCCGCCACAACCCACTCTGGCAACCTCCCAGCGTTCTCGATCGAGATGGCCAACATTTCCCACGCCTTTGAACCCCCTGCCTACGTTCCTGGAACTGCTCCCTCAGACTCGTCAGTCGACCCCTCTCAATCGTCCGCGCAAGCCCCTTTCGATCCATTTGCGCAAGCCCCTTTCGATCCATCCGCGCAAGCCCCTTTCGATCCATCTGAGTCTTACGATTTACACGGCCCCCCCTTTGTTCGTGGCACTACTCCGTCGGATATCGACATGAGTACACCCACCCTCTAGTTTTGCACTAGAACTCACATACTTACGGTCTCCTTATCGTTCTAGTGTCAATCAAGTCTGATGCATCGACTTTCGAAATCCTGCGCGCTATCCAGGAAGATATTCACGCTCATCGCGAACAGGCTAGCAAGGACATGAGCGCCCTGAAGGAGCAGGGGAGTAAGGACATGCGTGCGCTGAAGGAGCAGAACAGTAAGGACATGCGTGCGCTGAAGGAGCAGAACAGTAAGGACATGCGCGGGCTGAAGCAGTCCTTCAAGGACGAAATTGTTGCGCTCGGCAAGGTCATCAGTACGTCGCTTTAGCTGAGGCTGAGTCTCTCCACACTGATTCCCTCTGACGCTCTAGCCAAATCCGCCGACAAATCGGCTGAAAGCAACAAGACCTTGTTCAGGAACATGTCCGATCGCCTCGTTCACATCGAGAATGATGGCACTCAGCTGCGCAAGGAGACCGCTGAGCTTCGCGCAGACGTGCGCAAGGTGCAGCGCCAGGGTGAGCTTATCGAACAGTAAGTCTGACATATTCGTCTATACCCATCCCGGTGTTAACGTATCGGTGGAGAAATGCCAATGACCAGATGAAGGTCATCCTTGAGGGTGTTGCCAAGGCGGTAGCTGCGGCGGTTACCCAGGCGATGGCGGCAAGCAAGCACGAGGACCTGCCGGAGGAAGCGTCGGATGAGGAGGGCAAGAATGAAGGAGAGAATGAGAAGTAAGGGAAGAGGTGAGCCGCCCCAAGTCCTTTCCCATGGAACAAGGCTGATCCATACCTCTGTCTAGGGTGACGTCCTTGCCATCGTCGATGACGCAGGCTTCAAGCATTAGCGGGGCAGGTCTCAGTGGTGTCTCCGCCTCGTTCTCCGTTCTCCCTGTCTTCATCGTGGCGTTGGCGTGACATTGAATATCGTGCTGTTGTCGGCATCGCGCTGTTTTCATGTTGCTCGCAGTTATCTTGTCCTTGTAGTCGCATGCAGTCTAAAGTCGTAGTCATCATACAGTCGTAGTCGCAGTTCTCTAATATGTTTCCGCAATTTCCCCCTTGTGATCGTGTGATTGAACCAGACGTTCGGCTTGTAAACCGAGGTAGAACTCTAGCTATAGACGATTGATCGAATTCTCCGCCACGCCGTCCGTGTTCTACTGAAGGAAACTGGAGTACGCTGTGAACTAGTTAACGTCAAGTTCATGTGATAAGCATTGTCACCGTAAGACTTACCCTTCAAGCCTAGGAACTACGACGCGCAATATGCAGGTGCGATCGGAGAATGGAGCCAAAACTTACCTTGTGGAAGTTGTTAAGGGAACAGACACCCCGCCGACGGTTGGACTCGATATCCATGATCTCGTGCAAGCATACAGGGCGACGTGCCGCGAGCCTTAAATGCGCCTGCAGGCTCTTCAGTACTATTCTCGACGTCCGATCAGCGACCGCACAAGCCCCTACACGACAAAGGACGCCCGCGAGCGCATCGTCGCCCGCCCTCAGCCCCTCTCCCGTGATTCAGACCTTGCCGCCACACCCGTTCTCAGATCTTGTGCCGCCCTCATATCTTGTAACGAACCGCCAGTTGGACTTATTCGTCACCGGGTCGCGCTGTAACTTATGAGAGCAGTCAGCAGGCGACAGTTGGAGCGCAGAGCGGAGGAGGCAGTGGGGGCTCACGTTCCGAACGTCCACCAACTTGAATGCGACACATCGAGTTCCCTCTTCAATCTGGACCTTATGTGCGAGTACCTTGAAGTTCTGGATGGTAAGCTAGGTGAAACAAGACAATGTCAAATGCTTCGCAAGCCCTCGTCAGGTTGCTGAATGCAATCGCAGTCGCCTTTGCTGCGACCTTTGTCGGCCGCGGCATTGCGTCGGTCGCTACCGTAATGGCATTCAACGCCGAGTAAGACGAGCGTGGCCAGCGCAGTACCGCTCTCCATAAAATGAGTGCGGCCGTCAGGTCGGGAACATAACCACCGCGGCTTCACAGTTGCCATGATGGCAAATGTTCGTTCAGGCCTTTCGGTGTGGATTTAAGCTCGTCTGCGAAGAGACCTATTCCGCCTGCAGCTGGTTTCGAGCTCCTAATAGCCGGTGATAGACCATTTTCGAACTTAGAAAGACCCTATATGAGCATAGGGTTTTTCTAAGTCCCGGAGTCTTGTCAGGAACGGAATCGTTATCATTTTTGAGAGTGAAATTGAGGGCGGGTTCGCGTTTACGCAGGTCTCCGGCTCGCGGCTTCTTCCCTGGCAGGCGGCTTTCCAATCTGTCCTTTCCTGGGGCGCAGATAGAGGGCGTTCTTAGCAGGCTCTATTCTGGACGAGGGAACGCGGCAAAGGACAGAAACTCGGAGTCGCGTTGGGTACATTCCGGTGTATAAAGCACAAGCGCATGCGACTGGAATAACGAGAGGTCCTCGCTATCCACCTCTACTATGGACATACTACCCTGTACTGAAGGCTCGAGAAGTGGGACAGTCGATTCAAAGGTCGTCACAGGTGTTATCAAAGCGACAGGCGGAGACAGCGATGGCTCTGTCGATGTCCATTTGATAGCTGTCGACGTCCTCATTCCCGTCCTCACCTCCAAGCTCACGCGGATGGAGAAGCCGCTGCTGCAGGTCAATTATGTCGTTAAGCACCCCCTTTCGGAGATGGACAATGGCATGTTTGGCGAGGCACCGCTTCGTGTACGAGATGGGCGCGTCGACGAGCTCCTTGAGGGCAGTCGCCCCACGTCCCTCCACAGGCGCAGCGACACCAACGCTAGGAACCGAACCATCAGCGTCAGAGGCGGGGACGGTAGTGGCGGGGGCGTTGAAGACGGCCTCAGCGTCGAACGCGCGCGCGAGAGGTCCGCAGGGCGCACCTTGACGACGGCGTGCAGGACGCGCAGTGCGACGGCGCTCGTTTTGGCATTCGCGTTTCAGTCGCGGGCGTACCGGAGGAGGCGGGCGAGATCCGTGAGGGGCAGTAAGCGTAGGACCTCGTCGACAGCCGCGTGACTCACGATGGATGAAATATCAGAAGAGGCGGAGGGGAGCGCAGCGAAGAGAGAGTAGAGGCGGATGGGCTGGGCCATGCTGAGCGCGAGGAGGATCGCATTGCGGTAGTCGTGGAGGGCAAGATAGTTTGCAAAGTCTTGCTCCCTACAGGGGGGAGAGGGGGGGAAAGTTAGAGATTTAGGCAGGATTGTGAGATGGATGCCGCCGTGACTTACTCCTCGACCAGCTCGGCGCGCTGTGTCTCCTTCTGGAGCTGCTCCTCCGAGGTGTACACGTGCGCCGGGCGCACATGTAGTCTTGCCAGAACGGGACGACCGAGTCCGCAGCACCAAACAAGCGTTAGCCAATGCTAAAACAGGGATTCATTAATGTACCGACCTTATCCTCATGGTTGTCCAAAGTCGCCGCACATGTCTCGGTCGCGGACATTCCACAGTTTGACGAGCCCGTCGCTCGCGCTACTGACCATCTGCATCCCCGCATTGATGAAACCCATCCGCGACACCGCGTTCGTGTGACCCTCAAACGGCTTGACGCAGGTAAAGTCATCGAGGTTCCAGAGCTCCGTCTTGGTCCCGCTCCCTGTGGCGAGAACCCGCTCGGCGCGCCCAAACCGGACGAACCAGATGCCACGCTTGTGCCTTGCACGTTCCCAAAAAACGTAGTGCTCCGCGAACGCCCGCCACAGTCGTCACATACTCGATCTCCGCGGTGCGATCTTGCGAACCCGAGACTAGAAGTCGGTCATTGGGCGCGACCTCGAGTGAGTTGATGTCCTTGTCGTGCACCTTATGAGTTGTGAGCGGCACGGAGTACAGGTCCCACATCTTAATCGTGCGGTCCTGGCTGCCAGTGAACATGAAGCGCAAGTCATCCCCGGCCCGCGTCCCGGAGGGAGCCGCCCGAGAAGGCCTTGCGAGACAACGCGATCGCGCTCACGCTCTCTGCGTGCTTCTCGCATACTGCGACACGGTGCCACTCAGGAACGCTTTGTGTGTCCGCCTCGTCTCCGCCTGCGGACGAGTGGACAGGAACCCATATGCCTGGCGAGCGGTCCTTGCTGCCGCTCGCAATGACGCGGCCGCCTGCGCCGCGGTCTAAGCAGAGGACAATTTCCGAGTGCCCAGAGATAAGGCAGCCGTTAAGGGAGGACGTTGAATAGACTCGGATGAGCGAGGAGTTGGTAGCAAACACTATGTGCGTGTCTGAGAAAGAAAAAGGTGCGGACACTGACGTCTGGAGGGGAAGGTGCGGGGATAGGAATGTGGCGTCGATGATCTCGTCATTGAAGCCGATGAGTTGACTGAGCGTCTGTGTAAAGAGCGAGTGAAAGAGAATGTTCTGGTCAACATGGACGGAGACGACTGCGCACACGGATGGAACGTAGTAACTGGTGGGTTTCTATGAGCGTCAGTGCGCATACAGCTACCGAAAGAGGGCAAACGTACTATGGCGTTTACGATTTGGCGTTGCTCCTCTTGGTCCTCATTGGTGGTGTCGTCGTGTCCTAGCCGAGCGTGAACGGCACATTGCCTTCGCGCGCATCCCATACTATGACCAGCCCCTTCTCCCCTCCGGTGTAAAATCGGAACCTCCCTGGCCCAGAAGACGCGCCGGCGAGATCCTCGTCGGGGCGAAGCAGGCCGACTGCCTCAACGTGCTCATGCATATGAATGGTCTTGTGAAGGACGGGCGAGAACTCGGCTTTCTTCTTGGTGCGCTTGTTCACCGGAGACACCCTGGACGAGATATCCCAGATGAGCACCGCCGAGTCTCGCCGGCCAAAGACCGGCCACTTCCCATCGGAAGAGACGCTGAGAGACGTCCAGCCCATGCGGGACGGACACATGACCCTCGAAAACAGCCTCTAGATCTGGCTTCGAACCCCTGCTGGCGCGTGCCGCGGAAGGAGAGAGGTCGAAGATACGAATTCGGGTGTCGGCCGATGCTGTGATGAGTTGGTTGCATCTTTTGCTCCCGATCGCGAACGACCGACGAGGGACAGAGAAGATGTGAACAGATAGAGATGGGAAGAGGATGACATAACGCATAGAGATGTGATGGATTTGGTGTCCTGCAGAACACAGAGCAGCAGTCAGGGTCGCGCTCAGCCGTTATCGCACCCAAGTGCGTCGTTGACGCACTCACCCCTACAAACCGACATATATCCAGCCCCGCCTTCACGTCCGTGAACAAGGCCCCGTCCTCGCCTACGCAGGTATCCAGACACGTTCCATCTGGGGTAACGGCTACGGGCCCAAGGGTGCGATAAGGCAGCCCTTCTTGGATGTGTGGGCATCATTGGGATGATTAGCATGCTTCTAGGGCAGTAAGAGACGAACATACGCGGTCCGAAGCTTGGAACGAGAGGCAGAGTCCATGGGCAGAGCGACCACTTGGCTCCTAAGTCCCTTGGGCGCCTGGACTGATTTTCGAGCGGGTGTTTGTGGTTGTTGACCCTGCTGCTTCAGATCTAGATCTCCTGATGAGGGCGGCCACGATGCTATTAAGTACTTATTAGGGTGTTACGGAAACGCGCAAGCTTCCGTTATAACGGTCAATCTGCACATTTATTGATTTCCCCACCACACTAATGCTTCATTACCGCATCAGCAAAGGACGCTGTAGGACCAGTTCGCCCCCAATAGCACGTACGCGTGGTCCTCGCCGGTGGCCCCGTCGGCGATAGTCATGATTCTCCCGCGGCTCGGGCAGAAGCAGACGTACAGCCTAAAGAAGCTAACGAGGCCTAGGCTAGCGGGGCTAATGGTCTTCAGGCAGGCTTTTGGCATAGGATCGACATCACGTTAGGACTGTTCTGAGGGATGAGAAGTGCGTCGGAATGAGCTTCTAGGAGCGCATCAAGAACGTGCAGGGCGACGGGCGAGTGACCAGTCATGCGCGGGGGTCGGGTGAGGAAGGACATTCTTCGGGGCTCAGACTTGCAGCTGCGCGCGCGCATTCCGCGCGTTCTTCATCGCGTCGGACAACCCTGCGCGGGCGGCTTGCGAGCGGCGCAACTGCCTCATGCGCGGATGGATGCGGGAGACGGCGATCAAGAGCTTCTTCATCTATGTACTACGAGAACGCGCGCGAGCTCATGCAACGCGAGTCGTGCCAGGCCGTGGGCACGTCGATGCACACCGTCGGTATTGTGAGAGATGACCTCAAGCGCGTCCCCTTCTATTGGGCTATCATGACCTGGTGAGTAGTCGTTCGATTGTGTGCAGTTGTCAGGCGAGGCTAATTAGGGGCTGTCGATAGGCCAGAATCCAACTTAAGGCTGAGGGTGCGGATGGCAAGGATGACTACACGCCTGCTGAACTGTTTGACCCCCTCGCGGAGGTCTATAGCTTCCTCTTTCTCGATGCCGCAGGCTTGCAGAAGTTTCGTCTGACCGCTGTGAGCACCACGGAGAAGTTGCCCAGAATCGTCCTCAGGCATATCGTTGGCGCCTCGCGCGTATGCCCCTTGCGTTGCGTTCGGGCCGAATTTTATGCTAACGTATCTGTTCTGGTAGCAGCTCCGGATTGTGAACATATTCAGCCTTTTCCTTACGCAAGCGGAAGAGCCTGCGCGCTTTGGGCCATGACATCGTATCGTCCTCGCGCTATTGTTGGCGTGGCTGCCGAGCTCTTGCAACGCATGAAGCCCCTTATATGCGATCGCTGGTCGGGAACGCGCGCTGCAGCTGTGGTGAACTTCGCTAATTTCTACATAGACCCCAACTAATCGACAGGTGTCAGGACTCTGGTCTCGAAGTCGGCTTTCATTGGACTCAAAGGACGAAGCAACGCCACATGGCTTCGTTCAAGAGGCCCTGCGCACCTTCTGAGTTTCCTTAGTCCATCAGTGCAGCTTACAGTTGCATAGGTCTCGACCCAACATTCCACAGTGTGTACCGTGAGCTCCCGCACGACATGAAGCTCAACCTGGGCCATGGCGCATCGAAGATACATCCAATCACGGCGGACCTTTATTGGTGTCGTTGAGAAGATCACACTGATGGGCGAGTCTACGCTCTGGCTAACTGATAATCAGTAAATTCCCAAACATTCACCTATGAAGTAGTCCGCAATGTACCGCAACTGGACCTTGAGCATCGCCGCCGCCGCCTTCCCCGACTGCTGGCCTATATATCGTTTATACACTTCTCACAAGAGACGCTGTTGCATCAAACGGTCGGGGGGCTGGGGTTTCCTACCCTTAGAATATCGTCACGATGGAAAGAATGGTACTCTTACCGAATACTGGATACTGTCCGAGCTCGCTTGGATGGCCGCCCTTCTTCCTCTCCAGTGTACAGCAGAGATTTTCGCTGATGTAGTCTGTTGTACTATGAGCCACCAATGAGGACGACTCTAAGGTTAGAAACACGCACTCGGTATGAGTGGACTGAGTTTGGGCCTCTTTCGAAGGGTTCTTCAATGAAAAGGCTTGCGGAGGCGAAACATGTACAGTTTGATCGGATGGATCGACCCCTACCTGGAGAGATCTGGCTTCGCCTTGCTGTTGTAGTGGGGCACTTGCTTCAGCCCGTTGGGCATGGAAACCTCGCGCCTTCCTCACCGACGCTATAACTGCGTCCTCTTCCGAAGTCACTCTGGCAGCATATGTACATAGGTCAGCGCATGTACTCGTGGGGAAACTGAATATCAGACTCACATTCGAATGAGCTGATGAAGCGTCCAGAGCACGTCGTGAACCCATGCTGACCACTGAATACCGGTCATGGGTCCCTCTGCAACCTGGCCGTTAAGCTCCGGCGGGAAGCAGTCTTTCAGGCCTAACAAAAGATCGAAAACTGTCTCCCGAGTGGATGCCCAGAATGGCTCCCAGTCAGAAGCCGAAGTATTTGGCGGATATTGCATGCAATGATGAGGGGACATGTTCCCGCTTATAATTGATGTCGATCGTCTTGGAGTTGGCTGAAACGACAACCATAGAGTGATCCAAGTATGACCTGGAAATTTGTTAGATTGAAGCTGGTAGTCTTGGGGTGGTCGCTGGCCATCCTGTAGATGACGCTGTAGCACAGCATGAGTGGATGATTGTAAAGGTTAAGTACAGACTCACTAGATCTTCGACCATGCCTGTTAGGACGAGAGCGGCCCGAATCGTCTGATTCCACTGCTGCACGTGAACTCCGAGCCTGAGGTGGTCCGCTAGATGAGCAAGGCGGTAGGCAGGATACGTATAAGGCCAGACAATGTCGTCGCTCAGAAATAAGGCATTCATCTGGGATTGCTGCAGACAAATATCAACATGTAAACAGAGTGCAGAACAAAGCCACTAACCGAAGACATCGTGGTTTTTAGACTAATAGTATAGCCCTTTGAATAGTAGTGGTCGACTTCATTCTGTGAAGACCCTGCATCGCGCTGAGTCCCAAAAGGATCAAGGATGGCCAAGTTCTGTACAACAGCAATGAGAGACGGATTTATATACATCACCCGCGGACACATTACCTCCGTGTTTGATCTTGTGTTCTCAGAAGTCTGCGAGGAGATACTCGCTCGTGGGCACGGACCACCAGCATCGAGGACATGACCACTACTCTCCACCGGAATGTCGGTCCGTTTATATTGATGACATAGTTTGGGATGATTAATGCTGGGCGGCGACGCCTGGTGTTCCCTGTCAACGTGTAATTCATAGCAGGAGAGCTCTAACGGACCTGCGATTGCTTGGTATAACTTCTCGACATCAGCGAGTGACCCTCCATGCTGACTACCCTCGATTTTGCGGGATATGCGGGCTCGCCT
The DNA here is from genome assembly GCA_026283605.1 of Ganoderma lingzhi. Classification (NCBI taxonomy): domain Eukaryota; kingdom Fungi; phylum Basidiomycota; class Agaricomycetes; order Polyporales; family Polyporaceae; genus Ganoderma; species Ganoderma lingzhi. The sequence continues at coordinate 232,544 of JAPJYM010000021.1, read as the reverse complement.
TGGCTAGCCCTTTCCCAGCCAGACCTTGGCATCCGCTGATGACCAACAACACCCTCTCCCACTCCACCTCCATCATGCGGAGATCGCGTGTTGTCTTCGGCTTCCCAGATGACTGCAGGCAGAGACCAAGCGGACGAACCGGTAGAAGGATAGAAGGGAGAATGGGACATTAAGTTAGCCTCAGTCGGCCGTCGACCGGAATATTCCGCTTGTAAGGCAGGTCCAGCTGAATCCAGCTGAGGCGTTGCGTGTCGTTTCGGAGGTGTCCTGGACGAGGAATGCAGAGACTGGGATGTTGCGGCAGATTGTCGAGGAAAGACTACGTGGCCTGGCGAAAGGACCGGTGAGTTGTGTCTGGCACCCGCTAGGGGTGTACTCCGTCCTTCTGTGTCGGGGATTGATGTCTAGCATGAATAATGAGCGATGGGGTCCATGGATTCGCACACGAACTTACTCGTTCTGCCATAGTACAGGAAGTCTGTGGATCATCCACAAAATTATGCTCCTCACGCTTATATAGAGGATAGTTCAGCTCGCAAGATTTTGGCTTGCAAAACGAAACATGTCCAATGTCCGACCAAAGCTTGTTTTGATGGTGCCAGGCACTTGCGAGATTGAATCAAGACAAGAGCCCTTGAATTTACCTGCCCTCGTATATGCATGTACATCGATTGCGGAGCTACCTGAGTTATGCTATTGTTTCATATCGAAGATGGCCAAATCTTTTTGCGAAGACAACCGACGCGACGCCTGCTCGGTCATTTCCGTTTCCGTTCGGCAAGCCCCTGATAGATCGATCGCGATCTCAGCACGTTTCTCCGCCCGCGACCGGCCGTGCCACAGATTCCATTACATAAGTTCCAGATCTAGAAGTTTTAGCGCCTGAGAAGATGGTCGTTCGCACTGCTATTCTTCCATCAACGCTTCCTTCCGAATCCGATACTCCCTCTCGGCCGCTGATCATGCTCATGAGGGTAGCGAAGCCGTGAGCGCACGGTGCTGAAGAGACTGGGGCTACAATTAAATCATCGACGGCAACCACCACAATTCCTGCATTCTCCGGTCCTCCCCTTTGATAGCCCAAAAGCTTGGTTACTCTCTTCTTGAGCATTATCGGGCGATATCACAGCAGACTATCATGATGAGCGGGCTCACATTAATTTACAACCAACCAGTGCCAAAGTTAAAGGCCCAATACACTGTAGTACAGACTACAAGGATAACGAAACATTTCCATGTAGCCGCACAGACCCATTTAATCCGCATATACTCTTGGTGCTGCTCGATTTGACTGTGGGTCAGGAGATAAAGCGCTTCCCGATACACCAGAAGCAGCGCCTCGATGGCGACTTCCGGTGACTTGCTTCCATCCGCTGTTTTTTCTGAGCACTGGCCAATAATTTCGCGCTTCTTGGAATCTTTCGCTGTCTTTGCAACAAAGTATGTCACGTCAACTAATTACGCTGTCAATCGTGGGGTTGCGTACCATGGTGTAATCCTTCTGGCCGTCGCTGTCCGCCCTCACGACCTTCAATAGTTGGTATAAGCTCAAAGCATCCAAGGTCATTTTGACGTCGGCGGGAATCTGCTAGATTTGTCAGACCTCCGCCTTCCATTATGACAACTAATTATAAGCACCGACCTCATCCTCCGAATGATTCATCTTGAATACACGGGTTCGTGGTAGCGCTGTCCCTTTTGAATCGTGGTAGCGCTGTCCCTTTTGACCTTCGAGTTTATATATGGGTCGTGGCCGATCTCGGATATATAAGTGGGCTTGCAACTCTAGCTGCCTCACGAAAAACACCGATGTTTGAACTACTGCTTGGTGAGGGACTGCGGTTTGACCATTTAATCCAGTAATTTCACTGACACTCTCTGGCAGCAGCGATAGCGGCTGTATACCTCCTCCATCGGCTGCAAACCTCTCTCCTGCGAGGATACGAGCGCGGACTCATTATGATGATGGATCCTTGGATTGATGTGATGGAAGGCAACGTGTTTGACATCGTACGTCCCTCTCTTTTTCAGCTTAAGCGTCGCCATGTAATGTTTATCATAGTGCGAATACAATACGGGGAGACTGGCCATGGACGACATCGACGTAGCGGAGGAGAGCGTGGGGAGTATGGAATGACGTTGTGGTCATTTGATGGAAATTCGAGATGTGTACCACGTACAAGACCCGGCTAGGAAGTTCATAAATGCACGCGTGGGATACAGTCAAACATACTGTCGCGCCATGCCGGACAAGGTTAATGATCCTCCAAAAGTACGACAGCCAGACGTAGACGCAGTGTCAACCGTTGGCAACTGGTGCCGGTGAACCGGTGATCGCGAGCATGGCGACGATCCGGCTACGGTCGCCACCTGTCGTCAATGCCGCTCCATCGCCACCTGCACATGCCCGGTGCTTTCTCAGCCAAAACATGACCGACCGCGAGAGATTGACGTTGACGTTGAGGCCTCTATGAGGTCAAGAATAATCGGGCACGGGTCGCTAATTCGGCGACCAGACCGAAGCAGGCCTACGAGAGCAATTCGCGAGCACAAGCATCCGAGTCGCCCCATGAGTAGGCCCCACCCCGTGCAAGTACTCACGCCCCAAAACCCCCACTGAGGACGTCCCGTCTAGGCCAGACCGAGCCCCTGTTCAACCTCGCGGACAACACCACTCGAACACGAAGTCGTTGTCGTTCGATCCCCTGTTGGCTTCGCTTAAATTGATCCTGCCGCCGTCTGTTCGCTGCTCAAGGCGAACATCGCTCTCCCTGAGCACACGCAACTAAGTACACTCGGTCGCAAGCATTACAAACACATTACGCGGCCGGCTACTTTCTTCGTCTGAGTCGAGCGTACAATAGGCTGTAGGTCCAGGTCTGTAGCAGGTATACACCGCGCAAGGAGACGACGCAGGACTTGCGAGGATGGTCTCAGTCGCTCAGCGCTCTGCTCAGACCTCATTCCGGCTCGTGACAAGGACACACCACCGACCCACGCCGTCATCGACGCCGTGAACGCGGGAGCCTTGCCCGCGTTCGCCGCTGTACTGACGTTGCCCGGCGCGGGGTTGTTGAGGTTCGCAAAGTAGGGTAGGAGCGGCCTCAGCGCTGCGTATTTGCCGTGGGCCGCGGGCCGCGCCCGCCCGTGAAGGCTCAGCAGACGATGATGCGGAGTTGGAGGTGCGGGTGATGGCACGGATGAACTTTGGTTGGAGGCGGGAGATGAACCCCGAAAGAATGGGCGTGCCTCAGACGACGACGATGGTTGAGAGGCAAGCGTTTTCCGGAGGTCGACTGGCACCTATCGGAAGAGGTTGGTATTTAGGTCCCTCCTTTTGCGAGTGGATTGATGCGCATATGATGCCCCTACCTTAAGAAGCTTGTCCAGGAGAACCTCGGCGATACTACTCTCATCCACATCCCCTTCCTCAAACAGCACCTCCGCCGCGCACTCCCTAATCCACCCGGGGATGATCAGCGAGCCCCTTCCCGTGCCCATCTGCTACGCTGGGGGCGGTCGACGCGCATATGGATGCTCTTCGCGGTCCAGTGGCGGCCATCGTCGCGAGTGCCTGGACGCGGTCCTTGCGCAGCGCGGGGTCCACGATGCCCGCGAGCTGCGAGTGCGAGACGACAGATTAGCCGGACGATGCGGCGTGCGTGGAAAAGCTGCTATCCCGGTCCACGTCTGCGGACACGCGCGAGAACTCGGACTCGGGCAGCGCAGGGTCGCTCGGGGGTAGGTCGTGTTCCGACGGCCCGAGGAACATAGGGGGCGAATGTGACTGCGCTTGGGGGTCGGTGTCGATGGGCTCGCTGACGAAGCAGATGCGTGTCTTGATCTCGTCGACGAGCTTGTCGGTGAGGATGTCTTGCGGGACGCGGATGGAGCGCGAGGCGGCGGGGATGTTCATCGTCGCGCTGAGGAAGGTCGCTAGTGGGATGTAGGAGACGGTTGGACAGCGGGCGCCGGCGAGTGGGGTGGTGCGGAGGTGGGGGTATAGTGGGCGGCAGGAGAATATCTGGGAGGGGTTGTGAGGGCCGCTGCCGATATGATTTCATGACGGACGTACTGGAAGGACAGTGGACTCGAGGTGACCCGAGGTGACCGCAATCGAGGACAAGTCCGGTAACGCGTCCTGCAGCCGAAAGAGCGAGCAGATGGCTTGATGCGAAGTATATGGAGGGCACCTACACGAGCTTCAGAACAAAGGACATGCAGTATGACGATAGCGACCGCACCTGAATAATATTCGCGCCATAGTCTCGTTTATGTGGAGGGGGAGGAACGGATATTCGACTAAGATGACCTTGCGCGACTTCGGGTCAGTCAAAAGAGAACTTCAATCAAAGTGAGAGTGAGGGAAGCACGTTAAGCAGGAAATTGAAATTGCAGACGTACTTGTAGAAGACGGATCGCAGACACGCCTGGAGCTTCGCCTCGAGTATGCGATCCTCCTCTTGTCTCTCTCTGCTGGCTTTGAAGCGCGATCCAGAGAACATAGAGGCTCCCCAGTATCTCCTCCGGTGCAAAGATATCTATCTCTCGGCTTCCTCTCCCTACTGAAACCGACTTTCCGGATGCGAGACCCTGGGTCAAGAATAATCCTGTCCTCCGTTCCATAGAGCGAGAGTCTTCGGGTAGTTGGGTAGTGTGTGGGGACGACTGTAAGATGTGCTACGAAGCTATGCGAGAGGTTTGGGGAGTTCCTATCAGAGTAGATGGGTCATGGAGAGTACTGGTTGTCCTGCGAGGAGTGGTCGGGACCGCCGACATGATGCAACGTGCCAAGCCACAGACTCTGAATGCGGGCAGAAAGTGCGAATGAGAAATAATCGATGGCGATACGAGTAGAACGAAGCTAAGGTCAGAGGAGAAAAGGCGGAGAGGGTCAGAGAATGGTCAATGCCAGTGGCGAGAGACGAGTCGGAGAGGCGCATTAGACGTCCTCCCAATGATGATCCGCAAAAGGAAAGGGCGGCGGGTGATGCGCGCTAGGCACGCTCACCAGACGTTCTCGAATCTCTACCACCATGGCCCGGGTGTCCGTCCTGTAGTCATTTCCGCTCATTTTACTTGCACTTCGGAACACCGGGGTCAACCAAGTTCCATCTCTCTGCTTGCCGATACTCGATGCCTTGGCTGCCAAGTGATACTTATTCTCTTGCTCACTGCTTGTCTGGACGGGAGTATCCCCTACGGCCACTTTGACCTATGTTGGTACCTTCGACGGCGCTCCCTAGCTGTATTGGTTGTCTCGCTCATGCTCGTAATCAGCTACACCATCACATCGAGGTACGTACACCCGCGCAATCATCGTGCGCATCCAACGAGTGGCAGTATCCTCTAGATCCGTAACTTCCTCTCGTATTCCACCCGCCCTCTCTAGGACAAGCCACTAGGCCCGCAGAACATCCTGCCGCCCTATTACGCCGAAGGCGTCCGCTTCGACGCCCACCTTTGCGTCCTCCACGGCCGGGCCCCACGTCCCGAGGACGAGCCCCCCAAAATCTCGGCCGCCGTCCTCGTCTCGTCCGAGCTCGACCTGCACGAGCTCGCGCCCGTCGTGTCCAGGTTTTTCGTCGTCGAAGCCAACCGCACCGTCACCGGGCCCCCCAAAAACCTCACCTTCGCCGCGCATGCGGACCGCTTCGCCCAGTTCACAGACGAGCTCGTCCACTCCGTCTTCTCCGCGCGCGAAGTCGCCCCGGGCGAGTGCCCGTTCATCAACGAGGGCAACCTGGCGGCTGCATACGAGAACCTCGAAGGTAATGCCCCCAATCCCCTTCCACTCAGTGCATTGGCTAACCGTGCCCTGATCTGTTGCCCACTGTACTATAGCACCTACTGTACCTCGGATACCTCTTGCACAACCTAACTTATAAACGTGCATCCAATCACACATTCATAATGCCCTTTCATTCGTGATGACAGAAACAAGCAACGTGTCCATCCAGTTATACAACGAAGGCACAACAAAGCATACGAACGACAATACACGACAAGAACTTATTTGTTCGTGAGGCTCTCGAGCCCATACTCGCTATCAACCACGCGGTTGATGTCGTTGAACGGGTGGCGCATGCTACCGACCTTCTCGCGCTAGAGCTGTGTGTAGAGCTTCTTGATCTCTTGCGCCTCGAGCGTCGACACGATCGCTGGGAGGAGGCGCACCCGTGGACATGAGCAATCGTGACAAGCGCGCAAGAGGGATGTACGTGAAAGCTCACCTTGTGGCGTGCATTGCGTCTGAGTGGCCGACGCGAGTTTCCGCTCGATGTTCTAGCACGAAAAAAAAACATTCATTCGTTCATGATCAGTCCACCGCAGCTGAAAAAAGCCGGAACCGCGAACCCACCTCGATCGTCGCCTTGTACCACCGGACAGCTGCTCGCGGATCTGCTCCGTCACGCGCGTGAAGAATTCGAGGGGGAAGCTCGCGTGCGTCTTGAGTTGCGGAAGCCCTCGATCGCGATGATGCGCGTTGCGACGATCGTGTCCTGGACAGTCTGCTCTGCCTTGAGCTTAAGATCCCGCCTGTGCTGCACGTCGGATTGCAGGACTGAGATTGCGCCAGCGAGGACCTACAGACGAGCATGCTTAGATCTTGTTACAGCGCGGTGTAGCTGGGGGAGGAAGGGAAGGGAAAGGTGAGAGACAGATACCTTCTGGACGGAGCGAATCTCCTCCTGGCCCTTCAGTGGCTCCTCGCTGAGCTTGCAATGTTTGAGGCCGTTGCATATTTGTATACGCGATTGGAATTGCGCGCTGAGCACAGCGGGGAGTAAGATGCATACACTTGCCTCTAAGATGAACGAGGGCGCACTCTAAAGCTTCAAGACCCTTCTTCACCTCCTCCGGAAGGTCATTGAACTTCGTCAATCTCGTGAACAGGGGTCCAGCTAGGCCGGGAAACATGGAGCCTAAAAGGATGGGAGGGACCGCAAGACCACAGAACGACAGGCCTCCCGACAAATCCTGACCCTCCTGCCTGTGTCCCCGCCGTCGACCCAAACAGACCCGGCTGTTGAGGCTGCAGCAGCGTGCTCCCGAGCCCTCCAAATGTGCTCTGCTGTGCGGGCTGTGTCTGCGCCGTGCTCCCAAACATTGATGTTCCCCCCATCGTGCTGCCAAACAGTGCAGGCTGTTGGGTAGTGCTTTGACCGAACAGATTCGTTGAGGGCTGCCGTTGTTGCTGCTGCTGTTGCAGCTGGCCGAACCCTCCACCTCCAAACATGTCCCTTGAGCGGGCTGTTGTTGAGTCTGGCAAAACAGATTTGTTCCTATGGCTCCTGTGTTCTGCGCCGTAGAGCCAAAGAGAGACGTTCCCTGCGCGGGTGGTTCTACGTCGCCGGCTGCCCGAATCCATCGGATGCCGAGGTCATGCCCTACTGCTGTGTGCCTCCGAACAGGGATCCGGCAGGCTGCGCAGTGATCTACCCAAACAGTCCGCCCGTCTGGCCGGCGGGCTACCCACCGCCGAAGAGCGGACTGAGGTGGAAGATACGGAGTCAGCTCGGAGACACAAACACTCATGAGCGTGACGCGGCGTACTTTGCAGGATTCGGATTACTGAAAGTCATTGCGTTGCTACTCGATCTTTGTGAATCTTTCCGAATATCCAAGGTACAAGGTCGGCCCAGCGCAGTAATGTGGGGTTAACAGAGGCACAAGGAAGCCAAGTGGCAGAGCGACAACGGGAAAGACGACCCGAAGCAGCGAGTCGGACCAGCACCATGGCCACGGCACGCGAGAGCAATTTAGAAGCGTCAGGGGAAGTTGAGCTCCAGGCCGGGGGTTCCCGGCCCGGGAGTGGTCACTCGGGCTCAAGCGGATGGGCTCACCTAATGAACCAACGGCTCGGTACCGACAACACTTCTCTGCAGACTGCCGTGCACTAAGGGTACCTCACTATCTGCCTCCCGACGACAGTCATAGTCATATTACTGTATTCGGATCCATGGACCTAAAAGACGGATTGCCTGTGTGCAAAGCGCAACTATTCTCAACCATCTGGCGATCCCCGACGTCAGGTTCCCACGTGCGTGATCATGAGTACCCAGTCCACTGTTTGTCAAAGCTACTGTATTCTAACCAACGTCGATCCGTTTGCAGATTGGGCGTCATGTTAAGTCTTTTGCCCCTCTATATGGGACAAAAGCACAACTCGCTCGGAGGTCTAACTCCTCCTCAAAGTCCTGACCCGCGCGCCCGTTTTGACCCTGCGAATCCCTCGTCTACCCTACCTCCGAGCGTCCCCCCAGACGTCCCTCGACATGGTCGTTAGCGCGAATAGCGATTTCTATAACCCATTCCCCTATATCCCTCTGGTAGAAGGGTGCGTCGACTCCAGCGAAGAAAATCCAGCTCGTCATTCAGCTTTATTGGACGAATCCTACGCTCTGTGTGGCGGTACGTACACCCTATCGCGTCGCAGTACGCACAGCATTGACATAAAGACTTGGTATAAAAGGGTACCATCTTGACCGCTCCATCTATTCCGGTGTCCCTACGCAGCTCCCGCCACCTCTGATGACTCCTGTTGACGCTCATGATTCCACGGGTGCACACTTTCGAACCTTAGAAACACTCCAACCGAGCTTTGCTACCATTCGCCATCACTTACTGCCCTCACATCCACCTACCGATACACCTCTCCATGAACATGAACATCCAATGCTGGATCCAGGAATTCCGTCATTTCGATTACATCCTGCTGTCACGAATTCCGCCGTCGAATATTCCATGCCTTTGTTTCCACCCATCCACATTCCAGAACAAGATCCACTGTCTGACGACTCCGCGCAGTTGTTTCCCTCCCAACAATCTACCGCGGCCACTGAGTCCAAGCCTCAGATCTCCTCGCCGTCCCCTGCCGACACTGTGCGAAGCAACCCGTCAAATAGCAACACATCTTCTCAGAAGAGAAAGGCATTCACTGTTGTCGTCGCTTGCCGCCAATGGTGAGCTGTCCTGTTGGTCTTTGACCTGCGATACGGTCATCACTCACGGCGTTGACATTCCAGTCGCGCGCGGAAGATTCGTTGCGATTCGACACGTCCATTCTGTCACAATTGCGTCCGCCAGGGCAACGAGTGCGAGTACGACACCGCTCGAAAGGGAAGGGGTCCGGATAAGAATCCCGGGACGAGGCAACGCTCATGCAGGAAGCGTTCCTCGAATACCGAGGTGACGAGCGCTCCAGCTCAGAAAAAGTCGAAGACAAATGCAGATGGCGATACGCCCGCGTTCGACGTCAAAGTGAAGGAGATCGTGTTGTCCGGCGACGCGACAGGTCAACCGTTCTTGTGAGGCGCCATGGATGATACGAACATCCCACGATACCCCGATATCCACGGGGGACATGGCCCAAGGAAATATTCCCTGATGTGAGCCATTCGTCTTATTCAGTCGCCCCAGAATGATTTCTCACTACCTTTTCATCACTCCTCAGTGATTATGGACCATTATAACAACTTTTTCGTCGGACTGGTGGACGTCCCACCCCTTCTCCTCTCGATGGCGCGTTTCTCTGGTGGGACGAACCTTTTGCACTGGTACAATCTAGCGTTACTGGAATAACATCGTTCTGTAAGACTGTAACCAAGGGCAGAACATAGCGCTCACGTAGTTTGGGAGGTTCCCATAGACCTCCCCAATTCACGAAACTCGGCGCTCATCGATATCGCTCATCCGTTACTAGGAGTCTAAGTAGATAATATTGAACCAGATCGGCGCGGGGTTTTCGGGCTGTGATAGGGTGGATACGATCCTGCGCCGCGGCGGCGGGCCCGGTGACCGGTGATTGATGCAATCCGGGGGTTTTCGTGACATGTGGACGCGCTGAACTGGTTTGATCTAAACCTCTATACTTCTTCACCATCTCGTCCCCCACCCATGACACTCTCCGCCCAAACCTTCCCTCGCTTGACGGTTGCTCGGGCTCAAGCAGATACTTCTCAGATATTCTGGCATCATCGACGTCCTCTCGCAGGATGACGAGACGGTACGCTCACTTGAGCTTCTGAGCCGCCGCAGGTCGACTGAAGAACGGTATCGCCCGCTGTAGCTGTAGCTGAGCTGTACATGTCGTGTGCAAGGTTCTTTCTCACTCTGCCTTTCGACGACGGCCATGTTCCTGCATTCGGACATGTAGCGCTTGAAGATCATTATCGCTCGATGACCAGTCGGCGGATAGTGACCGCGAATACGCTGTCAAAGTGGCGTCGAAAGCTAGCCTTGAGGAGAATATGCCCGTGGACTCCGTGCTAGTTGTTTGAGGTATACCGGTAATGAACTCCTCCGTCATCTTTCGTCGGCTCTCGATTTCGTCCGTCTTCCTTCACCTCGGGTTCGTCCCTGTCAGTATCTTTTTGATTTTCTCGACTAATCAACCACCCGTTGTCAGTGTGGATTCCATCTAGACTCAAGCTTCCCCTCTCGGTCTATTACGCCAACCTCAAGCTTAAGCCTTCCTTCCTTCAGCACTTTACCCTTCGCACCTTCTCTCCCGCAGGCACCTCCGTCCCATTGCATCTGTACGCTCTGGCAGATGTGTGAGGCGGTCGCTCCACGTCACGGTCGGATCGGTCAAGTTCCCCGACAGACGGTCAGATCTCATCAACCTCACTGACTTCAGCCTGTCCGCTAGTCTCGGCTCCAGACGTTCTACGCTCCTCTCGCAGCGGCTCGCAAGCTCACCGCTCCCCAAAAAGGGACAAATATGAGGCCACATGGCGGCGTTGCGATATCCATCAGTGGGATCGTGAATGGATCTGGTAAAGCGCTAGCGAGAGGAGCAGTAGAGCTCTCTCTGCCGGTACCTTGGGTAATTGGATGAAGCCCGACCTCCTAGGAAGTCCCTCGATGCTCAGCCACACTCGCGCCTTTCTATCTCCTCTGTGCAAGAACACCATCGCTCTTTCGTTCCCTATCTTTACGGACCTTCTCTTCACAACTCCCTCACCGCGCTCCTGAGAACCCGTCGCAGGACTCCGCCTTCTATACCCAATATTGAGAGCCCTATCACCTCTCTGACCTGTGCCCTATGGCGAGTTCGGGCTGGTCAACGCGGCGGACCAACTCCATGACCGTCACGACGCACGATTGCCGCGCGCGCGGGGCATGGAAGGCGAGACAGGCTCCCGCTCGGCTTCCACACGAGCACGGACTCGGAGCTCGCACGGGCTAGGGCTCCCTGATCCCGTCGACGTCCGCCTGAGGCCCTTGTGGGCCCTTGCCCGCGAGATCTCCCGCACCTTCGTGACTCTCCGGCGACACAAAACTATCGGCGGTCTCCGATGCCCACATGATCCTTTCCCTTATTTATATCTCTCCCAGCGTGACGTTGTCGGCGGTCTCCCTCCACAATGCATCCGTTCCTCCTCTTACATCCTGCCTCTCAAGTCGTCTAAATGAGAAGCCGAAGGTCGGGCGAGTCCGAACAACGGGCAGTAGTATGAACAGAAGAAACAATAAACCAGTAAACAATAAACAGTTAAAGGTTTGGAGGTGCCGAGGCGGGAGGAGCAGGGCATAATGACAGCGTGGAGAGCAGTTGATACACGGTGTATGTAGTAAGGAAACAACGCGGGGCGCCGGGGATACCGGGGGAACACCAAGGAGCGTCCATACCATCTCGGGCGTTGCCGTGGGGCGGGGGTGGAACTAGAGGCGCAACAACTGCGAGGGCGCGAAGGCAGCGCAGGGTGTGAAGGGGGGGTACATTCACGCCGCATTTAAACAACGGGACGTTGTGGAATCGCAGGAATGTGGGAACGTGGAGCCAGTGGGTGTCGGATTCGAGTGGGAGCGGAACTTGACGGCCCTCTGCGGGTTGCGCGGGATGAGGTGGTAGGGGTGGACGGCGGCGCGGAGTCGTGCGCGGTTCTGGGAGTCGCGGAGTTCGTATGCGAGGGGCCCAACGATGAGGTACGCCTTGCCGATGCTGTACTGTTTGAGCTTCTCGGGGATAGGGCGGTTGTTCTCGTCGACTGCCTCCTCGGGGAGCGGCAGGACGAGCATCGCGTCCGCGTCGTCGTAGCTATCCGAGAGCACGGCACGGTACTTGTAAGGGTGGTGCTGGCGCACAGGGCGGGCCATGGGCTGGTGGCGCGGGGCGCAGGCTTCCGTTGAGGTGGACACACGGGAGGTCGCATGGGATGCCGCGGATGAGACAGAGGATTGGCGCCCCCGGGGCCAGCTGTGGTTGAAGTCCAGCGGGAGCGCCGGCTACGGTTGCATTGCTTAGTATCAATTCCTCGACGATGGAAGTGAAGAGGTCGTACCAGAAGGTCATTCGTGATAGAGCTCCTGGAATCCACGTCGGAGACGTGAAAACTTGTTCTGCGGGCGCGGATGTCGGGGAGGCAAAGGGACCGCAAGGGTGGAAGCGAGGGGCGAGAGGTGTCGAAGATGGGAGAACTGGCCTGAACGGATGGCGAGGCCATCGTTATTGTGCGGAAGGGAGTTGATTTCTGTGAGGTAATTTGGAGCGTGCGAGAGGAGAGACGAGTAGCGTCCAAGTCTGAGATAATGAGGCTAGATGAGGACCGTCGCTGCACGGACGGGAAGGCACTGCCTTATCATAATTCTCAAGATGGGTATAAGAGATGTGAGGCCGAAGAGTGCAAGAAAAGAAATGAGGAAGAGAAGCAAAGCGGACGGTCAGCTCTCTAGGTTTTCGACCAAATTCCAGGAGAGAGCGTACCGGCACACGCGAGCCTGCCCAAGCTATGAGAAAGCCCAATTGGATCTCTCCACACCCGGCCATAGCATCACCGAAACACGCTCCGACCTCCCCCGCCATGAAGCTGGGCCACGCGGCAATCGTCTCCCGCCCTTGATGCGCAAAAGTGATAGAAAATCCGCAAGGTCTAGGAGGAGCGTGGGCCTGTCCCAGGCTGTCCGTAGTCGACAATTCCGAATCCCGATCGATCTGATCAGGATATAGTCACTAGATCATGATGGAGACGGGGAGGTAAGATCTCGACGAGAGATTGGGGACTGCCACGGTCCCGGCCGGATGCGGGCGAAAATCGACTAGACGCGCTCCAACTTCTTGAGGCGAGGCAATCTCCATGCTGGACAATAAGATCTGATTGTGCCCACGGAATGCAAGTCGTGTATACGTATAATAAGATTCGTTGGCTCGCGAGACCCATGGCCAATTGCAACGGTGGCTGCCGGATAACGAACACCAGGAGTCTTCTTCGGGGGTCCTTAGATCGCGGTCGAGCGGACATACCCGTCGGATGCCTCCAGAAGGGGACCCGAGTATCTTGATCATGTAGTTCGCAATTGTCCGCTCGATGGCGGCCTAGTTTGTGGACGGACTGAAAGGGGCCATCCTGGGCCGATGAATGTGGATATTCAGCAACAGCGCCACGGGAAGCACACTGCTTACCCCTGTAGTGAGGGAGTACCTCCTACTTAGCTTAGATCCGGAGCGTGCTCGCGCGCGCTCCGGGATATGGGCCTTGCCCTTGTTCCCATTGCGCTCTCCGATCTATGTCATGCAAATCTAGCCGCGAAGGACTAGGCGGCATCCTGCGCGCAGACAGGGTTCTAGGTACTGCGCCCAGCTGGAGGCACGTAGACGCACGCACACAACGTGCGCGTTAGGCGTACAGTATTAATCTTATAGCCCGGGGAAGGCTGTGGGTGCATTGAGGAGTAAAACATATCGCAATGTTAGCACACTCATCGAATTCCCATTCGCGACAGAACGTAACTCACATGGGAGGTTAGCCCACCTATTCCGCGAGTCCTCGCGCTCAGGATGGGCGTTCCCTCATGTTTGGGGATCGTGTGTAGAGCCGCACGGCGGGATCGATGGATGATACAGCAGCAGAACAGCAAAAAGGCCTTGACATTGTTCACGGCGAAGACGTAGTAGTATAGCCAAGAAGAGGGTTTCCCGTGAGACGTGCTTGTTCAGGCACGATTCAGAAACACTGTAAGAATAGGGAAAACGGAAGATAACGTGCTGCAAGTAAATGCTGCCAACATGACACCGAACTGTGAAACAAAAAAAATGTGCAGAGTAGGTATGGAAAGACCATCATGACAACGCTCGACAGTAATCTAGCCGGAAGTGAACGACGCAAGCGCTTCGTGATAGTGGAGAATAGACGACAGGCAAAGACTGGGGAGCGACATGGACGGAGGGTTATCGTCAACGAAGCCAGGGCAGTATAGAAATCAGACACTCGCGGCAGCGCGCGCCTATTTACACGCGGAGCGTAGTGCCTGGAGCCGCCGCAGAAATAGGCGCGCAGGGCCACCACACGGTCAAAATGCCGTCGACCAAGGCACTATGAACATCTGTAGCCTACCAAACAGGCATCAGCATTGGCTACCAATCATTGAAGGGAAGCCTTACATCCAACCCAACAGGCACCTCAATTTCGCGCTTGATTTTTCCGTACTTCAGTTCCCGTACGGAGTGTGGCGACGATAGCCTGGAATCCCTGAGTTCACCGGACGCGCTGGGTTTCGGGGATTGGATTCGGGCAGAGACATGCGGATCAATGCGCTCTCCTTCAACGACGAGGCGACCGTCATCTACTCGCACCGAAAGCTGTTCCAGTTTCATGCCGGGGACCTCAAATGATGCAACAATGCGGGCATTCTCCGGGTCGTCACATAGGTCCATCCTGTACAAAAAGTAAGTCTTCGGCAATACGGCAGCTAGGTACTTGAGCACCTAGGGACAAGAAACCCAGTCTCTCGTTTCTTCGCAGCAACCTTCCATTTTAGCAGGAGCTCGATGTATGCTCTAGCCAACATACGGTCCACAAGCCGGTAGCGCGACTCCTCCGGCTGCATCCGCGCAAGCTTTCACCTTGTGTACAGCGAACGCGACTAAGGATGGCAAGGTGATGGGCGTGCCGGTGGTAGGAAATGAGAAGAGGGCGTAACAGGCACCAGGTACCGTGAACCGACCGGAACCCGTACATATATACGACCTCAAAAAGCCCCTTTCCAAACGATCGAAAATGGGATACAGGGCCCAGCGCAAACGACTCCAACGCAGCAGCTGGTCACGAAGGTGACACTTACGAAGGCCCTGATCGTGATCATGACTTCAATGGTGTTCATCCTTCCAGAGCGGACTCAATAGGAAGTGCCCGGGAAGACCCGAAACTGCGTCCGTGGCATTGACCCAATTGCGCCCAAGCGCTCCAGAGTACGGCAGGTTGCCAAGGATGGAATCTAGAGATAGCGAGAACTTATTAATGAACCCAAATAATTCACGTCAGGATTGAACTCACCAGTCGTCGACGAAGGTGTAGAGGAGGCCCCCCGTGCAAAAGGTGATTCATGACAGTGATACAACTATGATCGTAAGCGACATGCCGCTGGTTCCCGAGAACGTGTCCGACGTACCTCGTTGACAGGCATGAGCAACAAGAAATTGACGTGCATGCATCCGTTGAACGGGCAGGAAGGGTGCGTGACCCCATTGCCTGGTACTAGTTAGACAAGAACAAGCGATAGAGGCACATAGAACACACACGTTCAAATCCATAGAACACGGACACCTTTCATTGGATCTGCGAACGCGCTGAATCAGATACCATCACAGACGAGTCCAGGCACGCTCTCGACGCAGCAGAGGAAACAAGTGCGCGGGGTGTGACGCGCACATCGGCACACGCCAGAGCCCCTCAGAGGATAGCTGCAGGACAGCCAGAGCCCCCCACGCACGGCGCGGGGTGTGGCGCATGCATCGGCACACGCCAGAGCCCCTCAAGAGGATGGCCGCAGGACAGCCAGAGCCCCCAGCGCCACGAAGTCAACGAGTAAAATGGACGACCTATGCACGTACCGCACCCCGTAAACTCACAAACACCTTTCACTGGACCTGTGAACACGCCGAATCAGATACCATCACAGACGAGTCCAGGCACGCTCTCGACGCAGCAGAGGAAACAAGTGCGCGGGGTGTGACGCGCACATCGGCACGCGCCAGAGCCCCTCAGAGGATAGCTGCAGGACAGCCAGAGCCCCCCACGCACGGCGCGGGGTGTGGCGCATGCATCGGCACACGCCAGAGCCCCTCAAGAGGATGGCCGCAGGACAGCCAGAGCCCCCAGCGCCACGAAGTCAACGAGTAAAAAAAAACAGTGAATGCTTACGCCGGCGGTGTTCTTTCTCAGTGACCGTTGTACTCCTGGAGGGACGATCTTCGAGCGACACATGTTCGCACAGAGGGAGAGGGAGCAGGAGACGGGGATAAGTCGTGTGCCAGTGGTGGTAGCAGTGTTGGTGACGGAGTCCTCTTGGTAAGCGCCCCTCCTCACGATCACCCAGGCGCCCAATCTGAGGGCACGTCGTAGGCGCAGGCTGCGGAGCAAGGCGGGCAGCACCGCGCACACCTCGGCGCGGAAGGCCTCTCCGTGGGCCCGATCCCCGCGCGCCACGCTGCCCGCCGGTCTCCGATTCTCATTCGGGTCGCTACGGTCATCCTAGACTCAGAATCCACCTCATCACCTCGTCAAGCGTACGGCGGCATCAGGGATGGCACAGGACTTAAAATCCGGCCGTCACCGTCGTGTGCACTGGGTACCCATATACTGACCGCGGAATTTGCATCCGCCAAGGTGGACGGCATTCGGTCTATCCGAGTCCGGTAAAAATGCGGGCAACGACCTCGTTAATATGCCGACATTCAGAAACATCATTTCACTACTAGAATGTATCCCCTTCCACGTCTTGCCCTATAGTTACAATATTATCCAGATGACGAAGGGATGCACGGTCGCGCGTAGCCAGGCGACTCGATAGTTCTTGACAGAGCTTCGCATGGTCTTCATCAAGCCTTTGCACACAAGGTCATCAATACTAGTTGATATCAGATGAGTGAAGTACTGACCATGTGGGGGGAGCTTTAAGCAAACAAGCGTTCAACTCACGAGTGAGCTGGTGCAGAAGCTCGTTTTTGCCCATAAGCCAACTGTACTTGAGCACAGGTGCGAGTACAAGGGTGTAGTCCACCCAAGACCTTCCCCCAAAGTCGCCCCGTAGACGAAAGCCGCATGCATTGACGACGTCGTCGGTTGGGAATGGAGCCGTATCGGTAGATTGTAGGGGGATATCGGTAATATCAAGGTCGATGAACAAACTGCAAGTGTCGGTCATAGTTCGAGAACCCAGTGGAAACGAGGAATGAGGGTCCGAAAATAGATATTCGTGCTCATCCAGCGTGTCTTGTACCGATAAGCTGTGCCTTTCCATATAGTCCGCTATGTCGGGGGCTTGAGAGAGGTCCAGTGGGCCGTCTAGCGTGTCAAGGAGAAGCACGCGGTGGTTATGAAGCGTTGCGCGCGGAAAGACGCAGTACGCTCTGCGCCAGCTAATGACACTGAAGAAACATGCTGAGAACGAAAACGTGTTAGAAGTACGAAATTCAAATCGAGCTTCGATTGAGTTGTTCTTACTGGCACATGCATTGAAGACTATTTCGAGGGGATTGTTCACTGCAACGAGGACGCAAACCGCGACCGAAGTGGTGCTCGATAGGGGCTTGCGGAAGACGAGGACATCTCGGATAATGGGAGAATCCGCGTCATCATGGGTACTCGATACGGCGCGAGCAATTGTCGAATCGAACGACTCCCCATCCTCCAATGGAACGAAGTGGTAGCCATTGTCGAGTAGCCATCGCCCGACTTCCTCGGAATGAGCAGCATACACCATTAAGTCAATACTGTGCCGAGGATTGGACCGTTCGAGGAAGCAGAAGGCGAAACTACCTCCGATGAGAGTTTGGGTGCGACCTTGTAAGGAACGGAACGCAGCTGCATCGAAGAAGGGGGAGAGGAACGAGTTAATGTTGAAGGCTGCTTGCTGATATCGCTCGGTAATGTCCCTGGTGACACGGCAGACTCTCGCCATTCGAACCAACTCCAGGTGGGAAAGGCAGCTCAGGAGAGGGTTATAAATCGTGGGATTGCGAATGATCGTGGGCTGAGGAAGTTAGCAGTGGCCACCTGAGCGAAATGATGGTGGAACATACCAACGATAGGGAGCTGCACTCCATGATGGGACGTCCTGAGACAGAGGGGGGTGGGAGGCGCTGTCAAGACGTCTCATGTCCGCTGCGTTTTAAAGGAAATTATCCAGCGCTCAACGCTCTGGCACAAGTTGCGGGAGTGACCGATGAGATCTGCTTGGAGATTAGATTAGTAGATATCCAAAACTGGCAATCTCCGGTTCAACGACCACACAAATTTCGTGTCCTGCGCTTTCCCTGGATGACTTTCAACCAGGTGGGGCAGGCCCCGGCAGGCCTATAGCTAGGAGCACCGGGCTTACGGCGCCCGTTCTCGTTTTGTCGAGGGCTATGAAAGCAGTGCATTGGCCTCTTGGATCAGATGCGTCGGTCTCCCACTCGACACTTGTTACATGCCACACATGATAACTACCCAACTTGCTCATCTCTCCGATGCCCATGTACGCTGTATACTACCAAGTCCAGCCGGGCTCCTGATCGCTACCAATTGTGAGTCACAGTTCCTTCTCCTGAGATCCGCTCGCCGCCAAAGGGAACTGAAGTGACAATGCCCTCATGTAACAGGTAGCGATCGTTCCGTCCGCTTCTATGAGGCAGGCGATGGAGCGCATGTGACTACAATCACCTTCCAAGCAGCCATCTTGTCGATGTGTTGGGTCAAAACGTTCGACAGTCCACAATCGCTCGCGTGCTTGTGCTCCGACGGCAACGTTCGTGTGCGGAAGTTGGATTCGAATTATCGCCCAGCTCCAAATGCTCGTCTTACGGTGATCCATGCAAAGGATGGCGATCTCAATGGAGGGGTTTTGGCGTTTCATGAGGATGGAAACCAACTGGCCGTCGGTTTCCCAGGAAACATAATGGTGTGGTCCCTCGCTGCAAAAGGTGAGTAGTCTTCTTTTGAACGGGTTCGGGGTGCACTCGGTATTGCCATACATCCACGGCATAGGAATTTTCGTTACGAAGTTCATCGATAGGCTGAGGGGAGGCCCTGTGTACGTTTCCCTCATTCACATCTTGCGACCACAATTCCTAGTGCACTGTCCGGAGATCCTGTCGCCTCGATGCTGAGTGGCTCGCCGTCAAATGATTGATGATGCAGCCTAGAAAAACGTAGCCTATACCGTAGGCGATCGCTTCATCTTCCACCCTAAGAGTTATCCGATCTTATACTCGTACATGGATGCTGACTGGATGCTGACTATTTTCCACAGCTCCAAGTTGCCAGGCGGGCTTGCATACATCAATTGAGCCGAAGTCGATCTCGCATATCCAATTTTTGTCCGGCCGAAAGCTTCTAGTGTTTTTCACACACCCCGGACACATGTTTGTAACCTCTCTATCGTCTCGGCTATCGCTCATTGTCTCTCGATGCAGCGTTGAACACGACTTGAAGACCAACACCATCATTTCCCAAACGCGTCTCTGCCCTTCGATGTAAGAACAGCTCAATGACCTGAAATCCAGACCTCACCATTTTGCAGCGGTTCGGTGGCGTTCTTTGGTCCCGATGTAGTTGCGGTTGATGGTGTGGAGTTTGGTTTACGGACTTTCCGCCTAACATCCGGACTCGGACCGAGCAACCTCCAGACCAGTGCCTTCCGTACTTTACGCGGGCCGCAACCAGCGGGATCAAGCGTGTGCTTAATATTTCTACGAGAGGACGTTCTTCTCAGCGGTGCGGAGGACGGAGAGCTGTGGGTGTGGAACGCTCACACCGGAAAGTGTTACGGGTCTTTGAGTACCCAGGATGGTACGTCGCCAGTCCTTGCCACACCGTTCACGGACACGGGAAGCTGAAGTAATCCATAGTCGGCCAATTGTCGACAATTGCTCTACTATTTTCTCACCGTGCTATCGGGGATGCCTGGGATGTCCGAATCGCCCTTGGAGGTCCAACGGGCTTGCGAATTATGACCGGTAAGTCCCGGGCTTGATGTTCCAAAGTCACTCAATTGACTCATTCCCCTCTCAAAAGTGCGACTCTTCGGAGAAGATGTACAGGTTCCTAGATCTATTTTAATCTAGATTTAAATCTTTCTCATTCATTGCTTCAGGAAGAAGTCCCGAAGAGGGATGATTGCGACGGGTACGTCGGCGTTTTGCATCGTCGGAGGTCAACTCACCATAACCATAGACATGTCGACCAAATCGGTATTCTTATTCACCGGCCGCTCGCAATCTATGGTGAGATAAAGCTTGTTCCATATTGAACACAATCAGCGAATTAATTGTGTCAAGTACTAGATCCTAGTGCGAGTCTGGAAGGGCTTTCGAGGATCGCATTTGTGAGGGGTTTAAATCTTATCCTTCTTCTGGCAGTCTTGTCCATACTCTCCCGAGATTATGAGTTTGAGACATAATAGGCTCCGCTGTCGTAGAGTAGTTTGATTGGAATCAGTAGTCGCTATTGTCAGAGTTCGGAAGCGGCATAAAAGGGAGAAACGAGTAGACGTCAACAACGACCCCTCCTGTCCTGCCTTCCACTATGCATATGCCCCGTCCACTCGCTTGGGTCTATCGAACCCCCGACTCCCTGTCTATCCTGTTCCTCGGCATGACCCAGGATTGGATCATCACGGCATCCACGGTTCAGCACGCATGGCAATATCTCACCACCGTTGGCTGGAGGCGGACGATGCCGTTTGCCTTGGCAGTAATTGCCTTGCTTGTCTACCGATGGTCTCCCGCAACGCATGCGCCTGCCGGTAAGTTCTTATGCTGTGGTACATTGCATAGATTGGTGCGCTGATTTGTGCTAATTACAAGGCACCTGTAGCTCCCTTCCCGGCGACCTGATACCAATTGAAACATCGATGTGGAAACATCTTTACTATGACGGCACTGGCCGACCGGATTATGCGTCTTACATTGCGGGAGGCAGAGTAGTCCAAGAGCTCACATCCCACACCTACGGGGGTGAGACTGAAGGAGGAACAAAGCGGTGGATTTGGGGATGGTGGGAGGGTGCCGTCCCCGAGCCGATGCGTTACCCTCCTCCCCAGTATGCCATTTATCCCGACAGGCAAGTGGGGAACTGCTGGCCAATGCGAGGGAGGAGCGGCTCGCTGGGAATCAAGCTCGCTCGCCCGGTAGGGGTGGCCGCCTTTACCATCGACCATGTGCCCAGAAGCATGACTCTCAACCCAGGAAGCGCGCCTCGGTTGGGCGAGTTGTGGGGCTTGATGACGAGGACTGTGGAACACCTTCACACTGCGTCCTCCATATCCAGGCTGTCTGTGTTGAGCTCATCCGCGATATTCCAGAAGTTTAATCTAGGGGCTCAAGCGAAGACACTCTACGGTAATCACAATTTTGTGAGATTGGGTACCTTTGCGTACAACATAGATCACTATATTCCGTTTCAGACGTTTCATGTACCGGAAGAAACAATCGCTGCCCTAGGAGACACACACTTTGATACAGTCCTACTAGTGATACTGGATAACTGGGGGAGCGATAATTTTACGTGCCTGTATAGGGTTAGGATACATCCGAAATGATTTGGCGGCGAATGGTGACAAGTAATTACCGCGAGATATATTATACTACCCACCCAAAATATAGCAATACACATGAAAAGAATCGAGCGATGAGATACCGCTCTCGTCTAGGACTACCGATATGGACACGGTCGCGTGCTCCTCCAACGGTTTCGTCCTTAACAGACAGTGCTGATAGAATTCTCAACAACCCGTACGCCACAAAGAGACACTTGACCCAAGTGACGACATCGATGGGAGTCATCGGGAGGATAAGGGTCTGACCGCGATCGCGAAGACTGTAAGCGGTTGACACACGGCTGCTTTGTGTAACGAGCAGTCCACGATTATGTAGTTGAAGGAGCTCAGCTGCTCAACAGGTCACCGAGATGCAAAAAAGCACAAGGATGTAGGACTCACGATGACACTGGTCTAACACATCAATTAGACGCGAGCACAACAAATTGAGTTCTCCCAGTGCCGCACTCGGAGGGACGGTCCACACGAACTGCGCACAAAGGCACATCAGCGGCGCCCGTCGGTAGCACGAGGGGTCCTTGCCTCTGTGGGTGCGATAGCCTGATCCAACGATCCAAGTAAAACGCGGAGCTCTCGCGCATGGGCGTTGTAAAGCGCAGGTAACTGTATCTCGCGTTGGATGTAGTCTGATGGAGTTGATTTCAGCTTCGAGCGACCCGGAGTGGAGGATTCCAGCTACCCGAGGACATGGATATGGGGCGCGAGACATCCCGGCAGTACTTGAAGAGAGCCTTCACCGCTATCGCCGTGCGCAGTAGTACGACGAGGCGGTATGGTTGAGAACCTTTGGGTCGCATGATGGAGATTGAAGTCAACCAGTCGACGACTTATATTACGCCCCAGCAAACGAATGCTCACATGCATATGTAGTGTGGCCCAAGTGGAGTGTCCGACAGAAAGACAGGAAATTGCGAGACGTGATAATTGAACGTTGAACATCTGAGCTCAACGCGGCTTGTGACGATGGGCGAAACAGCCCATACCGGATAGCAATGGTTGCGCTGTGGGTAAATGGCGAGGGGCCTGACCACACGAGTCGGATCCATGGCCATGGGTATTGTGCCGCCGCGGGGCTGCGGGCATAGAATCTAGGTCTGGAGCAGGCATGTCAGCGCATCGCACTGCGCCGCGCCGCGCCCGCGCGCGCATGCACTCATGCCCTCCAGCGCGAAAAATTCCGTGGCATGAAGCCTGTAAAATGACGGGGGTCAACCATCAGGACTAGTACTATTAGTCCTAGGCAGATTGCGATCGCGAGTTACTCATGACATGATCAAGAATCGCACCGGGCGTGCATGCAAAGCGGCCGTGAGATATACATAGAGACGATCGGACCTTAGGAAATCTGCGACAGCTTCAATTGTGTACTAGCGAGTTGCCGTACAGATACCGCGAGCCCGTGTTAGAAAATGGATGAGAGGAAATCACCGTACCACTTCAGAGGGTGACCAATCCGGGTTTAGCCGTGGTAGTGTGACTCATGTGACTCTCCCGTCACGATACAGTCACACACCCTGTCATTCCGTCCTTTCTATACGCGGCCAATTGTGCCATGACCCCATCCATAGCGACCACAAGCTAGATCTTTTCGACTGTTGCCCGCGGCCCGCTGTGGGAGCAACACGGGTGGCGGGCTCTACTAAGTACTTCCATGGTGTTTCACCTACTAGTATTTATGTCCTTCTATCGCTGACCCGTTGGGTCCCCGTCAGTGCCATTTCTCTCCCCACTTGCAACGGACATCATATGTTCGATCATTTTACATGACTTCTACTCAGTCAGGTCCTGTTCACGACCTCGGGATACGTATCCCGTCACTAGCGGCCTATCCTCGTGTCGCCGGTTGGCTGTTCGAGGACAGCGATCCCGCCAACCCGTTCACTACCGCCGTAAGTGACAAACACTATGATTGGTGATTTCTTTGCTGATCTCGCTGCAGAATTGCACTCAGCATTCCTGGTTATTCGTGAGGCGTCATTCATCGCTCTGATGTTCGCCGGCCACTGACGTTTAGACATTGATATCAAGGAAACCAACGACTCGGAAGGCCACCCTCTCCCCACCAACGCCGAAGCCACCCGCCCCAGCCATAATGATCAAGTGCCCGACGAGGCCCGCGCCTTTGAAGTGAGTCTGTTTCTATCCCTACAATTAGCCCCGTTCCGATGTCCATTCCAGGGTCAACCGCTCCGCGGGACTGAGGCCGCTGGCACCACTAGTGCTACGGAGACGGAGGTACGTTCTCTCCGCTGTTCCTTCCACCACTCACTGACCAAAAGCCAGCAACCTACCCCGCTTGACTCTTTCGCCATGAAACTCGATCGAGTTCTGAACCAACTATTGCACAACCAGCAGCTCGCGGACAGACGACAGGAACACTCGGACGCCCAGATGGCTTATGTAGTCGAAGAGCTGCGCAGAATCTCCCGCGGACAACCCAAGAAGCGGCCGCCTTACCGCAAACCGCTCCACGAGTCTCAATCTTCCTCGGAATCTGACGGCTTCCCAGCTGTACGCCCATTCAGGAAGTAGAAGCCATCGAGATTGGGAGCGTTGGATGCGGTCCCCAAGAATCAATACCTAGTAGTCATTCGTCTTCTATATACTCGGGGCTTCTACCTGTTTGACAAATGCATGCGTCATGCGCGTGTCGCGTCTCCTCGCGTGCCCCGCGCGCGCGTCTGTAATGTCTATATTCGGACTCGGATCCAACCGCTGAGCCCTCTGTCGCTTCGCCGACCACGACCACTTCCCTCGATGACTTCGCGATAGCCAGGCCCATGAGACCCGGGCATGAATGCAAGGCATTTCCTATAGGGATACAAGAACGGAGGGTGGGGAGAGATGAACTATGGGCGAAAGTTGTTGCTGGTGGATGCGAGCACCGAAGGTCAGCGGTTCGAAAACGACGCAGACGGCATGAGGTTAGCGCGAGGATTATGTACGCTGGCGTACGGTGGGCGGTATGTCGGGAATAACAGGCGGGGCAAGGGAGAGGGTGGAGGACGTTGAAGTGGACCTCTCGCCTTGTTCGCGGCGAGAACGGGACCTTGAAGCGCGCTGAATGGTGGATCGCGTGCGCGCGCTGGCTCTATTGGGTAAAAAATGGTTAGCTACTTCATCCTATTGTCACCTAAATTTTCGCGCACATGGGGGTTGCATCGAAACAGGATGGGCACGAACCCACACAGGGAGCGCGCCCCACTGAGTGGCCGGGCGCTTCCATACCAGGCGGCATGACATACACCTCAGGAAAAAAGGTCCTTCGGCGTTGGCCGCTCGCCTGTTGTCTCCAGCCCCGCGCGCAGCTGAGTACTAGTACTAGTACTGGAGATCCGCGTACGCCTACGAGTCAAATTGGCACCAGAGAACCCATTAATATTACTATTGGGTAATTATAATGTAAGTCTATGCGAGGCCCGGAGACTCTAGATCTTCGCAGACGAGGACATGTACATGTACATGAGCGCGCGCGCGCGTACGAGTAGGCCTAGAGCTATCGCTAGAGGGCTTTGAGGATCATGATCAATGACCAGGACCAAGGTTCAGAGTCGTTTGAAGGCGACGGGTCAGCTCGACTTGGCTCCGACTCAGCCATGATGGATGGCGCGCGTGCGCGCTCCAGCGCGTTCTTGCGTGGGAGGCGGCGAACAGGAATTTGGTCATGATGCCACTCTGGGGTTCCAGGGGTCCTTTCCCCTTCCCTCAGCCCTTCCTCATCCTTTCTTGGCAGATCCCACGACCAGTCTTCGATCCGAGGGTTCTTTGCCATTCCTCAGCCTTTCCTCAACCTTTCCTCACCCTTGCATCGCAGATCGCAATATGACTGTTCCATCGAGGGTTTCTTTCAACCTTTCCCCAGCCTTTCCTCAGCCTTGCATCGCAGATCGCACGGTGACACTTCCATCGGCGGGTTCCTTCAATCTTTCCTCAGCCTTTCCCCAGCCTTGCGTCCTAGATCGTTCGATGACTCTTCTATCCGGCGAAAGGTTATCGTTTTCTACGACATGGTGGCATCTGATGCCCCGGCAACTTCAATCGAGGGGAAATCATACCTTTCCCCCACCTTGATAGAATAACATCTGATCCTTCCGCGAAGCTGTCTTTCCACCAACCTTTCCCCTGCATCATTTTCTCATTCCTCCCCTTTTCTGCGCACCAGATCATGCTCGGTATGTTTGAGCCCACGCGGTGAGGAAAGTTGCTCGCAAGTTTTGACTTTCATTCCCATGGATGCCGCCACCCGCTCACGCGCGGAGAGGATGCGTTAATGCGACGGACTGGATATCCTTTTCCTCCCGACCAATGTCTCACTTTCGTGCATCATCTCACCCGACCGTTTCCCACACAATACCCATCCTGATGCCGTTAGCCTATCCGCAACGTCATCATTGAGCCAAATGATATCATTTTCACTCTGCAGATAACGGTATTGCAACTCTAACATTTCACGCTACTTTCCCCATCCTTTCCCCGCCCTGGAAAAGTTGGTTTGTCCGCAGTGACATTGATATTGGGAGCACCTTTTCACCTCCCAATCGAGTAGTGATGGGATCCGGCGCGCAAGCAGTCGAACTGCGCTCGCTCGGATGCTGTGCGTCGTTACTTCGCACATGAGTACTAGGTCGATCGGCTGACGCTCACTATCGTGGCATCCTCGCTCATCGAGGACAAGGAAGCTCCGGCGCTCTCACAGAGATTATCGGCGATACACTCTGCGACAGCATGTCCAATCTTCCAAACCACATCTAATGCAACGGTCCGCTCCGCAACCATGTCACGCGAGAGAGCCTCGAGCATTATTTCATCCAGGCGAGTCCCGTGCGTAGGCATGTCAATGTGGAAGATCTGGCCGAGAAGACCGCAGCGGGCTGACTCGAATGTTTTGCTTCTAGATGACAGACTCGTGTTCTGTTTTGGAGGGCGTTGCGCGGAGCCTTCGGGGTAAACCCAATCTTGCGGCCCGACTTCCAATCGCGCGATTCGCTCAGGACTCGCCTATGACGCCTCGGGATTATCATCTCTCCGAACCAGAGCGCAGAAATCGTTCTTCTTTCCAGTCAGAAGCCACGAACTCTGACGAAATGACATTTTGCCTCGGTAAGTTTTTACTGCCTTAGCTCAAGGGAACACGTCTGACATTGTGGTTGGACGCACTGTGGTTCGATAACATGCTGCCTTGGTGTCGAGTGGTAATGATCTTGCATTTCCGCCAACCACTTGGCGGGTCTCGGCACTTCACGCCCACATTCGAGTGACAAGACGACGATGAATCCACCACGCTTGCTCAATCTCGGTAGGTTCCCCCCAAGCCGCATTTATAATGTTTAGATTTCTCATATAGTATCTATCAGAACAGCGACTAGGGGCGGATTTCCATCTGGAATCGATCTATCCAGCTTCCACGAACATTCGGATGGATGTCTGAAAAATCCTGTGAGTCCCCAACGGCATGCTTCTGGTAAGGAGGTCCGGGTTGGTTCTCAGCTAGGCGTTCGATCCGGCCAGTGTGGTGAATTTTCGTCGGCCGACGACACATTACGTCTGGTTTGTCTATGGTGTCGATGGCGTTATGAAGCCCATAAAGCCATCGATAACGTGGCACTCGGGCGGTACGCTCATCCACCCACAGTCGAATTCCGATGGCTTAGGGCCGTAGGAGGGCCTAAATTGCAAAGTTCAAGCGGTTAAACCCTTCTTTCCTGACACGGAGACGGGAGTAGTCAGTCCCAGTCCTGGCCGCAGCATCGTCATAGAAGCGTTCTCGCCAAGTGAGGGTGTCGGCGTTGTGACGGGGACTCGTTATTTCCCTTATTTTGTAACTCAGACCGTTCTTGGCATCGATCGACAAAGCTCGTTCGCAGAAAGTCATCCGCGGACGACCTTCGCCGCTGTCAGCCGGTTTCTTGCACTCATGGCTAGGTTGCTACGAGACCAGGTATGGAGATGCTCTCGGATTATTCATGAACATCGCATTGTGGCTCACATGGTGTCCGTGAGGTGAGGACATGCTGCCTGCTATATGGCGGTTATACGTACCACTTCGGTAATGCGATAACCCAATCGCATTCGGCACACGGCGTACCGCTGGCATTTTACTAGGACTCCGGCGAGCCGCCCATGGCAGCATGAGTGCGACGTTAAAGCGGCATTGTTAGTCGATGTCATGGATTGCAGTAAACGACCCGACATGTGGTCGATCTAGGGCCGGACTGTCATGAGACTCGGGACGAAACTCGCGAGCCATGCTTGTGACAGTCGTTATCAATTTTGGCGGAAAGCTTACCACTGAGTTTCTTAACTTGTAAGTTCTGTCATAGATTTCGATGTGGAAGAAGTTGCCGAGGTGGGATCGCCGCTGCCAGCTGCTTAAGTAGTGTTGGCTTGCGGTTAGTGTTATATGGAGGTTGGCTTTGGTTGGCTGAAACTGGCAGGCAACGTTTATGATATGAGTCTGTCTCGCGTGGTGTCTGTGACTCGGGAGTGGATGGGTCAGTCTCCAACCGGGCTGGATGGCCACCATGAGGATAATATTGTTCGGACTAGCTAAAACCTAACATCGCCGGATGCCTTCGGACAATCAACGACGACGGTTGTTACAGTGAGTCACGGTGTATCGATTATTTTCTTGCAGCTCACTGGGCACCTGAATATTGTTAAAGCATCCATCTTATTTGATTGACTATGTTATATAAATATGAGCTCATTTTCTAAGCAAGGTGACACCTCGCGCTGGATTAAATCGATTACCTTGCTTACGAGTCCACGTCAGGAGGAACGACGCCCCGGCTCGCAATATTGGGACCATTTTGATACGACGTAAGTTCCTTTCAGTCACCGCGCATGTTAGACTTATCGTAGTCAGTCGTCTTTATGTTCAGGTGATACCGTAGCAGCCTGTATTGACAATGATGCTCAAAATCGTCTTTGTCCTGCTCCCCTGATTGAAGGCAAGACTCGGAGTTCCATGGACTTGGACTTCTACTCCATACAATCACTCCGCTGGAATTGATGTTTACAAGCGCTGGTAGGGTCGGACTTTGGTCATTCGCACTTATCATTCGCACGTGGACGTCAACTGCGTGTTCAAATAACGGAGACCGCCTATCCAGAGCTTGAATTTGGACACGGCTCGATAGCCCGTTCCGATCCTACCGGCGGATACCCATACCCTACGCCCTCCGGAAAGACAAGCTCGGAGTACGAAATGTCCAATGCCCTTTATCAGTGCACAGTCGTCCAGGTGGGTGCATGGTGCGTCTCTTCAACGGCGATCTTCGTCAGGAAATGTTTCACATTCTTGAAATGCAGGGACGTGGGGCATTGCGCCTTGGTTGTTCCGTAGGTTGCGAAATATTTTCTTGTCAAGTTCCCGGTCTTCGATTGCTTATTGCATCCGTTGTCAGCATGTCCGCTCAATGGAGGAGTGTGTTTCGCAAGTCAGGACGGGGGCTATAGACACTTGCTCCTGCACATGTCAGTAGGCTCACGCCCGTCTGGGGACGATCATCCAAGGTTTCAAGCATACGTATGACAGCGCTTATACGCGCTCTGGTCAATAGTGATTGCGCTCGGAGACTGTAGAATTCCGAGATCACTTGACAAGGTTTGCACATCCTGGGAAACGGGCTAGGTCCGCACCTTGAACTTTTGTTCAAGAAGATGGTCGCTGAAGCTGACGCCTTACAGCATCTTACACCGAATGCAATCACGCCCATGCGCTTCAAGTCCGTGTAGGAGGGGCAGGCAATATCCGAAACACATCGGAGGCGAGTAGTCGGCTTACTCTTGAATTGCGTTGAGTTCGGACCGTTTATGAAGCTTTGAATTCCCACCGGTGCTGCAGAGGATGAGATTTGGCGATGGTGGCGTCGATCACGCTGTGCTTCCGACTCGGTGCGTCAACCAAGTGTCAACTACTTATTGCTTTCCCTCGGACCGACACTCGTCTCCCCTATGCTGTAGATCTGCGGAGTAGAGACTCGCATGTTGTGGTAAGTTTTGGCAGTGTGGTTGGCCTCAGGAGTTGCATCCGAGCGAATTTGGTCTCGTGCCGATCATGGCATTTCTCGAGAGACGGTTCATAATTTATTGGCCATGGTTTGATCGAACGTCACGATGCCTCGGCCTTGCAATGTTTCCGATGCTAATATTCACAGATCTATTCGTTGGTCGTGGATGACCTCATTGGATATCTCCATTAAGGTCCCACATCGGCGAGGCTGTAGACGGCAAGGATCGTACCGGAACAACTTCCTTCAGGATAACTCCCAGCCTCGTGGCCTCCATTAATGACATCGCTGCGCCTTCTTGACCACAATGCTGGCGGTCACGCCGATAATCTCACCATCTAGGCCAACGAATACTGTTAAGACCTCCGTCCATTGGTCTGATCGAACGGCTGCTTGTGGTTCGAGTTCACGTCATGTCTCCTGACCGCGGATAACAGCTCAACCGAGTATCAGACCCACCACTTCGAAATCCTAGGACAGCCCTGAACAGAACTCAACACTGCCATGGCGCCACTTCCGAGCGCTATCCCTTCACTATATTATGGTCGGCCAAGGTCGGTCTTAAAAGTACTCATCCCTCCATCGTTCAAAGTACTCACAATGCGCCCTTCCTTACCTCAGAACGTCGTGAAGGCTATCATTTCCTTCGTCGACGATCGTCCGACACTATCCCATTGCGCTCTCACTTGCCGGGAGTTACTCCCGCCTAGTCGTCTCAATCTCCTCTACGATGTTACCATCAACCCGACCAGGTTCAACCATCTGACGAGTATGGCTAGCGTCGCATTCCTCGCTCCTTATTTTTATTCATTACAATTATTTGATGACGAGAGGCAGCCGTGGATTCACACGTTCTTTGACAGATTCTCCATGGTTCTCTTCCATATCCGCTATCTCGTTCTGATACACTTACAAGGACAGAGGCATCCGGTCGTTCCAAGTGATAGCTTACCCCGTCATCGTTACACCTCCCTCCGGACGTTGACGATATCGAATGGGACGTTTTCCTCCTTCGCACATTTTCAAAACCTTGTCAATGCCTTCCCCCGGGTATCCAGGCTTATGGTTGAAGGCGTGGAGTGGAGTCCACTTCAATCCGCCCGCGGAGGGGTGGAGTCTCGCGGCCCTCTTCTCGAGCAACTCTGGTTTAACTCGCGCAATGACGGTGAAGTGACGATGCTTGTAAACTGGATCATACGCACCCCCTCTGCTCTCACCATTCGCGACTTGAACGTTGCTAGCCGAGGAGTTCTGAGCGCGCAAGACTTCCCTGCGGTTCAGAGGCTGACTGACAGTCTGGGTCAATCTCTGGAACACTTTGAAGTCTCTCTTCGTCACTGGAGTCAAAGTAAGTTTTCATCTTCGCACTGCCAACTCCCTCTAATGTCCGATCGACTTCCCAGATAACGGGATGGATTTCTCACAGAACACGTGTCTTCAGACTTTGTACGTCAGGGACGTCGACTCTCGTACTTGGGAGAACTTTCGACTCTTGCTGGGTGAACGGGTCTCCCCTGCCGCTCTCGCACGCCTTTCGTTCGACCTCCATATCCCCACTCTGGAAGACTTCCGCGCGTTTCAGGCTTGCTTCAAGGCTGGACTGGACGGCGTCTTGGCGCAGAGGGACTTCTCTCAGCTGCAGGGGCTCACGGTCTGGTTGCGCGCGGTCCCTCCCTCTATGACACCTCTGGAGCTGGTTAAGGCGTTGGAGCTCTACGTGCCTGCCCTTCTTCCGTCTGGATGCCTGTATCAAGTCAAGCCTTGGTGGGATCTAGGTTTGGGAAGGCGCTCCGATTAACCTTCCTCTCCGTGCCCCTCTGAACGCCGTCTCCAGCGCGCCAGGCTGCAGTTGTGGGTCCAGGTTTTGTCCTCAACAGCGACAAGCCCGCTTGTCGCCACGGAGACCAACGCAACAGCTGTGTCCTTCACGGCGAATCTATCAGCCATCATACCACATTCTCGTCACCGCAGCTTCGACTCCCGTGCATCACCCTTACGAATTCTTATATTCCTCTTTGAGATTCAGACTCCTTCTCATATTACGCCACAATATATCGATCCGACGTCCACCTTCCGCACTTCTTTCTAATGCCTCCGCCCCGTGCGACTCAACATCCTCACCCGCTTGGGAACGGGAACGCAGCCGGACTGCGATACCCATTTGCTCCCACCGACCGCACGCCGAACACCACATTGTCCTTGGACAACAGGACTGTCGTCCTATCCACCAGGCCCACCGGAATCACGTTGGTCCACGACGGTTCGTCCGTCGCGCGCCACACCACCTCGTACCCCGCCAGCCCCTCGTCGTCTCCCATCGCCCACAGGAGCGTGCTATTGTTCGTCAGCACCGACGTGTCGATCGTGACGTTCTTCGGCGTGCCTGGGGCCTGCGCGAGCGACCAGAGCGCGGCGCCGTTCACGCGCGCAGCGCGCGCGATGAAGTCGAAGTCGCAGAACTCGATGAGGTCCCCGAACTGCTCGCCCGTCGCCGCGTCGACGCGCACGTCCTGATGCTGGTGCGCGAAGTTCTCGTGCGGCTCCGTGAAGCGCGCGGCCGGGAACCCGCGCTTGAGGAACGGCTCGTGGTCGCCCCCGCGCAGGAAGCGGTCTTCGCGGTAGATCACGCGCACTGCACGCGAGGGGTCAGTGCCTCGTACGGGATAGCGGATGCGGGGTGGAGAACGTACCACTCATGCCCGTGGCGTCGTTGGTCGCGACTTCGTTGACGAACCGCGCGAGCTCGCGCGCCGGACTGTCGTTCTCTCCTCCGGCGGACTCGCGCGTCGCGGTTTGCTGCGCGGTCTCGGTCGTCGGCATGCCCTGCGCGAAGAGGCGGATGCTGAACGGGTCGACGGTGCCGTCGTCTGCCTTCGCGCTCCCGACGATGTCGTTGGTAAACATCCCCTGCACGTCCGCGCCCGCGTCGGCCAGCACTTGCGCGAGGTGGTCCGCGCCGAACAGCCCCTGCTCCTCCCCTGCTACGGCCCCGAGGATGATCGTCGCCGGGGGCGGCGGGCGCTGGACCATGACGCGCAGGAGCTCCATGACGACCGCGACGCCCGACGCGTCGTCGTCCGCGCCCGGGGCGTCGTCCGTGAAGTTGTCGATGTCCGTCACGCGCGAGTCGTAGTGGCCCGTGATCACGTACACCCTGTCCGGGTCGGACGCGCCGCGGATCGTGCCCACGACGTCGCTGATGTTCACCGCGAACAGGATGCTCCCCGTCGGCTGCTGGATGTAGCTCGGCATGGAGACCGTCGCGTTCGTGCCTGGGGCCGCCCCAGCCACAATGGAGCGGAACTCGGAGACGAGCCAGTCGCGCGCGGCGCCGATCCCACGGGCGGGGTCCGTCTGGTTGGAGAGCGTGTGCCGTGTGCCGAAGGAGACGAGCTTGGTGATGATCGCGTTAATGCGCGCGGGGTCGATCTCGGCGAGCATGCTTTGCAACTCTGCGGTGGGAGCTTGCGGGACGAGGGCGCTCCCAGGACCCTTCGGCCAGGCATCGGTGGAACCGCATTGGCGGGCGAAGAGTGGAGTGGCTTGGGAGACTGGAGAAGCCGGGGCGTTCGTGCGGCGGAGCGAGGCTGCGTGGCTATGCGTGCAGGAAAGTAGGAGGAGGAGGACAAACCCTCCCGCGGTTTGCGCCAGTCGGAACGACCCCGGGCGCATTGTGGTCGATGGCTGGGCGATGTGGACGTTCTCTTGATGTCCTATGTCTTTATGTATTGAAAACTGGTCACGTTTTTCCTTGTCTGAACCTCTGCAACTCCGGTGTGGATGCCGCGGATAGGCTTTCGGAGTCCTAAGAATTGCGTGCCCTTCAGTAAGAAGGGAGCAGAAGGGAGCATATGGTCTCTCTCATGATAAGACATCGTGCGGTCCAAGAATACTGTACGAGACTCTTCCATACCTCGTTATAGATAGCTGACACTCCTCTGCGTCGGTCATGGGATGGTTCAAAGAAGCGTCGTGGGTGTTCATGGCTAAGTTCACCTTTCCTCCGCCCATCCCAAGGATCTGATCGGTGGCTATTTGGCAGATATAGGTCGGTGTCTAGAGCTCTTGAATCGTATCGAAAAAGCTGCCAATCGGAACGCTTAGCCTCTAATTAATGGTGATATTGACGGCAGGTATACATGATGCCCAATACGTACCTGTGGAGAAACAGGGCTGGTAACGCGGAGATCGACATCGCAACCGGTGAGAGAAGGTTGGTCGGGTGGTGTGGGTGTCTACAGGCCTATGGTCGAGAATCGCGTGGAATTCGAGGCGCTCTTGTCGACTTCCGTCTAGCGGGGACGTACATAACGATATGTATCAGCGGGAAAGAATGCCCAGTTAGTAGTAAAAACAGTATGAAGACTAACCCCAGTCGCAGTAGAAGAGCGCGGATATATCCGGCCGGGACAGTGCGGCAGTTTGACAGCTTGGACGACGCCCCTTGAGCCGACAACGTTCCTTGGATTTCATCGTCTCGTTTTCTTCCCCTCTCTTCCGTCCCCCCCCCACTGGCACGACGTCTGAGGGTGCAGATATGCACACAGTCCTGTTTCCGCTGAACGATACGGTTGTCGTCTTTCTTCACCGAGACGACACACAGACCCCAATGTCCCATGTCGTGCAAATTACGGTGAAAACGGACGGGTGAGCAGTATTAGTCCGGTTATATGCTCCTCAAGTCATTTAAAAATGATACCAATTGTCAATAGGCCGCACGCGATAGATACAATCACGACGTACTATCTAATGCGGCATGACTTGAGTGTATGTATGCGGTCTCATTGCCAGACCGTGAAGGACGTACCAAATCTGACGTACCACCATTAGGACTTAATCCTACGCCTCGTCACCGCGCATTCAGAGCAGCCTGTGCTTGAAGATGATCTCGTATTTGAGGGGGCTCGTTATGTGCTTCAAGCCCGTGAGTCCGGTCGCGTCGGAAGCGGACTTGGACGAGATTGAAGAATTGCCACAGGTCGATCGCCATGGGCCTTCGGGCAAAGAGTAGTGTTCCGCTGGGGAAGCGAGATATTGGAGGCGTCCGAGGACAAGTGGACATTTTGGTTTCGGGTGAAGCCACAGCAGGATGCCACATCCTCCGAAGGTACACGCCAGACATCTACCATCCTATCATCGGCCGAGCCGGTTGTCGCTGACTTGAAGGAAACGGAGCAGGTGCAAGAAGAGAGCAGTGAGGCCTAACGAAGTGCTGAGGCTCAGGCAGGTCGGGACTGGGTCGGGAATCTGGATCAGTGCGTCCAAGGCGAACCGGCGGGCCGAGCGTGCCAGGCTAGCATGTGTCTCGGAGGGTTACGGACAACGCCATCCGTGTCGTGGGTTCACTGCGATATATTTCTGAGAGCAGAGCACAAAAATGCAGGTGGATGCGGACCCGTTGAACAAGGGGTACCTCAGTGAGTTGGGAACTCGTCGGGCGATGGTCGGCTCGAAACACATCTCGGGCTGGGTTGTGCGGACCGGTTAGGACGCCCGGTCCGGCCACCCGCTCGATGACCTCAACCCGTGGCTGGATCCGGACGCAGTTGTGTCTTTTATAAGAACCACTATGGCGGTCATGTCGTTCGGTCCTCATCTGCAGGCCTTTCCTTGCTTCACACCGCCCTTCCAGAGGAACCGCGAAGCAAGCCCGCGACCATGTCGCCCAAGATCACCGGGTACAAGACTCACGGTGCGTCCTATCTCGTTTTGGTGCGGCACAGTCACCTGCTAACTCGGCGCACCTCGCCAGATATCCGTTTCCCGACGTCCTTAAGTGGAGATGGGACGGATGCAATGAACACAGACTGCGACTACTCATCAGCATATGTCAAGCTCTACACCGACTCCGACCTTACCGGCTATGGCATGACCTTCACCATCGGCCGTGGCAACGACATCGTATGCGCAGCCATCCAGGAGCTCGCAAAACGCTTGGTCGGCAAGGATGTCGAGGAGATATTTGCAAATATGGGCAAGACGTGGGACTACCTCTGTGCCGACTCACAGCTTCGCTGGTAAGTGAACCCAATATTGACACCTGGACCAGGCCCAGGGGCTGTCTTGACAGTGTGTCGCTGCAGGATCGGTCCGGAGAAGGGCGTGATCCACATCGCGCTTGGGGCGGTGGATAATGCGCTGTGGGATATGTTCGCTCGCGCGCGTAACAAACCACTCTGGAAGTTGGTCGTGGACATGACACCCGTACGTGCACACGCCCTCGCGCGCTCCGTCTCCCGCCCCTTGCCCCACTGAACCACCGGCCCGTGTTACATCAGGAGGAGATTGTAAATGCCACCGCATTCCGCTACATCACAGACGCGCTCACGCGCGAGGAGGCGCTGGCGATGCTCAAGGAGAAGGCAGCGACAAGGGCGGAGCGCGAGGCCCGGGTGCGCGATCTGGGCTACCCGGCGTATGTCACCTCCGCGGGCTGGCTGGGCTACAGCGACGAGAAAGTCGCCCGACTCACGCGCGAGGCCGTCGAGGCGGGTTTCAACCACTTCAAGATGAAGGTCGGCGCTAGCAGGGAGTCCGACCTCCGCCGAGGCAAGATCATCCGCTTGATTATTGACGACCCGCAGTACCTGCCCGTCGGGGTGAAACCTCGGGATCCCAACGGCCCAGATCTTGTTGGCAAGAACGCTGGCCCGACAGGGAGCGTCCTTATGATCGATGCGAACCAAGTGTGGGACGTGCCAGAGGCAATTGAGTATGTCAAGGGCCTGGCCGAGATTAAGCCATGGTGAGCTATATATCACGCTGCGTGTGGTTTTACTGCGTATTCACATCTTAATGTGCAAGGTTTATCGAAGAGCCCACGGCTCCTGACGACGTCCTTGGACACGCCACAGTCCGCAATGCTTTGAAGCCCTACGGCATTGGTGTCGCGACGGGGGAGCATGCCCACAACCGCATGGTCTTCAAGCAGTTGCTCCAGGCTGAAGCCATCGACGTTTGTCAAATTGACTCATGTCGCCTTGCTGGTGTCAGCGAGGTTCTCAGCGTCCTCTTGATGGCTGCTAAGTGAGCAGTTCGTGTCGTCGTCTCTGACAGGAGGTATTGATTCGTGCATAACAGGTTTGGCGTCCCCGTCTGCCCCCATGCGGGAGGTGTCGGCCTGTGTGAGTATGTTATTCACTTGAGGTGAGCACAACTCTCTTCCATTCCGTAACCCACATGCGGAGACCATGTAACGATGACCTTGGTTACTGCGTCGACAGTTTGATCGACTATATTGCAATCTCGGGGACGATGGAGCGCAACGTTCTAGAGTTTGTCGACCATCTGCACGAGCACTTCCTCTACCCGTGTTCGATCAACAAGAGTGGTCGTTACAACGTTCCTGACAATGCGCAGGAAGGCTACAGGTGCGCATGACCTCCACGTAACCATGTAGAAACCTTCTGACCTTTGCGCTCGATCGCATTTCGCTGTGCGCAGCATCGAAATACATGAAAACAGTATTGGCGAGTACGAATACCCGCACGGCACATATTGGAAGGGTCGTGGCGCTCCACAGGCCTGAGCGTATCGCCCAACGTACTAGTCGCGCAGAGCTTCCGGAAGAAGAAGAGACATGCCGTGTATGTATGTATTACTATCACATAGCGCTCCTGCATTCTAGTCTTTGATCTACATCCGCCAAAAACTTCCCTACGCCGTGTGTGCGCGCCGGGGTCGCCGCCGTCTGCTGCATTTGGCCTCGAGCGAAGACGCTTGAAGTGAGTGCCGGGATGCGATTAGCATCGAATCCTACCAACTCTAATGCTAGGCGTCTCCGGGATCCCACTTCTATCCTGTTTCCTTCAGCAAGGGCAGAGGCGCAGGTAGGTACGTAGTGCGCATGTGGGCCCGTCGCATCAGAACGCAGCGTTGTCTGATACTGGGTCTCCTCGTAAGTCGTGACCACTGCACCCTCACATTATGTGGGGTTTCAGTGGAAACTTCGGCAATGCAGCCCTTTGGATCTCTCTAACTCGCGGTGTCTGGATCTGTGCGATACCCCTTCCGATGCTTTCGACACCCGAACGTGCTTGCTTTTACCCCATGTGTCCGTGGATGCGAATAACGTAACGTTCGAACATGTTTGATGACCGGAAGGCACCACTGAGAGGCTCTGAGCAAAGTCCCAGGGTGCGATTGTCATGCGGACTAGATGTTCAAGGAGAGGAACGCAGCATTAGCGCAATCCGTACTATATCCGAAATCTTACATCAATGTACATCTACTGTTCAGGAAGCTCTAGTGCCGTCGTGAACCGCGGGACGTACA
Source organism: Ganoderma lingzhi (assembly GCA_026283605.1). Classification (NCBI taxonomy): domain Eukaryota; kingdom Fungi; phylum Basidiomycota; class Agaricomycetes; order Polyporales; family Polyporaceae; genus Ganoderma; species Ganoderma lingzhi. Next base: position 194,715 of record JAPJYM010000021.1, on the reverse strand, counting down.
GTAGCAGATGGTGAGAAAGGAAGCAGGTGACGGACCATTATCGTCAATAAGTTATGCCAAAGGAAGAGAAGTGTATAGCAACCCTCGACTTAGCTCATGAGGGTCATGACCTGCAACCACGACACACAATGTATCAGCGGAACGAAAGAACATATGGCAGATCCCACGAAACGGCTTACTCAGAGCCTACACGAAGGAGATGGGACACTCACCGAAAGCCGGCCCACGAACATAAGCAAATGTTTCACGAACTCGTCCCTCTTGTCCACGAAGAGTGCATGGCTGCTGCCAGCCACGACGTGCGCCTCTGAGTTGCGAAAGTGCCGCCGCAGCTCGCGCACCACCGCGGAGCTGTCCATGAGCGTGTCGTCCGCTCCCACGAGGACCATGAGCGGTAGCCCTCGCCGGCCAGCGTCCAGCAGCCTCGTCGCATCGTGCGTGCGACAGAGGGCGTTGTTCGTTGCCTCGGGCTCCTGAGCCACACTACGCCCTAGCCAGGCGGCCTTGATCGAGTCCGGTATTCGACGCGCCGGACCGGCAAACAGCGCGTCGACGAACGCGGTCTTGGCTCTTCCCATCGTACCGGCGTCCTTGGATGACCCGAGCGCCTGCACGACGTCGACCATCGGCGGTGCGATGGCATACGTCATCGCGGCGCCCAGGAACGGGAGCGGTGCGACGAAGACAACCCCAGAAATGGGAGGCGGGCTGGCATGAGCACAAATGTCAGCCACAACTGCGGCTGATTGTGCGCAGTGGTAGCGCGTTAGCGTTAATTCGCGCGGCAAAAGGGATCAACGCACCCCCGAGGCCCCTGCGAGGATGATGGAAACTCGGTCAGCATGAATCTCAATGGCAGGCATCTCGCATATCTTCTCGGAGTAACTCACCATGCTACCACTATGGGTCTTTGCAAGCCGAATGCACCCATCACAGACACAAAGTCGTCCGCATACAGACGCGAAGACTGGCTCTGCGCACCTCCTGCCGTCCCGCTCCTGCCGTGACAACGGAGGTCATATCGCACCTGTGGAGATAGCAGGCCGGGTTCAGTAAATCTCCCCATCCGGCACACAGCCATTCACTCACCATAAACAGGTGCTCCGTCAGCCGAGAGTCCTGGAAGAGCTCGTCGAACACCGATGCGCACAGCGTCGCTTCATGGACGAAGACGACGTGCGGGTTCCAAGGGCTTCCCACCGCCTCTGCGTAGATGTGCGTCCCGTCCGACGACCGTGGCGTCCTGACCACAGCCCCAGTCGCAGCAGTCACGGGCATGGCAGGGAGGGATGTCGATGAGGGGAAGGATGGCAAACGCCACCCCGCCCCAAGCCGGCGAGGGTGGATTTATATGTAGGTGCGTCCGCGCGCGAGAGCGATCATTCAATATCCTGTCCGCCGGCGACGACGGTTAATTGAAAAAGAGGAACGTCCTCATCCGACCGCCGCGACACCGCCACGCTGCCCTTGGCCGAGCCGCTCGACTCAGGAGGGGATCATGATGATCTTGGGGCTCTGGGGGGCATCGGGAGATTCTGTGTGCGCGAGATTAGATTGCGAAGATGCGACAACGCGCGTTCCCATCCCATCTCGATCGCGCCTGCGTTTCCGTTGCGTTGATGTCTGCTTACTGCTCCGCGCGCGAGTGGCATGCTGAAGCGAAGAGCTCGATCCGCGGTCACGCCACTGAGATTATGCGTCAGCTCCTTGAGGTGGCCGTACGTGGGAGAGGCCTACGTACAGGATCCGGGTACTCGTAGAGTGATCACAGAGAGAAAAGGCGCAGCACATTCCTTGCGGGGATCCGTGTCGACCGACGACTCTGAGTAAAAGTAGCACTGCAGCGCGCCTCGCAGTGGGTCTTTCTGCTGACCCATGCATATACAGGGTCGCACTGGCTCGCCCGGGCAGAAGCGTTGGGAGGCCGCGGTCTGGTTTAGCATCTGCAATGGTCTTCTAGAAATCCCGGTCGGGAGAGGCCTTGCACGACGGTTCCAAGTTTCAGGGGACACTCTAGAACGCTCAATTGGTGTGGCACTATCATCATCTCGGCCCCCGCCACAACATGAGTTGCCTAACTTGAGTCAGAGCACTGGATGAGGCTCACCGGGACAAATGGGCATTCGAGCACCGCGACAACCTCGCGGGAATGAGCCAAGACAGGGAGAACGGAACCAGGGGGTGTGTCGCAGCGTCGTGCGCTTAACAAACAGACCGATCGTATTCCGAGGCGGCCACAGGGTTCGGAATGGTAAGAGCCGTGTCCGACGGTACGAAGGTGGGGACAGGGAGCGGAGCAGTCGGCTATCGTGTGAATGCAGCGGCCTGCGGCCCCTGGACGTGCGAGGGACCGGTCCGGGAGTTTCGAGTGTCGAGATGCAATTGTTGCGTGATGGCCTGGCTGGTGTTGTCAGAGACGAACGTCTAAATGATGATTGAGGAAGGGACGTACCCCCATGCCGGGGGGAAGTTCTCCCCGAGCGCGGTAGAATGTACATGTACAAAATCAGCCTGGGCGCCTTGTTTGCGAAAAGTGTCCAAGAAGAGGAGACGAGTACGAAAGGTCCGATCGCGATCAAGAACAGTAGCATTCATAGGAGTATCAACCGCAGAAACAACGACATGGAACGCACAACGGGACGCTGGGGAGAAGCTGCACGCGGGGCTTCAGAGTGTGCGGACAGTGTCCACCAACGACGTCAGCCGCTCCAGCACCTCCGGATCCAATGAATAGCACTGCGTGATCTTCAGGAAGGCTATATTTGCGATCTGCGGTGCCGACGCGCCCCGACGCGCCGTGACGACTCGCAGGAGCTCGTGGCCTGATATGTCGCCGCAATTCTGGACGCTGATGGCCTCGAGTCGCGGCAGGAGCCACTCGCCAAGCGTGTCTGGGCCGGCGGCGAGCATGTCGAAGATGCGTGTTCCGACCAGGCCGGCCGCAGGTGTGGAAATTCCGAGGCCGGTGATCTGCGGGAGTTTGTGCAGCGCGCGGATGAGGGGCACCAGGGCCGATCCCGTAAAGGAACAGTTGCGTAAGTCGAGAAGGCGGAGGGCTGGGAAGCGGGATGGGGTGAGTGACATTTGAGTTAGCCATTGAAGCTCTTCCCCGGCGTTCACGGAGAGAAGCTCGAGGGCGGGCAGGGAGGTGGATTCGAGGAAGAGGGATATGCTTCCTGGGTCGACGATGTCGAACGAGAGACCTTTGAGGTGTGGAAGCTGCTGTGGCTCGGGTGTGGCGCGGAATGCATCCTCGGTGGTGTCGATGGTGAACAAAGCCAAGCGGAGGGAGAACCACTTTATAGGGGAGGTGGTCAGGATGGTCATGAGTTTTTTGAAAGGATATGCAATCCTCGCGGAGGAATGACAGCGTGCATCGCGGAGGAGATAGAGCTGACGCAATGAAGGCATGGGGACGCCGAGGCACTCGAGAGGTGCGTGCTCTAGCATGACGTATCCCAAGCGAGGACAAGGCTTGGAGAGGACGGTGAAAGGGTCTTGGTACTCTGAGTCGGAGGAGTCGACACGCAAGTAGAGGTCCTCTAAGGCGGGACCTAAGAGCGAGCAGTGTTCTTGGACCTTGCGCATCCTGAACCAGTCTGGGACGGAGACGTTGAAGGAGTAGCACCTGGCAAGGTGGGGTGCGAGGAGAGACATGATATTGTCGGTGTCATGTGGGCTATCGACGTAGCGGAAATCGATATCGACGAAGAGTTTACTCGCCTGTGAGCGGAGGAGGTATGCGCGGAGGCGGCGCAAAAAGGAGGGTATTCGCCAGCTCCAGTCGTTGTCAAGGATGATGTAGGTCCAGAGGGTAGGAGTGGCGAGGACGACGTCGCGCCAGTGAGGGGAGACGAGGGATAGGGTGAAGAGGAGATCTGCGGTCTCGTGGATGCCGAGTTCGAAGACACGAGAGAGGAGCTCGGGGGGGAGGCGAGTTATGAGAGCGCGTTGGTCGAGGAGCTTTGCTCGCTGGAGCTTGAGTGCGGCTATCTTGACCTCTAGCTCTGCGATAGACTGGTCAAGTTGCACAATATCTGCTGGCAACGGACGAGGGTCCCTATCAGGTAGGGTGAATGAGAGAAGGAGAACGGATCTGTGGCGGACGTACAGTCTTCGTAGATCGTCCGGGTCGTCGATGGCGACGTCTGGCAGGATTATATTCAGGTCGTCCCATGAAGCAAGGTCTTCGTAGGAAGGCGAAGAGGACATGGTAAGCAGCGTGTGAGCAGTCTCAGTCTAGCACAACTCCATCCACATCCACCGTCTCGGAGTCGCCAGTGGCAGTCGTGCTTCGATGTGGACTCGGATGAGGCTTGAGCGCTTGAGCTTGAGCAAATGACCACAGCGACCAAGCGCCCCTGAAGCGCCCTCTTCCGTGGCTCCATCCCCTCCCGGGCCGAAACACCGGCGCGATGACCGAAGCCCTCAGCGCTCAATCGCCGACTCGGCCAAACATAACGCCGTGACTCCGGCTAGGACCCCCGCATATCCCCTAAGAGGTCATATGCCAAAATCACCGAAAATAGGCCCGTAGGGCCCGGAAAGTTACATCCAAATCACCGAAAATGACCCCCAAAAGTGGCCATCTCATAGCCCCGAAAATGGCCCTCAGACCGGGAGGTCCTATGCCGGACCACCGAAACTCGGCCACGTTGGTGGCCCTCCGATCGGCACTTTCCCTTTTTGGGGCAAACCTCCGGATTCGGCCTTCTTGAAGCGGACAAGGCCCGGAAGTTGCCAGAACTGTCGAAATTTAGCTCCAGACAGAGTCATTTGGCGAATATCGCGGGCCCAAAATGTTTAAGCGCCCCAGGAGGTTACATGCGGCAAAGCACCGAAAATGAGTGGATTTTTACCAGGTCATAGGAAAATAACCGATTTTGGACTGTCTGGCCACCACCGAAAATGGTCGAAACGGGGTTCGGCCCGGATATGACCTCTTGGGGGATATGCGGGGGTCCTCTCCGGCTCGGAAAGCGCTACCTTTTCGAACATCAAACATACAACATTCCTTTCTAGCATCCATCATATTAACAGACATTATCCAGCCTGGTGCCACAAAGGGTTTCATATGGGCATCCGGGCCTACAAGTCTTGAAGCGTCCCCTCATGATCTGTAACTAGTAAATCAAACCTATCAGACATTGAGGTAAATAGCCAAATCATAGCTCTCCAACGATTCCAGGCATAGGCTCCAGTGTAGGCTCAGCGGTAGCGAATTGTCCGTCAGAACTGAACCATAACGTTCTCACCCTAGTCAAACCCTAGTACCAACTTTGCTTGGTGGAAAAAGTCTACTATGCACTAGCATCAGTAGTGCATCCGCGATCCGACACAGAGCTCGGGTATGTGAGGACTTCACACCCTCCCTCGTCTAGCCGCACCTGCGCAACAGCTGGACACACTGGTCAATTGCCGCAGTCGCAGATAGCCCTGGAAAGGGTTTGGAACGAGTCGTTACGACATGGAATTTCCAACCTCCGTAGTCCTGCTGTCAGCCAATCTCCGTTCCATCCGGGGCGAAGAAACTTAACTGTGTAGCGTTGGCAACGGTGAATCCGCTCGCGGACGAGGTCTAATGAGTTCCTATGGATTGGTCGCATGGCTGGTAACAAGTGGTCAATGGGACAGGCGCTGCTCATCCTTTAAACAAAACAAACGCACCGTGCGGCGTGGACCCAGCTGCAGCCTGAGGGTAAGAGCACCGGGTCAAGTATCCTCGGTGTGGCACGGCTATTCGGTCTATCTTGCGTCAAAGCCTTCGGCAAGGATCGCTGGTGAGCATAAGTCGAGTCGGGGTTGGCTATACACTCACTAGAAGCTGAAGAAATGACCCAGTTCAAGCCACACAAGATTGCAATGCCCGAGTTCAACATGATATCGGCCCGGTCGGGTAACCGACCTGCGCTAGATCCCAAAACCCATGTCTCCGCGCGCATTGAAGCTGGGGTTTCACGCGCACGCGTTGTCAGATGTCCTGGCTTAAGTACTAGGCGTTCATATTTCACTTCTTTTCAGTCCTCAGCTGTCACTTAATATGTGAATACAGGACGTTCAGCTCGCTATATCGGACACAGTAGCTCTTACAGCGGTATTTGGAAATCGTCGGCGACGTCTTCGATATCCCGGAATCACAGGCTGAGTATGTCTTCTCCAAAAGTAGATCCGGACGTCGTGTCAATGCCAAAGGGACAGCAGGAGCCACGGGGTTATATTTGGGACAAACTTATCTGAAATACGAGGTAGGCTCTAGGACTTGATTTTGTCTCGAAGAAAACACATGCCTGACTGAACGCCACGAAACGAACCCAGGGTATGAGCACCACCGGCGACGCAAGCACATCCAGCCAGTATTCTCCACGAGATTCATACGCTCAATCGCTCCTACGCTCAATCGGGTTGCATTAGAGGTAAAAATTTTCACACTTGCTTGTTAATTCCCGTCTTGGGACTAACACTGAAATCACACATTTTCAGCTTGTCGATGTCCTCCAAGGGAAAGCGCAAGAAAAGCCCATGGAAGTCGATATATCGGATTATATAGGACGTTATTCGCTCGAGTCGATAGGCCGTGCCTCGTTGGGATACTCGTTCGGCCTCTTGGACTGCCATGGGACAGATTACAGCCGTGCAATGAAGCAATTTGGGTGGGTCGTATGTCCCTCGGGCTATTGTCCATCTCGACTCAGAACGCACCTATAGGCCGGCCATGGTCAAGCTGCATCTATGGCGCCGTTTTCTTCCATGCCTCACTAGACCGTTCTCTCCGGGTGTTTTGAAGCTTGGTTTCGACCTGATCTCTTGGAGAGCCTTCCATGAGATGAAGGCGATATCCAACTCCCTTTATACGGCGTCGACACTAGTGCTTGAGCAGAGGAATTCCAGTCTCCAACGGAAAGGCGAAGGTGCACAAGGTAGGGAAGGAGCGAAGGATCTCATGAGTTATCTTCGTGAGTACTTGTTGGACATGATATGTCGCTCATAGACTCTGATCGACCTCTCAGCGAAAGAGAACAGGAGGTCTAGCGACGTCGATTCTCTGTCCGACTCCGATATACTTGGCCAAATGTCGTATGTACCTGGCATTGATGTCCGAGTCCCCCGCACATCACTCATTCGTTTGTCAAGCTTAATGCTATTGGCTGCCACGGACACCACATCGACCACGATGTCTCGCGTCTTACTTGAGATGCTGTCGCTGCATCAACATGTCCAAAACAGGTTTCGCCGCGAAGGGGAGGAGGCAACAACAGATGCCGGACGGTCGCTTTCGGAGATGGACAACGATTCTTTTGCAGAGCTGCAATCCTTGGGATTCTCATTCCGGTCCTCACACATACCTGCACTGCATATTTTATTGAGTCATGGATCAAAATGGTAACGAAAAGGGGAGCGACGGTAGTTGTAATCCTGTTCATAGTACGATAGATCATAGCGACGTCAAAGCGGTACGAGCAAAGGAACACATGTGCTTCATTCGACATGTAACGTTCGAAAACCCGTCATCAAACACTCTTCCAGACTTGCGCCACGAAGTTCGATCACATGAGCTGGGCCACGCTTTCACGGGCGCGAGGTGCGATGCTGCTACGGCGACGATGGCCAGGAGTCGGAGCGGTGTGCGCCGAAATCATCTACAACCAAGATCAGAGTCAGCCTCTCTTCACAGACAGTCAACTATGTAATGCTAGTGTACCTTGCTATCCACTTCGTCGAGCGCATCCATTTGCAGCTGGCGAAGGCGCGCCAATCCACCTTTCAAGGTCTGGATGCTGACTTCGTCGACGGATTTGGCCGCTCGAAGCTCCACAACCTCCTCCTCTGCATCCTCCAAGTCGCCACGAGCCATCGCAAGGTCCTCCTCCAGCTGTACAGCGCGTGCCTTCTCATCCGCTAGCGCCTTCGAGAGGTTCTGATTATCGGCGGTGGCTAACTCCAAGCCGGCCGAGAGGGCAGAAGCCTCTGATCGTAGGCCGTCAAGCTGTACCCGGAGATCTGCACCCTCGACACGCGCAGCCTGCAAACGGATCTCCAACGCGGACACTTCTGTAACGTGAGCGACAGCAGCCTCATCACGCGCCTCCTTCAACGTCTCAAGCTTGGCTCGCATGTCGTCCATCGCCTGCCGTACCTCGTCGACCTCCTTCGAGACGGTAGTCAATTCCTCCGTCTTGTCAGCAAGTTTGGAGATGAGGTCATCACGCGCTTCCTTGGTCGTGACTAGCTCCGAGACAACGCTCTCGCGGGCATTCTGCTCCGTCTGCAAGAGTTCGCGCAAACGCGCTATATCAGCCGTCGCATCTTCGAGCTGAGAGCGTAGGTCGTCAACGGTGTGCTCGAGGTCGGAGACGGTGGCCCTAAGCGAGGTAGCCTCCCGCACAAGGGCATCCACATCGGACTGGATCTGTGCACGCGACGCTTGGAGGTCATCGATGACGTCCTGAGATCGCTTCACCTCAGCCTCTGCCTCCGCGGAACGGTGTTCGGCCCGAGCGAGATCTGCACGAAGCTGCGCTACCGTGTCCTGCAGCGTCGTGATGGTCGTCTCCAAGTCGGTCTTGGAGGCAGCGAGGGTGAACACCCGTGCTTGCGATTGTTCGAGATCGACCTCCAGGCCCTTAGCGAGGGCGGAGAGCGTAACCTGTGAGGTGGCACCAGCCTCAACTGCACGCGTCGCCTCCGCAAGCTCGTGCTGGGTAAATGCAAGCGTCGTGCGTGTTTCCTCAAGTTCAGACCTTGCGAGGTCGCGCGCAGACTCGGACGACTCCATCTCGTGCTTGAGGGCGTCCAACGCATCGCAGGTCGAAGAAAGCTCTTCTTGAAGCGTCAAATTTGCGGTCTCAAGGGCGCGGTACCGTCCTTGCTCAGTCTGAAGTGCTGCATGAGACGTGCGAAGAGCGACTTGAGCATCCTGAGATGCTGCTCTCTCGGCAGCAAGGGTTTCGACAAGCTCCGCAAGCCGCGATTCGCGTTCAGCGAGGGCACGAGTACGGGACTGAAGGTCATTGTCGAGTTTGACCACTTCATGGTCTCGAGAGGTGATTGTGGCTCGTAGGGACTCGCGCTCTTCCACAATTTGCTCGTGTTTATCACGAAGCTGGGAGAGCTCCGTAAGGTGTGCTTGGAGCTCCTTCTTCAATGCTGCAATCTATGACGATGTCATTAGACTACGGGCACGCTAGAGAACCACAAGTCTCATGTACATACCTCCTCGGAGTGCTCCTTCGACGTCCCTCGCTCGGAACTGTAGTTCGAGGACTGGGGCATCTCGAGGCCTCCAAGCCTTTGAGAATCGGCGAAAACATCTTCGTCTTCGACCGCGCTACCGGTTACTGACAAAGTGTCTTGGATGTGATCAAAGACCATATCATCCATCCCTGCATCTTGGGAACCAGAGTCACTCGGCTCGGGAGTCGGATGTCTAGTGAAGTTGGAAATCAAGGTGCCGGATGCAGTCCGAGTGACGCCATGTACATCGGTGGCTATACGAGACGTGGTTACCGGACGGCGCGTCCTAGCTGGAGATGCGTCTATAGGATAGGTGCTATAAGAGGAATATGTAAGTTTATGCCAAATCGTTGATAAGGATGAAACGAACAGTGGAGGTGTGGGCAGCCTCGATGTCCCCGCCGCACTCCCTTCGTGGGGACGTTCAGCCTTGAGACGCGAGATTTCGTCGCGCAATTCGATAACTTCCAGCTCGCGATCGTGCAACTCTTCACGAAGGGCAGCAGCTGTATCTTCATCGACTGGCTCCGTTTCTTCGGCTTCTTCCAGCCTTCGCAGGGCAGCACGGAGCTCGGCTTCGCGCTTTGAGGCCATCAGTTCCGACCGCTTGACCGCTTGAGATGCAGGGAAAAGGCACTTTACCTCAGCCTTTGTTAGGCCAGAGAAGGACTTGCGAGCGCGCCGTTTCCGTGGTCGACCTTCCTCATCCTCGTTATCAGAGGTGTCGACTACAAAAGACCGCCTCCTCTGGCGCTTAACGCCGACGGTTGAGAACCTCCTCGTGACGTCCTTCCAAATCTTGTGCTCCAGATGTGCAGACGCGGAGACTCCGGGTCCAAGGGAGTCGCGACGAATCGAAGAGATGCTAACAACAGATCAGCATGTTGATTAAGAATGAATAGGGTGGTTGAACGTACGTCTTCTTGGCGTTCGGAGTGAAGGTGACCTGAGCATCGGAGGTATCCAGAACACCATTGTCCGCCTAATAGTATAGTAACATGATGAGCACCATATATCACTCAAAGATGAAAGAATGGACACGTACCAATCGTTGCACAGTCCGGGTGACCCACTGGGACCACTGCGGTCCCATCTTATCCTTGTTCGCGTCTGCCATCTTTCGCACTAGGTTCACGCATCGAATGAGCGGACTCTAACCACCGGCAACTTGAGCTGCGTGCTTGAAGACATACCATGTGCCCTAAGAGTAGCCATATGGACTGCATGCTTGCGCTGCTCCTTCTGAATGTCAGATAGCGCCCCGAGTACCCCTAGCAAACGACGGTCAGTGGGTCTCCGACGAATACCAAGGAGTGGATCCTTACGCTCGGCGTACGTGTACTTGGCCTTCTTCTTCGAGGACATCGGAGCCATGATGAGTTGAGGTGTCGCGAGAGAAAGGAAAGATAGAGGTTGAGTGAAGAGAGATATGTGAGACGAGAGGAGAGGAAGTGGGAAGTATAAGAGCCCAAGGCACGAGGCGGAAGGATGGTGGTCGTGGCGCAGCGCCGACGCCGCCTGCCTTTTGCCCGTATGTGACGTCACTGTCACACGCTCTCTTTCGGACTGTGACTCTTCGCGACTCTCTTCCGGACCCGTTCGGGTGGAGGCGGGTGGGTCAGTCGACCCCTATTATTCCGACGTCTTGACTCTGTGGCGAACGAGCAAATAAGGAAATAGTTTCCTTGAAAGGGTGGGTGTAAATAGGGTCATGAGTTCCAGCCTTCAAACAGATTCAACAGCCTGTAAAATAGATGACTCGAGGGACCTCCTGATGCACCAGAATATCGGGGTAGTAGTAGGTACGCACCAGAGGAATGATTGTGCAGGAGCTGTTGTACGATAGGCATTGCTTTCGGCATGCAATATGATCTCATACAAGACAAAGAGAAGGGTAAGGTAATGCAATAAGCGGGCAATGCTCGAAGGACAACTCAACGTAAATAGTACTCTTTACCCCCACCGACTTCTGCCTCTCCCTTTTCCGTATCCACTACCAAGCACTCCCTCTCCCGTGCTTCTGTACGCCCCACCACGACCAGACGGATTGTAAGGCTGATGGCGACCGGGTTTGCCGGCCTCGACGCGTTGACGGTTCGTAGACGATGAAGAACCGGCAGTAAAGTCGATACGAGACCTTTGGGACGAGTGTTGCGACGCCGAGGTCGCTTCCGAGCGTGCTTTCTGCGCCTCTGCTATCTGGTTTGCGTACCACTCCTCCCTCATGTCGGTAGGGTCCCAGATGTGTTTCGGGAAGTTCGTTGTGCGCTCGTCGACGTCGACAAACTCGACCAGTTTTGTGTATAGATGAGGATTTCGGAACGCGCGATTGGACATGAGGGAGTCGTTGAAATGTCGGGGGTTCTCCGCGTCTCGTTTGAGTGCGAGGAAATTGTTGATCTTGGCCTATGTGGACGCGGGATAGATGCCATCAGAAGCGGTTTGGAGTTAGTTCTGAGGGGACGAGACGAAGGGCTAACACGTACTTTGATGTCTGGATCGCAAGGTTCAGTTGGCTCCTGGGGGATGCCCCAATCCTGCAATCCCGGTATGGGCGGGGGACGAAGAAGCTGTCGTATGCGAGTCGATTCGTCCGAATTATTGTCCGAGTTTGAAGGAAGGGACGTGGAAACACCTTCCAGCGGCAATGATGTTGGAGGTTGCGGTAATGATGATGGACCAGGTTCTGGTTGGTCGTCTAGAAAGCGGGCCCTCGGATGTGGCTTTGCCGGAGGATGTCGACGGATGATGATGGCGGGCTTTGAGGAGGCTGAGGATGCGCTAGTGCGAGTGACGTCTAGAAGGAAAGGTATAGCAAAGAGGGTAAGGGTGAGATCTGAAGGGAAAAAGGAAAAACACGGACTTTCTGAAGAGGCAGAAGAGCGTGGGTTCAGCTGGACGCCCTGGCCAAAAAGGAAGGGATGGAGAGCGACGAGGGAAACAGAGCTGGGTAAGGGTAGCAGTGAATGCTCTCACATCAGTGTCAGGCTTTGAGAAGATGGTAGGCCGGATGGCTGAAAGGTTGGACTGGATGCGAGAAGAGTCCTCATGGTCGCTGAGAGGGTCGTCGCCGTAGCCGCCAAGGCCTGTAAGAGGGCTGTCAGGAAGACATTGGGGGAGAGGATGGCGATGGGCAGACCTGGGATGGGCATGTCGTCTGCAGCAGAGCAAGCTAGGACTGATTGCGAGTGGGATGAGACGAAGGGTGGGACGGGTCCAGGACGGGTCTCAATGGACCTGTCAGAGGCCAGGTTTAGCGCCGGAAGATGCCACGAATTGCCGGCAGCACATACAACAACATATACACAGCGCAGTCGACTTGATATTCTTCATCAAGAGTGCACGACATGTACCATTCGAGGACCGGTGGACGAGAAGAGGCTAGCAGACGTCCGTAACTCGGTATGTATCATAGCCAGACTACCATTATATTGGAATTGCCTCCGGCGCCCCTTGACGGCCCACTCACCATGTACAGCCTTTGACCATCCCCGGGCCCTGGCCAGCTTCGTGCTCTTTCCAAAGAGTCCTCCTTCTCCCCCACCTTATAAAATTCTCTGCTGATAATATATGTCGGTCTGATCCTCCCCAATGGCCGCAGATCTACCCCCAACTCATCAGCAGTCCACGCAGTCCGCCTCGACCTCAACCTACTCTGCACAGCATGCCTCTTCTCTTTTCGACGCCTTTCTCCACCAATCTGACTCCGGGCCTCTTCCTCCCCCGACCTCCTCTACAGCCGTCTCTGCCACCGTCTCTCAACAGTCCTCCCCATCTGCGCCCGTTCTCGCCAGATCTACTTCTGTCGGCTCCTCATCCTCTCTGGCCGCCGCCCTATCTTCCCCAGAAGAACACTCCCGACCTTCGGCTGGAAACCATCCGGAGCCAAGGTACCCCAGTCCTTCGAGCGCGGACACTCAAGACGAGGATGAACAGAGTCCATCTCAGCCTCAAGCCAAGAAATACAAGGTTCACGTATCCGCCGATCAACCCCTCACCGCCCACGGCAAGCCTCGCGAACGTGTTTACCTAGCCTGTGTTCAATGGTAAGTCCTTTCTGCTCGTTCTTATACTTGGGGGGAGGAGAAGCTGGAGTCAGAGTATAACTCCCCCATTCTATAACCGAATTTCTCTTGGCGCCTGACTCCGTATCTTCCTCCAGTCGCAATCGCAAAGTACGCTGCGACGGTGCGAAGCCGGAGTGTTTTAATTGCGTAAAACGCGCAGACCCCACTGCCGGAACCTGCTCGTACGATGCCGCTCCTCGAAGACGCGGTAAGGACCGCACCCCCGGCTCCCGCCGCCTCGCCCCCCTTGAGCCCAAGAAGACGCGCACTACACGCTCCAGGGTCGAAGAGGAACGGAAACGGAAGAAAGCTGAAGCATCACAAGCTGCCAGCCGCATCGCCTCCCACGTCCCTCGGCATACATCTACTCATGGGCCGACAATCGCAGGATCAGCCAACTACCCTGACCCAGAGGTGGAACCGAGTCCTTTGGAGTCGCAGGCATTATCTGCCCTCGCCGCTATGTCTCCCCTTCCCGTCGTTTCCCATGCGCCGCCTGCTACGAAGCACCCTCACTCGCGAACGGTTCCCGTAGAACCTCAAGTTGTCACAGTCACGAGGCCCGTCCGGTTTAATTTCAACCCTGTCGAGTTTCGAGACTTTGAACTCACATTTGCCGCCCCTGACGCCATCGCAATTGCTCGTCAAGTGGAGGAAGAGGAAGACCTAGACGAAATCGAATTCATAACCACCGTCTCGACGCCACCAGGAGTCCAGTTCACCCGCGAGACCTGGTGGGATGCCCTCCTTATGACGTATTCTAGCCTGCCGCCGGGAACCAGCATGACTGCGGACATGCGCGACATGACAACGCAGATCGTGATTTCCGACCTCAGGTTCCTCTTCCAAAATGCCCTGCACTGGTTCGCTTTTGTCAACATCCCGCGATTCTTCGCAAGATTGTGGGACCCATACCACCGACAGGCCGTACAGCCAAGCCTCATTTACAGTGCGTTGGGTTTGTCGATGTTCTTCCAGAGCTCTGAACTCGAGAAGGGCACAAAGGGCCGGGAGAAGGCATTGCAGCTCGTGGACCACGCTCGTGCCATGTTCGACGCGAGCCTGAGCTCCGGATGGATCGACATCGGCCTTGTACAAGCTGCTTGGGTGAGCTCCTTCTTTCATCCTGCATAATTTGCGCCCGATTGCTAAGACGATGCCATTGGGCCTCCCATAGTTGCTTGCGATGTTTGAGATGCAAGCGCATCCCAGGACAAACACATTACGAGCTCGCTCCGCATTCAAGAACCTCGATTCTCTTATTCAAAGCCTCTCGCTCACCATGCTCGATATCGCCGATCCTCGTACCACGCTGTTCTTGCCAGGTCAAGTTCCCATTGTCCCGACCACCGCTCCCATGTCCTCCTCAGCAGCACCCCCACTCTTCGACTACGATAACGTGGCCCCCGGACTCGCACCGCCCGCCGTCTATCTTCGTCAACACGGTCTTGTCCCTGGCCACTCCCACGCGCACAGCCATACGCCCCCTGCGACTGATTCGCAATGGCAATGCGGGTGTTCCTCATACTCTCTGGGGAACAATTGGCCGCTTTCGGTCGACCTCGCCCCAGCGTGGACGTGCACGCCAATGTGGCCTGACGGCGCCAACGAGGGGGAGATGCAGAAAGAGGAATGCCGACGACTCGTGTGGTCAACGGTAATGCTGACCGCCAGTCACAACACGAAGACGACTGCGGGCACAGATCGGGAGCCGCAGCACCTATGGATCAAGGACCCCGCCAATGTGAGTGCATCTTCTTGGAATGTGAAGTGTTGGATACTCAAGTAGGTTCTTCTGTAGTACGCGCTCCTCTTCCCTGGCGAGAGTATGGTTCCATTCGGCATCGCGTCAATACCCTTCTCGAAGGATTCGGTGTGGGCTTTGTTCATGAGAGTGCTGTTCCTATGGCACAGTTCCTTGCGCCAACGTGCGGACATGAGCATGTCGGATGCAGACCGGGCGGCGTACGCCATAAGCGCGTGGCTCGAGCTTGACAATGTCGAGACCTGTTTGGATCGGCATACTTGTGGGATCCAGTCCGGGTACATGATGCAGATGCGAGAGGTCTTGTTCAAGTACGTCCCGCTGTCGTTTGCGCATCATACACATCGTTGGCTGATCATGGACCACAGCACGCGTATGGTCGTCTCAAACGAGTTCAAGAGGTATATCCCAGAGGCCACAACGTAAGTTACTGGGTGGTTCAGCTTGAGCTATTGTTAGCAATGCATCTCTGATCGTTATGTAGTTCGAGCGGCCAGCTGTTCTACCGAGAGAAGGCCGAACGTTGGAGTGAGTAATCACCCTTCGCTGTACGGATGTTTTGGTGACTGTTGACACCACGCCATCAGTGTCATATATGCTTGCAACCGCACGACATTTTCTGCAAAGCTTCAAGGGTGCAAGCAGCGAACCCGATAGAAATAACCGGCGGTGTTTCATGATGTACTGGTTCATGTCACAAATTATGAGGTATGACTTCTGTTGACTCTTGTATGAGTATCCATTGTAACCATCGCATCCAAAGGGCTCTTTCACTATGGTACGCGGATCCGTCTTTAAGCATTGCGCTCGATGTCGCGAAAACATTCGCGCCATGTGTCGAGTACATGATGATTATTTGGCCATCGCCTAGTACGTCCTGTGTTCCTTGGACAGTGGTGCATGTTGACTGATATTGGTCTTGTAATCGGCACAGATCAACGCAGAGAATACGAGGCCCTCCGTGGATGGCTAGTCCGCTCATGTATGAACGCCGGCGTACCCGGACCCGAGCGGGCCATTCCATTCGTCCCTGCGCCACACTCACATAGTTCTGTGTCCAAACCCCCGCCTGATCCGATCGTCACCGCCGGCGCATACACCTACGGGAAGACCCAACTTTGAAGTGCCGCCCCGGTCCACGGCTACCCATGATGGATGATTTGCCTCGTGTTTGTTAGATGTAAAATAGATGCTGTATCAGTGTTTGACAACGTCGTCGCTTGTTTGCATTATATTTTATTTTCGTGGCTTGGATTTTCTCCCTCTTTTACACATACCACTGTCACCATCTATGTATTTTCCATGAGACCGGATGCCGTCCGCCCGTCATATATCCTACATGCTTCCCAGCGGGTCAAAGAGACTTGGGAACGAGCCTCCTCGGGCCCGTGGTAGCTGTCAGCCTGTCGAATACGACGCATCACGCTAGGTGTCGATAGGCTTGACGGAAGGGGACCAAGGACTTTGCATGCAAGCATCCTTTCATCTATCTTCCGAAGCCAAGCGTATTCCCACTCCTCGGACTCACAGGAGGACCAAGTCTTGCATCGATTCGCAGCACGAAGGCCGGGATCGACCGAGCCCGCTGAGTCTGTCTGACAGTTCGCATACTCGGCGCCCAATGTTTCTTTGCTAATTCCTGGCATCATCTGCATATTCGGAGGGGTGCCGATGGGAAGTGCTCAGGAACAAATACAGAGTCGAACTGGACCCGAATGGGAGAGACATATGGCTGTATGTGAATTCCTATTCCACGCAAATCTCTAGGGGCCGTTACTTATAAATATCTGCGTTGTGGCGCACGTCTATATGCCGCTTCGGTGTCATTCTTGTGGTCGGTCCGGGGTTGTATACATATCCAATGGCAAAGCCGCTCAAGCCAACCGCCGGTCGCCCGATTGTCAGCTGGCACCGAGCCCCGCGCCTGAAGGTTGCCTGAAGGGTATAGAGGACGCGCCGCTGTAAGGCCGACGCACAGGTGTCATTCGATGGTCAGATCGTGCAGCCATTTTTGCGCCGAGTCGGCTGGCAAAAACCACTCAGCTGGGTGGGCGATGCGCTCAGTTGTCACAGACATTCTGAGAGGGGACTCTGTGGTCGTCCGCTTCTCCGGTCGTCTCGGACGATGGATGGGTGGATGGATGGATGGATGGAAGCTTATTAAAGCCGTACTGCCGTGCGAGATTGTTTCCGGCAGCGTTCCGCGGGAAGAAGGCATCGGCACAAGTACAGGATGATAACCATGCGACAGCCTGAGGTCTGGGATAATGAACGTGAGCAAAGTACGGTAATTATGTATAATTAGGGTCGTACGAGACGGCCGCAACTGCGACCAGCAACTTGAACTTGAGCGAGCGGGACTTGGCACAGGCGCTACTCCAATGCCATGGACGCTTCCCAGGCTCGAGCGCGCGCACCTGGAATCGGCCGAATATGACGTTGCTCGGTGTCTGTTGCAAGGCCCGTTGGAGGGCAGTAGGCCATCCCATTCCAGGTCGGTCCTTTCGTGGTCGCTGTCCTATTGGCTCTCAAGATCTCACCTCAGGCGCGTCAATGCAACGGCTGCGGTTATTCAGTGGAAAATGGGGAGATGAGACAAAGACGCACGGTGGATCCGTTTGTTGCGCCGTGGCAGTTCGTCGTTCCGATATCAGGACACATGCACCGCGTCACACTGGAGATGCACTTGCACTTGGCTCTGAGGAGCCCGTACTCGAGTAGAGGACATCCAAGGATGACCGAGGAGGATTTCAGAGCCGGCGTTGAACGTTGATCTTGGAGGCTCGATCGTGCTCGGATGTCTGGACTTGGGGGGAATATGCGGCTTGTGGTCTCGTGCATGACCATTCTTCTGGTCTTCCTCGGCCTCGATCGCTGAACATGAGGAAGTCTGAAGTCGGAACAGGTGGGTGCTGGACTGTGGTGGGTGGCATGACCGGGGAAAGGCACCGATTTGGAGGGCCGAGGGATCTCCGCGTCCGAGTCCGTGGACAAATATGAAATAATATTAATGCCCGTGAAGCTGTGCTCCAGCGCTTCCCGTTTCCGGCACTTCCGCAATGTCACCGGATCGAGATCGAGATGTGCCCAGCCGAGCCGCAGTTACTACCCTGTACATACTTACGCCCATCCTTGTACACCCAATGGCCTCGAGGCTGAAGTGAGATGGAGGGAGCGGGGTCTCTGGCAGACTCTTCAGAACACCGTTTCGGTTGGGGAAATTGTTGCGCGGGGTCAGTTGGAATAGGGTGACCTAGCTACGAGACGATCGTCAGATCATCGAGATGCATCCGAACCCTCCAACTCGGGGCGCCACCAGGCAGGCAAGGGCGAGGTCCATGGAGAAGCACGCGGTAACAGATCAAGCTCCAGAACGCCCTGTGCGGACATCAGGTACATACATGACCAATGACCAGTGAAAATGCCAAACCGTTTACGACAAGAACGGTAAACATATACAGTATATTGTAAGGGTCGCACATGGATCAAGGGGAAGGGGTGATTAACATTTTTGAACGGCATCCGAATTATTCGGAGGTCGGTGCCGCGCATGGATGGCGTACTGGAACAGGGACCTATGTTAATAAATAATGTCTGCGCCGTTACTAGGCCTAGGGGTACTGCGTGGGCGACAAATGGCGGGGAGATATTGATGAAGAAGGTGGGACGGGGCGCGGGTGGGGATAGGATGCAAGGGGGACAGACACGAGGCCGGTGATTGAAGGATGACAGATGTGGCAGGCGTTTGCAAGGGGAAAGATGACGAGGACGGACCAGAGCAGGAAGAGACGCGTGGGATCTAGACGATTGGGAGGGGATGACGGGTATGTAGGGTGAACAGCAAGTGAGGTGCTGAGCGCTGACAGTTGACAGGTCGAATTGGAGGAGGGGTTTGCAGCTAAATATGAATATGTAGGAGGCATGCGCACTTGGGTGGGGGTAAATGAGCAGTTGGCCAATGGAGAGAAGCGTGGGATGTGATGGACGGTCGGAAGGAAAGAGGGAGCTTGGAGAAGGTTTGTCAGAGCCGGAGCGGCAGCAAGGGGGAGAAACAGGAAACATTCGCGGAGATTGAGAAGACGGGGGGCGTGGGACAAGGACAAGGTCGCGGTGCTTGCGTCGGATGGCGTGAGCAAAGAATGACAGGACGTGGGAGGAGCGAGAACGGGAGTGGGAAATGGAACGAGGAGCAGACGGCGTGCGCGTGCGAGGGATGTGGATGGGATAGGATGCCGGCGGGCCCGGGGACTGGACTGGGACTGGGACGGGGCAAGCAGCTGCAGCAGGTGATGGAGAGCAAGGACAGAGCGAGGCCTGTGAATAGAATAGACTCGCCGGTGGGGGCCTCGGGCGGCGACGCGGCGGACGGTCGTGTTCTCGGCCGGGAGATCGGCGTGGGCGATTCGCAGCATTGGGCGGCTGTTGGCGGTTCGCGGAGGGAGGGACGACGTCAGGAGGAGGGACGATAAGATCCTGATCTAGGTGGGCGTCATAGCCACGCGGGGGATGTATGGATTCGTCCGCAGATGGGGAAGCCGGCGGGCCCGGGGAGTGGGTGTGGGAGAGGATCTGAGATTGGGGAGGGAGGGGCGGGCCACGTGTGGGCAATCAGCGAGGGCAAGGCGGGTCTTAAGGCGACGGCCATCCAAGCGCTTCCCTCCAAATCTCTCCCATCACCCCCAATGTCCTCCACAATATACAACGTGCGCACCTCTCCCCCTCCCGTCCCCCCGCCCACCCCCGTGCTCACCCCCTCTCCCCCAACAGCACAAACACTTACAGCCAACAGGCGCAGGCCCCCAGGGGCCCAGCGCCTTCTCCACCCTCAACCAGTGCTTCAGCCAAATCCGCGAAGAGTTCACCACCCTCCAGGAGCAGTGTGACCATCTCCGCAGCCAGCGAGACGAGTACGAGGGCAAGAGTGCGTTTTTATTTCCCTTCTCTCATCCCCCTCCTCCCTCTCATCCCCCTTCTCTCCAAAGTCACAAGCCAGGTCAACGAACTCAACATCATCCGCCAATCCCTCTACGACCTCGAGACACAGCACAGCAAGATTCGCCAGCAGTATGAGGACGACGTCCGCATCCTCCGTGCAGAACTCGACCAGTTCAAGCGAAGAGGAGCCCCAGAGCCCCTTGGCCTCGCCTCTCTCGGCCGTGATCGCGACCGTGAGGCCCGCGAGAGAGAGCGAGAGCTCGCCCTCAACCGCGAGCGTGAGCTCAACAGGGAACGCGACGTTAGAGACCGTGATCCACGCGACAGAGATCGCGATCGTGACCGCGACGTCGTCATGGCCAACTCCAGTTCCCGCCCCGACGCCCTCGGACGCGAAGCCCTTGGTCTGGGCAGGCCACCACTTCCTGGCGGGCCTCCTCCAGGTCCACCCGGTGAACCTCTCGGCCCTCTCGGTCTCACTCCCCATGCCGGTCCAGTCGGTCTCGGCGTCGGTGCAGGTCCTGGTGGAGGCGGCGGCTACGGTGACCCTTACTATGGTCGCGACCGCGACCGGGAGAGACCGTGATCGCGACAGGGACAGGGAGCGCAGCGTTATCGACCGAGACCGAGACCAAAGGGACAGAGATCGCGACAGGGACAGGGAGCGCGACGGCCGTGACGTGAAGCGCATCAAGACCGAACGGGACCGCATGAAGCCTGATCGTACAGGTACGCCTTCTCTTCCAACCTCTCCCATTTGCTTGTTCTCATCCATTCCCTCTAACCCTTCTCTATCTCTTGTTTCTCATTCCCGCCTTTTCTCGCCTTCTGCACCTCTTTTTTCATATTCTTCCCACGCCCTCGCAACCCCCCTTCCCTGCAACTCGGTTCGCAAATCCTTGCCCAAATGCCCCGCCCTCAACTGTCACCTTCTGGTCCATTCCACATTGGCTGCGCTGCAGACGTCTTCTCGCCCTCAATGGGCCCTCAGCCACCACCGTCACACCTTCCACCTCACCACCATCATCAGTCGATTTCTCTTGGTCCTGCTGCCCCTCCACCACCATCGGCGAATGGTCTTCCCCCCACGCCCTCTGGTGCTCCATCCTCATCCGCCGCCCAAGCAACTCCCAAACTTCCTCCCACACCTAGTGCTTCGACCCCATACACGACTGGGCCGGGTGGACCAGGGCCGGGAACGGGCGCTCCAGGGCCAGGGCAGGAAGGCGCGAACGGGGTTATGGGTGAGTCCCAAGCGGTCGGGCTTCTTTTTGTTTTCCTAGTGTGTTATCCTTCGTCACACCTTTACTGACTGACTCCCTCATCTTGATCTCGCTGTACGTGACTACGCGGGTATCCATCCATTTACTCCGTGTGTGGTCTCGACAGGTCCGCAACCATACCCACCCACTCCCACGGCCTCTTCGTCCGCCCAAGAGCCTCCAAACTCCATGGCCGTTGCGACCCTCCCCCCTCCTCCTGGATCGTCGGTTGCGATTCCTCCCATGCCTGTGGACCTCAGCATGGACCCGCAGAGCGTACCGCCCGAGTTGAAGAACGAGGGCGCTGATTGGTTCGCCATTTTCAACCCTGCCCCCTCCGGGCCGGAGGGGCCGGGCGGGCAGTTGACGAGGAAGAGAAATTTGGACGTGCAGCTCGTGCACACTTTGATGCATGAGAGGTTAGTTCGCCATCCGGAAGTTACGCTCGTTTGCTCACTTGTTCCGCTCAGTGTGGTTTGTTGCGTTCGATTCTCCGCAGACGGCAAGTACCTCGCGACGGGTTGCAATCGGACGGCACAGATCTACGACACTACCACTGGGCAAAAAACTTGGTTCGTATTCTTGTCATGCATTTCATGCATATGGTCTGATGCAGGTACTAGTGTGTTGGTGGATGAGGCGGCGAGCAAAACTGGCGACTTGTACATCCGGAGCGTGTGCTTCAGCCCCGATGGCAAATATCTTGCCACGGGTGCGGAAGATAAACAAATCAGGGTATGTCACTTTTCACCAACTTCGATCGTTGCTTGTATGCCCTCATTCTGATACACACCAACAACCATTTCACAGATCTGGGACATCCAAAAGAAATATATCCGGACGGTCTTCGAAGGTCACCAGCAGGAGATATACTCTCTCGACTTTTCGCGCGATGGCCGGCTCATCGTTTCGGGTTCCGGTGACCGTACGGCGAGGATTTGGGATATGAACGACTCGACAGGGCAGTCGTGCAAAGTCCGTAAGTACCGATCTCCTTTGTCTGCACTGTCCTCTTTAGTGTAGTACGTGGCTCATCATTCTTCAATGCGGGCATTCAGTCAGTATCCCCGAACCGGACAACGTCGATGCCGGAGTGACCTCTGTGTGCATTTCCCCTGATGGCAGACTCGTCGCCGCCGGTTCCCTCGACACCGTCGTTCGCATTTGGGACGTACAAACCGGACAATTGGTCGAGCGTCTCAAAGGCCACCGCGACTCCGTCTACTCGGTAGCATTTACCCCCGATGGCAAGGGTCTCGTCTCCGGTTCCCTGGACAAGACGCTCAAGTACTGGGACGTCCGACCAATCTTGCGCGGCCGCGAGGGTCCAGGGTTGTCTGGCCATGGTGCTCCGCCGGGCTCGACCGGGAAGAATGGTCCGGGTGGCAAGGGCGACGGTGGTGGGGAGAAAGGCAGCCAGTGCACAATGAACTTCACAGGCCACAAAGACTACGTGCTTTCCGTCGCCGTGTCCCATGACGGCAAGTGGGTCGTTTCGGGGTCAAAGGATCGGGGGGTTCAGTTCTGGGATGCAAACACGGCTGTCGCGCAGTGTATGCTGCAGGGACACAAGAACTCTGGTGAGTCTCTTGTGCTGGCATTTACATGATCCTATCCCCAAGTCGGAACCATGGCGGTGTCGAGCGTGTTCAGTGGCTGATGGTCCCCACAGTGATCTCAATCGATCTCAGTCCTGCGGGTAATGTTCTTGCTACTGGTTCAGGGGACTGGCAAGCACGAATATGTATGTCCATATTTCTCGATTAGTGGTTTCCTGCCATTGCTGATGTAATGATTCTTTCAGGGAGGTACGAGACGGCGCCCTGAATTGTATTCGATTTGCCATTCCATATTTTCTTGCCCGTCGTCGCTCTTGTATAATATCCTCGTCGCTAAGATCGCACGCTCTCGTCGCTGTTGTTCTACCGTGCCTCCGCTCCATCAAAGACACCCTCGTAATGAAGTTCGTTACGTACGCAGTGGACCTCCTGTGTTCCCTCGCCATCCACGCCTTGGACCTCCAGTTAGCTATTAGTATTACACTGTCTGTCATCTACCATTTTTCTGTACATATCCTTTTACTGCATACTGTGAGGTGTTTGCCATGTGGCATGTTGTGATTATCTGTGTATTGACTTGGTTGTTTGAATCTATTCCTGGACACAAAGTGTTCCGGTCTTATAAGCAGTATTGTTGAACTTTCCCGCTATAACCAATTGGTTTTTTTAGAGTGCCTGTGACACTACTATCACTGCATCAGAATTACAATTTCGCCTTATAAAGAAATGTCTCCTGTAAATGGGAGGTAATGTGAATGGGTTGATAACAAACCTTTTTGCCAAAAAGGAGGGCAAACACTTGAGAACTTGACCCATCATTGGAGGGGGAGCAGTGCTACAAACAGCTCTATGAGTGCTTTCCTTCAGTTCACATGCACGTTGCACCAATCTGGTAGTAAAAAGTATTATAAGGTAACTAAGCTGCTCATACCAGGATTATACTGCTATCACTGTACCAGTGTTGCAATTGCTCAACTCCTGCTGCTCAAGTATCTCCAGTGATATGAGCACTGACATGCCAGACTTGGAGTGCTGCACACCAGGACTGAGGAACAGCACCCCATATTATTTATGGCTAATGAGCTATAGGGTCCAGGAGTCCAGTTATGTCCAGTCTTTTGGCCAAAATGTTCAGAATTGAGTACCACAACCTGTATCAGTAAAACATGCAAGGTCTGGATGGTGCTCTTGTTACAACTGAGCATCAAATAAGGATCAGGGGTATGCACAAGATGAGCAGGGGTGCCAATGAGCACTTGTGCAGCGAGAGCAGAGTAAAGCTTGATAATCAGAGCTGGAACAAGATATTACAACTGAACATCGAGTAAAGATCAGAGATATGTATGAGATGAGTAGGGGCATTGATGAGCACTTCACGGTGCAGTAAGAGTGGAGTAAGACTTGATGGTTAGGCTGGAGACAAGTGTATTGAGCAAAGTATACTACAAGCAAAATACATCATGTAAGCATGGGAAAACAAGAGAAAACAAGGGATCTAGGACAACAGTGACAAAGGGAATGGTGGAAGCTATTGTACTAGAATACAAGGGATGGGTTTGGACACTCCTCTTGCCACTACCACCACCTCTGCTACTTTTCCACAGTTGTCAGCCAATAGGAGCCAGCAACATCATGCAGAATTTCTACTCTGAGGTGGCACACTGGACAAGTACTCGAGTTTTTGGTGTATAAGAACAACATAAGAACTATATGGGCCCTGACAACCATAGGGGAAATGGCATGCTGAACCCCACATTACGCTCGGTACCAAAGAAGCAACCTGTGGGAACGATGGGCGCACCACCCACAATGAGAACCAATAGCAGAAACAAAACCTCCACACAGATCCTCACCAACACCAAAGAGAAGATTCAGTCACTTGACAGCGCAATGGCAGTGCTCTACATGACCAAACTCATCCCACCAGGTGACCCATCGGCGGAGGGCCTCATCACCGGCCTCACCCACCTGGTAGCTAAATCGACCTTGGCTCTGGTGGCAGAAGGGATGCTGGCCCTCGCTATCTATACGAAGGCCATTGTTGTAGACCGGGTAAGTACTGTGCTTGCTGATGCCGTGCTCACAAAGTTTCAAGGACAGGTAGAATCTCTTACCGCCAACATGGAAGCCCATGTTGGTGACACTGGTAAACGGCTCCAAGGACAGGTCAAGGCCCTGAGTGGGATGTGCGAAGGTATGCAGAGCCAGCTACAGCAGGCGGTGGAGTTGCTGGAAAGCACTGACAGAATGGCCATCGGTCATGGTGCACCCTCGTTTCTCTTTTCAGGAATTTCCTACATGGCTACCACACATGCATGTTATGATTGAGCATCAAGTAAGAATCAGGAATATGCACAAGACGAGCAGGAGCCCTGACGAGCACTTGTGCAGTGAGAGCAGAGCAAAGCTTGATGGTCAGGGCTGGAGACAAGATGCCAAAACTGAGGTCTCCAGGTAGCAAAGTACAGGTCTTATATACATGTATGCAACAATGGAACAAGTGGACAATAGGTAACTAGGGTTGCAAGAGAACAGGGGAAAACAATGGATGTAAGTACAATAGCAACAGTGGAAAAATGGTCATAAGTACAATAGCGACAGTGAGACAATGGAAGCTATTGTACTGAGGGACAAAGGATGGGTTACAATGCAACGGAGGACAATAGGAACAATGTGAGAAGTAAACAGTCCAAAAAAGGAAACTTAGGCGCTGGGTAAACAGCGCCGAATGGAAGCATTCGTAACAGTACCCCCCTCCTAAGGGTCGTGCCTTCACGACTAAGCCTTGTTGAGAGGGCCAGGGGCCGTTGGATGCGTAGAATGGAATTTCTGTACCACTTGCAGCGCATTCGCCAGGTCCACTGCATCCTCCCAACTATCGTGCTCTGGGCCCCAACCCTTCCAATGCACGAGGTACTGCAGTTTCTTCCACCGCCCATACCGCCGCGACTCTAGAACACCTTCCACTTCATACTCCTCCTCCCCTTCTACTTCAATTGTGGGTGGCTCTGAAGGATGTCGTCCGTGGAGTCGACTCTCTTTGTGTGGTAATAAGAGTGACACATGGAATACTGGATAGAGTGCAAGGTCCTTGGGGAGCCTGAGCTCATAAGCTAGGTTGCCCACTTTGCGTTCGACTTGGTACGGTCCAGCATACTGGTCGACCAGTTTCCTCGAGACTCCTGGAACACGGAAGTTTTTCGTGTCGAGCCACACCTTCTGTCCTTTCTTAAATTCCGGGGCCTCATGGACGTAGCGATTGTAGTGCTCCTTCATTCATTCGGCCATTAGAGTCAAGGCAGTGGTTGCATCCTCCCTTGTCTGCCGCAACTCCTCTCTTCATTTGTCTACCGTGGGCACTGCCGTAGACAACATCGGAATGTGGAACTGGGGTTCAAAGCCATACATCAGATAGAACGGTGAGTACCCCATCGATGAGTGTTGGTGTGAGTTAAAGGCAAACTCTGCAATTGGCAGCCACTTGACCCAATTATCGCGGTGTCGAGAGCAGTACATTCATAAGTAAGCCTCTATCTCCTGGTTCCATTGTTCTGATTGGCCATCTATCTGGGGATGATTGGCAGTTGACATTGCACTTTCTATACCGAGGCCTTTGAGGATCACATGGAAGAGCTTGTTTGAGAACTGGGGTCCACGATCGGAAATGATTTTTTGTGGTAGTCCATGCAGATGGAAGTGTTCACAAATGAAGTTGTCTGCAGCTCCTGTCGAAAAACAGGCCAGAAACACGAGCAACAACAAGCAGCGATGAGCGGCAGCGAGGCGTAACAGGCAACAACAACTTAATTAATGAGATGCAGATACACAGTGCACGTAGCATAGAGGAATAAGGTTCGGGTGGCTATAGGAACTGTATAGTACCAAATCTGAAGACACTGGTTTACTTACAACAGCTCCTTCTACATCGATCTCCTCAGTGCATGGAATAAGATGGATCATCTTTCCATGCCGATCAACAATGAGTTGCAGCACATTGAAACCATCTACGTCTGGCAGTCCGGTGATGAAGTTGCAGGTTACTACCTGGCCTGGGCCGTCGGGGATTTCGTTGGGCTGGAG
This sequence comes from Ganoderma lingzhi, assembly GCA_026283605.1. Classification (NCBI taxonomy): domain Eukaryota; kingdom Fungi; phylum Basidiomycota; class Agaricomycetes; order Polyporales; family Polyporaceae; genus Ganoderma; species Ganoderma lingzhi. The sequence continues at coordinate 167,816 of JAPJYM010000021.1, read as the reverse complement.
AGGACCGTGTGGTTTGGTGTGTGATGTTTTACCACGGCGGCAAGTGTCGCAAGTGTCCACATAGTCCTTGATAAACTTGCCCATGCCCGGCCACCAGTAGTTACTGTCATGGTTTTTCGTGCCACGTTTAGTTGCACCAGTGTTTGCCCTCCGTTTTTCCCGGGCTAGCACCAAGACCCTAGCATGGTGTTACCCCAATTTGGTTACAATCCTATCAGGGCAAGGTTATTTTATCTTTCTCATTATCTTATCTCTTTCTTTAAATCGGATCCTCACCTGCAACAGGTCCCAGGACCTGCCCTAAACTCAGGGCGGTCTGTGCACCATTGCCATGTAGTATATAAGGGCTGTGATGTGGGACCATGAACCTTAGATTCTGTCTTCTGTTTATCCCTCCCTTCCACTGTAGGCAGCTTAACAGCCCCTGTCCCACTGCATCTTCTAGTCTAGACAATCTATCCACTGTTTTCTGTTGTCACCACTTGTGCCCTCCATCAGTGAGCCCTTTGTTTGTTTGTTTGGTGGCACAGTCTATTGGCTGTGACATTAGACAGAATCTAACCCATAGGCCTCTGGCTCAGTGCCCTTACTAGCCAGCCATCTCTCTTCCCCCCAGGAGTTTTATAAACATTTATCATCCCCATCCCCTCCGAGGAGTTTGGTCTCCAGGAGTTTACCCGTTGTCACTTCAAGAGACACGGTCATCTACCCGTCCAGGATCAGATATCCTGCATATGTGAGGACTGTCTTGAGGATCGCCTTTGCTACTGTCACAGGGAGCATGCACCTCTAGTCCCTCGTCGCAAGGCTCTGCCTCAACCTGTCCCCTATACTCAACCTCTGCCCCTCCCTGCCCATATCCAGGCCCCACTCCCATCCCTCTCCAATACCGATCTCAGCCACGCTGATCCCAGGCTTCACCCATGTTAACACCAGCGACAACCTTGCCATCGCAGAAGCCAAGGTCCATGCCATGCTCAAACACCTCCAGGCCGTCTTTGACCGTAAGGTGCTGCTCGACGATTGCCCATACGACCATTGCCTAGCCATTCAATGCGTCGGTGTTACGAACGCCCCGTTTTCATTTCCTTACACCTAGAGTCGGTTTCTATTCGGACTGTTTACTACCTATGTCGTACCGACAGTTCTCCATTGTATTGTAAACCCGTCCCTTGTATCTTAGTACAATAGCTCCCATTGTTCCCTTTGTCGCTATTGTTCCAGATCCCTTGTTATCCCTTATTTTCCCACGCTCACAGTTACCCATTGTTCGCGTATCCCTTTGTTGTTTCACCTATATAGCACCTGTCCCTTGCTACCTGGAGACCTCAGTTTCGACCTCTTGTCTCCAGGTAAGCCCCGATGTATTTCACTTGTAGTATACTTCGCTCAATACACTTACTTGTCTCCAGCCTGACCGTCGAGCCTTGCTCCGCTCTCGCTGCACAAGTGCTCGTCGACGTCCCTGCTCGTCTCGTATATATCCCTGATCTTTACTCGACGCTCAGTTGTAACATTAGGTCGAAACTTCTTCACGAGCACTGGCGTACTCAACCCCCACTTTTTCCGGAGTTTACACACGTTTATCACTTTCCCCTCGCACGGTACGCACTTAGACCCTCTGTGTTGGCCTAGCGTAGTGCGCGCTCTAGTCACACCATCGGACGTGGTCTTGATTTAACTCGAGGCTTGCCACTCTTAGTGGTACAGTGCGTGGAAAGCTCCTAACCCGAGACCCCGGCACTGACAGAAGTGGTCCGCCTCACAGCGTGGGAGGCTAGAGAAAGGTGGCGAAACGAAGCCAAGGCAGGATACCCTTGGGCCCGTGTCCCTTGAGGCTCAGACACAGCAATAGACCGAGGAGGCTGAGCAGACAGTGTTGGGTTTGCACCCGCCGTTTTTATTTCCTGGGATAGGAAGCGAGTTCCCCCACACATATCGCCTCTACCCCGTAACCTCTATGGCAATCCTTACGGATGCGGAAGTCAATGAGTTGGCAGCGCTCAAAGCCCAAATTGAGTCCCTCGAAGTAGCCCTACTGCGAGCACAACTCAAAGTACTGGGTGAAGAGATCGCTGCGCTCACCACCACCAAGGAGGAGCGTTTTTGATACGAGCCGCGCTGAATGCTGCATGCACTGGCTCGAGTCCCCATAGTCGTTTCTCAGTACTGGGATCATCTTTTGTGTATGAAGTCAATCACGATGGACAACACTTTCATATCCCTATACAGTTAATCGGCAAGCAGCGGCACAAGAACACTGTAGCTATGGTCGATAGTGGAGCTACGACCAAGTTCCTACATAGACATTTCGTAGAACGGAACAAGGTTACAACGAGGAAACTGGCAAAGCCAATTCCTTTGTACAACATTGATAGTACGGAGAACCGCGATGGCACGATCACAGAGGTGGCCGTGTTGGACATGGCAGTAGGAGACCACAGAGAGAAGGTGGTTTTCGTCATCACAGACATAGGAGAAGAGGACGTAATCATCGGACTAGACTGGCTGCGTGACCACAATCCTGAGATAGACTGGGAGCGTGGGTCGCTGCGCCTTTCGAGATGTCCAGAGACGTGCCTGGCTAGCCAGAAGGTATCCAACCCTGTTGAGACCAAAGCGCGTGATACGGAGGTACGGCTTACGGCGCGCCAAGGTTCTCGATGGGTGAGGAAGGCCAAGAAGGTTGGCAGGGTATGTGCAGCTGTAATGGCTGAGGATGATGATACGGAGGAACAGCCTTGGCCACCTGGGTTCTTACCGCAGTGGGATGGAATGGAACAGTCTCTCATAGACGCATGGGAGGATGGTCGACGTCTTTATGGAGCTCCGCAACTGTTTGCATCGGCAGCCTACACCTATTCGCAACAACTCGCCGAACAGGAGTACCAGAAGAAGGAGATCCACCCAGTCGAGGAAATCGTACCCAAACACTACCATGAGTACCTCGACGTGTTTTCCAAGGAGGCATCGGAACGTCTACCGATACACGGACCCTACAACCACGCAATTGAACTGGTACCCGACGCGAAAATGTTCCACTCGAGGGTGTACCCCTTATCTGTCAGCGAACAAGCCGAGCTTGACAAGTTCCTTGCGGAGAACGTGGCCAAAGGTTACATTCAGGAGTCGAAGTCACCAATGTCATCACCTTTCTTCTTCGTCAAAAAGAAGGATGGCAGTCTACGTCCAGTCCAGGACTACCGACGGCTCAACGAGATCACGGTCAAAAACCGATACCCACTGCCGCTGGTGTCAGACCTAATGGATCAATTGAAGAAGGCCAAATACTTCACTAAGCTCGATATCCGCTGGGGTTACAACAACGTGCGGATTAAGAGTGGCGATGAATGGAAGGCTGCCTTTGTGACCAACCGAGGGTTATTCGAACCAAATGTCATGTTCTTTGGGCTAGCCAATTCGCCCAGCACATTTTCAGCACTCATGAATGACATCTTCAAGGACCTCATCATCCTAGGCAAAGTCACCATCTACCTCGACGACATCCTCATCTTTACTGATAGTATTGAGGAGCACCGCATCCTGGTCCGTGAAGTCCTGAAATGGCTAAAGGAGAATGACTTGTTCTGCAAGCCGGAGAAGTGCGAATTCGAGCAACCCAAAGTCGAATACCTTGGAGTTTTGGTCTCAGAGAACCGCGTGGAGATGGACCCAGTGAAGGTGAAAGGAATCGCCGAGTGGCCTACCCCTCAGAATGCCTCCGATGTACGAAAGTTCCGTGGTTTTGCGAACTTCTATCGACGCTTTATTAAAGACTTTAGCGCAGTATACAAACCACTCGATCGTCTCACGGGCAATGCTGAATGGCAATGGGGAGAGGAGGAGCAAGCCGCATTCGATGAGCTCAAGCGTCGGTTCATGGAGAGCCCAGTCCTACGGATGTATGACCCAGACTGCGACACTCGAGTCGAAGTGGATGCCTCCGGCTTCGCAACCGGGGTGGTTCTGTCTCAGAAGGGGGAGGATGACAAATGGCACCCCGTCGCATTCCACTCGGAGTCGATGAGTGACGCAGAGCGCAACTACGAGATCTACGACAAGGAGATGCTTGCGATCATTCGTGCACTCCAAGCCTGGCGCCACTACCTCAAAGGCCTTCTGAGCAAGTTCGAAATCCAATCTGACCACAAGAACCTCGAGTACTGGCGCACGGCACAGAACCTCACTCGCCGACAAGCATGATGGGCCCTTTACCTGTCACGGTTTGACTTCGAAATCTCGCACAAGCCAGGAACGTCCAATGGAAGGGCCGATGCCCTGTCACGACGACCCGATCATCAGCACGGTGACACCGAGGACAACCTAGGACGCATACTGTTGCAACCAGAGCGTTTCCGGGTGTTGGCAGCCAAGAGAGGACATATGTCAGTGGTACCTGAGAAAGGACTGCTTTGACGCATCCGAGAGTGTGGAGAATGAGAGCAGGAAGTGGCAGAGGCCCTTAGCAAACTCGAGAGTCTAGGACCAGCATGGCTTCAGAACGACTTGGTAGACTGGAATACAGAACAAGGCCTGCTGCTTTATCGCGGCCGAGTTTACGTCCCCAAGGATGATGCCCTACGCGCTGAGATTGTACACCTCCACCATGACCTCCCGCCCGCAGGGCACCCGGGGCAGGCTAAGACCTTGGAGTTAGTCACTCGTAACTACTGGTGGCCGGGCATGGGCAAGTTTATCAAGGACTACGTTAACACCTGTGATACTTGCCGACGTGGTAAATCATGGCACAGTAAACCACATGGCCCGCTACAGCCCAACGAGATCCCCGATGGCCCAGGCCAGGTGGTTACCTGCGACTTCATCACTGGTCTACCCGACGTCGATGGGTTTAATGCAATCCAACTTATAGTCGACCGACACGGGAAGATGATCCACCTCATTCCTTGTACGGAGGAGATCAATGCCGAAGGAGCTGCGCAGAACTTTGTTAGAGAGCACTTCCGCCTTCATGGGCTACCACGCAAGATCATCTCCGACCGTGGACCTCAGTTTTCGAGCAAGCTCTTCCGCACAATACTCAAAGGCTTGGGTATCGAGAGCGCAATGTCTACCGCATACCACCCTCAGACTGATGGGCAGTCGGAACAATGGAACCAGGAGATAGAAGCGTACCTACGGATGTACTGTTCTCGACGCCGCGATGACTGGGTTAAATGGCTACCAATCGCAGAATTCGCCTTCAACTCGCACAAACACTCGTCAACTGGGTACTCGCCGTTCTACCTCATGTATGGCTTCGAACCCCAGTTTCACATCCCGATGTTGTCAACCACGGTACCTACAGCGGACGAACGAAGGGAGGAGTTGCGACAGGCGAGGGAGGATGCAATGGCAGCATTGACCCTTATGGCAGAATGAATGAAAGAGCACTACGACCGCTATGTACGGGACGCTCCAGAGTTCAAGGATGGCCAAAAGGTGTGGCTTGACACGAGGAACTTCCGTGTTCCAGGAGTATCAAGGAAACTAGTTGACCGATATACAGGTCCATACCAGGTCACATGCAAAGTGGGTAACCTTGCCTACGAGCTCAAGCTTCCGAAGGACCTTGTGATCCATCCCGTTTTCCATGTGTCACTCCTACTACCGCACAAGAAGAGCCAACTCCCAGGTCGACACCCACCGGAACCAACTGCAATCGAAGTCGAGGGAGAGGAGGAATATGAAGTAGAGAACATGTTGGACTCACGACGGTACGGGCGGTGGAAGAAACTGCAGTACCTTGTACATTGGAAGGGTTGGGGTCCAGAACACGACAGCTGGGAAGATGCTGCGGACGTTGCCAATGCACCACGACTCGTACAACAATTCCACTCCACACATCCTGTAGCCCCAGGCCCGCTTAATGGCAAGACTCGATCGTGAGGACACGATCCTTAGGAGGGGGGTACTGTTACGAACACCCTGTTTTCATTTTCTTACACCTAGAGTCGGTTTCTATTCGGACTGTTTACTACCTATGTCGTACCGACAGTTCTCCATTGTATTGTAAACCCGTCCCTTGTATCTTAGTACAATAGCTCCCATTGTTCCCTTTGTCGCTATTGTTCCAGATCCCTTGTTATCCCTTATTTTCCCATGCTCACAGTTACCCATTGTTCGCGTATCCCTTTGTTATTTCACCTATATAGCACCTGTCCCTTGCTACCTGGAGACCTCAGTTTCGACCTCTTGTCTCCAGGTAAGCCCCGATATATTTCGCTTGTAGTATACTTCGCTCAATACACTTACTTGTCTCCAGCCTGACCGTCGAGCCTTACTCCGCTCTCGCTGCACAAGCGCTCGTCGACGTCCCTGCTCGTCTCGTATATATCCCTGATCTTTACTCGACGCTCAGTTGTAACAGTCGGCAACCAGCTCAAGTGGATCAGCCACAACATCGGCCAACACGGAGCCAGCTGGACTCGGAGTCAGCAACAGAACATTGAGTGGTTCTGTAAGGAGTTTGGGAAGATTAAGTTTGCAGGATTAGGACAGAACTTCTTTAGAGTAGTAAACACAATTGTCGAGTTAAACAAGTTTGGGTACTTAGATTGGGTAGTTCTGCCACAAGTTTAGAATTTGTACAATGGCAACTGGTTCTCGGTATCGAGTACTGGACACGGACACATTTGGCCTGGGAGGACAATCACACACACTGTCCGAACATGATGATGCCTCGGACTTTGGTGATACACCTAAACGCCCTACTCGGCCGCTGTCCCCCACTCCTACCCTAGAGCCCCTCCGGGTTCCAGAAGACTGGACTTTCAATGGGGTGTGATACAGCTCATTGGACGATGCGGCAAAGGCAGCTGGAATATTCTACAGTATCAACAAGAAGTACATTGACTACATCATGGCAATGATCAAGGACTTTACCCAGAAGGAAGTTTTTATGGCCTATAACCAGCTCAGTGACAAAATGTATGAACACTAAAACCAGGTTGCCGCTGATGTCCAAAAGCTTCAGGTCGAAAAGGTCGGCAGAAACGAACACCTCGAGGACATGGAGGATCTCCGAGGCCGGTGCAAAAGGCTACAGGATGAGAACAATGGGTTGAAAGCAGACATGGATGTCCTCAGCCAGAACCATGGCATACTCGTCAATGTGATTAAGCAGCTTCAAGCCCAGGTTAACAGCCTTGCTACACAACCAGCTTCCACGTGTGCACACCCGGCCACAACCCATACCCCAATGGCCAGCCGTCCCAAGATTGCCGACCCACCCAAGTTTAGAGGCAAGACCCATGAGTTGATGATCAAACAATGGTTTCAAAAGCTCGGTATTTGGTTTAGGTATCAGAACATCACGGCAGACGAGGACAAGGTTATACAGCACTACTGTTCTTAGAAGGAGGTGCTCAGTCGTACATGGATGACTACGCTCAAAAGGCAGCTGACGGCGTTCCACTCAGAACATGGGCGACCTTTACAGCACGTCTTAGCAGCGGATATCGAGAACTCGCTCCAGAGAAATCAGCCCAGCAGTCACTCGAGGAACACTGTGCCAAGTCCCACTCGTCACTGGCCCTGTTTGCGGAAACCTTCCGCTGTTTTGCTATCAAGTCTGGTTACTTGGATGTCAAACTCATCCGACGCATCAAAGCTCAGTGCAAAGGAGGTGTATGCACCATGATGGTCACCCACCACTCAATGCAGCTGGCCACTGTGCCAACCAAGTGGGAGGACTTCTTAGACTGGGTACTTGGAATCGAGATGAACTACCGAGGAGAGAAGCACCATACACCATTGTCAAGGCCTGCCCGGGACCTGAATGCCATGGACATCGACACAATGCAGAAGCCTGAAAAGCTCTCCAAGGAACAAGAAGAGTGGCTTGCCAAGAAGCTCTGTTTCCATTGCAGCAAACACCCTTTCAAAACTGGAGTTAAGTGTTACAACCCGGTGTACAAAGGCTACTATGAACTCCCCGACATGACCAAGGCCAAGGGCTCAGCATCTGGCACTTGACTATGTGCTATGGATGAAGAAGACAAGGGACAAGACCAAATGGAGTTTGTAATCAATGCGCTCAAAGAGTACAACCAAAAGGGCAAAGCTAAGGCCCAGAAACAGGAAACCACAGCACGGATCATCGAGACCGATGAGCAGGATTTTCTCCAACGGATGTAATGGAGTCTGGTCGTAACATCCAGTTCATATGTACTAGTAGCCTAAACCACTTAGAGGAGTCTTTTGTACCTAGATCGTGTTATATATATCTTGCCTCATCTCGCAGGGTGAAGCAATCACTCGATCTAAAGCTCACTCTTAAGCAAGGAATACGTAAAATCCAGACAGAAGGCTTAGTAGACTGTGGAGCCTACTCAAGTTTTGTGCATTATCGGTTTGTCCAGGAACATGGCTTAGAACTACAACAACTATCCAGGGAAATACGGGTGTTTAACACAGATGCCACAGAGAACAAGAAGGGTCTTATCACCCACTATGTATGCTGTATGGTTACTATCGGGAACCACACTAGTTGGCAGTCCTTCCTAGTTACAGATATTGGGAACCGGGACATCATCATTAGAATGACATTCCTAAGGGAGCACAACCCCGAAGTCGATTGGAAGAATGGACAAGTAGACTTTACCCGATGTCCAGGCACTTGTCACCCAGAACAACTGCAAGTCCAAGAAGAGGAGGTACAGGCCATCAAGGAGCCCCATCTAGAGGAGTTTGCACAGGACCATTACGAACAGCTTAACCCTAAACCTTGGGGTGACACTGACCAGTTTGGGCATTGGATGGAGTTTTTGGATGATCCGGACACCCGAGTTCTACGAGCTCGAGTTATGGAGAAGAAAGAGGAAACACGAGGGCAACAAGACCGAGAATACTGGTCCAATCATGTCCCAGCACACTATCACCAGTATGGTGATGTCTTCTTCAAAACAGCATCAGAATGTATGCCAACACGCAAGGCTTCCGACCATCTGATCGAACTAGTGGAAGGTGCAACATTGCCAAAGCCGGCCAAGTTATACCCTCTGAACCCCCAGGAACGGAATTCGCTGGATGGCTGGATCAATGAACAAGAAGCCAAGGGGTACATCCGACAGTCAAAAAGCCCAGCAGCAGCCCCAGTGTTCTTTGTCAAGAAGAAGGATGGAAGTTTACAGCTCGTACAGGACTATCGTGCTCTCAATGCCGCCACCAAAAAGGACAAGTTCCCTATCCCTCGGATACCAGACCTAATTGACCACCTTTTCCAGTCATCCATCTTCACTTCATTAGATCTATGATAGGGATATAACAATGTCCATATTCAGGAAGGCGATGAGGAGAAGGCTGCATTTATTACCCACCGTGGTCTCTACGAACTAACGGTAATGACGTTTGGGCTTTGCAATGCACCCAGCACCTTTCAGGCCATGATGAACGAGGTTCTCAAGGAAGAGATTGCCACAGAACATGTTGTCGTCTACATTGATGACATCCTCATCTTCACAGACAATCTTACCCTACACCGGCAACTTACAGAACGGGTTCTAGAGAAGTTACGAGCCAACGACCTCTTTGTCAAGCCAGAAAAGTGCAAGTTTGAGCAGCCATCAGTCGAGTTTTTGGGTCTCATCATCTCGAAGGATTCAATTACTATGGATCCTGCCAAGGTCGAAGGTGTCAAAAACTGGCCAACACCGTCCAAGGTTAAGCATGTACAAGCTTTCCTAGGCCTGGCCAATTTCTACCAACGTTTTGTCAAGGACTTCTCTAAGATTTCTCGGCCATTAACAATACTTACCTGCAAGGATGCACCTTGGAAGTGGGAAGAGGAACAGGAGAATGCCTTTCAAGCCCTCAAAATGGCCTTCACAACAGCCCCAATCCTGAGAATCCCGAGCGACACGGCCCCCTTCCATCTAGAAACAGACTCATCTGATTTCGCAACAGGAGCCATGCTGAAACAACTAGGAGAGGACAACCTCTGGCACCCCGTTGTGTTCTATTCTAAGTCACTAAACGAACATGAACGCAACTATGAGATCTATGACAAGGAACTGTTGGCAATCATACAGGCACTAGAGGAATATCAACACTACCTTGAAGGACACTCAATGCCGGTTGAAATATGGTCTGACCACCTCAACCTGACCTACTTCCGACAAGCCCAGAAGTTGACTTGATGACAAGCACATTGGAGCCTCTTCCTCTCACGTTTTGATTTCAATCTGTGACATTGCCCCGGAAAGACAATGCTTCATGCGGACCCTCTGTCCAGGAGGCCAGATCATGAAGAGGGGGTAAGCAGTGACAACATTGGACAAACTCTGTTGAAACCGGAGTTTTTCACTATCAAGGCAATACAACCAGGCCACGCTTCAGAAGTCGATGATGGACAACTACTCGAAAGGATCAAGAAGGCACTAGAAGATGACACAATGACCAAGGATTACAAGTCACTGCTTAACAGCGGCCCCCAGGAGTTTGGAAAAGCACTACAGGAATGGAACTTTGAGAACAGTTTACTCCTCCGTAGAGGAAAGGTTTACATCCCAAAGGATAGACAACTGCGACTAGACCTACTCAAGCTCCATCACGACACGCTACTGGCTGGACACCCAGGTCGATGGAAGACACAGGAGTTAATCACCCGCAACTACTGGTGGCCAGGGATCACTGTTGATGTCAAGAAGTATGTCAAAGGTTGTGATACTTGCCAATAGAACAAGGCCTCACGTACCCCTCCATACGGCCTACTACAGCCAAACAACGTACCAGCTAGGCCATGGAAAGTTTAGAGTATAGACCTCATTACTCAGCTTCCTGAATCCTATGACAGACACGGCAACACGTACACAGCTATTGCTGTTGTGGTGGACCGACTGACCAAACGGTCCCACTTCTTTGCATGTGATGATCACTTCTCAGCCTCAGATGCAGCCGAGTTGATATATGAACAGATCCTGAAGCTACATGGACTTCCCCGACAGATCATCTCAGATAGGGGAACACAGTTTGCAAGTGCGCTTTTCAAGGAGTTTTGCAAGAAGCTGGGCATACGGGCCTCAATGTCGACAGCATACCACCCTCAGACTGATGGGCAGACCGAACGAGTCAACCAGTCACTGGAACAGTATCTACGGATATTCACTGAACACCGACCTGACGACTGGGCTACCCTACTAACCACCGCAGAGTTTGCATACAACAACGCTGCACACAAATCTACGGGTCTCTCCCCTTTCTTTGTCAAGTACGGCTACCACCCTAGAATGGCCCCAGATGTGCATGAGGACCTAGGGTTCCCAAGCCTCGAAGAAGTCTTCAAAAACCATACTGAGGCTCAAGAACAGGCACAGTCCTCGCTAGCCCTTACCGCTGAACAGATGAAATGGTACTACGATCAGCACAAGAGTGAAGTTCCATTCAAGGTCAGGGACAAGGTACTTTTCAAGGGAAAAGACCTCAAGATCAAGCAGTCCTCCACAAAACTATCGGCCAAGAACTTTGGGCCTTATGACATCCTCGAACAGATAGGGCCAGCAGATTTCCGACTCCAGTTACCACACCAGAACAAGGTCCACCCCATCTTCCATGCCTCAAAACTCATTCCTTACCACGAGGATGAGATCGGTAATCGAAACCCAGCCAAGCCAGACCCCATCAAAGTTAAAGGACATGATGAGTATGGAGTCGAAAAGATACTCGACTCAAGAACCCACTGAGGATATGTCCAGTACCTGGTCAAATGGGAAGGATATGATGTCAGCGACGCAACCTGGGAGCCAGTACGAAACGTCAAACACTGCAAAGAACTGCTGGACAAGTTCCATGTTGACCACCCAGACGTGCCTCAGCCCATCTTGCTCACCAATCCACAACTGGTACACCAGCAGTTTAATCGACAAATATGGTTCAAATGCTTCGCTGGAGCTCAGGTCTTGAAGAGGGGGTAGTGTTACGGTTTTTTGCACCACATTTAGTTGTACCAATGTTTGCCCTCTGTTTGTCCCGGGCTAGCACCAAGACCCTAGCATGGGGTTACCCCAATTTGGTTACGATCTTATCAGGGCAAGGTTATCTTATCTTTCTCGTTATCTTATCTCTTCCTTTAGATCGCATCCTCACCTGCAACAGGTTCTAGGACCTGCCCTAAACTCAGGACGGTCTGTGCACCATTGCCATGTAGTATATAAGGGCTGTGATATGGGACCATGAACCTTAGATTCTGTCTTCTGTTCATCCCTCCTTCCACTGTAGGTAGCTTAACAGCCCCTGCCATCCTGCGCCTTCTTGTCTAGACAATGTATACTTTGTTTTCTGTTGTCACCACTCGTGTCCTCCATCAGTGAGCCCCTTGTTTGTTTATTTGGTGGCACAGTCTATCGGCTGTGACAACCCCCATGCCTGCACTGTTTGATATCTCCAAACTCCTCAACTAGCTCACCCTATAAGAATACAATAGAAAATCCACACAGGATGGTCTTCATTTTGTCACCTCGGCTCAGATCTATCACACCACTCTAACGGCTCAAGGTGTTGATGCGCAGATCTGTTGGGTCACAGTTCTCAACAAGCTAATGGAGGGAGCTGCTGTATGGGCCGGTCCATTTATTGTCAAAGTCGCCACAGACACAATGCCCTGGGCAGACTATGTGGCTTTTGAAACCGACTTCAAGGCACACTTCTGTGCAGCAGACGACAAACAAGCTGCCACTGCAGAACTCACCAAGTTGTGCAAGACCTTGCACAGGCTCGGCACAGTCAAGGACTACACGACCGAGTTCAATGCCATCGCTGCCTGCATGGACTTCAGTGACTATGACAAGCACGAACACTATCGCACCGGCCTGCCCTACAAGATCAAGGACATCTTCGCACAGGGAGCCCACGACATCGACACCATCGAGAAGATCCAGAAGGTGGCCCTATCGATCGATCAGGCTCTGGCCATGCGGGAAAAAGAACGGCCAAAGCAGTTTGGATGGAAGAAGAAGGGCAAAAAGGCAGCAGCCATGGGCACAAGTAGGAGGCCCTTCAAAGGTGCCTGCTTCAACTGCAGTAAAGAAGGACACCATTCGTTCCATTGCCCCAAGCCTAGGGTCAACAACCCACAAACTGCATCATCATCATCAGCCGGGACCGAGGAGATCAACACACTGCGAGTGCAGGTTAAGGCGATGGAGGAGAAAATCGCTGCCCTTACGGTGGCAGACAAGAAGGAGGGTTTTTGATTCGAGCCGCATTGGACGCTGCGCGTGCTGGCTCTTGTAGTAATAGTCGGTTTTCTGTACTAGGTTCATCGTTCGTGTATGAAGTGAATCATGATGGTCAACACTTTCACATACCAGTATGGTTAATTGGCAAGCAGCGGCATAAGGACATCGTAGCTATGGTAGATAGTAGAGCTACAACTAAGTTCCTACATAGATGTTTTGTAGTAGAGAATTGTGTTATGACGAGGAAGTTGGCATGACCAATTCTTCTATACAACATCAACAGTATGGAGAACCATGATCGGACAATTAGTGAGGTCACAGTATCAGATATGGCGATTGGAGACCACCGGGAGAAGGTGGTGTTTGTGGTGACAGACATCGGAGAGGAGGATGTGATCATCGGCCTGGACTGGCTGCACGAGCACAACCCTGAAGTAGATTGGGAACGTGGCTCATTGCACCTCTCGAGATGTCCAGAGATGTGTCCGGCCAACCCGAAGGCATCCAAACCTGTTGAGACCAAAGCACGTGATACGGAGGTACGGCTTACGGCGCACCAAGGTTCTCGACGGGTGAGGAAGGTCAGGAAGGTTGGAAGGATACATGTGGCCGTGATGGCAGAGGAGGATAGAGAAGATGAGGAATGGCCATGGCCGCCAGGATTCCTGCCACAGTGGGATGGAACTGAGGAGTCTCTTTTCAGCGCATGGGACAACAGACAACGCCTTTATCGTACTCCACAATTATTTGCTTCAGCGATGTACACATACTCTCAACAACTCGCTAAGCAAGAGTACCAGAAGAAGGAGGTTTGCCCTGTCGAAGAGATCGTACCGAAGCACTACCACGAGCACTTGCATGTGTCCTCAAAGGAAGCATCTGAATGCTTACCAGAACACGGGCCCTACGACCATGCAATTGAACTAGTGCCAGACGCGAAAATGTTCCACTCCCGGGTGTATCCCCTATCACCAAGCGAACAAGTTGAGCTTGACAAGTTTCTTGCCGAGAATGTGGCCAAGGGCTATATTCAGAAGTTGAAGTCGTCGATGTCCTCGCTGTTCTTCTTTGTCAAGAAGAAGGATGGCAGCTTATGTCCAGTCCAGGACTATCGATGGCTGAATGAGATCACCATTAAGAACCGTTACCCGCTGCCGCTGGTTTCGGACCTGATGGATCAACTCAAAAAGGCCAAGTACTTTACGAAGCTCGACATCCACTGGGGGTACAACAACGTGCGGGTCAAAGCTGGTGATGAGTGGAAGGCCGCGTTTGTGACCAACCGGGGACTGTTTAAACCAAATGTCATGTTCTTTGGGCTAGCCAATTCGCCCAGCACGTTCTCTGCACTTATGAACGACATCTTCAAGGACCTCATTGTCTTAGGCAAAGTCACTATCTATCTTGACGACATTCTCATTTTAACCAATGACATGGAGGAGCACCGCACTCTGGTGTGCGAGGTCCTGAAATGGCTGAAGGAAAACAACTTGTTCTGTAAGCCAGAGAAGTGCGAGTTCGAACAGTCCAAGGTCGAATACCTCGGTGTTCTCATTTTGGAGAACTGCGTGGAGATGGACCCTGTGAAGGTCAAGGGTATCGCAGACTGGCCAGTCCCTCAGAACACCTCAGATGTATGGAAATTCCACGGCTTTGTGAATTTCTATCGGCGGTTCATTAAGGACTTCAGTGCCATCTGCAAACCTTTGGATCGCCTCACGGGCAACACCACATGGCGATGGGGAGAAGAGGAGCAGCCTGCCTTTGACGAGCTCAAACATCATTTTACCGAGAGCCCTGTCCTGAGCATGTACGATCCAGACCACAACACTCGGGTTGAAGTCGATGCTTCAGGCTTTACAACGGGTGCGGTTCTGTCTCAGGAGGGGGAGGATGGTAAATGGCACCCCGTTGCCTTCCACTCCGAATCGATGAACAATGCAGAATGCAACTATGATATCTATGACAAGGAGATGCTTGCTATCATCCGTGCCTTGCAAGCCTGGCGCCACTACCTCGAAGGACTACCCAGCGTGTTCGAGATCCAGTCAGACCACAAAAACCTCGAGTACTGGCGTACAGCACAGAACCTCACCCGTAGGCAGGCACGATGGGCTCTCTACTTGTCACGATTCGACTTTGTTATCTTACACAAACCTGGCACCTCCAACGGTAGGGCCGATGCACTATCGCACAGGCCTGACCACCAGCGAGACGATGCAGATGACAATGTTGGACGTGTCTTGCTACAACCCGAACATTTCTGAGTATTGGCAGCCAAAAGAGGGCACCTGTCAGTGGTCCCAGACAAGGCACTACTTCGATGTATCCGCGAGTGTGGAGATCGCGAGCAGGAGGTGGTGGAAGCACTTAGCAAACTTGACAGTCTTGGACCAGTGCGTCTCCAGAATAACTTGGTGGACTGGAACACTGAACAAGGCCTGCTTCTCTATCGCGGCCGAGTTTATGTCCCCAAGGATGATGCACTGCGTGCTGAGATTGTACGCATCCACCACGACCTCCCACCGGCCGGACACCCGGGACAGGCCAAGATGATGGAGTTGGTTACTCGTAACTACTGGTGGCCGGGCATGGGCAAGTTTATTAAGGACTATGTGGACACCTGTGACACTTGCCGCCGTGGTAAAACATCACACACCAAACCGCATGGTCCTCTCCAGCCCAACGAGATCCCCGACGGCCCAGGCCAGGTAGTAACCTGCGACTTCATCACCGGACTGCCAGACGTAGATGGTTTCAACGCGCTGCAACTTATTGTTGATCGGCATGGAAAGATGATCCATCTTATTCCGTGCACCGAGGAGATCGACGCAGAAGGAGCTGCAGATAACTTCATCCGAGAACACTTCCGTCTGCATGGACTACCATGAAAGATCATTTCCGATCGTGGACCCCAGTTCTCAAGCAAGCTCTTCCGTGCAATCCTCAAAGGCCTCGGTATAGAAAGCACAATGTCAACTGCCTATCACCCCCAGACAGATGGCCAATTGGAATGATGGAACCAGGAGATAGAGGCTTACTTATAAATGTACTGCTCTTGACACCACAATGATTGGGTCAAGTGGCTGCCGATTGCAGTGTTTGCCTTTAACTCACACCAACACTCATCGATGGGGTACTCACCGTTCTATCTGATGTATGGCTTTGAACCCCAGTTCCACATTCCGATGTTGTCTACGGCAGTGCCCATGGCAGACGAATGAAGAGAGGAGTTGCGGCAAACAAGGGAGGATGCAACCACTGCCTTGACTCTAACGGCCGAATGGATGAAGGAGCACTACAATCGCTACATCCATAAGGCCCCAGAGTTTAAGGAAGGACAGAAGGTGTGGCTCGACACGAGAAACTTCCGTGTTCCAGGAGTCTCGAGGAAACTGGTCGACCGGTATGCTGGACCGTACCAAGTCGAACGCAAGGTGGGCAACCTAGCTTATGAGCTCAGGCTCCCCAAGGACCTTGCACTCCATCCAGTATTCTATGTGTCACTCTTACTACCACACAAGGAGAGTCGACTCCCTGGACGACACCCTTCAGAGCCACCAACAATTGAAGTAGAAGGAGAGGAGGAGTATGAAGTGGAAGGTGTCCTAGAGTCATGGCGGTATGGGTAGTGGAAGAAACTGCAGTACCTCGTGCATTGGAAGAATTGGGGCCCAGAGCACGACAGTTGGAAGGATGCAGCGGACCTGGCAAATGCACCACAATTGGTACAGAAATTCTATTCTACACATCCAACGGTCCCTGGCCCTCTCAACAAGGCTTAGTTGTGAAGGCACGACCCTTAGGAGGGGGGTACTGTTACGAACACTTCCATGTGGCGCTGTTTACCCAGCGCCTGAGTTTCCTTTTTCAGACTGTTTACTTCTCACATTGTTCCTATTGTCCTCCGTTGCATTGTAATCTGTCCTTTGTCTTGCAGTACAATAGCTTCCATTGTCTCACTGTTGCTATTGTACTTACAACCATTGTTTTCCCCTGTTCTCTTGTAACCCTAGTTACCTATTGTCCGCTCATTCCATTGTTGCGTACATGTATATAAGACCTGTACTTTGCTACCTGGAGACCTCAGTTTCGACCTCTTGTCTCCAGGTAAGCCTCGCTGTATTTCGTTTGTAGTATACTTCATTCAATACATCTTGTCTCCAGCCCTGACCATCGAGCTTTGCTCCGCTCTCGCTGCACAAGTCCTTGTCGGTGCTCCTGCTCGTCTCGTGTGTATCCCTGATCCTTACTTGATGCTTAGTTGTAACACTGGCCCACACGAGCCTGCTTGGTGTGTGAGACAAGAGCTCGCAGCCCACCGTCGCTCTCATAGGGCTCGTTGTTCTCGAACTCAGCCTGGGACTCGGTGTCAGAGGCTGTGTAGTGGTCGGCTTGAGTGCGAGGGATGTATACGTCCTCATGGTCGGACTCGCCAATGGTGACGGGGTCATTACCAGGTATGAGCTCTTTACCGTTGCTGGCGGGCTCCTCCTTAATCCTCTTAATGGGCTGGCTCACGGAGGCAGCAAACTTGGTGGGAGAGCCTGAGTGATGAGAGAGGCGGTGTTTGTTGCAGTGAGAGGCCATGATGGTAAAAAAAAGGGTGAATTGAGAGGGGGGGACAAAGTGAGAGCTAGAAAGGAGAAATTAACGGATGCAAAGAGTGGAAAAGGTGCTGGGGACTCACATGGACATCTAGCAGAGTATATAGCTCTCCAACGAGGGTGTCCCACGACAGAAAGACGGAGAGGTAATGTGGGGCTTGCAGTCATCACAGGTGCCTAAAAGGAATGAGAAAGGCAGGGAGGGTGTGGGACGTCTCTCCACTCCAAGCTGCATGACAGCTGCATGCCAGAGATCACCAAAAACATCCAAGGTCATTGGGGGCTCGGAGAACAAAAGGAAGGTCACATACCAGCAATTTTGGCATTCTGCCCTGTCCATCCGTGCATGTTGCATGCTTGCATACCCTATCAGTCGGGTCACTGCCTGCAGGCAGGTGTGGAAACTTGTGAGTTCTAATTTGCTCCGTGCAACTCTGCAGATGAGTGAAGGAGATGACAGACAGCGGGAGATGATTTTGAGGCCATGTAAGGCAGAGGCAGACGTGGCTAGCGCACCTACGTCCGTGTTGAAGTTCAAACCTTAATCCCACTTTCCCCACGGGGAAGCTCCAACCTCAACCCTGGGCACCCACAAACCTTCTCGCTCTCTGTCTCGGGCTTCACCCACATATCACTCCCATTTTCTGTGTTGCGCGTCCTGCACCCTTTCCCCATTCTGGTGTGGACTCTTTGGTACCTCTTTCCTGCCTCCAACTCGCTTATCAACCGACTCTACCTAACAGCGACCTTACAGATTGCTATCTGGCCTTGGAGCACCCACCATCTTTGGCTTGTGGGTCCCCATTCGGCGTCCAGGTGGGCCTCGCAAATCGCATTCCGACCCTGGAGGAACTGTATCGTGCAGAGATTGGCTGTTTGGCAGGTCATAAGACCGAGTAAGTCTCTCATCCCGTCTTCGCAAAATTCCATTCTCACGTGCACACCACACCTACACACCATGCCTGAACATTGCATGCTCAGGTTCGTGTATTTCGTTCTCACAAACACGCAAACATGACCGAAATCACATTCTATATGATCAACACTCACCGTGCACTTCCAGTAACTCGATGAGTGATACGCGTGAACACCTTAACCTTCCCCGTCTGACCCCTGCTTCATGCCCACTCCCCCACCTTGTGTGTGCTCTCAGTCTGCAATTTCTCATCTTGTGCAATGCTGGCGACCATCCGCTTTCATCTTGACGACCCAGATCCTAAGCTCAACTTCATTGGGAACGACATCTCTAACCCCCCTGGCTCCGAGTGACCATCGAAGGCTCACGCGTGATCACCGAGGTGAGTCCCCCAGTGTTTGGCTTACCATCTTGTTCTGTCTTACCTTAAACATCCTCCCCTTAGATGTATCTCCTGACTGACCCGCTCGAATCCCTGGAAGACACTTACTGGGGTAACTGGATTGCAACCATCCAGGGCCCCATTATGGGATGATGTGATGTGCCCCCAGTGCAGCGGCAGCTCCTTCTCGATCTAGTCCTCACATATCGCGTGTTTACCACTGGCACCGCCTCTGTGCCTGACATCTGGTACACCAATTTTATCCACTCCCTCATCAACATCACCTGCACCTGCCCGGACCAACCCATCAATCAGCCGCTTGTGACCCTTACCAAGGGCCTCCGCAACCTGCTCTCCAATGTAAGTCTTGTCTTTCAATTTTGTGCTGCCAATAAATGTAAGTCTCGGTTTTCCCTAGGTTATCTTCCATGCCTCCGACATTTCGCCCATTTCTGAGGATGCCTCCGCCTCCACCTCTAGCACCCCAGAACCTGATGGCAGTGCGTCGACATCAGTGTTCCACGCGGCTTTAGAGACTGAGATTTCCGAACCCGACCCTGCCCTCGACGACGTCTACGCTGCCGTTCTGTGTCACTCTGCTGATGAAGGGTACAATTTTGAGTCCGATGATGACACCATGCCGAGTTTGCAGACCATAGACGATAGCAGCGATGATGAGTTCTATTAGTATGTAGACATGTCTCGCATAGAACTACTATAGTCTACTTTCAGCTATGGACACAACAAGTTGTATGCCTTCATATGCAAGATCTATACAGTCTAGAATATGATATGATGCTGGTGCATTGCAGCTACATGTGAAAAATGCCCAAAATGGCCCAAATTTACATAATTAAGTGTAATTAGTGTATGATTCATATGGATAACCTGCAATGAATTATAGGTTACCTACAGTAAATCAGACATTTTTAAGGTGGCCGATTAGAATCTGCAGCTGATTCACGGTGCGAGTACCTAAACCTACAGGTAATTATTCAGGTTTAATCCAGGTTGACCTGGATTGAACCTGAACCTATGTTTGTTAGGAACAGACCAGCCGCTGAACCAGCTACACCAAAAGGACGCAATGTCAAGCTTAGGCTTGACACTTGGCTGGTACTATATATACAGTTCAACCTACTCCCGAACCCTGTTCGTGACAATGTTCAGCCTTAGCCTTCCTCGACAGCATGGATGCCAGCTCAATCTGGACAGTGCATCGGTTCATCAAGAAGGGCAAATCGGATTGGGGTGCAACTCAGATCCCACCTCTTATGGCAGGTGATGATGCTACCCGCCTGCTTATGGACAATGCGGCCAAAGGCAACGAGTTTCACAAGACATTATTCCTCCCTCCAGGCCCCGATCCCCTACTCACCCCAGAAGCAGACTATCCCTCCACATTTTGAGTTCACTGACATTTCTGATTTGCAGGTGGAGTGAGCAATCAGCTCACTACGGTCATTCAAGGCGCTGGGGCTGGATGGCATTCCAAACAAAGTTTACATCAACTACCGTGACACGTTCATCCCGCTGCTTGGCAAGCTCTTCAGAGCCACCTTCAACCTCCACTACTACCCGGAGGTCTGGAAGATCTCTAATACTATCATGCTGCATAAGCCAGGCAAAATGGACTACATAACAGCCAAGTCGCACCGCCCAATTGAACTGCTCAATTGCATGTCCAAAATACTCTCCCACTGTGTTGCTAATGTGCTTGTCTACCAGGCTGAAACTAAATCACTCCTAGCTGATTACCAGTTCAGGGGCAGGGCAGGCCGGACCACAACCGACTCGATTCACCTTGTCACCAAGACCATGAAGGATGCATGGTGCTGGGGTAAAGTTGCCTCGGTTCTCTTTCTAGATATCAAGTCCACCTTCCCTGCTGCCACCCCGGAATGACTCTTTCACAACATGCGGATGCTTGGTGTTCCGAAGGTAATCATTGACTGGCTCCATGAGAAGCTCTGTGGTCAGCAAACACACCTCAAGTTTGATGACTTCGTCTCAGCCCTCTTCAACATTGTCAGCAGCATTGATCAGGGCTGCCCTCTCTCAGTTATTCTTTACGGATTCTTTAACACCTTTCTAATTAACAGTGCTCAGCTCAAGAATGGCGAGATCACAGTAGGTTCTATGGATGATATTGCACTGATCACAATTGGCTGCACTTTTTCAGAGACACATGCCATGCTGCTAGACTTTTTTACTCATCCGGGCAGCGTGGATGAATGGTCCACATCCCACAACTCTCACTTCTCTCTCAATAAGTTCGGTCTTCTCAACATGACCTGATGCCCATCTGACTTGCTTGGCCCTACCCTTCAGCTTGACAATACCACCATCGAGCCTGCTGCCTCCCATCGCTTCCTTGGTCTCCTTATGGACCACCAACTTCACTTCCACCAACATGTCTCCTTCACCCTCGGTAAGGGGCTCATGTGGGTCTCCTCATTGTGCCATCTCGCTTACTTACAATACAGCCTGGCCCCCACCCTTGTCCATTGCCTCTATCTGGTGGTCGCAGTTCCGAGCATGCTCTACGCAGTTAACACTTTCATCACACCAGTCAGCAAACCAACAGGTGGATGTGGCCATGGCTCCATCGGGGCTGTTTAAAAGCTCTCGTGGGTGCACCGGGATGCCTCCATACTTATCACAGGTGCCATGTGTACCACAGCCACTGACATTATGGTAGCACATGCCAACTTGCTGCCCTTCCCTCTCCTCATCGACAAGCTCTGTCAACACGCCACAATTCACATGTGCACTCTTCCCGGCTCTCACCCACTTGCACCACACATCCGGAGGGCGGCAGCCCACTATGTCAAACGTCATCAGTCAGCTCTGCATGAGCTGATGCACACATACATGGCTGAAGATGCCCCACACCAGATGGAAAAGGTTCAGCCCGTCCACCACCACCCCAGCTGGTGCCCTCCCATTTTGGCGCACATCATCGAGAATAAAGACAACGCACTGCTTGATGATGAGGAATGGGTGCAGCAACATGGGGTATTAGTATACTCTGATGGCTCGGAAATGGGAGGCAAAGTTGGCGCTGCAGTGGTTCTTCTATGTCGGGACACAGCACACAAACACATTCTCCGGTGCCACCTGGATAAGGCTGAACATAGGTCCGGATCACCTCACAAATCAACCCGGGCTGCACCAGCGCTTAACCTGTAGGTATGCAATCCATAGGTTTAGGTATCCGGGGGTTAGCCACAGATCTGGATCAGTGGTTCCAGAAATGGCCAACCTGTTACAGGACACCTGAATTTCCAAGGTCTTATTTTTATGCATTTTCAGGCTAGTATGGGGTATAAAACATAACATAGATTCTTAGCATAATGGCATATGTAAGTACTTCAGTGAGGATAGAAAGCCATACAGTGGGTAAGGGTGCATGGGGAAGAGGTGCTAAGTGGAGGAGAGATGTGATGGATGGGTGGCTAAGTAGTAAGTACTGATGTACTAATCTGACTCGTAAACTACAAAGCCATCCCTGATGAGGACCTCCTCCTCCAAGTCCACATCAGGTTCTTCTGAGCTGTCAGTATCATAGAACCCATAGCCGGAGTCCGAGTCTACAAGCATCATTGAGCTGAGGGTGCCAACTGGGAATGGGAGTCTCGACAATGAGGGGGAGCTGGCACCGCCACAAGAGCGCTCTCCAGGAGGTGACAGAGTGGTCACGATAACCTCAGAAATTGGGGAACAAGTATACTTGTATTTGGAGAATATAGACTGTATCAGACAGTCAGAAGTGGACGTGGTGGTGTGGAGATAAGTGGAAGGATGCACAGAGGGTAAGAGGTGGCACATGTTGGTGACCACAAGCTCAAGCTGGTGATTGACGCTCTCACCACGAGCAGCACAGGCGATCGCCATGAGCTCATCCATGAAGTATAAAAAGAACTCGGGGTTGATCTCATGAGGACCGCCCATTACCGCACAAGAGATGATCACAACCTGGAGGATGATGTTGCATGTGTGGGCAGTGGCGGCACAGATGTTCGGGGGTGTCATATGAAGACACTCTATCTACCAGTCCCAGTAGGCAACATACAGAAAGCTCATGCGGTCGGCGACCAGAAGTCCCATCTGTAAGTAATGTTCTATAAGGCAGAGGTGGCAAGACTTAGACGACAGGCTAAGAGGACATACTGTGAATATAGCAGTGGGACTATCCAGCGTAACAATGATGTGTTGAAGTCGGCGCTCTAGCGCACGCATTCTTGACCGTACCAAGTCCCCGTTCGTACCATACATAGTTTGCAATGTCCCCTACCTCAGGTAATTTTCTCTTGTCTAGATTACGCATACTCATCGAGATATACCATACTCTTCATTAGTGTCTCCAATTACTGTAGATCTGAACACACTTCTACTTTACACTGTAGCATGTGCATTTCTCGTCCTTTAGTGCTGTGAAAGCGCCAGTAGGCACAGCTTGATGTAAGCTAGCTAGCACGTGCTCGATGAGCTGTCTCGACACCTCAGTCAAGCTCTGTTGTCCTTAGACTTCACAGAGCTTGACTTAGGTGAGTAGCATAGTGTCTTTCCCTGCAATGAATAGACTTCACAGAGCTTGACTTAGGCCATTGTGATCGCTCTGAGGCGCACTGCAGCTAACAGGTTATGAGCCCTGCGCTCTGACCGCCTCAAGACGTCCAAACTCGCCTGTCCAAACGCTCTGGAGCCTCCCCTAGCCCCCATTCCTCTGCCACATCATCTGCTTGCCTCTCATTTCGCTCTGGAACACTCTCTCCATCTTTCTTCGCTCCTCCTCGCAGTTTCCGTCAAATCGCTTCGCTGTTTCGCCAGCTCGTCGCGCGCCACGTCACTACCCCTACCCCATGGCGCCAGCCGCTGCAACCTTCGCAAAGCTCTCCAATCGCAACTACCAGCAATGGAGACTCGACATGGAGGCCAGGCTTCGCATTCTAGGTGCGCTTCGCATTGTCAAGGGCTCTGAGACGAGGCCTAGCTTCGTCGCACCCCTGGACGCTGGAGAACGACGTGATTTGCGCGATTTCGACACCAGGGTGGATTTGGCAGCTGGGGAGATTTGGAGTTGTGTGGAGAGGGAGCAGCAGACACATCTGGAGGCCATCAGGGACGATCCTGTCGCTATGTGGGCGAAGCTGGAGTCTGTGCACATGCAGAAGCGACCAGGTACGAGGTTTAACACCTACAACGCGCTCCTGAGCCTCTGCAAGAGTGAGGACGAATCCCTGTCCTCCCTGTCGATGCGAGCAGTCCAGCTCAAGTCTGACATGAAGGCTCTGCGCCCTGCCAACTTCACCATCACCCAGCTCGACGATGAGCTCGTCCTTATGTCCCTCATTCGAGCTCTACCCACGGAATTCGCGTCGCTGCGTCACACCCTGCTCCTGGACGACTCCCTCACGCTGGACAAGCTGCAAGACATCTTCATTTCGCTCGAAAACCAGCCTGGCATCCACTCATCGACCCCTGCGCTCTCCAACGTCGCCACCAAGGTCGCCTGCACGTTCTGTGGTCGCCCCAACCACTCAGAGGACCAGTGCTTCAGCAAACGCGATGCCAGCACAAAGGCGAAGGAGAAGGCGTCCCAGCGCATGCAGTACCACTCCCAGAACAAGCAGCGCAAGCAGGATGCTTCAGAGGCCACCACATTGTCGTCGTCATCGTCGACTACCCAGGACACACCCCAGCAGTCTGCTGGTGCTGCCACAGTGAGTGCAGATTGCGCATCGTCTTCGCATTTGCCCCTGCCCCTTCCTCAGCACCACCAGAATGTCTTTGTGACCCCTGGGCCCAATACCAGCTATTGCTCGCAGGGTGCACCTCAGCTCTTCGCTGTCAGTGCTGGTTGCGCTTCTGCCCTCTCCTCATCGTCTGATTGCTCGTCCTGGCTGTCCTCCCCTGCTGCGACTAACTGGAACACCGACACAGGTGCTTCTGCACACATGACGCCCCATCGTCACTGGTTTCGCTCCTACTCGCCCCACACCATCCCCATTCGACTCGCCAACTCGCACATAGTCTACTCGGCTGGTTTGGGGTCTGTGGTGTTCCAACCTGCGGAGAGGGAGGGCGTTCTACCACCTGCTGTAGTCCTGCATGACGTCCTACATGTACCTGCGCTTGCGAGCAATTTACTGTCCATTTTCCACCTCACTCGAGAGAAGGGCTACACCGTCGAGTTGTGCACGTCCTCTGTGCTGTTTTACCACCAGGGACAGCTGAGCTTCGAGGCCCAGGTCAACGACCACAATGTGGGCTATCTCCTTGGTCGCACTCTGCCCCAGTCAAACACTGCACTCGCTGCATCATCCACACACGACGAGGACCTCTCACTGTGGCACCAACGCTGTTCCCATGTCAATCTCGACGATTTGCGCTCTGTTATCCGCAAGGAGCTCGTCCACGGCCTTCGCATTCGCTCCAAGCAGCAGCCACCCGCAATTTGCGAGCCCTGCCTCGCTGGCAAGCTCAACCGTCACCCCATCCCTCGCTTCGCCTCTCGTCGCTTTGTTCGCCTTGCCCTGATCCACACAGACCTCAAGGGCCAGCTCCCAGTGCGCACACCTGAGGGCTACCAGTACTGGATGGTGTTTGTCAATGATGCCTCTCGTTTCTGGGCCATGGCTTACCTCAAGCCTCAAGCGCAAGAGCGACGCATTCGAGGCCTTGAAAGCGTACAAGGCTTATGCTGAGAACTGTCTAGGCCTGCGCATCAAGGCTACACGCGACGACAAGGGTGGCGAGTACATGGGCAAGGAGTACTTCGACTTCTGCGTCGAACACGGCATCCACAGGCAGCACACTGAGCCAGACGAACCACACCAGAATGGAGTCGCAGAGCGAGCAAACAGGACGACATCTGAGGGTGCTACTGCCCTCCTCGCACAGGCAAAGCTCCCTCCTTCGTTCTGGTGCCATGCTGTCTCGACGTTTGTCCACACTCGCAACCGCATGCCCACAGCTGCACTCGATGGTGGCATTCCCTACACTGCCTGGAAAGGCGATGGGAGCAAGCCTGATGTGTCCTATTTTCGTGTTTTTGGATGCCTGGCCTATGTGCTTATTCGCAAGAAGGAGCGCAAAGCGCTGCAGCCCCACACGCGCAAGTGCATCTTCACTGGCTACCCAGAGGGCACGAAGGCCTGGCGATTTTGGGACCCTGCTGCTGAAGAAGGTGATCATTTCGTCACATGCAGTCTTCGATGAACACTGTTTCCCGGGCAATTCACCGTTTATCAACGTTTTTGGACTCCCTCTCGATGAGGTCGATGTCCCAGGAGCATCCAACGACGCGGACACACCTGAGGACGATGTGCCTGATGTGCCAGAGCTGCACGATCAGGGGGGAGACGACGACTGGGATGATCCTGCACCTCCTGCACCACCAGCTCCTGCTGCACCTCCAGCACCTCGTCCACAACCCCCAGTTCGTTCACCATCGCCTCCACAGCCTCCACCTCGCTCACCTTCGCCTCCTGCACCGCCTGCACCTCCTGCACCTGCCCAAGTGCCACAAATTGCGCCAGCTCCTCAGCCTCCTGCACCTGCGCCTGCCCCTCGTCCATTAGCCCCGTCTGCACACCAGCAAGCGCAAGGTGAAGGTGGCTTCAGGCTGTATCCTGCCCTCGCTCGCAAGGAGCTCCCATCTCGCTCGTCGCGCGTTACCAAGGCTCCCTCAACAACAGGGAGCTTGAACGCCAGAACCTCATGCCACAGCATCTTCGCATTCGCTCAGTTTCCCCTGCTCCTGATCCTGCACCACGCGACTCGTCGCCTGACCCTCTCATCGCTGCTCCTGTCGACCCACCAGCTCCTCCAGCTCATCGCAATCTCTATGCCCCTCGCAACATGTCTCCTCCTCCCAGTCCCACGTCCTCAGATGATGAGCTTGATCTGCTGGGCCACAGTGACGACGAGGCACTCAGTGCGATGCTTGCTGGCATTGAGGACGTCTACTCGGGTCAGCACTTCGACTACCTGACATACGACGAGGCCCTGGAGTTTGCATTCGAGTGTGTAGTCGAGCATGCGTCGAAAGCCAACCAGGAGCATTTTGGTGAGCCAAGGTCAATCCAGGAGGTCATGAAACTCGAGCCTAGCGAGCGCAACCAGTGGCTCAAGGCTGCACAGGACGAAATCCAGTCCCTCGTCGAGAATGGCACATTTGAGCTTGTCCTCCTCCCTCCTGGTCGCAAGGCCATCGGCTCCCGTTGGGTGTTTCGAGTCAAGCGCAATGCAGATGGCTCGATCGAACGCTACAAGGGCCGTCTTGTCGCAAAGGGCTTCTCTCAACGTCCTGGCTTCGAGTACAACGACACGTTTGCCCCTACACCCAAGTGGGCCTCCATTCGAGCCATCCTTGCCCTCTCTGCGCTTGAAGACCTCGAGCTAGAGTCTGTCGACATCTCCTCTGCCTACCTCAATGGCGAGCTCAAGGAGGAGGTGTATATGCGCCAGCCTGAGGGCTTCGAGGAGAAGACCCCTCAGTGGGTGTGGCGCCTTCGCAAGGCTCTGTATGGCCTCAAGCAGGCTGGGCGATGCTGGCATGAGAAGCTCAATGAGGTACTCAACCAGCTGGGCTTTGAGCGACTCACCTGCGAGCACAGTGTCTGGGTCTACATGCGTAATGGTGTCCGTCTCATTATCCCTGTCTTCGTCGACGACATCACCATTGCTGGCAAGGACAATGCTGCAATCCAGCGCGTCAAGGACGACCTGCGCAAGCACTTTAAGCTGTGCAATTTGGGCCCCACCTTATGGCTGCTTGGTGTCAAGATTGAGCGCAACCGCTCGAAGCATTCCCTGTCGATTTCACAGCACCAGTATGCCCTGGACATTCTCGAGCGATATGGCTTCTCAAACTGCGACCCAGTGAGCACTCCCATGGATCCTGGTCTTCGTCTCAGTGCAGACATGGCCCCCACATCGCCCTCAGACATCCGAGAGATGCAGGACATTCCATATGGTCAGGCAGTCGGCTCCCTCTTCTATTTAGCTGTTGCAACGTGCCCAGACATTGCTTGCACTGTTGGCAACCTTGCACGTTTTTCGCAGCACCCGGGCATGACACACTGGAAGGCAGTCAAGCACCTCTTTCGCTATATCAAGAGCACACTCGACTACAAGCTCACCTACTCCCCGTCACCTGAGCCAGAGCTGTTCACCTCGTTCACAGATGCAGACCATGCCCGTTGTCCCAACACTGGTCGCTCTACCTCTGGCTATGTGGTCAAGATGGGCACTGGAGCCATTTCCTGGTCGAGTCGACTGCAGTCCATTGTCGCTCTGTCCACCACTGAAGCAGAGTTCGTTGCTGCTGTGTCGTGTGGCCAGGAGATCCTGTGGTTGCGCAATTTGCTCACAGAGTTTGGATATGATGTCTCCACTGCATCAAAGCTCAGGATCGACAATCTGTCCGCTCTGTCTGTGGCGAAGAACCCAGAGCACCATGGGCGCATGAAGCACCTCGACCTGCGCTTCTACTGGCTGCGAGACGAGGTGTCCAAGGGCCGCATTGAGATTGTGCACCTGCGCACTTCTGACATGCCAGCTGACATCCTGACCAAGTCACTCCCCAAGCCCAAAGTCCTCGAGATGGTGAAGATGCTGGGATTGGGGACTTGACCGGTCAGGGGGGAGTGTTGAAGTCGGCGCTCTAGCGCACGCATTTTTGACCGTACCAAGTCCCCGTTCGTACCATACATAGTTTGCAATGTCCCCTACCTCGGGTAATTTTCTCTTGTCTAGATTACGCATACTCATCGAGATATACCATACTCTTCATTAGTGACTCCAATTACTGTAGATGTGAACACACTCCTACTTTACACTGTAGCATACGCATTTCTCGTCCTTTAGCGCTGTGAAAGCGCCAGTAGGCACAGCTTGATGTAAGCTAGCTAGCACGTCTCGATGAGCTGTCTTGACGCCTCAGTCAAGCTCTGTTGTCCTTAGACTTCACAGAGCTTGACTTAGGTGAGTAGCATAGTATCTTTCCCTGCAATGATTCACAGAGCTTGACTTAGGCCATTGTGATCGCTCTGAGGTGCACTGCAGCTAACAGTGGGATATCTCAACAATGAGGCACCAGACTAAGGCCAAGACAATGGAGTTGGTTACTCGTAACTACTGGTGGCCGGGCATGGGCAAGTTTATTAAGGACTATGTGGACACCTGTGACACTTGCCGCCGTGGTAAAACATCACACACCAAACCGCATGGTCCTCTCCAGCCCAACGAGATCCCCGACGGCCCAGGCCAGATAGTAACCTGTGACTTTATCACTGGACTGCCAGACATAGATGGTTTCAATGCACTGCAACTTATCGTTGATCGGCATGGAAAGATGATCCATCTTATTCCATGCACTGAGGAGATCGACGCAGAAGGAGCTGCAGACAACTTCATTCGTGAACACTTCCATCTGCATGGACTACCACAAAAGATCATTTCCGATCGTGGACCCCAGTTCTCAAGCAGGCTCTTCCATGCGATCCTCAAAGGCCTCGGTATAGAAAGCGCAATGTCAACTGCCTATCACTCCCAGACAGATGGCCAATTGGAACGATGGAACCAGGAGATAGAGGCTTACTTACGAATGTACTGCTCTCGACGCCGCAATGACTGGGTCAAGTGGCTGCCGATTGCAAAGTTTGCCTTTAACTCACAACAACACTTGTTAGCTGCAGTGCGCCTCAGAGCGATCACAATGGCCTAAGTCAAGCTCTGTGAATCATTGCAGGGAAAGATACTATGCTACTCACCTAAGTCAAGCTCTGTGAAGTCTAAGGACAACAGAGCTTGACTGAGGCGTCAAGACAGCTCATCGAGACGTGCTAGCTAGCTTACATCAAGCTGTGCCTACTGGCGCTTTCACAGCGCTAAAGGACGAGAAATGCGTATGCTACAGTGTAAAGTAGGAGTGTGTTCACATCTACAGTAATTGGAGTCACTAATGAAGAGTATGGTATATCTCGATGAGTATGCGTAATCTAGACAAGAGAAAATTACCCGAGGTAGGGGACATTGCAAACTATGTATGGTACGAACGGGGACTTGGTACGGTCAAAAATGCGTGCGCTAGAGCGCCGACTTCAACACTCCCCCCTGACCGGTCAAGTCCCCAATCCCAGCATCTTCACCATCTCGAGGACTTTGGGCTTGGGGAGTGACTTGGTCAGGATGTCAGCTGGCATGTCAGAAGTGCGCAGGTGCACAATCTCAATGCGGCCCTTGGACACCTCGTCTCGCAGCCAGTAGAAGCGCAGGTCGAGGTGCTTCATGCGCCCATGGTGCTCTGGGTTCTTCGCCACAGACAGAGCGGACAGATTGTCGATCCTGAGCTTTGATGCAGTGGAGACATCATATCCAAACTCTGTGAGCAAATTGCGCAACCACAGGATCTCCTGGCCACACGACACAGCAGCAACGAACTCTGCTTCAGTGGTGGACAGAGCGACAATGGACTGCAGTCGACTCGACCAGGAAATGGCTCCAGTGCCCATCTTGACCACATAGCCAGAGGTAGAGCGACCAGTGTTGGGACAACGGGCATGGTCTGCATCTGTGAACGAGGTGAACAGCTCTGGCTCAGGTGACGGGAGTAGGTGAGCTTGTAGTCGAGTGTGCTCTTGATATAGCGAAAGAGGTGCTTGACTGCCTTCCAGTGTGTCATGCCCGGGTGCTGCGAAAAACGTGCAAGGTTGCCAACAGTGCAAGCAATGTCTGGGCACGTTGCAACAGCTAAATAGAAGAGGGAGCCGACTGCCTGACCATATGGAATGTCCTGCATCTCTCGGATGTCTGAGGGCGATGTGGGGGCCATGTCTGCACTGAGACGAAGACCAGGATCCATGGGAGTGCTCACTGGGTCGCAGTTTGAGAAGCCATATCGCTCGAGAATGTCCAGGGCATACTGGTGCTGTGAAATCGACAGGGAATGCTTCGAGCGGTTGCGCTCAATCTTGACACCAAGCAGCCATAAGGTGGGGCCCAAATTGCACAGCTTAAAGTGCTTGCGCAGGTCGTCCCTTGACGCGCTGGATTGCAGCATTGTCCTTGCCAGCAATGGTGATGTCGCGACGAAGACAGGGATAATGAGACGGACACCATTACGCATGTAGACCCAGACACTGTGCTCGCAGGTGAGTCGCTCAAAGCCCAGCTGGTTGAGTACCTCATTGAGCTTCTCATGCCAGCATCGCCCAGCCTGCTTGAGGCCATACAGAGCCTTGCGAAGGCGCCACACCCACTGAGGGGTCTTCTCCTCGAAGCCCTCAGGCTGGCGCATATACACCTCCTCCTTGAGCTCGCCATTGAGGTAGGCAGAGGAGATGTCGACAGACTCTAGCTCGAGGTCTTCAAGCGCAGAGAGGGCAAGGATGGCTCGAATGGAGGCCCACTTGGGTGTAGGGGCAAACGTGTCGTTGTACTCGAAGCCAGGACGTTGAGAGAAGCCCTTTGCGACAAGACGGCCCTTGTAGCGTTCGATCGAGCCATCTGCATTGCGCTTGACTCGAAACACCCAACGGGAGCCGATGGCCTTGCGACCAGGAGGGAGGAGGACAAGCTCAAATGTGCCATTCTCGACGAGGGACTGGATTTCGTCCTGTGCAGCCTTGAGCCACTGGTTGCGCTCGCTAGGCTCGAGTTTCATGACCTCCTGGATTGACCTTGGCTCACCAAAATGCTCCTGGTTGGCTTTCGACGCATGCTCGACTACACACTCGAATGCAAACTCCAGGGCCTCGTCGTATGTCAGGTAGTCGAAGTGCTGACCCGAGTAGACGTCCTCAATGCCAGCAAGCATCGCACTGAGTGCCTCGTCGTCACTGTGGCCCAGCAGATCAAGCTCATCATCTGAGGACGTGGGACTGGGAGGAGGAGACATGTTGCGAGGGGCATAGAGATTGCGATGAGCTGGAGGAGCTGGTGGGTCGACAGGAGCAGCGATGAGAGGGTCAGGCGACGAGTCGCGTGGTGCAGGATCAGGAGCAGGGGAAACTGAGCGAATGCGAAGATGCTGTGGCATGAGGTTCTGGCGTTCAAGCTCCCTGTTGTTGAGGGAGCCTTGGTAACGCGACGAGCGAGATGGGAGCTCCTTGCGAGCGAGGGCAGGATACGGCCTGAAGCCACCTTCACCTTGCGCTTGCTGGTGTGCAGACGGGGCTAATGGACGAGGGGCAGGCGCAGGTGCAGGAGGCTGAGGAGCTGGCGCAATTTGTGGCACTTGGGCAGGTGCAGGAGGTGCAGGCGGTGCAGGAGGCGAAGGTGAGCGAGGTGGAGGCTGTGGAGGCGATGGTGAACGAACTGGGGGTTGTGGACGAGGTGCTGGAGGTGCAGCAGGAGCTGGTGGTGCAGGAGGTGCAGGATCATCCCAGTCGTCGTCTCCCCCCTGATCGTGCAGCTCTGGCACATCAGGCACATCGTCCTCAGGTGTGTCCGCGTCGTTGGATGCTCCTGGGACATCGACCTCATCGAGAGGGAGTCCAAAAACGTTGATAAACGGTGAATTGCCCGGGAAACAGTGTTCATCGAAGACTGCATGTGACGAAATGATCACCTTCTTCGCAGCAGGGTCCCAAAATCGCCAGGCCTTCGTGCCCTCTGGGTAGCCAGTGAAGATGCACTTGCGCGTGTGGGGCTGCAGCGCTTTGCGCTCCTTCTTGCGAAATAAGCACATAGGCCAGGCATCCAAAAACACGAAAATAGGACACATCAGGCTTGCTCCCATCGCCTTTCCAGGCAGTGTAGGGAATGCCACCATCGAGTGCAGCTGTGGGCATGCGGTTGCGAGTGTGGACAAACGTCGAGACAGCATGGCACCAGAACGAAGGAGGGAGCTTTGCCTGTGCGAGGAGGGCAGTAGCACCCTCAGATGTCGTCCTGTTTGCTCGCTCTGCGACTCCATTCTGGTGTGGTTCGTCTGGCTCAGTGTGCTGCCTGTGGATGCCGTGTTCGACGCAGAAGTCGAAGTACTCCTTGCCCATGTACTCGCCACCCTTGTCGTCGCGTGTAGCCTTGATGTGCAGGCCCAGGCAGTTCTCAGCATAAGCCTTGTACACTTTGAAGGCCTCGAATGTGTCGCTCTTGCGCTTGAGGTAAGCCATGGCCCAGAAACGAGAGGCATCATCGACGAACACCATCCAGTACTGGTAGCCCTCAGGTGTGCGCACTGGGAGCTGGCCCTTGAGGTCTGTGTGGATCAGGGCAAGGTGAACAAAGCGACGAGAGGCGAAGCGAGGGATGGGGTGACGGTTGAGCTTGCCAGCGAGGCAGGGCTCGCAAATTGCGGGTGGCTGCTGCTTGGAGCGAATGCGAAGGCCGTGGACGAGCTCCTTGCGGATAACAGAGCGCAAATCGTCGAGATTGACATGGGAACAGCGTTGGTGCCACAGTGAGAGGTCCTCGTCGTGTGTGGATGATGCAGCGAGTGCAGTGTTTGACTGGGGCAGAGTGCGACCAAGGAGATAGCCCACATTGTGGTCGTTGACCTGGGCCTCGAAGCTCAGCTGTCCCTGGTGGTAAAACAGCACAGAGGACGTGCACAACTCGACGGTGTAGCCCTTCTCTCGAGTGAGGTGGAAAATGGACAGTAAATTGCTCGCAAGCGCAGGTACATGTAGGACGTCATGCAGGACTACAGCAGGTGGTAGAACGCCCTCCCTCTCCGCAGGTTGGAACACCACAGACCCCAAACCAGCCGAGTAGACTATGTGCGAGTTGGCGAGTCGAATGGGGATGGTGTGGGGCGAGTAGGAGCGAAACCAGTGACGATGCGGCGTCATGTGTGCAGAAGCACCTGTGTCGGTGTTCCAGTTAGTCGCAGCAGGGGAGGACAGCCAGGACGAGCAATCAGACGATGAGGAGAGGGCAGAAGCGCAACCAGCACTGACAGCGAAGAGCTGAGGTGCACCCTGCGAGCAATAGCTGGTATTGGGCCCAGGGGTCACAAAGACATTCTGGTGGTGCTGAGGAAGGGGCAGGGGCAAATGCGAAGACGATGCGCAATCTGCACTCACTGTGGCAGCACCAGCAGACTGCTGGGGTGTGTCCTGGGTAGTCGACGATGACGACGACAATGTGGTGGCCTCTGAAGCATCCTGCTTGCGCTGCTTGTTCTGGGAGTGGTACTGCATGCGCTGGGACGCCTTCTCCTTCGCCTTTGTGCTGGCATCGCGTTTGCTGAAGCACTGGTCCTCTGAGTGGTTGGGGCGACCACAGAACGTGCAGGCGACCTTGGTGGCGACGTTGGAGAGCGCAGGGGTCGATGAGTGGATGCCAGGCTGGTTTTCGAGCGAAATGAAGATGTCTTGCAGCTTGTCCAGCGTGAGGGAGTCGTCCAGGAGCAGGGTGTGACGCAGCGACGCGAATTCCGTGGGTAGAGCTCGAATGAGGGACATAAGGACGAGCTCATCGTCGAGCTGGGTGATGGTGAAGTTGGCAGGGCGCAGAGCCTTCATGTCAGACTTGAGCTGGACTGCTCGCATCGACAGGGAGGACAGGGATTCGTCCTCACTCTTGCAGAGGCTCAGGAGCGCGTTGTAGGTGTTAAACCTCGTACCTGGTCGCTTCTGCATGTGCACAGACTCCAGCTTCGCCCACATAGCGACAGGATCGTCCCTGATGGCCTCCAGATGTGTCTGCTGCTCCCTCTCCACACAACTCCAAATCTCCCCAGCTGCCAAATCCACCCTGGTGTCGAAATCGCGCAAATCACGTCGTTCTCCAGCGTCCAGGGGTGCGACGAAGCTAGGCCTCGTCTCAGAGCCCTTGACAATGCGAAGCGCACCTAGAATGCGAAGCCTGGCCTCCATGTCGAGTCTCCATTGCTGGTAGTTGCGATTGGAGAGCTTTGCGAAGGTTGCAGCGGCTGGCGCCATGGGGTAGGGGTAGTGACGTGGCGCGCGACGAGCTGGCGAAACAGCGAAGCGATTTGACGGAAACTGCGAGGAGGAGCGAAGAAAGATGGAGAGAGTGTTCCAGAGCGAAATGAGAGGCAAGCAGATGATGTGGCAGAGGAATGGGGGCTAGGGGAGGCTCCAGAGCGTTTGGACAGGCGAGTTTGGACGTCTTGAGGCGGTCAGAGCGCAGGGCTCATAACCTGTTAGCTGCAGTGCGCCTCAGAGCGATCACAATGGCCTAAGTCAAGCTCTGTGAAGTCTAAGGACAACAGAGCTTGACTGGGGCATCGAGCCAGCTCATGGAGCACGTGCTAGCTAGCTTACATGAAGCTGTGCCTACTGGCGCTTTCACAGTGCTAAAGGACGAGAAATGCGTATGCTACAGTGTAAAGTAGGAGTGTGTTCACATCTACAGTAATTGGAGTCACTAATGAAGAGTATGGTATATGTCAATGAGTATGCGTAATCTAGATGAGAGAAAATTACCCGAGGTGGGGGACATTGCAAACTATGTATGGTACAAACGGGAACTTGGTACGGTCAAAAACGCGTGCGCTAGAGCGCTGACTTCAACAGGATGCATCGAAGCAGTCCTTTCTCAGGTACCACTGATAGATGTCCTCTCTTGGCTGCCAACAACCAGAAACACTCTGGTTGCAACAGTATGCATCCTAGGTTGTCCTCGGTGTCACCATGCTGATGATCGGGTCGTGGTGACAGGGCGTCAGCCCTTCCATTGGATGTTCCTGGCTTGTGCGAGATTTCGAAGTCAAACCATGACAGGTAGAGGGCCCATCGTGCTTGTCGGCAAGTGAGGTTCTGTACCATGCACCAGTACTTAAGGTTCTTGTGGTCGGACTGGATTTTGAACTTGCTTGGAAGGCCTTTGAGGTAGTGGCGCCAGGCTTGGAGTGCACAAATGATCACAAGCATCTCCTTTTCATAGATCTCGTAGTTGTGCTCTGTGTCACTCATCGACTCCAAGTGGAATACGATGGGGTGCCATTTGTTGTCTTTCCCCTTCTAAGATAGAACCACCCCGGTTGCAAAGCCGGAGGCATCCACTTTGACTCGAGTGTCACAGTCTGGGTCGTACATCCATAGAACTGGGCCCTCCATAAACCGACGTTTGAGCTCATTGAATACGGCTTGCTCCTCCTCTCCCCATTGCCATTCAGCATTGCCCATAAGACAATTGAGTGGTCTGCATACTGCACTAAAGTCTTTGATAAAGTGTCAATAGAAGTTCACAAAACCACAGAACTTTCGTACATCGGAGGCATTCTGAGGGGTAGGCCACTTGGCAATTCCTTTTACCTTCACTGGGTCCATCTCCACGCAGTTCTCTGAGACCAAAACTCCAAGGTATTCGACTTTGGGTTGCTCGAATTCGCACTTCTCAGGCTTACAGAACAAGTCATTCTCCTTTAGCCATTTCAGGACTTCATGGACCAGGGTGCGGTGCTTTTCGATACTATCGGTAAAGATGAGGATGATGTTGTCGAGGTAGATCGTGACTTTGCCTAGAATGATGAGGTCCTTGAAGATGCCGTTCATGAGTGCCAGAAAACTGCTGGGTGAATTGACTAGTCCAAAAACATGACGTTTGGTTTGAATAACCCTCGGTTGGTCACAAAGGCAGCCTTCCATTCATCGCCACTCTTAATCCACACGTTGTTGTAACCCCAGCGGATATCAAGCTTAGTGAAGTACTTGGCCTTCTTCAGTCGATCCATCAGGTCTGACACCAGCGGCAGTGGGTATCGGTTTTTGACCGTGATCTCGTTGAGCCGTCGGTAGTCCTGGACTGGACGTAGACTGCCATCCTTCTTTTTGACGAAGAAGAAAGGTGATGACATTGGCGACTTCAACTCCTGAATGTAACCTTTGGCCACGTTTCCCACAAGGAACTTGTCAAGCTCGGCTTGTTTGCTGACAGATAAGGGGTACACCCTTGAGTGGAACATTTTCGCATCGGGTACGAGTTCAATTGCATGGTCATAGGGTCTATGTACCGGCAGACGTTCCAATGCCTCTTTGGAAAATACATCGAGATACTCATGGTAGTGTTTGGGTACAATTTCCTCGACTGGGTGGATCTCCTTCTTCTGGTACTCCTGTTCAGTGAGCTGTTGCGAATAGGTGTAGGCTGCCGATGCAAACAGTTGTGGAGCTCTATAAAGACATCGACCATCCTCCCATGAGTCTATGAGAGACTGTTCCATTCCGTTCCACCGCGGTAAGAACCCAGGTGGCCAAGGCCGTTCCTCCATTTCATCATCCTCAGCCATTACAGCTGCACATACCCTGCCAACCTTCTTGGCCTTCCTTACCCGTCAAGAGCCTTGGCGCGCCATAAGCCATACCTCCGTATCACGCGCTTTGGTCTCAACTGGGTTGGATACCTTCTGGCTAGCCGGGCACGTCTCTGAACATCTCGAAAGGTGCAGCGACCCACGCTCCCAGTCTATCTCAGGATTGTGTTCACGCAGCCAGTCTAGTCCGACGATTACGTCCTCTTCTCCTATGTCTGTGACGACGAAAACCACCTTCTCTCTGTGGTCTCCTACTGCCATGTCCAACACGGCCACCTCTGTGATCGTGCTATCGCGGTTCTCCGTACCGTCAATGTTGTACAAAGGAATCGGCTTTGCCAGTTTCCTCGTTGTAACCTTGTTCCATTCTACAAAATGTCTATGTAGGAACTTGGTTATAGCTCCACTATCAACCATAGCTACAGTGTCCTTGTGCCGCTGCTTGCTGATTAACCATATAGGGATATGAAAGTGTTGTCCATCATGATTGACTTTGTACACAAAAGATGATCTCAGTACTGAGAAACAACTATGTGAACTCGAGCCAGCGCGTGCAGCATTCAGCGTGGCTCGTATCAAAAACGCTCCTCCTTGGCGGCGGTGAGTGCAGTGATCTCTTCACCCAGTACTTTGAGTTGTGCTCACAGTAGGGTTACTTTGAGGGACTCAATTTGGGCTCTGAGTGCTGCCAACTCGTTAACTTCCGCATCCGTAAGGATTGCCATAGAGGTTACGGGGTAGAGGCGATATGTGTGGGGGAACTCGCTTCCTATCCCAGGAAATAAAAACGGCGGGTGCAAACCCAACACTGTCTGCTCAGCCTCCTCGGCCTATTGCTATGTCTGAGCCTCAAGGGACACGAGCCCAAGGGTATCCTCCCTTGGCTTCATTTTACCACCTTTCTCTAGCCTCCCACACCGTGAGGCGGACCATTTCTGTCAGTGCCGGGGTCTCGGGTTAGGAGCTTTCCACGCACTGTACCACTAAAAGTGGCAAGCCTCAAGTTGAATCAAGACCACGTCCGATGGTGTGACTAGAGCGCGCACTATGCTAGGCCAACACAGAGGGTCTAAATACGTACTGTGCAAGGGGAAAGTGATAAATGTGTGTAAACTTCGGAAAGGTGGAAAAAAGGGAATTGAGTATGCCAGTGCTCGTGAAGAAGTTTCGACCTAATGTTACAACTGAGCATCGAGTAAAGATCAGGGATATATACGAGACGAGCA
This sequence comes from Ganoderma lingzhi, assembly GCA_026283605.1. Classification (NCBI taxonomy): domain Eukaryota; kingdom Fungi; phylum Basidiomycota; class Agaricomycetes; order Polyporales; family Polyporaceae; genus Ganoderma; species Ganoderma lingzhi. Next base: position 129,278 of record JAPJYM010000021.1, on the reverse strand, counting down.
GGGGTGTCGACGAGCACTTGTGCAGCAAGAGCGGAGCAAGGCTTGACGGTCAGGCTGGAGACAAGTAAGTGTATTGAGCAAAGTATACTACAAGTGAAATACATTGGGGCTTACCTGGAGACAAGAGGTCGAAACTGAGGTCTCCAGGTAGGGACAGGTGCTATATATGTGGAATAACAAAGGGATATGCAAACAATGGGTAACTGTGAGCATGGGAAAATAAGGAATAACAAGGGATCTGGAACAATAGCGACAAAGGGAACAATGGGAGCTATTGTACTATGATACAAGGGACGGGTTTACAATACAATGGAAAACTGTAGGTACAACATAGGCAGTAAACAGTCCGAATAGAAACCGACTCTAAGTGTAAGTACATGAAAATGAGGCATTCGTAACAAGATGTTGTCTCAGTCATTTATTGTAGTGAAGGGTCAAGGTTAGTGGGTGAGAAATAACTTGATATTGGTGGACTCCATGTGGGTTGAACATAAACCAAATAGTGTTAGACTCTATATGAGTCAATCATACTGATGTTGATAGAGAGTGGGCCTATTAGAGGTCTCAAACTTTTATAGAGCAATAGGTGTAAACAACAGTACAGGTGTTAGACAGAATAGTAATGATTACAATGATACTTAGCTACAAGCCTTAGTAACTAAAGTGCTTAATAAAGTCACACTTAGACACATGTGGGTGGTTATGGGAGAAAAGAGTGATTGTCATTCTGGGCAGCTTGCAGCCTTATATAGAGTACAGTATTGGGACCAAATAAGTACAAACAAACTAAGAGCTTGTTGTTTTAAGAATAAACAATAGGGATTTGAACAATGGCTCTTACACAATAGCTATAGAGTATAATAGCAGACATACAATAACATCTGTCTTCTGTGAGAAAGGACTTGTAGAACAATGGGGGACACACAATAACTAAGTTCAATGTGTGGAAGCTAAATGTACGAACAATGGGGGAGGCACAATAGCCTGACTAATATGTGGGAGCTGAATGTATGAACAATAGAAAAGGTACAATAGTCTGGCTATCCAAGCGGAAATACTAATATGAACAATAAGTGCACTACAATAAGCATTCTCACATTAACAAGAATGCTGAGTAAACAATAGAAAAGATGGACTATAACAATTTTCTGCCGTTGTGGGAGTGTAAATAGGACAATAACAGAGAAGTGCTTATACAATTGTGAAAGGAAATCCTTTTATGCTTAATCATCCTTAGTCAGAATATGACATAAACTCCAAGCCAGGTTACAAAGCAGCATCCAAACTAGTACAGTGTTGCTTCCAGCATACTACCTATGCTAACCTGGGTATCTATGCTTCTTGTGGTGCTTGTCTCTACTCCTTTTTTCTGCTCCTCTTTTGGGTCTGGGAGCATAGCAAGTGAGACCTGGATAATGGACTCATCTGTTTCCAAGCAGTTCTTGAGCAGCTTGCTCTTCATGGTCTGAAGGTACCTAAGTATCATTTGATCAGTCATACTTCATATATGACAATTATTTCACACTTTGAAATGTGACACCCTTGTCACAATGCAGAAGTAGGGATAAAAGGATTACTTACTGGTAGTGCACCTTGACAATCCATCGCACCAAGAGGAGGGGGATAAAGTGGCAAGTGAGAGCTTCCATGGCAGGCCTACCAATGCAAAGTTGCTAATGGGGAGACAAAAGTTGGTCAATGTGATAGTGGGGCGGTCATAGTTGTTGTTATCACCTTCAGTAGAGTTAAAGACTTGCTCATCTTTAAACCACCACCCACAGATTACAAATTACTGCTAGTTATAATGGATGACAATGTCAATGGGGTCATATAGAGTGCATAGTACAGGAATTTTGACTTGGAAACTGTAAGTGTCATGAAAGTAGATAGCAGAATTGAAAAAGAGGGCGGTGGAAACATTGCTACCTACTAAAGTGTGAATCCAATATGGTGCAACATAGTTATGTACATGGTGGAAAGTGTTGTGAAAAATAATGGGCTTGGTACCTGACCAGTTGGGCTGGGGGTGCTCAATGTAGTGAAAGCCTGCATCTGGGTCCTTGGTATCGACAAAAAAGATAGTGTAAGGAGCAAAATGGGTGGTGACATGAATCATAGTTGAGAAATAAAGGTGAGCATTGGTGGATGATGTGCACAAGTGTTGGAAGAGAAAAGAAATGGTCAGCAATAGAACAATAGCCTTATATGAAAACATTGTAGCCTTGCATCCTATATGAAGTGGCTAATTGGACACCCATTTATTGGTATTGTCTGAGGATTGGCTAGTAGTGCTTTTGGATTCAGAACACAAATATTGATCTTTTTCTGAGTCTGAAACCAGATCAGTAGCAAAATCTCAGAAAAGTTGTGGTCAGTACAGAATCAGCTGGAATGCAGTATATCCCTGCCAAAAGAATGTTCTATCTAGTTCTGTCAGAACATGGGCACCATGTCCAGTTCATTGGTGAACTATATATAGTCCAGCATAATGTGGTGTATATTGGCACATCCTCCAGTCCTTGTTGTCTTGAATGAATAGTCCTAATATTGTTCTTTGTGCTGACGGCCATTACTGCAAGGCTGCATCACATACAAAGTTGTGGACTAGAACTAGCATGCCTGGCTGTATTGGGACTTGACTGATCTGGTACCAGAATTACTTTTTAAATTGTTCTTTTGATCTGATTCTTGAGTGCTCAATAGCTTAACTAGCACACTGTCATAAACAGGGAGGCCAAACTCACACTTCTGAAGGTGTTATGTAATACAATCATGTACATAAATGGTTATAGGGTACTTAATGGTGCACACCTTAACATTGCCTAAGCATAGCTAAGCATGTATGGCATTCGTACCTCAAGCAAATTTAATTTGGTCTGCAACCTCCATAGTAGCTCAAGTGCTCATTGATAATTCCTACCAGTGAGTGCTTTTGTCGTGATGTATAGACCCGTCTGAGTGCACACGATGCAGAACGGGTGAGAGACGCCCAGTAACTGTCATGCTCTTGGGCGTGCGGGGGATGGAGGTGTGGTGACAAGACAGCTATATCTGCACCGTACAATCCCTTGGGAATGAGAATATAAGTAATACTTATATAATAGAGCTTTACCGTGAAGGCAACACGGCGAGCACGAGGAAATTGTTCCAAAAACTGACAAACAGAGGATTGAACCCTCAACCATAAGGTGGACACGCAACAGAACAGCGACACAATGACCACCTACCCTACATAGGCTTTACACAGCATGTACTAACTATCTATGTACACTTCTGCGGGGGCGGGTGCTATCCTTCAGGTGTGTGAGTTCAAATTCCCATAAACAGGTGTTCAGACAGAGTTGAACTGCATATATAGTACCAGCCAAGTGTCAAGCCAAGCTTGACATTGCGCCCTTTTGGTGTAGCTGGTTCAGCGGCTGGTCTGTTCCTAACACATACAAAAGGTTCTACAGGCATTTATCTAACTGCTGCACATGTAGGGCAAGAAGCTATGTAGTTGTAAGGCCAAAACAATAGGTGCTAATCATAAAAGTAGCTTCTGTTTAATTAAAAGGTAGGATTGGATGGACTTCATGTAATAGATAGAAAGGACTGAAACCGGTGGAGCATTGTGTGGTTACCCAATCTACAAAAAAATGCAAGATAAACCTTGTTTGGCCACTGACAAAGATCTGCACTACAGTCTTTCAGAATAGCTTCTCATATTGTGAAATGCTCTTGCTCTACAACACTAGTTGCATGTTTGTTGTAGGGGGATATTGTAATCTGAGAAATGCCACAGCACTGTAGCAGATGCTCAGTGGTCCTATAAAACTCTGCACCATTGTCTGTAACAATTTCAGCAATATGTCCATATTGGCAGATAATTTTCTCCTATAAGAATTTGGCTATTGATTTGAAATTAATTTTCTTAAGTATGCATCCTTCAGCTGTATGGGTAAGATTATCTCGAGCAGCAACAATGTACCAGTATTATCGAATATTTGGTATAAACATAACAATGACATATATTTGAGAGAATAGAGTAACTGGGGTCCGGATGGTTGGTAGAACCTTTACACACTTTGTGTTCCAAACTTGACATTGGTGGCAGGTACTAACATGGTGTCTGACATTCTGAAATTGATTCAGCCAGTGAAATCTATCTCATACATAGTGGAACACACCATATACCCTCTGTGTTCTAGCTGTTTATAAGCCTTAGTTAAGATGGCAATCTAATGATCATGGTCAAAAATAACAAGAAGTGGTGGCCTTTTAGTTCACCATTTGTATAGTTTGTCTTCTACTAGGTAGAAATGAGCTGTCCACTGGAGAAACCATTGTTTGGCTTGCACCAAAGAGAACTGAAGGGTCTGCAGAGCCAGAAAGCATAAGAAATATAGTACACAGGAAGACAAAGTACATGGAGGCCAGGTGTGCAGACAAAGGAGCATAGTGTGACACAATGTGTGTGTTTGGCATGTGTTGTGCATCATGCATGATCATGTGAGTCACACTACTTAGACCCTGGATAATATTTATTATCCGACACATCTTCCTCCTCCCACCATGGAGACCTTCTTCTCCCCTCCCCACAACCTCCCCATCCTGCAATTTGGCTGTTAAAATAGCGTACAATTGGTCCTAAAATTATGTCTTATTTGCTGATTTTTCACAGTGGTGCATGCACTGCCATGTCTCAGTTTGTACATCTGCATTTTTTCATAGGCACCCAGTGTTACGAATGCTTCCATTCGGCACTGTTCACCCAGCACCTGAGTTTCCTTTTTTGGACTGTTTACTTCTCACGTCATTCCCATTGTCCTCCGTTGCATTGTAACCCGTCCTTTGTCCCTCAGTACAATAGCTTCCATTGTCTCACTGTCGCTATTGTACTTACGACCATTGTTCCACTGTCGCTATTGTACTTACATCCATTGTTTTCCCTTGTTCTCTCACGACCCTAGTTACCTATTGTCCGCTCGTTTCATTGTTGCGTACATGTATATAAGACCTGTACTTTGCTACCTGGAGACCTCAGTTTCGACCTCTTGTCTCCAGGTAAGCCTTGCTGTATTTCGTTTGTAGTATACTTCACTCAATACATCTTGTCTCCAGCCCTGACCGTCGAGCTTTGCTCCGCTCTTGCTGCACAAGTGCTCGTCGGTGCTCCTGCTCGTCTCGTGCGTATCCCTGATCCTTACTCGGCGTTCAGTCGTAACATTAGGTCGAAACTTCCTACACGAGCACCAGCGCAACACCCCCTTTCCTTGGAGTTTATACACGTTTATCACTTCCCTCTCATACAGTACGCACATAGATCCTCTGTGTTGGCCTAGCGTAGTGCGCGCTCTAGTCACACCATCGGATGTGGTCTTGATTCAACTCGAGGCTTGCCACTTTAGTGGTACAGTGCGCGGAAAGCTCCTAACCCGAGACCCCGGCACTGACAGAAGTGGTCCGCCTCATGGCGTGGGAGGCTAGAGAAAGGCGGCAAAACAAAGCCAAGGCAGAACTCCCCTGGGCTCATGTCCCTGGAGATTAAGACACAGCAATAGGCCGAGGAGGCTGAGCAGACAGTGTTGGATCGTGCACCTGCCGTTTGATTCCTGGACAGGAAGCGAGTTTCCCCACCCCTTACCAACTCCACCCCTGGAACACCGTGGCTTGTCAGAGGTCTGCACACGTATTTCACCCGGCCGAGGTTCACGACGAACACTGGGACAAGGACCACAACAACTGGAGGGTCTGCGATCAGCAACCGTGCCCACATAGAACCCGCACTATTTAGGAGAACCTGGCGGTTGTCGAAGCCATCACTCCTCGACGTGCTATGATCAACAACCAAAAGGAGTTAATCCTTGCACACATTGCTAATCGACCGCCACCCGCTCCAAGAGACCCAGACCGTCCCCCAGTTCGTCAAGCGGCCGCTGTTGCAGCCAAGAACCCCTCATCTCGACCGGCCTCACGTCCAACGTCAAGGCCACCCTCCCGTGTACCCTCGCGACCTGTGAGTTGCAAACCCACTCCTGCTGCAACCCCATCCGGATCCCCTCGTACCGGAGAAATCTCCCTTCCTGTCACATTAGAACTTGTTCGACAACATATTGCATCCTCGTCAGACTGATTGCCAGTTGCTTCGACCTCTAGACTCCCAAAGACCGAAAGGGAACCGGAGTCAGAAGAGCCAGAGGAACCAGTAGTCGAACCGAAGTCAGAACGAGAGACCGTTGTCCTCAACACCCCCTCAAAACCCTCATCCTCATCCTCATCCTCATCGTCTCCCAGTAGGGCACCATCACCCGCACCAAGGGTTACTCCAGCCATGACCACCCCCGCGCCTGCACTGTTCGATATCTCCAAACTCCTCAACCAGCTTGCCCCACGAGAGTACGATGGAAAATCTGCACAGGATGGTCTTCATTTTGTCACCTCGGCTCGGATCTATCACACCACTCTAACGGCTCAAGGTGTCGATGTGCAGATCTGTTGGGTCACGGTTCTCAACAAGCTAATGGAGGGAGCGGCTGCATGGGCCGGTCCATTTATTGTCAAAGTCTCCACGGGCACGATGCCCTGGGCAGACTATGTGGCTTTCGAAACCGACTTCAAGGCACACTTCTGTGCGGCAGACGATAAACAGGCTGCCACTGCGGAACTCACCAAGTTGTGCAAGACCTCGCACAGGCTCAGCACGGTCAAGGACTACACGACCGAGTTCAACGCCATCGCTGCCCACACAGACTTCAGCGACTATGACAAGCGTGAACGCTATCGCACCAGCCTGCCCTAGAAGATCAAGGACATCTTCGCACAGGGAGCCCATGACATCGACAATGTTGAGAAGATCCAGAAGGTGGCCCTGTCGATCGATCAGGCCCTGGCCATGCGAGAAGAAGAACGGCCGAAGCAGTTTGGATGGAAGAAGAAAGGCGAAAAGGCAGCGGCTACGGGCACAAGTAGGAAACCCTTCAAAGGTACCTGCTTCAACTGCGGTGAAGAAGGACACCGTTTGTTCCAATGCCCCAAGCCTAGGGTCAACAAACCGCAAACCGCATCATCGTCGTCGGCCGGGACCGAGGAGATCAACACACTGCGAGTGCAGGTTAAGGCGATGGAGGAGAAAATCGCTGCCCTTACGGTGGCGGACAAGAAGGAGGGTTTTTGATTCGAGCCGCATTGGACGCTGCGCGTGCTGGCTCTTGTAGTAATAGTCGGTTTTCTGTACTAGGTTCATCGTTCGTGTATGAAGTGAATCATGATGGTTAACACTTTCACATACCAGTATGGTTAATTGGCAAGCAGCGGCATAAGGACATCGTAGCTATGGTAGATAGTAGAGCTACAACTAAGTTCTTACATAGACATTTTGTAGTAGAGAATCGTGTTACGACGAGAAAGCTGGCAAGGCCAATTCCTCTATACAACATCGACGGTACAGAGAACCGCGATGGGACGATTAGTGAGGTTGCCGTATTGGATATGGCGATTGGAGACCACCAGGAGAAGGTGGTGTTTGTGGTGACAGACATCGGAGAGGAGGATGTGATCATCGGCCTGGACTGGTTACGCGAGCACAACCCTGAAGTAGATTGGGAACGTGGCTCACTGTGTCTATCGAGATGTTCAGAGACATGTCCGGCCAACCCGAAGGCATCCAAACCTATTGAAACCAAAGCGCGTGATACGGAGGTACGGCTTACGGCGCACCAAGGTTCTCGACGGGTGAGGAAGGTCAGGAAGGTTGGAAGGATATGTGCGGCCGTGATGGTAGAGGAGGATAGAGAAGACGAGGAACGGCCATGGCCGTCAGGATTCCTGCCACAGTGGGATGGAACTGAGGAGTCTCTTCTCAACGCATGGGACAATAAACAACGCCTTTATGGTACTCCACAACTATTTGCTTCAGCGACGTACACATACTCTCAACAACTCGCTGAACAAGAGTACCAGAAGAAGGAGGTTCGCCCCATCGAAGAGATCGTACCGAAGCACTACCATGAGTACTTGCATGTGTTCTCAAAGGAAGCATCCGAACATTTACCAGAACACGGGCCCTACGACCATGCAATTGAACTAGTGCCAGACGCGAAAATGTTCCACTCCCGGGTGTATCCCCTATCACCAAGCGAACAAGTTGAGCTTGACAAGTTTCTTGCCGAGAATGTGGCCAAGGGCTATATTCAGAAGTTGAAGTCGTCGATGTCCTCGCTGTTCTTCTTTGTCAAGAAGAAGGATGGCAGCTTATGTCCAGTCCAGGACTATCGATGGCTGAACGAGATCACCATTAAGAACCGTTACCCGCTGCCGCTGGTTTCGGACCTGATGGATCAACTCAAAAAGGCCAAGTACTTTACGAAGCTCGACATCCGCTGGGGGTACAACAACGTGCGGGTCAAAGCTGGTGATGAGTGGAAGGCTGCGTTTGTGACCAACCGGGGACTGTTTAAACCAAATGTCATGTTCTTTGGGCTAGCCAATTCGCCCAGCACATTCTCTGCACTTATGAACGACATCTTCAAGGACCTCATTGTCTTAGGCAAAGTCACTATCTATCTTGACGACATCCTCATTTTCACCAATGATATGGAGGAGCACCGCACTCTGGTGTGTGAGGTCCTAAAACGGCTGAAGGAGAACGACTTGTTCTGTAAGCCGGAGAAGTGCGAGTTCGAACAGCCCAAGGTGGAATACCTCGGTGTTCTCGTTTCAGAGAACTGTGTGGAGATGGACCCTGTGAAGGTCAAGGGTATCGCAGACTGGCCAGTCCCTCAAAACGCCTCAGATGTACGGAAATTCCGCGGCTTTGCGAATTTCTACCGGCGGTTCATTAAGGACTTCAGCACCATCTGCAAACCTTTGGATCGCCTCACGGGCAACACCACATGGCAATGGGGAGAAGAGGAGCAGTCTGCCTTTGAGGAACTCAAACGTCATTTCACCGAGAGCCCTGTCCTGAGCATGTACGATCCAGACCGCAACACTCGGGTTGAAGTCGACGCTTCAGGCTTCGCAACGGGTGCGGTTCTGTCTCAGGAGGGGGAGGATGGTAAATGGCACCCCGTTGCCTTCCACTCCGAATCGATGAATGATGCGGAACACAACTACGAGATCTACGACAAGGAGATGCTCACTATCATCCGCGCCTTGCAAGCCTGGCGCCACTACCTCGAAGGACTACCCAGCGTGTTCGAGATCCAGTCAGACCACAAAAACCTCGAGTACTGGCGTACAGCACAGAACCTCACCCGTAGGCAGGCACGATGGGCTCTCTACTTGTCACGATTTGACTTTGTCATCTCACACAAACCTGGCACCTCCAACGGTAGGGCCGATGCACTGTTGCGCAGGCCTGACCACCAGCGAGATGATGCAGATGACAATGTCGGATGTGTCTTGTTGCAACCCGAACGTTTCCAAGTATTGGCAGCCAAGCGAGGGCACCTGTCAGTTGTCCCAGACAAGGCACTGCTTCGACGTATCCACGAGTGTGGGGATCGCGAGCAGGAGGTGGTGGAAGCACTTAGCAAACTTGACAGTCTCGGACCAGCGCGTCTCCAGAACGACTTGGTGGACTGGAACACTGAACAAGGCCTGCTTCTCTATCGTGGCCGAGTTTATGTCCCCAAGGATGATGCACTGCGTGCTGAGATTGTACGCATCCACCACAACCTCCCACCGGCTGGACACCCGGGACAGGCCAAGACGATGGAGTTGGTTACTCGTAACTACTGGTGGCCGGGCATGGGCAAGTTTATTAAGGACTATGTGGACACCTGTGACACTTGCCACCATGGTAAAACATCACACACCAAACCACATGGTCCTCTCCAGCCCAACGAGATCCCCGACGGCCCAGGCCAGGTAGTAACCTGCGACTTCATCACTGGACTGCCAGACATAGATGGTTTCAACGCGCTGCAACTTATTGTTGATCGGCATGGAAAGATGATCCATCTTATTCCGTGCACCGAGGAGATCGACACAGAAGGAGCTGCAGATAACTTCATCCAAGAACACTTCCGTCTGCATGGACTACCATGAAAGATCATTTCCGATCATGGACCCCAGTTCTCAAGCAAGCTCTTCCATGCGATCCTCAAAGGCCTCGGTATAGAAAGCGCAATGTCAACTGCCTATTATCCCCAGACAGATGGCCAATCGAAACAATGGAACCAGGAGATAGAGGCTTACTTACGAATGTACTGCTCTCGACGCCGCGATGACTGGGTCAGGTGGCTGCCGATTGCAGAGTTTGCCTTTAACTCACACCAACACTCATCGATGGGGTACTCGCCGTTCTATCTGATGTACGGCTTTGAACCCCAGTTCCACATTCCGATGTTGTCTACGGCAGTGCCCACGGCAGACGAACGAAGAGAGGAGTTGCGGCAGGCAAGGGAGGATGCAACCGCTGCCTTGACTCTAACGGCCGAACGGATGAAGGAGCACTATGATCGCTACATCTGCGAGGCCCCAAAGTTTAAGGAAGGACAGAAGGTGTGGCTCAACACGAGGAACTTCCGTGTTCCAGAAGTCTCGAGGAAACTGGTGGACCGGTATGCTGGACCATACCAAGTCAAACGCAAGGTGGGCAACCTAGCTTATGAGCTCAGGCTCCCCAAGGACCTTGCACTCCACCCCGTATTCCATGTGTCGCTCTTACTACCACACAAGGAGAGTCGACTCCCTGGATGACACCCTCCAGAGCCACCCGTGATCGAAGTAGAAGGGGAGGAGGAGTATAAAGTGGAAGGTGTCCTAGAGTCACGATGGTATGGGCGGTGGAAGAAACTGCAGTACCTCGTGCATTGGAAGGGTTGGGGCCCAGAGCACGACAGTTGGGAGGATGCAGCGGACCTGGCAAATGCACTGCAACTGGTACAGAAATTCCATTCTACGCATCCAACAGCCCCTGGCCCTCTCAACAAGGCTTAGTCGTGAAGGCACGACCCTTAGGAGGGGGGTACTGTTACGAACGCTTCCATTCGGCGCTGTTCACCCAGCGCCTGAGTTTTCTTTTTTGGACTGTTTACTTCTCACGTCGTTCCCATTGTCCTCCGTTGCATTGTAACCCGTCCTTTGTCCCTCAGTACAATAGCTTCCATTGTCTCACTGTCGCTATTGTACTTACGACCATTGTTCCACTGTCGCTATTGTACTTACATCCATTGTTTTCCCTTGTTCTCTCGTGACCCTAGTTACCTATTGTCCACTCGTTTCATTGTTGTGTACATGTATATAAGACCTGTACTTTGCTACCTGGAGACCTCAGTTTCGACCTCTTGTCTCCAGGTAAGCCTCGCTGTATTTCGTTTGTAGTATACTTCACTCAATACATCTTGTCTCCAGCCCTGACCGTCGAGCTTTGCTCCGCTCTTGCTGCACAAGTGCTCATCGGCGCTCCTGCTCGTCTCATGCGTATCCCTGATCCTTACTCGGCATTCAGTCGTAACACTCAGCCTCTGTTTGTGATCACAGTTCCTCCTCAAGTTCTTCACTAATTTCCTTCATTCTAAGCCTATTTTTAATGGGTGCATGCTGCCTTTCAGGTAAGCATAGTGCCATCCCATGTGCACCCTTGTTCTACTATTATGTGAGGTTGTATTGTGTTTGTTTTTATTTTTTGCTTCTTTGGGTTCATATTTTTTTACTGGTGGCCCCTGATTACTATCTAATTGGCTTAGCTATAATATAAAATAGATTTTATGCATGCTAGTGCACTCTCACAAGTGTTGAAGCCAGGTGTATATGCCCTCTAACCCATTGTAAGCCATGGCATGCTTTAGGTGCTCATGTTCTGCAGCAGTGTACTTCTGTATTCAGGTCTAGGGTTAGCGGACAAGTGCTAGGGTTTATTTGATTGCTCAACCAAATTTGGTTTGAGGAACCAAATCGGACAAATTTAGTCAAACCCTTGGATGGTCTCATACCAAGACTGTCCATGCATTAGCGTGAACAGTCTTGTCTCAAAGTTCCCATTAGTGAAGGGGTCTGGGGGGTGGCGATTTCATTATATCAGGTAACAAATGGATTTTGATCAGGTTTCTAGCAAGCTCTACAAAAGTAAGTAGTTAAGTTGTTAGCTGATTAAAAACACGAGCATCTGAAGGCACTGCCACCAGCTACCCTATGTGGCCACGCGCAACCAGTGCTGACCTAGCTGGGCCTGCCTTGATACTAATAACCTGTTGCAAAAACTAGCTGAAGAATACTGTCCAGTTTGTGCACAGTAGTACAATGCTCAAGTCCGAGCACGTCTGGGGAGAATGGTGTTGTGCTGGTGCAGGGGCCTGACCAGCATCCAGCAACGTCGAAACTGTCATGCATATGTGCCCCAGGCCTGCCATGGCAGATGCACTGGTACTAGACATAAAGAGCAGCAGGAACAAGACTGTTTATGAGAATATCTGCAAGGTCTCATGAGCCCCAAGCTGCCCAGCAGGAAGAGAAGCTATGCAAACTCAGAGGACCTCAAGCTTGATGTGCCAGGGCCGGTGTGTTGCAAAAAGGTAGCCTGGCCATGTAGCCCAGAAAATACCAGCATGGGCCACATGTACATAAGTAATAACTACAATATCTTCACAGAAGCACATCCCTAGTCACTGTTGTTGGTGAGGTATTTGGAGCAAATTTCTGGGCTACAAAGTAGAACAGGTTTGGGGGGACAAAAACTGCTATTAGTGACGGTAACATCATGCTCATATCACTCCCACATGGTGTCACTTGTGACTCCATCACTTAACCATCACCACTTTGCCCATGCCTTGTGCTTCTCCACAGTGTGGCACTACAGTGCAGTGCACCAAGTCAGTTAACTACCATGTGGTTTCCCTGACCATTTTTGAGGGACAGTATATAACACTGCCTCAAGGATGAATTTTTCTTTCCCTTTCCTCCTCACCCCTTCCCCCTTTCCAACTTTCAGCCCGATGGAAGCAAGCACTGTTGGTCCCCCCGGAGGACCAACAGGGCCTGCTTTCACCGCTATCCATACTCGAGGTGAGTCCCCCAGTTGCCTGCTCCTCTCCGACCCTTGCAACTGCACCAGGGTAAGTAGGCTAGTGTTTGCATTTACGATAGTATTGAACTTTTCTAATGGCATCTGCTCTGTAGCGATTGCCAGATGGTGGAAGGGGAGCCGCGGTGAATGGGGAAGCTATTGAGTGCATGGTGAGTGTTTTGCAGGTTCTAATTGTGCTTGTGCTGATTCATTTTTACCAGATAATTGCTTATCACTGCTTGTATATCACCACTTGTATCACCACTTGTATCGTCGCTTATATTGTTGCTCATAAAACACTGCTCGTATACCACTGCTTGTAATTGCTGGTTCTATTATCTGTATGTGGGTTCATTTATAGCTGTTGATCGGATGCTTACTCACTAGCACTCATGTATTAAGCTAATCTTATTCAAGTGCGAACTCAAAATGACCCATGTGTTGAAAGAGCATGAAGCACGACTGATGTGCACTTTGTAAGGGTGCTGAGTCTGTGCAGTGATTGAGTGTTGATGGTCATAAGGTGACAGTGAGCCAGTGTAGACCAGAACTGCTCAGAGGGGCCCTGTTATACATACTCAGTTACCAGTGGTGACCGTGCCGGAACTCAAGCGCAGGCCTACTGGCAGAAGGCGCCAAAGTTGACAGGCTTATCCTCGAGATTGATCCGATAATGAGATGGACTAATAAGCGATTCTTATCGGGTAACAAAAATTTCTAATGAACGACCACCCCCCAGACCCCTTCAATAAGTGGTACTTTGATCCAAACCCCGATCCTGTTCAGGGGAGGGGTTTGTGTTGAACCTAGACCCTTGGAATGGTGGGGCTTCTGGGGTAGGTCATAGAGCCAAAGGTGGGACCAACATTGGTCCTAAGCACCCTAGGTTTGGTCCTGATGGTGCATGCAACCAATCCAGGTGCTTATTTTGGTCGACCATTCTGAGAGCACATGTGGCCCACAAGGCTGCTCGAAAGCTGATTCCACCAGCTTCAATGCTCGCAAGGACCTCGTAAGAAAAGAAAAATACACTATCACAGCAGTGAAGGGTGTGGAAGCATCACTTAGGGTAGGAGGCTTGTATGTCCAGGTTGTTAGGAACAGACCAGCCACTGAACCAGCTACACCAAAAGGATGCAATGTCAAGCTTAGGCTTGACACTTGGCTGGTACTATATATGCAGTTCAACCTGCCCCTGAACCCTGTTCGTGACACAGGTCCACTACAGCATGAATTTGGTTGGGAATATGATACAAACTGCAGCAACATGAGGGCACTTTGAGAGGTGATATTGGGCTTGTTTGAAAGGTGTTAATCTTCCCTTTTAAACAAGCCCAAGATCAATAGGAACTGTGCAGAACTGGAGGAGGACTTGCTGACACAACCTGATGTTAGGCATCCAAATCAGTACACCCCAATTGTAGGTACAATTTGGGTACAATAGATCACCATCCAAAGACTAAAAATTACAGAAAATATATTAATGGAAAGGGGAGGACCAGTGCTCAATTATGAAGAGCGATGCATAGAAAATCGAGGGCATTTAAAAAAGATATATTATACCCACCAGGAGCAATATTTGTAGTACATTTTTATGTTTTCAAGTATGAGAAATCCCCTAGAATAAGCAAAAAAGCCCACATGCTTCATATTTAATTGGTGTGTACACATCGTGATATCAGACACAAGCAAAACAGGAGGTGCGGAGTAGAGAGAGCCAGAAGGAGAACCATCCCACAGTGTACCTTGAATGTTTAGTCAGAGACCGAGATGTGGTAGCACACATGCTGCCGTGAGAATCCAGTAGATACAGCCAAATTTAGTATGATTTGATGGCTTTGTTTGCAGTCAAATGGTTGCTGTCTGAGGAAAGAGTTGGGGTATTGGTTATGTAGGAGGAGAGAGTTCACCTTCAGTGCATGACCTCACATGAGCACCCTGGACAGCGTTTCAGTGCCTTTAGGCTGCTCTGCAGCCCATCCCCACCCTTGGTATGACCAACTTGCCGGCTCCTGCATGTGGCAAATTAGTTATTCCAAGGGTGGGGCTGGGTCACAACATGGCCCATAGAGAGCCGTAAAGGTGCCAAGGGTGGGGTTGCACACTGAAGGTGCACTCTCCCTCCTCCCACTATAGAGGCTTTCCTTCTCCTCCCCTTCTCACAATTTGGTTGTGAAAATGCTGCAAAATCTGCCATGATTTGTGCTTAATTGTGCTTTATTTACCAATTTCTCATGGTGCCGCGCGCACCACCACATCTCAGTCTGTAAGTCTGCATTCCTCTGGGTGCCCACCTTCAGTTTGCAATTGCAATTCCTCCTCAAGTTCTTCACCAATTTCCTTCATCCAAGGCTTGTTTTCATTGGACACATCCCGCCTTTCAGGCAAGTGTAGCGCCATTCCACCATGTGCCCTCATTTTTCTATGTGAAGTTGTATTGCATTTGTATTCACTCTTTTGCTACTTTGGTCCATGTTTTGTAGTTGTTGCCCCTGATCACTATTTAAATGGCTTACATATGATATAAACCATATTTTATACTTGCCAATGCACCCTCACAAGTGTTAAAACCAGGTGTATCTACTCAAACCCATCGCAAGCCCTAGCATGCTTTGGGTGCTCGTACTTTGCAGTAGCTCACTTCCAGCCCTAGGCTAGGGTTTATTTGATCGCTCAACCAAATTTGGTCTGGAGGACCAAATCGGACCAATTTGGTCGGACCCTTGGAATGGTGGGGCTCCCAGCAAATTAGTCATTCCAAAGGTGGTGCTGGGCTACGGAGCGACCCACAGGTGCCGAAAACCTGCCCAGGGAGCTCACATGAGGCCTGTGTGCCGAAGGTGCACTCCCTTCCCCAGCATGGCCACTCATCCCCTTACATCCCTCCGGCTGTTCCTCCTTGGTTGTAAAAAAGGTTATCAAATCTCGCCACATTCGTCCGCATCTACTCAGTTCTCACAGTGGTGCGCATGCTGCCACATCTCGGTCTGCGACTCCACATTCGTCTGCATCTACTCAGTTCTTGTGGCAGTGCATGCACTGCCACATCTTGGTCTGCGACTCCACATTCAAGGTACATTGCTTGACGGCGCTCCCCCAACTTTCCCCATTCAGTGTCCTCGATTTTGGGAGCCTCAAATATTGTGATTTGTGTGTGACATCTACATATGTGCTTCCCAGAATTAATGTCCAGAAGTTGTGGTGCTTTGTGCATTGAAAATATGCTATAAATAGTGCTCCTGTTGTACATTGCATATGTTCTTCAATTTTCATCGGTTTTCTATGCTTTTTTTTGTAAAATTAAGCTCTGTACCTCCCCTACCTATTACTATATTCTTCTAGATTTTGAACTCCCGATGGTGCTCTATTGCACTTGCCATCAGGTGCACTGATTTTGGCACCTACCATCAGCTTGCATTGTTTGTTTCTCCCCCAGTTCTCCACCGTTTTCCTTCATTTTGGGCTCATTCAGTAGGGCAAAAGCACACCTTTCAAACAAGTTAAACATAATCTCTCTGAGCTCTCTCATTCTGCCGCAGTGTGCATTGTATTCCAGGTCACATTTGAACTATTATGAGCCTAGACACACTAGCTTGAGACCCTCAGTGTTACGACTGAGCGTCGAGTAAGGATCAGGAATACGCACGAGACGAGCAGGAGCGCCGACGAGCACTTGTGCAGCGAGAGCGGAGCAAAGCTCGACGGTCAGGGCTGGAGACAAGATGTATTGAGTGAAGTATACTACAAACGAAATACAGCAAGGCTTACCTGGAGACAAGAGGTCGAAACTGAGGTCTCCAGGTAGCAAAGTACAGGTCTTATATACATGTACGCAACAATGGAACGAGCGGACAATAGGTAACTAGGGTCACGAGAGAACAGGGGAAAACAATGGATGTAAGTACAATAGCGACAGTAGGACAATGGTCGTAAGTACAATAGCGACAGTGAGACAATGGAAGCTATTGTACTACAGGACAAAGGACGGGTTACAATGCAACGGAGGACAATAGGAACGACGTGAGAAGTAAACAGTCCGAAAAAGGAAACTCAGGCGCTGGGTGAACAGCGCCGAATGGGAGCGTTCGTAACAGTACCCCCCTCCTAAGAGTCGTGCCTTCACGACTAAGTCTTGTTGAGAGGGCCAGGGGCCGTTGGATGCGTGGAATGGAATTTTTGTACCACTTGCGGCGCATTCGCCAAGTCTGCTGCATCCTCCCAACTATCGTGCTCTGGGCCCCAACCCTTCCAATGCACGAGGTACTGCAGTTTCTTCCACCGCCCATACCGCCGCGACTCTAGAACACCTTCCACTTCATACTCCTCCTCCCCTTCTACTTCGATTGCGGGTGGCTCTGGAGGGTGTCGTCCAGGGAGTCGACTCTCTTTGTGTGGTAGTAAGAGCGACACATGGAATACGGGGTGGAGTGCAAGGTCCTTGGGGAGCCTGAGCTCATAAGCTAGGTTGCCCACCTTGCGTTTGACTTGGTATGGTCCAGCATACCGGTCCACCAGTTTCCTCGAGACTTCTGGAACACGGAAGTTCCTCGTGTTGAGCCACACCTTCTGTCCTTCCTTAAACTTTGGGGCCTCGCGGATGTAGCGATCATAGTGCTCCTTCATCCGTTCGGCCGTTAGAGTCAAGGCAGCGGTTGCATCCTCCCTTGCCTGCCGCAACTCCTCTCTTCGTTCGTCTGCCGTGGGCACTGCTGTAGACAACATCGGAATGTGGAACTGGGGTTCAAAGCCATACATCAGATAGAACGGCGAGTACCCCGTCGACGAGTGTTGGTGTGAGTTAAAGGCAAATTCTGCAATCGGCAGCCACTTGACCCAGTCATTGCGGCGTCGAGAGCAGTACATTCGTAAGTAAGCCTCTATCTCCTGGTTCCATCGTTCCGATTGGCCATCTGTCTGGGGATGATAGGCAGTTGACATTGCGCTTTCTATACCGAGGCCTTTGAGGATCGCACGGAAGAGCTTGCTTGAGAACTGGGGTCCACGATCGGAGATGATCTTTTGTGGTAGTCCATGCAGACGGAAGTGTTCTCGAATGAAGTTGTCCGCGGCTCCTTCCGCATCGATCTCCTCGGTGCACGGAATAAGATGGATCATCTTTCCATGCCGATCAACGATGAGTTGCAGCGCATTGAAACCATCTACGTCGGGAAGTCCGGTGATGAAGTCGCAGGTTACTACTTGGCTTGGGCCGTCGGGGATCTCATTGGGCTGGAGAGGACCGTGTGGTTTGGTGTGTGATGTTTTACCACGACGGCAAGTGTCGCAGGTGTCCACATAGTCCTTGATAAACTTGCCCATGCCCGGCCACCAGTAGTTACGAGTAACCAACTCCGTCGTCTTCGCCTGTCCCGGGTGTCCTGCCGGTGGGAGGTCATGGTGGATGCATACAATCTCAGCACGCAGTGCATTATCCTTGGGGACATAGACTCAGCCACGATAGAGAAGCAGGCCTTGTTCAGTGTTCCAGTCCACCAAGTCGTTCTGGAGACGCGCTGGTCCGAAACTGTCCAGTTTGCTAAGTGCTTCCACCACCTCCTGCTTATGATCTCCACACTTGCGGATGCATCGAAGCAGTGCCTTGTCTGGGACCACTGACAGGTGCCCTCACTTGGCTGTCAATACTCAGAAACGTTCGGGTTGCAATAAGACACGTCCGACATTGTTATCTGCATCATCTCGCTGGTGGTCAGGCCTGCACAATAGTGCATTGGCCCTACCGTTGGAGGTGCCAGGTTTGTGTGAGATGACAAAGTCGAATCGCGACAAGTAGAGAGCCCATCATGCCTGCCTACGGGTGAGGTTCTGTGCTGTACGCCAGTACTCAAGGTTTTTGTGGTCTGACTGGATCTCGAACACGCTGGGTAGTCCTTCAAGGTAGTGGCGCCAGGCTTGCAAGGCGCGGATGATAGCGAGCATCTCCTTGTCGTAGATCTCGTAGTTGCGTTCCGCATCGTTCATCGATTCGGAGTGGAAGGCAACGGGGTGCCATTTACCATCCTCCCCTTCCTGAGACAGAACCGCACCCGTTGCGAAGCCTGAAGCGTCGACTTCAACCCGAGTGTTGCGGTCTGGATCGTACATGCTCAGGACAGGGCTCTCGGTGAAACGACGTTTGAGCTCCTCGAAGGCAGACTGCTCCTCTTCTCCCCATTGCCATGTGGTGTTGCCCGTGAGGCGATCCAAAGGTTTGCAGATGGCACTGAAGTCCTTAATGAACCGCCGGTAGAAATTCGCAAAGCTGCGGCATTTCCGTACGTCTGAGGCGTTCTGAGGGACTGGCCAGTCTGCGATACCCTTGACCTTCACAGGGTCCATCTCCACACAGTTCTCTGAAACGAGGACACCGAGGTATTCCACCTTGGGCTGTTCGACTCGCACTTCTCCGGCTTACAGAACAAGTCGTTCTCCTTCAGCCGTTTCAGGACCTCACGCACCAGAGTGCGGTGCTCCTCCATGTCATTGGTGAAAATGAGGATGTCGTCGAGATAGATAGTGACTTTGCCTAAGACAATGAGGTCCTTGAAGATGTCGTTCATAAGTGCAGAGAATGTGCTGGGCGAATTGGCTAGCCCAAAGAACATGACATTTGGTTCGAACAGTCCCCGGTTGGTCACAAACGCGGCCTTCCACTCATCACCAGCTTTGACCCGCACGTTGTTGTACCCCCAGCGGATGTCGAGCTTCGTAAAGTACTTGGCCTTTTTGAGTCGATCCATCAGGTCCGAAACCAGTGGCAGCGGGTAACGGTTCTTAATGGTAATCTCGTTCAGCCGTCAATAGTCCTGGACTGGATGTAGACTGCCATCCTTCTTCTTGAGAAAGAAGAACGGCGAGGACATCGGTGACTTCGACTCCTGAATATAGCCCTTGGCCACATTCTCGGCAAGAAACTTGTCAAGCTCAACTTGTTCGCTTGGTGATAGGGGATACACCCGGGAGTGGAACATTTTCGCGTCCGGCACTAGTTCAATTGCATGGTCGTAGGGCCCGTGTTCTGGTAAACGTTCGGATGCTTCCTTCGAGAACACATGCAAGTACTCATGGTAGTGCTTTGGTACGATCTCTTCGACAGGGCGAACCTCCTTCTTCTGGTACTCTTGTTCAGCGAGTTGTTGAGAGTATGTGTACGTCGCTGAAGCAAATAGTTGTGGAGTACCATAAAGGCGTTGTCCGTTGTCCCATGCGTTGAGAAGAGACTCCTCAGTTCCATCCCACCGTGGCAGGAATCCTGGCGGCCATGGCCGTTCCTCGTCTTCTCTATCCTCCTCTACCATCACGGCCGCACGTATCCTTCCAACCTTCCTGACCTTCCTCACCCGTCGAGAACCTTGGCGCGCCGTAAGCCGTACCTCCGTATCACGCGCTTTGGTCTCAACAGGTTTGGATGCCTTCGGGTTGGCCGGACACGTCTCTGGACATCTCGATAGACGCAGTGAGCCACGTTCCCAATCTACTTCAGGGTTGTGCTCGCGTAACCAGTCCAGGCCGATGATCACATCCTCCTCTCTGATGTCTGTCACCACAAACACCACCTTCTCCCGGTGGTCTCCAATCGCCATATCCAATACGGCGACCTCACTAATCATCCCATCGCGGTTCTCTGTACCGTCAATGTTGTATAGAGGAATTGGCCTTACCAGCTTCCTCGTCATAACACGATTTTCTACTACGAAACGTCTATGTAAGAACTTAGTTGTAGCTCCACTATCTACCATAGCTACGATGTCCTTATGCCGCTGCTTGCCGATTAACCGTACTGGTATGTGAAAGTGTTGACCATCATGATTCACTTCATACACGAACGATGAACCTAGTACAGAAAACCGACTATTACTACAAGAGCCAGCACGCGCAGCGTCCAATGCGGCTCGAATCAAAAACCCTCCTTCTTGTCCACCACCGTAAGGGCGGCGATTTTCTCCTCCATCGCCTTAACCTGCGCTCGCAGCGTGTTGATCTCCTCGGTCCCGGCCGACAACGATGATGCGGTTTGCGGTTTGTTGACCCTAGGCTTGGGGCACTGGAACAAATGGTGTCCTTCCTCACTGCAGTTGAAGCAGGTACCTTTAAAAGGCCTCCTACTTGTGCCCGTAGCCGCTGCCTTTCGCCCTTCTTCTTCCATCCAAACTGCTTTGGCCGTTCTTCTTCTCGCATGGCCAGGGCCTGATCGATCGACAGGGCCACCTTCTGGATCTTCTCGACGGTGTCGATGTCGTGGGCTCCCTGTGCGAAGATGTCCTTGATCTTGTAGGGCAGGCCGGTGCGATAGCGTTCGTGCTTGTCGTAGTCGCTGAAGTCCGTGCGGGCAGCAATGGCATTGAACTCGGTCGTGTAGTCCTTGACCGTGCCGAGCCTGTGCGAAGTCTTGCACAGCTTGGTGAGTTCCGCCGTGGCCGCCTGTTTATCGTCTGCCGCACAGAAGTGTGCCTTGAAGTCGGTTTCGAAAGCCGCATAGTCTGCCCAGGGCATCGTGCCCGTGGCGACCTTGACAATAAATGGACCGGCCCATGCAGCCGCTCCCTCCGTTAGCTTGTTGAGAACCGTGACCCAACAGATCTGTGCATCGACACCTTGAGCCGTTAGAGTGGTGTGATAGATCCGCGCTGAGGCGACAAAACGAAGACCATCCTGTGCAGATTTTCCATCGTACTCTCGTGGGGCAAGCTGGTTGAGGAGTTTGGAGATATCGAACAGTGCAGGCGCGGGGGTGGTCATGGCTGGAGTAACCCTTGGTGCGGGTGATGGTGCCCTACTGGGAGACGATGAGGATGAGGATGAGGATGAGGGTTCTGAGGGGGTGTTGAGGACAACAGTCTCTCGTTCTGACTTCGGTTCGACTACTGGCTCCTCTGGCTCTTCTGACTCCGGTTCCCTTTCGGTCTTTGGGAGTCTAGAGGTCGAAGCGACTGGCAATTGGTCTAACAAGGATGCAATATGTTGTCAAACAAGTTCTAATGTGACAGGAAGGGAGATTTCTCCGGTGCGAGGGGATCCGGATGGGGTTGCAGCAGGAGTGGGTTTGCGACTCACAGGTCGCGAGGGTACACGGGAGGGTGGCCTTGACGTTGGACATGAGGCCGGTCGAGATGAGGGGTTCTTGGCTGCAACAGCGGCCGCTTGACGAACTGGGGGACGGTCTGGGTTTCTTGGAGCGGGTGGCGGTGGATTAGCAATGTGTGCAAGGATTAACTCCTTCTGGTTGTTGATCGTAGCACGTCGAGGAGCGATGGCTTCGACAACCGCCGGGTTCTCCTGAATAGTGCGGGTTCTATGCGGGCACGGTTGCTGATCACAGACCCTCCAGTTGTTGTGGTCCTTGTCCCAGTGTTCGTCGTGAACCTCGGCTGGGTGAAATACGTGTGCCGACCTCTGACAAGCCACGGTGTCCCAGGGGTGGAGTTGGTAAGGGGTAGGGAAACTCGCTTCCTGTCCAGGAATCAAACGGCAGGTGCACGATCCAACACTGTCTGCTCAGCCTCCTCGGCCTATTGCTGTGTCTTAACCTCCAGGGACACGAGCCCAGGGGAGTTCTGCCTTGGCTTTGTTTCGCCGCCTTTCTCTAGCCTCCCACGCCGTGAGGCGGACCACTTCTGTCAGTGCCGGGGTCTCGGGTTAGGAGCTTTCCGCACACTGTACCACTAAAAGTGGCAAGCCTCGAGTTGAATCAAGACCATGTCCGATGGTGTGACTAGAGCGCGCACTACGCTAGGCCAACACAGAGGATCTATGTGCGTACCGTACGAGAGGGAAGTGATAAACGTGTATAAACTCCAATGAAATGGGGATGTTGCGCTGGTGCTCGTGTAGGAAGTTTCGACCTAATGTTACGACTGAGCGTCGAGTAAGGATCAGGAATACGCACGAGACGAGCAGGAGCGCCGACGAGCACTTGTGCAGCGAGAGCGGAGCAAAGCTCGACGGTCAGGGCTGGAGACAAGATGTATTGAGTGAAGTATACTACAAACGAAATACAGCAAGGCTTACCTGGAGACAAGAGGTCGAAACTGAGGTCTCCAGGTAGCAAAGTACAGGTCTTATATACATGTACGCAACAATGGAACGAGCGGACAATAGGTAACTAGGGTCACGAGAGAACAGGGGAAAACAATGGATGTAAGTACAATAGCAACAGTAGGACAATGGTCGTAAGTACAATAGCGACAGTGAGACAATGGAAGCTATTGTACTACAGGACAAAGGACGGGTTACAATGCAACGGAGGACAATAGGAACGACGTGAGAAGTAAACAGTCCGAAAAAGGAAACTCAGGCGCTGGGTAAACGGCGCCGAATGGGAGCGTTCAGCTACCCCTTCACATATTTGGCCACTACACAAAATATATTTTTCCCTCATCGTGGGGTCCTCACGAGCATCGAAGCTGGTAAAATCAGCTTACAAGCAACCTCGCTGGCCACACGTGCTCCAAAATTGGTGGACCAAATGAGCGCCTAAATCAGTCATGCGGACCAACCAGGACTAAACTTTGGGCACCTGGGACCAATTTGGTCCCCACCCTTGGAATGGCGGGGCTCCCATGGGTAGTTCATGGAGCCAAGGGTGGGACCAACATTGGTCCTAGGCGCCTGAGGATTGGTCCTGATTGGTGCGCGCGACCGGTCTAGGCACTTAATTTGGTCGACCAATCTCGGAGCACGTGAGGCCCGCAAGGCTGCTGGAAAGGCAAATTATTCATTCCAAGGGTGGAGCTGGGCTGCGCAGCGGCCCAAAGGCACCGAAAAGCTGCCCAGGGAACTCGCGCGGGGTCATGCACTGAAGGCGTGCTCCCCTTCCCCCACAGGCCCCACCCGACCAACATCCTTTCTCTCCCCTGACTCTACTGCCAAAAAAGGCTATAAAATCTCGCTAAATTTGTCTCTATTTATTCTCAAGACGTGGCGGCGTGTGCGGCACCACATCTCCATATGGTACCCAACATTTTTGCTACACCTTGATGGCTCTTCTCCCAGCTTCACTCCACTCTGCATTCCCAATTTTGGCACCCTCTCATGTCGCAATCCGTGTTTAATGTCTAACTTTGGTGTATGTGATATTCAGAATTAATATCAGGCAAGTTCTGGTGCTTTGGGGATTGGAAAGATACTCCAAATATTGCTCCTGGTGCGAATTGTGTACGTCCTTCAATTTGGATTGGTTTTCTATCATTCTTTCTGCACAATTATGCCTAGCTCCTTCTCTCTTTGTGAACATATTTTTCTCAGTTTTCAGGGCTCCCAACAGTGCTCTATTGTACTTGCCATTGGGTGCACTGATTTTGGTGCCTATCGTCAGCTTGCATCAATGGTTGCTCCCCCGGTTTTCCACAGTTTTCCTCGATTTTGGGCTCGTTTGGTAGGCACGAAGCACACCTTTCAAAAGAGCCTAGTATCTCCCCTCCAGGCCTTCTCGTTCCACCGCAATTTGCGATGCATTTGAAGTCACACTTACATTGTTATTGACCTGGACTTTCGGGCTCCACTCCCTCAATTTTCCCTCTATATCCTTGGCCTACTGTACAAAATATATTTTCTCTTTCCTTCGGGTCCTCGCGCATGTCCAAGCTGGCAGAATCAGCTCTCGAGCAGCCTCACCGGCTGCACGTGCTCCGAAATTGGTCAACCAATTGAGCGCCTAAATCGGTCGTGCAGACTAATCAAAACTAAACTTTGGGCGCCTGGGACCAAATTGGTCCCTACCCTTGGCATGGTGGGGTTCCCGCTGGAAAGCTGGTTCTACCGGCTTCGACACTCGTGAGGACCCGGATAGAGAAGAAAAATATATTCTGTATAGTAGCTGAGTGTTTGGAAAGAAATTTGAGGGCAAAAAGTTGCCAAATTCAGGCCCATAGTAGTGTGAATGAGTGTGAATGTAACCTAGAATACAGTGCAAACCGTGAGGGGACAAGGGCACAAAATTGGGGTCGTTCTAAAGGCGGTATTCCGCCCTTTGAAACAAGCCCAAAATCAACGAAAACGGGAAAGAGCAAGGAAGAGCTTGGAGAGAAATCGTCGACGCAAGTTAATGATAGGTGCCCAATGAGTGCACCCCAATTGCAGGTGCTATAGGTCATCATCGGGAGGCCTAAAAATAAAGAAAAATGCATTCATTGGAAGATGGGCAAGGCTCAATTTTGCAAAAAGAAGCTTGAAATATTAGTGGAAATTGAGGAAGGTATGTGATACACACCAGGAGCAATGCTTACAGCACCAGGGGCGTGGCGCCCAAGGATTTTCACCAGTTAGGATCACTTGTGGTACCCGTGATTTTCAGCGGAAACTGGTGAAAACCAATGGTTGGACTTGCATTTCCAACTGGTGATTTTCTACAGCAGAATGACAGTTGGAAACAGGTGAATATCACCAGTTCCGTGCGGCATTTACAAGGGTTTCCCAGGGGCTCAGTATGCTTATACTGGGCTACGAATGGCGCATGCGAGCGGGATAATATGTATGAATAAAAGCTCTCTATTCAAATCCAACTATCTACTACATGCAGCACTAAGTACACCATAACAGCCTACATGTTATCTACGCCAAACTTGCCTACCTTCACATGCCTCTACTCACACCATATCTGCCCCGCATGTTACGACTGAGCATCGAGTAAGGATCAGGGATACACACGAGACGAGCAGGAGCGCCGACGAGCACTTGTGCAGTGAGAGCGGAGCAGAGCTCGACGGTCAGGGCTGGAGACAAGATGTATTGAGTGAAGTATGCTACAAACGAAATACAGCGAGGCTTACCTGGAGACAAGAGGTCAAAACTGAGGTCTCCAGGTAGCAAAGTACAGGTCTTATATACATGTACGCAACAATGGAACGAGCGGACAATAGGTAACTAGGGTTGTGAGAGAACAGGGGAAAACAATGGATGTAAGTACAATAGCGACAGTGAGACAATGGAAGCTATTGTACTGCAGGACAAAGGATGGGTTATAATGCAACGGAGGACAATAGGAACGACGTGAGAAGTAAACAGTCCAAAAAAGAAAACTCAGACGCTGGGTAAACAGCGCTGAATGGGAGCATTCGTAACAGTACCCCCCTCCTAAGGGTCGTGCCTTCATGACTAAGTCTTGTTGAGAGGGCCAGGGGCCGTTGGATGCGTAGAATGGAATTTCTGTACTATTTGCGGCACATTCGCCAGGTCCGCTGCATCCTCCCAACTATCGTGCTCTGGGCCCCAACCCTTCCAATGTACGAAGTACTGCAGTTTCTTCCACCGCCCATGCCACCGTGACTCTAGGACACCTTCCACTTCATACTCCTCCTCCCCTTCTACTTTGATCACGGGTGGCTCTGGAGGGTGTCATCCCGGGAGTCGACTCTCCTTGTGTGGTAGCAAGAGCAACACATGGAATACTGGATGGAGTGCAAGGTCCTTGGGGAGCCTGAGCTCATAAGCTAGGTTGCCCACCTTGCGTTCGACTTGGTACGGTCCAGCATACCGGTCCACCAGTTTCCTCGAGACTTCTGGAACATGGAAGTTCCTCGTGTCGAGCCACACCTTCTGTCCTTCCTTAAACTCCAGGGCCTCGTGGACGTAGCGATCATAGTGCCCCTTTATCTGTTCGGCCGTTCGAGTCAAGGCAGTGGTTGCATCCTCCCTTGTTTGCCGCAACTCCTCTCTTCGTTCATCTGCCGTGGGCACTGCCGTAGACAACATCGGAATGTGGAACTGGGGTTCAAAGCCATACATCAGATAGAACGGCGAGTACCCCATTGACGAGTGTTGGTGTGAGTTAAAGGCATACTCTGCAATTGGCAGCCACTTGACCCAGTCGTCACGGCGTCGAGAGCAGTACATTCGTAAGTAAGCCTCTATCTCCTGGTTCCATCGTTCTGACTGGCCATCCATCTGGGGATAATAGGCAGTTGACATTGCGCTTTCTATACCGAGGCCTTTAAAGATCACATGGAAGAGCTTGCTTGAGAACTGGGGTCCACGATCGGAAATGATCCTTCGTGGTAGCCCATGCAGACGGAAGTGTTCTCGAATGAAGTTATCTGCAGCTCCTTCTGCGTCGATCTCCTCAGTGCACGGAATAAGATGGATCATCTTTCTATGCCGATCAACAATGAGTTGCAGCGTGTTGAAACCATCTACGTCTGGCAGTCCGGTGATAAAGTCGCAGGTTACTACTTGGCCTGGGCCATCGGGGATCTCATTGGGCTGGAGAGGACCGTGTGGTTTGGTGTGTGATGTTTTACCATGACGGCAAGTGTCGCATGTTATGTCTCGCCTTAATACTCGTCAAGTAGTAAGGTCGATGTTTAGACTAGTTACTTACCGAGTGAGTAACCAGATACTAGAGTGGCACACTCTAGGAGACGTAGAGGATAAAAGAGTATACCACTGTTGAAGTAGTATACTTTAGCTTGAATAGAAGTGCAAGAGTAGAGTGGTTGAACACTTGATAGTGTTACAAGTGGTAAACACAACTAGACAAGTATCCACAGGAGACTGGAAACTGAGGGGCCCCTGCTGGGGGGTCAGCCCTTATATACTGTTGGGGGAGGGCCGATAACTAAGCAAGTGATGACGTGGCAGCTGACTAACAGGGATGACTAAGGAGGGTGATGACGTGGCAAGTACTCTGGGACAGTGGTAAAGTGCATAGGGGGTCACATGGCCAGGTCGAGGGTTCGATCCTGGCCCTCAGCTCAGATATAGTAACTCCCCTAGGTCGAGGGTTCGATCCCTGCTCTGGTCTTTGGTGAGCAAAGTAAGAAAAAGGTTATGCCAGTGTACGTACGTGTTGGCGATCGTAACATCGCAGGTGTCCACATAGTCCTTGATAAACTTGCCCATGCCCAGCCACCAGTAGTTATGAGTAACCAACTCCGTCGTCTTCGCCTGTCCCGGGTGTCCTGCCGGTGGGAGGTCATGGTGGATGCATACAATCTCAGCACGCAGTGCATTATCCTTGGGGACATAGACTCAGCCACGATAGAGAAGCAGGCCTTGTTCAGTGTTCCAGTCCACCAAGTCGTTCTGGAGACGCGCTGGTCCGAAACTGTCCAGTTTGCTAAGTGCTTCCACCACCTCCTACTTATGATCTCCACACTCGCGGATGCATCGAAGCAGTGCCTTGTCTGGGACCACTGACAGGTGCCCTCACTTGGCTGTCAATACTCAGAAACGTTCGGGTTGCAATAAGACACGTCCGACATTGTTATCTGCATCATCTCGCTGGTGGTCAGGCCTGCACAATAGTGCATTGGCCCTACCGTTGGAGGTGCCAGGTTTGTGTGAGATGACAAAGTCGAATCGCGACAAGTAGAGAGCCCATCATGCCTGCCTACGGGTGAGGTTCTGTGCTGTATGCCAGTACTCAAGGTTTTTGTGGTCTGACTGGATCTCGAACACGCTGGGTAGTCCTTCAAGGTAGTGGCGCCAGGCTTGCAAGGCACGGATAATGGATAATGGAGAGCATCTCCTTGTCATAGATCTCGTAGTTGCGTTCTGCATCGTTCATCGATTCGGAGTGGAAGGCAACGGGGTGCCATTTACCATCCTCCCCTTCCTGAGACAGAACCGCACCCGTTGCAAAGCCTGAAGCGTCGACTTCAACCCGAGTGTTGCAGTCTGGATCGTACATGCTCAGGACAGGGCTCTCGGTGAAACGATGTTTGAGCTCCTCAAAGGCAGACTGCTCCTCTTCTCCCCATTGCCATGTGGTGTTACCCGTGAGGCGATCCAAAGGTTTGCAGATAGCACTGAAGTCCTTAATGAACCGCTGATAGAAATTCGCGAAGCCACGGAATTTCCGTACATCTGAGGCATTCTGAGGGACTGGCCAGTCTGTGATACCCTTGACCTTCACAGGGTCCATCTCCACGCAGTTCTCCGAAATGAGAACACCGAGGTATTCGACCTTGGACTGTTCGAACTCGCACTTCTCTGGCTTACAGAACAAGTTGTTTTCCTTCAGCCATTTCAGAACCTCGCACACCAGAGTGCGGTGCTCCTCCATGTCATTGGTTAAAATGAGGATGTTGTCAAGATAGATAGTGACTTTGCCTAAGACAATGAGGTCTTTGAAGATGTCGTTCATAAGTGCAGAGAACGTGCTGGGTAAATTGGCTAGCCCAAAGAACATGACATTTGGTTTGAACAGTCCCTGGTTGGTCACAAACGCGGCCTTCCACTCATCACCAGATTTGACTCGCATGTTGTTGTACCCCCAACAGATGTCAAGCTTCGTAAAGTACTTGGCCTTCTTGAGTTGATCCATCAGGTCCGAAACCAGTGGCAGCGGGTAACGGTTCTTAATGGTGATCTCGTTCAGCCGTCGATAGTCCTGGACTGGACGTAAGCTGCCGTCCTTCTTCTTGACAAAGAAGAATGGTGAGGACATTGGCGACTTCGACTCCTGAATATAGCCCTTGGCCACATTCTTGGCAAGAAACTTGTCAAGCTCAACTTGTTCGCTTGGTGATAGGGGATACACCTGGGAGTGGAACATTTTCGTGTCCGGCACTAGTTCAATTGTATGGTCGTAAGGCCCGTGTTCTGGTAAGCATTCAGATGCTTCCTTTGAGAACACATGCAAGTACTCGTGGTAGTGCTCCGGTACGATCTCTTCAACAGGGCGGACCTCCTTCTTCTGGTACTCTTGCTCAGCGAGTTGTTGAGAGTATGTGTACGTCGCTGAAGCAAATAGTTGTGGAGTACCATAAAGGCATTGTCCATTGTCCCATGCATTGAGAAGAGACTCCTCAGTTCCATCCCACCACGGTAGGAATCCTGGTGGCCATGGCCATTCCTTGTCTTCTCTATCCTCCTCTGCCATCACGGCCACATGTATCCTTCCAACCTTCCTGACCTTCCTCACCCGTCGAGAACCTTGGTGCGCCGTAAGCCGTACCT
Source organism: Ganoderma lingzhi (assembly GCA_026283605.1). Lineage (NCBI taxonomy): Eukaryota > Fungi > Basidiomycota > Agaricomycetes > Polyporales > Polyporaceae > Ganoderma > Ganoderma lingzhi. The sequence continues at coordinate 99,394 of JAPJYM010000021.1, read as the reverse complement.
CCGTATCACGTGCTTTGGTCTCAACAGGTTTGGATGCCTTCGGGTTGGCCGGACATGTCTCTGGACATCTCAATAGATGCAGTAAGCCACGTTCCCAATCTACTTCAGGGTTGTGCTCGTGCAGCCAGTCCAGGCCAATGATCACATCCTCCTCTCCGATGTCTGTCACCACAAACACCACCTTCTCCCAGTGGTCTCCAATCGCCATATCTGATACTGTGACCTCACTAATTGTCCGATCATGGTTCTCCATACTGTTGATGTTGTATAGAGGAATTGGTCATGCCAACTTCCTCGTCATAACACAATTCTCTACTACAAAACATCTATGTAGGAACTTAGTAGTAGCTCCACTATCTACAATAGCTATAATGTCCTTATGTCACTGCTTGCTAATTAACCGTACTGGTATGTGAAAGTGTTGACCATCATGATTCACTTCATACACAAACGATGAACCTAGTACAGAAAACCGACTATTACTACAAGAGCCAGCACGTGCAGCGTCCAATGCGGCTCTAATCAAAAACCCTCCTTCTTGTCTGCCACTGTAAGGGCAGCAATTTTCTCCTCCATCACCTTAACCTGCGCTCGCAGCGTGTTGATCTCCTCAGTCCCGGCCGATGACGACGATGCGGTTTGCGGTTTGTTGACCCTAGACTTGGGGCACTGGAACGAATGGTGTCCTTCTTCACCACAGTTGAAGCAGGTACCTTTGAAGGGTTTCCTACTTGTGCCCGTAGCCGCTGCCTTTTTGCCTTTCTTCTTCCATCCAAACTGCTTTGGCCATTCTTCTTCTCACATGGCCAGGGCCTGATCGATCGACAGGGCCACCTTCTGAATCTTCTCGTGAGCTCCCTGTGCGAAGATGTCCTTGATCTTGTAGGACAGGCCGGTGCGATAGTGTTCGTGCTTGTTGTAGTCGCTGAAGTCCGTGCGGGCAGCGATGGCATTGAACTCGGTCATGTAGTCCTTGACCGTGCCAAGCCTGTGCGAGGTCTTGCACAACTTGGTGAGTTCCGCAGTGGCAGCCTGTTTATCATCTGCCACACAGAAGTGTGCCTTGAAGTCAGTTTCAAAAGCCGCATAGTCTGCCCAGGGCATCGTGCCCATGGTGACCTTGACGATAAACGGACCAGCCCATGCAGCAGCTCCCTCCGTTAGCTTGTTGAGAACCGTGACCCAACAGATCTGCGCATTGACACCTTGAGCTGTTAGAGTGGTGTGATAGATCCAAGCTAAGGCGACAAAACGAAGACCATCCTGTGCAGATTTTCCATCATACTCTCGTGGGGCAAGCTGGTTGAGGAGTTTGGAGATATCGAACAGTGTAGGCGTGGGGGTGGTCATAGCTGGAGCAACCCTTGGTGCAGGTGATGGTGCCCTACTGGGAGACAATGAGGATGAGGATGAGGATTAGAATTCTGAGGGGGTGTTGAGAACAACAGTCTCTTGTTCCGACTTTGGTTCAACTATTGGTTCCTCTGGCTCTTCTGACTCCAGTTCCCTTTTGGTCTTTGGGAGTCTAGAGGTCGAAGCGACTGGCGATTGGTCTAACAAGGATGCAATATGTTGTCAAACAAGTTCTAATGTGACAGGAAGGGAGATTTCTCTGGCACGAGGGGATCCGGACGGGGTTGCAGTGGGAGTGGGTTTGCAACTCATGGTTACGAGGGTACACGGGAGGGTGGCCTTGATGTTGGACATGAGGCCGGTCAAGATGAGGGGTTCTTGGCTGCAACAGCGGCCGCTTGACAAACTGGGGGATGGTCTGGGTCTCTTGGAGCGGGTGGCGGTGGATTAGCAATGTGCACAAGGATTAACTCTTTCTGGTTGTTAATTGTAGCACATTGAGGAGTGATGGCTTCGACAACCGTCGGGTTCTCCTAAATAGTGCGGGTTCTATGTGGGCACGGTTGCTGATCGCAGACCCTCCAGTTGTTGTGGTCCTTGTCCCAGTGTTCGTCGTGAACCTTGGCCGGGTGAAATACGTGTGCAGACCTCTGACAAGCCACGGTGTCCCAGGGGTGGAGTTGGTAAGGGGTAGGGAAACTCGCTTCCTGTCCAGAAATCAAATGGCAGGTGCACGATCCAACACTGTCTGCTCAGCCTCCTCGGCCTATTGCTGTGTCTTAACCTCCAGGGACACGAGCCCAGGGGAGTTCTGCCTTGGCTTTGTTTTGCCGCCTTTCTCTAGCCTCCTACGCCATGAGGCGGACCACTTCTGTCAGTGCCGGAGTCTTGGGTTAGGAGCTTTCCGTGCACTGTACCACTAAAAGTGGCAAGCCTCGAGTTGAATCAAGACCACATCTGATGGTGTGACTAGAGCGCGCACTACGCTAGGCCAACACAGAGGATCTATGTGCGTACCATACGAGTGGGAAGTGATAAATGTGTATAAACTCCAAGGAAAGGGGATGTTGCGCTGGTGCTCGTGTAGGAAGTTTTGACCTAATGTTACGACTGAGCATCGAGTAAGGATCAGGGATACGCACAAGATGAGCAGGAGCGCCGACGAGCACTTGTGCAGCGAGAGTGGAGCAGAGCTTGATGGTCAGGGCTGGAGACAAGATGCATTGAGTGAAGTATGCTACAAACAAAATACAGCGAGGCTTACCTGGAGACAAGAGGTCGAAACTGAGGTCTCCAGGTAGCAAAGTACAGGTCTTATGTACATGTACGCAACAATGGAACGAGCAGACAATAGGTAACTAGGGTTGTGAGAGAACAGGGGAAAACAATGGTTGTAAGTACAATAGTGACAGTAGAACAATGGTCATAAGTACAATAGCGACAGTGAGACAATGGAAGCTATTGTACTGAGGGACAAAGGACGGGTTACAATGCAACGGAGGACAATGGGAATGACGTGAGAAGTAAACAGTCCAAAAAAGGAAACTCAGGTGCTGGGTGAACAGCGCCGAATGGGAGCGTTCGTAACACTGCATATCGCCAGCGAACACCTGAAGCTACAGGCATGATGATGTATCTAGTACGAGGCAATGTCAGTTATGGCTCGTACCGTAGCAGGACAGGAACTCACTTAAGCTTGTACCAGCTCGCATTACCCATCCACTGACTGAACGTGCGTACTTGACACTTGCAGCGACCCACTGTGGCCCTTCGATTAATGGGGGAGAAGAAACTCATCTTGGGACCAACCAGGACACGTATCCATAGTGGAGAGATCGCCACTTACCTTTCGGTGCTCGGAGGTGAACAGTGTCCGCGCAACAGACTGCCCACGTAGACCCCCGAGCAACATGGAAGGAGACTCACCTGCTAAATCACCCCAAACTAAGCATAACGCAGCATGTACCGGTATTGGGGCTAATAGATACCGCCTGGATAACGCCTCGCTCGAGCCCGCCGCTGTTGAAACTCCGGAGGCACTAAAGCGGTTGCCGGGTTGTATGGAAGGCGAAATTTTTGGAAAATCTTGTACAGATAAGTGATGCTACTAGTGAGTTAGATGAGCAGTGCAGAAAGAGGAGAGCTGAATAGTCCCAGCCTATAAGCATGAACGTCGTAGACGACGTGGATGTAGAGCAAGATGAAAATTGCTGACACTGTTGGCAAGCTAGCGCCCATGTTTAGGGCCGGCGTTTCGGGACTTGTCTGGTGACTCCTGCCGTCTCCCTGCCAAAAATCAACTAGTGAAAATCACTGATCAAATCACCAGTTTCCCAAATCACCAGTACGGTAGGTGATTATAAATATTCATTAGTTTAACCTGTGATTTTCCACGGTGCCTGGCTCCATAGTGTAGCATGTTTTCAGGCTCCAACGCACCAGATCTTGCCTAAGAGTCAGCATAGAACCACCCACAGATAAAATTCCGGTCGATCTGTACAGATTGCGATATATAAGACTGTCGATGTCAACAGTATGAGCAGGGGGAGGCCTGGAGGAGGGCCGTCAAGGTGCAGCTTAAATATTCAGCCACAGACGGAGACGCGGCGGCGCACGCGCCGCCGCGAGAAGCCAGTCACTGCATGTCAGAGGCGGATAGGGCGACCTCGTGTACATCGCGTAGTCATGCCCATCTACCTTTTCGAGTAGACTCCCCGCGCCTATCTACGACTATTGCTGTCAACGCCGCGTAGACCAACGTAGACGAACCCTTCGACCACGGAATGTATGCAGTCCGCTCGTTTACGCAAAGGCGGTCCCATAATCCTCATACAAAGACTTCCCAAAGACCTTCCGGATGGATGTAAAAAATAGCCAGGAAGGGCCTTATCAGTCCGAGCACATATCTTGAGAGACCGGCAAATTTTCGCCTCAGTGAATTCGTGGTCGCATCTCGTCTGTTCGCGCGCTGCGGGGCTGAGACCGTCTACCTCTACTCAGAGCGCCCTGCTCCTAATGTTACTACCCCATGAACGAGGAGAAGAGTTTATGAGCTCAACCTTCACTTATTCGTAGCTCCTTGCGGCCCGTTGCCTGCTCCCCAGGCCTACGGCATAGGTAGCCTAGTCCTTGACTACCCCGGCTCAGGTCTCGTAGTCGGGGGTAGTCGGGCGGGACGCCTATGTCGCATAGGTGCGCAACCCGGCTAGCCGAGCGTACACGACGTATCCGGACATACACGACCCCTTCGTCTACGCAACGTAAGCAGGTTCGACTACGTGCGCCACGCGACGTATCCAGACGTAGGCGACCTCGACGTATCGGGGTCTGACATGCAGTGAGTAGATATTGCAAAATTTGGAAGAATTTGATGGTGGTTTGTTGCAGCCGAAAGGGAGAGCCTGGGGAGAAGGAAGGTGCATTTCGTCCGGCGGGAGAGGGGAGCGCGCCTTCGGCGCGCCACCTCGCTCGCGCACCCTGGGCAACTTTCGGGCGCTTTTGGGCCGCTGCGCGGCCCGACCCCACCCTTGGCATGACCAACTTGCCTCCGGGCTCCCCCGCACGCGTTGACACGAGGCACGTGACGGGACGCGTTGAATGGGCGCCTGTAAGGATATGGTGGGGGTGGACGCGAGGGGCGTGAAGGTCATCATCGACCCTCATCTCATCGTCCTCCACACCGACCGCGACGTTGTATCTGCTGTCTTGTCTTTTCTCTGTCTGGTGTCCGCATTCTCTGTCAGTGATACTTCTCCTTGGGCAATGAAGACCTGAAGGCGCGATGGAGACCCGCTTGTTGTCGAGTACGTCTCCACTTGTTTTCTTTTCCTGCGACTACCCCGTGCTCATCCCCCCAGTCCGCGCCTTGTATATCATCAATGGCGCAGAACCGTACATTCTCGCCCGCTCTCACACCAAAGTCGATGTCCACATATTCCACACCCACCCTATCCATTCCACCGACCCCGACCAAGCCATCTACGGCAAAGTACCTCTTCGACCATGTCTGGAAGCCATTTGTCAATCCAGGTCCGTCTCCCTTGAGAACTAGAACTGCTCTAGCCAGATACAAACATTCGCTTTTCGCAAGCCCCGAGCTAGCTCCTTGTGGTTCTCGCGACTTCTCCGTCTACGTTTTCGACCCTATCGAGTCACGTATGTTCCCCTCAGTTGATTCCTTACTTCCCCTGTGCTTACTACCCTGCCCTGTCCAAGAACAACGAGCCCCCACTGCTTCGGCTTCAACCGCTTCACCTGTCGCCCTTGGCCAGGGTTGGATGTCCGATGCCCTCGCTCTCGATAAATCTCCACTCATCATCGGTACCCTATGCTTGGATGGCATTCACGACGACGCTATCGAGGTCATTTTCTCCCTCAAAGAGGTATCTCTGTTTCCTCTCCTCACTCGTCTCTGGCTCCTCTGAAACTCTCTACAGGCGAATCGCGTTCCGGTTTCCCGTGCAAACTCCTGGGCTGGTGACAAGAGACCCTCAAAGCGCTCCAATACGCCTCTCTTCACAACGAACCCCCTCGGGTGGCCCAGCCAAGAACAACCAAAGCATCGTGAACGCAAAATTTCTCCAAATTTGCTCCCTCGTCGCCCACTGGCTTCTCACCTTCCCGTACTCCCACAGTCGGACGTGGTCTCACCCATAATCTTGCAGTCGGAACCTCCTTTGGTCCCTGCCCAACCTGCAATCGATTCCGCTCAAGCCGCTGCACTCCAGGCTATGTTGGTCGCCCTTGCCAATCCCCAGCAAAGTCAGCAACTCCTCTCCGTGCTCTCCGCTATCGACTCCTCGCCTTCCGCGACCCCGAACCCTGCCTTTGTTCAGATGCTCAGCATGATGTTCACATCAGCGGCATCTACTGCCTCATCGACCACTTCCGATTCGACAGCCTCTCCATTACCGGTCGCTTCGACACTCACCACTCACGCTGATCCGAGCGCACCTCTGGCATTTCTGTCCGCTTCTGCTCCATCTGCTCCGGCGGGTGTCCCCACATCAACTTGTGCCTCATCTCCGCCCCACGTCGTATCCGCTGCCACCCCGCCCACGACTGATCACACACTTGAAGAAGATGAAGTTGTGGTCCTTGATAAGGAGAACGTCGATCCTGTCACTTTCCGCCGCAAAGGATGTGGAAAGGAGGATGTGAAAGAGAACTCATGTCTACCGACACCGAACCACCGTCTTTGCAAGAAATGCACTGAGCCCGCACTCTGCACTTGTTTTCAGCTTTCAGGGAAGATAGATCACCACTCTTCGGTTGATTCATCAGGCCGGAACACCCGGAAGCGCACGCTCAGCGATTTTATGGACCAGCGGGAGCGAGACCGAGAGGTTTCGCGGAAACGAATGGCTAGTTCCACACGTCGGCCGGTGCCAACCAACTCCGGTTCCGTGCTCTCATCTCGAAGCGTCGTTACGAACTGTGCGTTCGCAAGCGAGGCATGCTCAGCACCACACACAGTTTCTGATCCTGCTGGGGACAACGCTGCGCCGTTTCACAGTACATCCGTCTCGACGCCTGCTACTTCACCTCCACGGCGTGGTGCCTCAGTCGCCGGCAAGTCCGCCCGCCGCTATCCGTACGTCGTCCCAGACTGGGCGCGGACCTCTACAGCGACCCTGCCTCGTGCTGCAGATGGCTCCTACCTCACTGCGGAAGCCACGGCGTCAGAGGCCTCGACGTGTAAACGTCCTCCGAAGAAAGGCAAGGAGAAAGAGAAAGCACAAGGTCCCAAGATCCGCAAATCGCGTCCTACAACGTACAAGGCTCCTTCAGAGAGTATCGAAGATCGCACTTTCCATGGACCTGCGACGCTTACTAGCCCACTCCGTGCTACTCGGGGTAACGGTTTGAAACCCATTGCTGACCTTCCGCGTCCGGTTATTGCTTCCTCACCACAATCACATGCGTTCCCGGTGCCCTTCGCCCCCTCGTCGTCTCACAACGTACCTACGACTTCGCAAAACGTCGAACCACCCTCTACACCACCCCGACGACGAACGGCAAGCAGCAACCCGACGACACCCGAGGATGATGGCGGTTCTCTATTCACCCCCGAGACGACTCGCAACACTCGCGCCCCCCACAAGCTCCCTAGCTTGTACAGTGGGCTGGCTATATCGCCTTCTCGTTTTGCGCGCAATCGCAACCGTCCAACTCCGTCAAAACGTGGTCAGCCTAGTAGCTCCCGTAGCGCTAGCTCAATACCCGACGCCCCTCTGGCCCAACAGGACGACGGAGGAGAGCCACTGTCCGACGATCTCGACGTACCTCTGGACTCGATACCCATCGCGAGTAGTGACGGGGAGTTCGATAATGACTTCCGAGCTAGTCCATCGGAGGGCCGTGACTTCAATTCGAAGTGGCGCTCCGTCGGCTTACCGCCATCCTCCCCTCTTCCCCCTTCCAGTCCCATCTTGACTCCTTCTGATGCGGATGATTGGGATTCGGCACAAGAACAAGACGAACAGGAGCCTGCTACCGCGGACGCGACAATATGCCTTCCCCAGCTCGAGATCCATCCTTCTAGTGTTGAGAGCGCGCGCAGTAGCTCACTATCTGAACAAGAGATCGATGCATTCTTGTCACAGGAGCACGCTGAATTTCCCTCGGATATGGCGTTGAGCGCGGACATTTTCGGACCCGACTTCTTCACCTCGTTCGCGTCTGCACCTTCGGCCACCGTCGCCGACCCCAGTCCGGCCACATTCCCTAACTGCCAACCACTCCACACCGGCAATGACGACGGATCTGCGCCTATATCCACGTTTCCCGACCTCCCCACCGAGGAGGACTTCGAAATCGCGCAGTTTGGGCCCAGCGTAACCAGCCATGAGCCGCTCACTCAACTCGAATTGGGACAGATGTTGGAGCTGCTAGGTTCACTGGTGGAACACAATGTCGTGGTACTGCCTACCTGCGGACAAGATCAATCTCCAACGAATTTCGATCCTGCGTTGTCGGAGCATGTCCCATCACTCTCAGCAGAAGGACAGGCCCAGTTGGCGATCGACACGGTGAAGGTGGCGGAAAGCGGTCGGGAACTCTTATCTGGGTGCGCATTGTAGGTTCGACTTTGTAGTTCTGCTGTACACAGGTGATATCGAATTCGGACGCGATTGCTCCTTATGTATCCTCCTCATTATTAGGAACCACTTCCCCTACAAGCTTCTTCCTCTCAATGACAATTGTTGTTCATCGCATTGTACATTTATGTTGTCACGTAGCAGTAATGTTGTCTAGACCCTACATAAGTAATACAGCAGTTTGAAGGTACTTTCTGTGGATTTTAGTGGACTGGTGGCATAGTTGAAAGTGGTAAACGAGCCTTTGGTTACTCTCTAGCTGTCATTAGCCTCGCACACAGCACCAGTTCAAATAATCCCAAACAGCCGAGCGATACGCCACACTCAATGAGCAGACAATGTTTGGCACGAAAGACCCAAATCTGAAGTGCCCGCGCATAACGGGCCCTATGTACTGTACACGCTACACCATCCTCTCATAAGCTAAGAAGCTACCAAAGCAGACAGAGCCCCCGACAGTACTGAGTACGCTTGACCGAGTGCGGCGACTCGGAGGAAACTCTGAAGAATGTTGCTGGACGCCAGCAGTGGTCTAACAATCGGGTCCATCACGCGGTGGGTTCATGTTCTGCATCGCATTACCCGCCTTGGACCAGGGTCACGGACGTGATTTTCGTCAGGATAGGTTCCAGCGCTCGACGCTTTTTTCGTGATACGCACCTACCTGCTTGTGCTGTCTGCCAGGATACACAGTATGAGCCCGACATGAAAGGAGGCCATGCGTGAGGAGTAAATTAAACAATAACACAATGACAGTCATCCGCCAGAAGGGGTGGTTTTAGCCGTGTCTGTCAGCAGCAACATTGGGGGCTGATATAGGCATTAGTAATTGGACGAGAGGTAGTAGCAAATGAACACACCCGCAACACTCGTCACAACACCTGTCGCAACAAATATCGCCGCAGCATGGCCTCTCGTGTTGATGTAGAAGTCGGTTGTAGTGCATCGGGGGGTTGCGATAGATCATCGGAGGCTGGGGCAACGGCTGAGCGTATTGGGGGCCGTAGAGGGGTACCATGCGCATCTCGGGTGCTGGAGGTGTTGAAGAAAAGAAGATAGGGATGGGCTACAGATACGGGGAACGAAATTGCTGGAGGTACGCACAATGATCGTAGTAGCTGCCGGAGTAGCTTGTGGGGCTGTATACGGGGGACATGACGGGAGAGACGGGGCGAGGATAATAAACATTGAGGGGACGCTGAAGACCACCGTAATACATGGAGGGGAGAGATGTGGTCGGATCGACGGTGGGATGTATGGAGAGGGGGAAGGACTGGCGGAGGGATAGGAGAGGGAAGGAGGCGGAGAGGCAAGGAGAGTTTTGAGTGCGAGCGAGAGACCGGTGGGTTGGGAGGATCTTCGGTGGCATATCTAGACGAGCCTGAGTGAGAATAGGCTCGAGGCGAACGTAAATGGGCGGTTTATGAAAGCCACGGGGGAGCGTGGAAGGAAAGAAGGGCGGGAAAGAGGTAGGAGGAACCCTTGGGTAGGTAGGAGGAGAGCGAAATGAAAGCACGTGGACCGGGGATTACACCGAGGAAGATGGAGGTGGGTTCGGGTGCGCGTGGCTAATTAAAAGCACATGGGACGGTTACGAATAAGGTTGGCTGCGGAAGAACATACCGTGAGTTGGTTGAAAGGTGGAAAAGAGTGTGACACATTACTTGGAGGCCTAGGGACGATTGTGGGGGAGAAAAGGGAATCGGAAAGGGGGTTAGAAGCGGACGGAAGGACGATAAGTGGAGAGAAGGCTGTGAGTGGGTTTCCCATATGGCGTGAACAAATGGCACTGTGGGTAAGGAGAGGCCGAGTGATAGCAAGATCGATGTGATGATATCTAGTCGAGAGAAGAGATAACATAAGAGGACGGCAAGTTAGGAATGCATTGGCGAGATATTCGATGGGAGGGTCGATGTACTGGATGATGGAACACTTACGAGAACGTCCAGTATGTCGGTGGCAGGGTAGGATTGCCAGAGGAAAGACTCTGCGGATAGGTGAACTAAGGGGGAAACAAGTCATCCTGGACGGCGGAGTGAGAATAGAATGTGCTGCTTACCCCGGAAGCGTTGAAGGAGTCATCGCAGGATGAGGCCTGAGGCCTGAGGCCTGCAGGTGGATGCCATACAGCGTATCAAACTCCACAACTTGAAGCCTGGAAGCCGGTGTCGGACCTCTCAGCTTCGTAATCGCAGAGGCTTTAGAAGACACGATGCCGATGACGGTGCGCCCTTATACAATATTAAAGTAATATTTCGGCGGGCCCATGTCAGCGAGAAGGACTCGGACTCGGACTCGGAGAGCCTGGCAGTAGTCGTGCACTGTTAGTAAGTACTACTTAGCGCTGGTGTCGGAGACTGAGCGACACACCCAGAGCTTACATAAAGTCAGTCTCGCGTGGCATAGACGCGCGCAGTTGCGTTACTCATCGTAACGGTAAGTAGTAAGGCTCCAACCTTTTAATTTATTTACCATTTATAAATGGTTCTTTACGTTTACTTTTCAATTTATTTTACAGATGCTCCAGAAATGGTTGTAAACCATTTGTATAGAGTAAATAAATGGTTCCGGCTAGCGCTGAATGCCAGAGGCCAGGAGCAGGCATTTGGGGCAAAAATAGTTGGGTGCCTTCACACTGGACAATAAATCAATGTTAATCAATGTTCAGGTGTAAAGTGTATTCAATAGGTCACAGCAAACCGCGACCATGAAGTCAGGCCGGGGGGCATCTGTGGGAAGGAACGGGCACGCGGGAGCAGCGAAGATGGGGGAGAAAGCGGGTCACATTTGAACACTGATGCAAACGTGTAAGGAACGACACGTCGCGGCGGGTACTAAATACATGAGTAAACAATACTCTAAGACATAACGCGCAGTATAAGACGGGCAAGACAGGGATAAGACACGGGATAAGACGAGTGAGTGAGACGCGAGCACGGAGCAAGCTCGCTTACATAACATAAATTCCAACAGCATCGGCGCCACTGTCTTTGAGCATCTACCAGTATTGCCAGCATCTGTTGAAGGTGTGCCCGGCGATGTGAGGCTCTTGTGCATATCCCAATGCCAGGCCCGACTATGTCCACCCATGCAATCCTTTGAACAGTCTGGTAGTGCGGTAGTATTCAATGAGCCAGTTTCTAGGACAATGGTGACCTATACCTGGAAACCATTTGTTTACTGTATATAAACAGTTTATAAACATTTACTTACCCTTTCTATTTATTTTCGAGTTCCGAGTAAACATAAAGCAAATGGTTGGAGCCTTAGTAAGTAGTCATCCATCGCCATCGCAGGCCACGGTTTGTCATCCGCCGTGAACAGCGAGCTCAAAAGGACCTTCGTCCCCGTCCCCCGCCCCCAGCTTTCCCCCTCGAACATCCCCCGTAAGTATCTTCCTCCCATCTCGCCCATTCCGCCCGTATTCTGCCCCAAAACCCCCTTCGTAACTTGATGGATGCCGTCTCGCTTGTTTGGATGACGCTCACTCTATCCCTCCTCACTCAGATCACCAACCATGGGTCGCCGTCCCGCTCGTTGCTACCGCTACTGCAAGAACAAGCCCTACCCCAAGTCCCGCTACAACCGCGGTGTCCCCGACTCCAAGGTACCCCACCCCTCGTCTCACCTTCCCGTATTCTATTTCTCTTGCGTTGATAATCCCTCCCTTTTCCCAAGATCCGTATCTTCGACCTCGGCCGCAAGCGTGCCTCCGTCGATGAATTCCCCTACTGCTGCCATCTCGTCTCTGATGAGTACGAGCAGCTCTCCTCCGAGGCCCTCGAAGCCGCCCGCATCTGCGCCAACAAGTACGTCACAAAGACCTCCGGCAAGGATTCCTTCCACTTGAGGGTCCGCGTACACCCCTTCCACGTCCTCAGGATCAACAAGATGTTGTCATGCGCAGGAGCCGATCGGTTCGTTTCCCTCTATCACCCTTCTTCTTGCCTGCTCCTCAACTTATCCCTATCCTCGTCCTTCAGTCTCCAGACCGGCATGCGTGGCGCTTGGGGAAAGCCTTACGGCACCGTCGCTCGTGTCGATATCGGTCAGATCATCCTCTCCGTTCGTACAAAGGACCAGAACGCCGCCGTCGTCCAGGAGGCTCTCCGCCGAGCCCGCTACAAGTTCCCCGGTCGCCAGAAGATCATCGTCTCCCGCAAGTGGGGCTTCACCAACGTCAACCGTGAGGACTACCTCAAGCTCAAGGAAGACAAGCGTGTCTTGCAGTGCGTTGTATCCCACGCTCCTCATTCTTCGTCCCCCATCTTGACCTATTTACAGGGATGGTGCTTATGTGCAGTACATTCGTCCCCGCGGCAACCTCGAGAACAACCTGCGTGCTCAGCTCCGCGCTTGATCGTCCCTCATGTATATTACCCGTCGCGCCGCCATCACTCCCATTTGGCATTGTATCGATGATCTGCACAGAGATCTGGTGCGAGAGTGTCTGCTCTGTCTGTCTTTGTCACTCCGCGTGCATTTGCCTCATATTCACTACGCCATCCTGATTTCGTGGATGGCGGTTAGGGGAAACGGGGCATATATTGAATCCGCTTTGGTCTTATAATGCTTTTTTGTTCCACTCTTGGCTTGTGAGAGGGGGGCCTTGTGCTCCGCATATAAGATAGCAGCTGATGCGTACATTCGTAGCCATAATGTACAGGTGCTCGCGTGTATGCTTTTGACAAATTCACTTGTGTGCGGTCTGGTGTACTCGGTACTGGAATGATCCGTGTACTAGGCGAACGGGGTGTTGCACACTCTGGCTATGCGTGGAAGTGTCATAAAAGTGATAGCCATTGTGTTGTGTCACTGGCGAATATATTTAAGATACAAGAGTAGGGTAATGGTCAGAGGGATCAGGGACATGGACTGGGAGGCGTAGGATCTAGGTACCGTCGCCTCGTCTAAGTCGATTGAACTTGGGAAGCATCTCCCTCAAGTACTCGGCGTGTTTCCTTCGCAAGTCGATTTCCTGAACTTTGCCACGGCCACTCCAGATGCGACGTTCGGCCGATGGACCGTAGATGGTCGTGTAGTCGTCGAGCATCTCGTCTTCGGTCGGGACGACGAGGACGCCGGCACCGATGACGCAATAGGAGGAGATGCGGAGAGTGTGGTGAACACGGGCTCTGGTGCAGACAGTGTTGCAGTTGCCGACGGTGGGAGACTCGACGCCTGGGGATATGAGAAGAGGAAGAAAGGTCAGATGGGTGTCTGGGTGGAAGGCGAGGAGGATGTGGGTGGCCGAGTGTGCCGGTTGCGAGAGATGTCAGACAAGAGCCAATGTGAAGAGGGACGCACGGCAACCAATCTCGAACAGATTGTCGTCGCCTATTCGCATCACTTCCTTGCGGCTGGCAGTCGTCTCAGCGAGAGGCTTGGGGGGGGGGGGGCGAGAGGGGAATGGATATGGGGACAGACCGGTTGACGATGATGGCACCCTCTTCGACGATGCATCCGGAGCCGATAACGATGGGACCTGCTATGGCGAATATGGTTGCCTTGGGGTGAACGATGGTTGCTGGAGAAGGATGAGGCCAAAGGGAAGGGCAGACGAGGGTGGGGACGAGACTTGCCGGCACCGATGGTAATGTCGCCTTTGAGCTCGACATCCTGGCATACGACTGCCTTTGAATGGATAGTAAATTTGTCTCGACTGGGAACGAGACGATGAGCCACGAGAGCAGGAGAGGTGTGGAGGAGGTGCGAAATCACATTGCGGGCATGGCAAGCGGCACACGAACGAAATGAGCAGAGGGAGGGAGGCAGACCAAGGCAAGCCGTGGGCGCGAGACAAGGATTGGGTACTGAGGACTTGATATAGGCTAGCGGAGAACAGGCGGTAGCCTCGTGGTGGATGAGGGCGAGTGGGAAACGGCTACGGCGGCGACTGGGACGATTGGCGAGCGGCGTCGGGGGCCAAGTTGGTGCTCCGAGTCGTCGCAGGCGCCGTGCTCTTCACCCGATACCCTCTTCAACTTGAATTACATACTCTTCCTCTTCTCGTCCGTGTTCGCGTTCCCGTTCTGTGCTTCGTGTTCTCTTCCAGTCGTCCATCCTCGCCGCCGCTGCTCCCGGGTGGAGGCCTCGTTCGCTCCCTTTTCCTCTCCCTTTCTCTCTCTTATCTCCTCTCGCAGCCATCCATCCCCATGGCCCCCCCAAACAGCACTCCCCCCGGCCTCTCAGAGGCAACACGAAACTCCACCTCCCATTGGCAAGACGACCTCCAGGCCCTCTTCGACCACTCAAAGGACAGATTCGCGGATGTCGTATGGGAGCTCCAGTCAGAATCCGAAAAAGCGGGGGAAGAGGTCTGGGGTCACAAAGGTGCGTCGTCCTCCCCGTCCCTCCTTGTCCCTTCCTCCCACCCCTCTCTCCCCACTCTCCCCCACTCCCAGCCCCGATCACTACACATCTGTCTGGACATGTTACATACCCCACCCCTCCTCGATGACCGTGTCCTCTGCTCTGAATTGTCCTCCTTACCCCCCCCCCCCCTCCCCTCCGTCCTCTCGATCGATCCCAATGATCTCTTTGCTAACACCCCCGCCCTCTCCCAGCCGTCGTCTACGCTCGCGCCCCGCCATCGTTTCAGGCCCGCTACTTTTCCTTCAAGGCCCCTCCTCCGTCCTCTCCCCTCCCATACTCGGCCTCTCCCACTGGCACCCTCCCTGCCCAGTCCGCACTCTCCTTGAACCTTGGCCCCGACTATTCCTCTCCCTCCCGCTCCCCTTCCCCTTCTCCCTTTCGTGCAATATCCCCCTCTCCTTCCACAAACAACCCTGGCGCCCTCCTCCGTCTCCCAACAAATATAAACCCCGCCCTCTTCTCCAAGGAGTTAGAATACCTTTACACCGGCAAGGGCCTCGGCGAGTATTTCGAGTTCCTCTTCGATGCCGCAGAGAGCTCAGAAGACGGCGATGGTGATGAAGCCAGGATAGACAAGCTCCGCAAAGACCTCGTCTTCATGTGGAGATCACGTCTCTACTCGGACGTTCGCATCTCTCTCACCGGCTCCTTCTCCTCCACCAACCATGATAGCTCAACCGCCATCTTTTCCTCCCACCGCTTCATTCTCGTCTCCCGTTCCCCCTACTTCAACACCCAGCTCATCCAGTGGTCCACAAAGCCTACCCCTGGCGAACCCTTGACTCTCAACCTTCCATCTCCCCCCTTTACGCCTGCATCCCTTCATTTCACCCTCGGTTTCATCTACACCGGAACCCTTATTTTCTCCCACCGCACCTATGACCTCGATACCGCCTTCCACATCATGCGCTCCGCCACCTACCTCGCCTTGGATACCCTCTATGATGAGATCCAAGCCCGCATCGTCCAGGAGATGATGCACGGCCTCTTCCATGCCTTCCTTGAATTCTCCGAGTACGAGGCCATCACCGGTGGCAAGTGGGGAACCGGTGGCTGTCGTTGCCGCCAGTGCGCCCGCCGCGCTCCTCGTGTGCTCGAGTTCTCCGTCCTGGACGACGTCAAGAATTCCCACCTCGAGCGCGGCGCACGACGTGCTCTCGTCGGTCTCTTCGGCGAAGGTTGGTGTACCTCCGAGTTTGCGGCCTTGCCCCAAAAGACCCGCGATGCCCTCCTCAAAGGTCTCGGAAAGCGCACGACCCCCATGAATGTCTTCCCTCTCCTCGCTGCCTCCCAAGCGGCCCTCAAGAAACTCGACACCATCATCGACACCTGGAGCGACACCGTGCGCGAGATGGTCAATTCCGCCCGGAAAACCATCGATGACGTGGTGTGCTCGCAGGCGGTAGAATGCTTTGAGCAACCCGAATGGCTCGAGATCATGGAGGCAGATGGTGCCAGGTTCGATGACGGCGAGAAGGTCGAAATGTTGCTCGAATCCCTGCGCAGGGGCTTGAACGAGAAGAATGCCCCCATGTCATACCAGGTCCTATCTCCTCAATTGTTAGACATCTGACTTTTGTCGCTGACCACTTCTCTCCCTAGGTTCTTGTCGACTCTGTGTTGCTCCGGCCCCACCCCTCAGACCCAGAAGCGGCACTTCTGTCGTCGACGTCTCGTGTCCGTGTGCAGGCTGAACAAGCCCGGATGGACATCGTGCGATACATTCGTCGACGTTGGCTCACCATCAAACAAGACGATGGCTTTGCAGGCTTGGAGGGTTGGGCGGCCAAAGAAATCGCTTCAGGCAAGTCTCGTCACATTCGGACCCTATGAGTGACTAATGTCGTTGTATTTTTTTCCCTCAGAACTGGACCTCAAAAACGAGGAAGAGCTTCTCATGCCTTCAACTCCATCCTCCACCGCGAGGGGCGGCAGACTCACAGTTAGGAACGGGCCCATCCCCAAGGGCGATGATTCAGAGACTATTAGTCTGCATTCGACCCGTAGTCTGGCCAAGTCTGTCATGGGACGAGAGGCTGCTAAATCCTCCGCCGCCTCAATTCGCTCTGTCGCGCGCAGCACACATTCCACGGTCTCTCGTGTCACCACAACCACTATCTCCCGTCGTGTCCCGCATTCACCTAGCAGCCTACGCCCCGATTCGAAGCTTACTCCCCCGAACTCTGCCGCTTCGCCGTCGCGTACTAGCCTCGCAGGATCGGAACGTGCGAAATCACCATTATCTCCCAGCCCGAGCCCCCTTCCTCGGAACAACGTCACGACGGCGAGCGTGCGGAAGAGTACTGCGTCATCTATTCACTCCACAGCGACCGCCGACCGCGTTCCACGACCAAAGTCCGTTGCCGCGTCCGTCAGATCCACGCGCTCTACCACGTCCACTATCCGCAAGGGAGCCGCCGGCCCGTCTACGCCGAGGGCCGTATCCGGCTCCTCCCGAGTCTCCTCTACTACCACGGCGAGCGAGAACTCGACGGCGTTCGAAACTGCCCGTTCTGAGCTCACACCTAGTAGTGTAGGTCGGACGCGGAAGACGTCTGCCTCATCTGCGGTATCAACCTCGAGCGTGCACACCACTGGTGCCAGTACTCCACGGTTACCCAAACGCCCCCCATCGGTCGCTTCAAGGACTACGCCATCGGTCAGAGGGAAGCCAGCCGATTCGCCCAAAGTCAGTCCAATCGCCAAGCGTACGGCATCTACCGCTTCGGTACGATCGACGATATCGACGAGATCTACGGCTACGCGCAAGTCTACTGCACGATCTGTATCCGGCGCACCGTTCCCATTCTCCAAATCCTCTTCTCCTGCCTCGAAAGCCAACGGAAAACCGCTACCCCCCGAAGACGGAAAGGATGCAGTCGGGGCCATCAAAGTGGACCCTGCTTCTCCTCTCGTCTCTCACGAGAAGCAGACAAGTGTCGTGTCGGCGAGCAGCGCTTCGACCGTTCGAGAGTCTCTCAAGCGGAAGGGCTCCACCGATACTATCCGAGAGGCTACCCCCGCGGCGAAGCAGCCGCGAGGCGCGACGCTGGAGATCGGCATCCCTTGCATCATCTCTTCCAAGAAGGCGCGCTTCCGCGCGTATGCGCGGTATATCGGAGAGGTCGAAGGCGAGCTTGGACCTTGGGTTGGCGTCGAGGTTCCCATGAACGACGCCTGGCCAGGAGACAAACTCGACGGACGCCAATGGCACGACGGGACGTGGGGCGGCGTACGTTACTTCGACATCGGGGCCGCGTCGGAGTGGGATTTCGGGCAAGATACGACGGCGCGCAGGCGGAGGAATGAGTGGTTGAATAGCCTGGGGAAGGACAGCATGAGAGGCAGCCTAAAGCGCGAGGGCGACCAACTCAGCATCGATCGCGCGAAGAGACTCCGAAGCGTGTCACCAGCCGTATCCGACATGTCTAGCTCCGAGTCGAGAGGGCTGTTTGTTCGGCCTCAGCAGGTGCTGTACGTCGTGGACGCGGTGGGCTCGGACTTGTGATCGCTCTCTTGCAGCGTCCGGGCGCGTGGTCGCGCGTATGTCTGTCCTTCTGTGATCTCTACCATGCCAGGGCCACGCGGGCCGGCCACTGGTCATGTTATGAGGAGTTTCGTATACCATGCTCGCGATCTGGGTATATCTTCCGCTGTATTCTCTTATGGAAGTCGAACAATCGGATACCATCATAGCCTAAAGGCCACTCACAGGCATAGTCGAAAGCTTCCTTTCGTTGTCTCCTCGCTGTAGTCACTTACTGGCAGTATGCCGCACACTCATTATAGCGTGAATATATTTGTGACATCTGACCCAGGGCACCCTTTGCCCGAGGGATAACCTTCTGACCCGTACGTGCAGGACGTAACTCGACGTTGCTTAGCTTGCGCTATTCTACCGACCCAACCACTCGGTGCGGAGCCCCACTCTAAGCATCTATGATCACGTACCAAGTCATATGGTTGACATTCCAATTCATAGGTTCGCCGTATCCCTTATCTCCAGAAGAACCCCCCATGGACGGTGAGCATCTTGTGAGTCGTGTTATATATGCTATCGTCGCTCAAGATTGCACTATCTCTTGCCAGGACGAGGAGAGTCGGTGGCCGTTTCAAAACTGTTGACCGTAGGGCGCCGCCGCCCTTAGCCTCTCGCTAGCAGCCCTCACCATGCTTTTTTCCCCGCTTGTCACCGTCCAAAAGTCGATCTTTCTGTGGGCGGATCGCCTACGACTCGCTTTTCAGTCAAAAGCCGCATTTCTCCAGTATATCCGTACCGAAGGGAACGCAGCAGGAGGCCACTCCTGGACCAACGAGGACTTGAAGCCGTCTCCGCCTCACATGCGAAACTGGCGGTGGTACAACTTCTGCTTGTTCTGGTTCGGAGTCGGTTTCGGAAACTGGTGAGTGTTTGCCTAGAGTGTTCTACCTTTCGTTTTGATTCATGTGTCGGCTTCCTTCCTTAAGGACTCTAGGTTCTAGTATCGTAGGAGCTGGACTATCTTGGTGGCAAGCAACCATCGTCGTCTGGATCGCTGCCGGGGTCTCTGGAACATGCATGGCCTTCAATTCCCGTGCCGCGGCAAACTACCATGTCGGATACCCCGTCGTCCTCAGGACATGCTTTGGCATGTATGGCCACTATTGGCCCGTCCTGGCTCGAGGGGCCTGTGCAATGCTTTGGGTGTCCATCTTAAGTAAGATTCCTTTATTCAATGCGATGCTTGCTCTCTCAATTTATGTTTTCTGTCTAAAGACTTTCAAGGTGGCGCGTTCGTTTCCACGATGCTGCGTTGCGTATTCGGCCATCGCTGGGATAACCTTCCCGCGCAGTTGCCTTCGTCTACCGGCACTACTTTACAACGCTTCCTCGGCTTCTTGATATTTTGGGCCGTCGAGCTGCCCTTTTGCTCTCTACGTCCGACGAAGCTTCGATGGCTCTACACTGCCAAAGCGTGGCTCCTCCCTCCTTCAGTCCTCGGCCTCTTGATATACTGTGTGGTTCAAAGTCGCGGCAGACTCGCATCGAATGCAGAACTATCAGGCACGTCCGAGTCTCTCAGTCGCTCTGCGTTGGTTTGGGCGATCGTGAGTTCTGTCAACTCCGCGATGGGCAACTGGGTGCGCATCTCGCCCTACCGTCTCTCGTTCATATCTAACCTTCAAATGCAGTCTACGTTCATCGCCAACATGCCCGACTTTGCCCGCTATTCCACGGACCCTTCAGCCACGATGTGGACGCACATCGTTTTCGTCCCGTTCCCTGCAGCTGTGGTAAGTGGGGCGATCCCGGATCGTCTGTGATACGCATCTTAGTCCGCTTATTTTTAGGGAGGGATGATTGGCATACTGGGGACATCATCGTTGCAGAAAGCTTGGGGCGTTACCCTATGGAATCAGTGGGATGTGTACGACGCCATCCTGGAACGCTCATGGACCGGACCTGCCCGGCTTGGCGTGTTCCTCCTCGCTTTCTCCTCGGCCCTCTTCAACTTCGGAGTCATATTGGGTGCAAACCTCCTTCCCTTCGCAAGCGATGCCACAGCGCTCTTCCCCACGTACATCAATTTAACACGCGGAATGTGGTTCTGCTGCATCGTATCCCTCGGTTTATTACCGTGGAAGATACTGGCCTCCGCTTCCGGGTTTCTCGCGTTTCTTGGAGGCTACGGCATCTTCATGGGGCCGACTGCCGCTATCATGATCACGGACTACTGGATCGTTCGCAAGGGAAACATCTATATCGATGACGCCTATACGTCCGAGCCAGGATCGCGATACACGTATTTTCACGGTGTCAACCTCAACGCTGCCATGGCGTATATTTCCGGGATGTCGATCCCATTTGTCGGTTTTCTGGGAACCTTTGGGCTGACGGTACCACTGGGAGCATCGAGGTGTGATGAGATTGGATGGTATATTAGTGCGGTGGTGGCCGGGGTGGTCTACGTGGTGCTCTGCCATTTCCGCCCTTTAGACAATGTGGACAAGGCTATGGGATGGGAGATGTTGGCATCTAGTAGGTGTTCATCTGGTTCCCCCGGGATACAAGGCGAGAAAGGATCAGCAGCGAGGGCTGTCGGAGATGATGAGAAAGGAACTACGATAGAGAATGTAGTCCTTGTTTCCAAAGGGGCGGAATAGAGTCTAGAGACGACGATGTTCCATCCGGAAAGTGTTACATGGCAAAACGACATAGATATATGTTGTTTAGCAGTGCGCAATGATTCCTAGAAGTACACTCATAGCCATGGATCGAAGAGAATCTTGCCACATTTCCCCTTGTCGAACTGCTCATAAACGTCTGGAGCGTCGTCTAAAGAGACAACCCGGTCAATCAAACTCGCTTCCTCTCCGATGCCCCCGAATATATCCTGGCGTCTCAGCAGTATCTCCAATGCAATGGGAAACATGGCTCGTACGGGACATCGGCCAAAGTCGAATGAAATGTTCTTGTCATAAACATTCCGACCGTTGAAGGGCAGCGGAGGCTCCTGATGGACCCCGACGGAGCTTATCACTCCAAATGGCCTCACAATGTCGTATGCGAGGGTAAGTGCACTGTTGTTTCCCACCACCTGAGAAGAAGCTCACTGGGTCAGCGAACCCCGTAAATGAGTGATCATGCCGATATACCTCGAGAACTGCATTGCACCCAACACCATTGGTCCAGTCTCTCGAAGCTTCCTTGGCTTCATCGATGGATGCCACATAGAAACGTCGAGGGCCTGTTGCCTCGGCGTGGATGGCCTTGTAAACCGCCTCCATCTTTAGGCGACGAGCCTCCAGCGGGTCAATTGCGATGACCTGATAGGCCAACACGACGCCTTCGCTCCGTTCCAGATCGGCAAGAATGTGAAGCAGGCTGACAACCGCGCACTAGACGTCGGACAGATATGTTGAGCGAGATGAAGATGGATATGCATCACTCAAAATGACGAAACCTACAACGCCGACAGGCCCCAGTCCTACCACCGCGATCGTGAGAGTACGATCGTCTGATTGGAGTTGAACGGAGGCTTGGTCACCAGCGACACGTCTAGTGGGGACTTGAACACCGCCGAACGGATAAGCCTTTCCCGTCAGAATGGTTGCTACCTTCGGATGCTGGAGTGCTTGTATAGCTGCGAATGCTCCCGTCGGCAAGATGTCTGCAAGCAACAGGAGGGAGCTATCTGAGATCTTGGACGGGTCCCCTTGGTTCGAAAGGGATGGGTGAACGTCGGAGCCGAGGTTGAAAAGGGTTCCGCCTGCCTTGGGAATACGAATATATTGGGCCTGGCCTCCAGAAAGCGCGGGGCTGCCAAACAGACGGGAATGGGTGCATCGGCTTGTGAAACCGATGCGACAGAAGCTATGGCGCTGTGAGTCAAAACGACTCTGGCAGGAGCGGTATGGAACGGAAAGTCACGTACTGGCATTCGCCGCAGGATATGGTGAATGGGGACACGACCTTGTCGCCTATCTTGAGGGTGGAATACAGTTCCGGTCGTCCAGCACCGGCAGCAGTGGGGTGAAAGCTTGTGCCGAGTGCTACAACTTCTCCGATAATTTCATGTCCACAGATGAAGCTTGTGCAATGTAAGGATATTGAGTATAGATGGGAAGCAGAGTATAAGGTGGGCGTACTCGCAATCGATGTCTTCGTGCCCCCTGTAGATATGCAGGTCGCTCCCGCACAAGCCCGCCAACTGGCAGACGGACATAGATTGGGTTGGAACCACTGAACTGTCACTGACGTCTATGCAACGCAAGTTTTAGAACGCACTTTGACTTTGACAATCGCGTCGTCTGCGTCGATGATCCTAAGAGGAGGCAACGTTAGCGTCCATGAACCGTAAAGAGTTGCGATCTGCGAAGAAAGCTGGATAAGACAGGCTCACGATGGTATGGGCACATCCTCGACACGGATGTCATACCTCGGCGGATACCAACGCACTGCTCTCTGCATACCAGCCAACTTGGCGTCGAGGTCGATGGCAGGGTCTGTGGCCGACATTCCGTCGCGGCGAGGTCCAAAGTGCGATGTCCGTTGGCCATTGCATGACTTGGGCATGACCAAAGTCTTCCCTGGGAGCCGTGCCAGGCCACCGGAAGCAGCCGAGTCCTACTACGATAAGCGCTTCGTCCGAGGTTAACATTAGTGGCATTTTGGACGTTGTCCATCGCCGAGCGAGGACCTTTATACAAATAGACTACAGAAGACACGCGTGGTATCACACAAAGCACGAGATTAACCTACGGCTGTCCGTACAAAGTCAGCACCGAAGAAACCAATCTACAACATCGAATGTTTCTACAGTATGTACTTGGTAATATTCCCCGACGCGTACAGTACCTTGCTGTTCATGACCCTCACTCCATCGAGAACAGGTCGTCTTCTTCCGTCAGCACCGGCCCACTCAGTGGACTGAGGGACCCTTGCGGATGACCACCCCGCCCACTGGCGTTCCGTGTTCCCATCCCGGACGGCGCCACAGTGCCTAAAGCCAACATGTCAATACACGCAAACACGCAAAGAAAGGAAAACAACCACGTACGAGAGGCAGCAGCCGAGTACGACAAACGAGAGAACATCGTCTCCAACCCACCCAACGACGTCCCTGGACCGCCAGGTCCCGCCGAAGTAATCGACTGAGACGGGGACCCATGGTTGATCTGGTCTAGCAGGCTGCTCGCCGTGGGTGACATGCCCGCCCAGTCCCCGGAGGAGTTATGCGCATGTCCGAGCCCCTTCGTACCTGGAGAGAATCCTCCGGCGACGGGAGTTCGGCCCAGGAAGCTCGACGACGATGGAGATGAGATGACGGGAGGGGGTAACGCGTGGATACGCGAGTAGCCAGCCGCCAGGCCCTGCGGGAGACTCTGGCCGGGGGCGTGGGCCTGCAAGGCACGCGACGAAGGCGAAAGAGCGCTTCGGTGGTCATCCATCCCCGGAACGAACGCCTCGCCCGCACCAGGACGTCCTCCCGCAAGACGTCCGCCCTGCTGCAGGTAGGGATCGTTCGGGGGCGGCATGCCATACGTGCTCGTATGAGGTGGGGACATCGGCACCCCGTTGAACTCCACGCCGTACGCGCTAGACGATATGTTGTGAGCACCCGCGCCGGTTGAGTACATCGACGACATCCCGGAGGCCAAGGTCGGTCGCTGCGACGTCTTTGCGTTGATGAAGTGGTGCAAACCTGGAAGGAACGCGGCAGAGGCATTCGAAGGCGAGAGCATTTCCTCAACACGAGGGGCGAGGCCGGAATTGGACGTGAACGAGCTCGGGGTGCCGTTCCCCAGGCCTCCGCCAAGATGGCTAGTTCCCAGCGTGGCGGCATCCGGGGATCCAATGGGAGGACCGCCTGCATCGGACCAAATGGACTTGATATCTTGGAGAAGAGACGGTGCGGGGACGGAACGGGAGTAACGATGGTGAGCGTCGGCGGCAGCGCGTTGGGAGCTCGATTCGCGGTCAAAGCCGACATTAGGGCGGGTGGCATTGGTACGGGATAACCTGCGAGAGCGTTCTTCGGGGGTGAGGAGATCGGTAAGGGAACTGGGCAAAAACTCCTCGAGGTCTTCATCTTCGACGACGACATCCTCCAGGCCGATTCTGCGTGTGATGACCCTGTCGGCACCCCAGTTCACGGCACCGAGAGAGGCTGAAAGACCGGAGCGAGCCTTGAAGTCGGGCGCGGGGTCGTCGTGCCTGGGGATGTTGAAGACAGCTTGAGCGCCGGGTGCGGAGAAGGGGGAAGTGGACAAGGGCTGGGGCTGGGGGGACGTGCCGGGAGAGAAACCATTGACGCGAGCGGGTCTGCTGGAGGAGGAGGAAGCGCGAGGGGGAGAGCCGATGGGGCCGAAGTCGACGGGGGGAGAAGCATCGCTGATGTGGCGGGGAGCGGAAGGAGCATGGGTAGGAAGTGGTGCGGGAGAGAGACGGTCCGAAGTGGGGTTTGAATCCTGATTGGAGGGGTCTTGGCTGGAGGGCTGGTCGGACTCTGAGGGTGGGGTAGGACCGTCCGGAGGGGAGGTGGAGGAAGCCTTGGCTTGGGCTGGTGCGGAAGGAAGTTTATTGCTCTCGTCTGGAAGGCCAAAGGACGCAAAGTCTGTGTCCTTGACGGGAGGAGCGGGAGCGGAAGGGGATAGGGTAGCCTTGAGAGGCACGGGGATGGGGTTGCGGGCATTTGGGAGCATGGCGCGGGTGGGTGCGGTTGAACCGGAAAGGAGGGGGTTGCGGGGCTGGTTTGCGGGAGAGGCAGAGTGATGGGAGGGTCTATGGGACTTTGAATGCTTTGGGCCATCTTTGGAGGTGGGGCCTGGGGCGGCGTTGGCGGCGAGTTGAGCGGCCTTCTTGTTCTTACGATCCATGGACATGCTTTGGCCGGGGAGGACGTGAGCGAGGGCGCACTTGTGGCCGAACTTGCAGTTTCCCTTTACGAACCAGGCACAGATCTCCTTTTGCTGGCCTGGTTCGAGGACGTGGTGGGAGAAGGGGCAGGAGGAACCTGCGGTGCAGGAGCCGACCTTGAAAAATTTGCAGGGGACATGGGAGAGGTCCTTGGCTGGTCGTGGGGGGGAAGAAGGTGGGGATGAGGAAGAGGAGGCGGGGTTGGGAGGGTGGACGTACTCTTTGAGGACTGCTTATGCTTTGGGCCTTTTTCGCGGTCGCGATCCCTGTCTCTGTCGGCGGGGTCGCGCGCAGAGTCGGGGAGAGAGTCTTGGTCCTTGCGCTTGGGGTCAACGGTGGGCATCTGGGGCTGGGGGGGTATGTGGAGGGGGGGGATGGGTAAAATAGAGAGAAGGAGTGGGGAGACGAGGGGGGGGGGGGTGCGTGTGTCGAGGGCGGCGACTTGAGGAAAGAAGGGCGCAACGACCGCGATGAGCTGCCCAAATCCGGAACTACCGCTCGCCTGCCCGCCTACAGCACGTGCTCCTTCCCCAACAAGGCGCTGGAATACATTTCAAGTTGCTGATGGCTCGCCCCGCTTGCTGTTCTCCCTCCCCCGTCCCCGTCCCCGTCCCCGCGTCCGCACTCGGAGCCCATCACCTCGCCGGGCCCATCCCCGAGATCACCCTCGGCCTGCCTGTAGTCTACCCTGACCGCCATGGACGACCGCATGTCCACCTTCGTCGTCGGTAGCAACTACCAGGTCCTTGATGTCATTGGCGAAGGGGCCTACGGCATCGTCTGGCAAGTCCCCTCTCCTCCCCCCGCCCCCTCACCCGTTCATCGCCCCCGCTTCACCAGCTCGGCCCTCCATGTCCCATCCCAGCGCAAGGTCGCCATCAAACGCATCACCCCCTTCGACCACTCCATGTTTTGTCTCCGCACCCTCCGTGAAATCAAACTTCTCCGCCACTTCCATCACGAAAACATCATCTCAATACTCGACATCCTCAGACCCCCCAGCCTCGACGACTTCAAGGAGGTCTACCTCGTACAGGAGCTCATGGAGACAGATCTTCACCGCGTCATCCGCACTCAGCAGCTCAGCGACGACCACTGCCAGTACTTTATCTATCAGGTCCGCCTTCCCTCTCCCATTCCCCCTCTTCTCACCCGCTTATCCTCGCCTAATCCCTACCCTGCCTTTCCTATCATGCCGCTCGCGCTTTCCGCTTCTTCTTCCAGACCCTCCGCGCCCTCAAGGCTCTCCACTCCGCCGACGTCCTCCATCGCGATCTCAAACCCTCCAATCTCCTCCTGAACGCTAACTGCGATCTCAAGGTCCGTCTCACCCCGCCCTTGTACATCATTCATTCTAGATTCCTACCCCCTTCCCCCTTCCCAATCCGCTTACCCCGTCTCGCTTCTCTCACTCTGCACCTGCCCACAGCTCTGTGACTTTGGTCTCGCTCGTTCTGCCCGCCCACCTCCCAACGTCGCAAATGACAGCAGCACCTTCATGACAGAATACGTCGCAACCAGGTTCGCATCCTTTCTCCCCACCAACTTATCGGATACCCGCCACTCCCGACTCCCCGGCGCTAACTATTTCCGTACCTAACCCCCCTCAGGTGGTACCGTGCACCTGAAGTCATGCTCACCTTCAAAGAATACACCCGTGCAATCGATATTTGGAGCGTCGGCTGCGTTCTTGCGGAGATGCTCAGCGGCAAGCCCCTTTTCCCAGGCAGAGATTGTCCGTTCATAGTTCCCCTCCCACCCGAGTCGCGTCTGTCCGTGCAAACTGACGCGTCTCTCTCCTCTCTGCAGATCACCACCAGCTGTCTATCATCCTCGACATCCTCGGCACTCCCTCGCTCGATGACTTCTACGCCATCACCTCTCAGCGCTCAAGGGAATACATCCGCGCCCTGCCCTTCCGGAAGAAGAAGCCCTTGAGCCAGCTATTCCCCAATGCCAATCCGCTCGTAAGTGACAGCCTCTCCGTGTTATGTCATGGGAAAATGACAAAAAAACACGGGCTCGCTTTCATTTTCACAGGCGATCGATCTGATGGAGAAGTGTTTGACGTTCAGTCCCAAACGTCGGATCGAAGTCGAAGACGCGTTGAAGCACCCCTACTTGGAAGTGCGTCCTTTCTCCGACACCGAGACATGAACACATCTTTCGCACACGCTGACCGTGCGACGCAGGCGTATCATGACCCGTCGGATGAACCCACCGCGGAACCGTTGGACCCGAGCTTCTTTGATTTCGACAACGGCGATCCTCTCGGTAAGGAGCAACTGAAAGGTGAGCGGCGGCCGCGAGATCACCCATGACAGTGTCCCTAACAGCCTCGTCTGTATCCATGCAGTGCTGATCTATGACGAAGTGACGAAGCCGAGGCTCCAACTGGCACAGTCACCCCAGTAGCGACTCGGGATGGCGGGCTATGCACAGAGAGTAATATACCCAGCGGAGCAGTCAAATATCAAGTGTGCTATAAGCTTAAAGCTGTATCCCGTGGCCTGCGCTACGCCGGAAACGCTGACTGACTGTATCATAAATGTATCATCAAGTATAATACCAACCTCGATGCCGTGATGTCATAGCGTATCCAGCGGGGCTCCATCATTCCGCATCCGCCTCGCGAGCTGGTGGGTGCCACTCGGATTTCTCTTCTACCTCTTCTAGAGCCTCTCCTGAATGATACCTAAACAGTTCGAATGGGTGAGTGGCATCTTGAAACATATTCTATTGACCGCTCGCTTTTCCACGCGTGGAATTATAGGTGTTGGATGGGATCATGCACGACGATGCACTTCGCGGTGCACGGTCTCCACGTTTCCGCGTACGACGCTAAAGACGACAACCTCGAGCCAATCCTGGAGGCCATCTCGCAGAGGGTGACATCATCCTCGCCGGCGGAAGCGAATGGTACGAAGACGCGGAACGTAGACGGTGCGGCGTCGCCTACGTCTCTCTCGGTGTGTACGGGGGATGCCAGCCGGCGCGTCGGGGCCGCCGGTCTTTGTCGGCGAGCAGGGACAGGGCGGCGCTAGATTGGGTCACGCTGCGCGCGGCGGGACTGGGCCCCGGGGGGTGCGGACACTAAGTACATACGTGAAGGCCTGGGAGTTGAACGTTGAAGCCTCACAGATGCCTAGGCATGGACCTGGCCGAGATTTCGGAGATGCTTATGGAAGCGGTGGGCGGGAGAAGGGGAGTTTGGTGGAGTCTCGGCGGCGTGGCGTCGTCGAGGCTCGGGCTGAGGTGGTGTGGCTGACGGTGGCTTGCGTGCAGAGAGCTACATAATTTCTGGATCGGGATTGGGGCGGGCATCTGCGGACCCCGCCCGGGACAAGGAAGGAGAGAAGGGGGCTTGTGGCGGACGAAGTGCAAGCTATGCAAGACAGTTCAAGAGGCAGATGATACAAAAGGGAAGGAGTGTGCTAGTTCATACTTGGTGACAACTTGGTAATGCTGAAAAGGCGGGATGTGGAAGGATGTGGAGGCTCAGGTGGGCGATGGGGGCAGCAAAGGAGCATGTCCCTCGAGGCTCGAGCGGGCATCGCGGCAGGGCATTTGATCATCGGGTCTGCAGACGGGATAAAGGCGTTAAGCATTAGGCGATCGATTGGCGTATAGCGCAAAGGCAAGCTCTAGACCACGGGTTCAAGGCATAGGTTTTGGAGGAGTTGCGCCTGTGATGTACAGGACTGCGGGTTCAAGTTCGTGGCGTCGTTCGCGCAGGGTCAGAAGCTGGGCGTGAGCGCTCGTGTGAGCGGGGAGGACTGGGGAGCGGATTTGGGGAGATGGGTTCAGATCTGGCGGGGGAGCTGCTGACGTTGCTGACATGAGGCCTGGAGGAGGAGCGAGGCGTGAAGAATGTGTTGAGGCTTGGTGGAGTGGAAAAGGAGTGGGGGAGGACGGTAGGGAAGCTATATAGGGAAGGTGGTTATGGGGAGTGGAGTGGAACGCCGAGATGTGACAGTGAGCCTTGAGGGCAAGCCAAGGAAAAGTTTGATTGTTGTCGTCAGACCAACGCTGAGCGGGAGCTAGGAATTCAGTATTGGGTGGAACTACTTTGAAGCGCATTCATACGAGAAGGCGGCGCTGGAGAAGTCAAGGAGAGATTGGGTCGAGGGACGGACTGGAAGGGGCTGACGCGGAAAGTAGGAAAACATCACCAGGGGGTAGGAGTAGGCCCTGTGGGTAGACGGGGCTAGAGCGGACGGGGCAGCGGCGGGTTCGGACAGTCGGACGAAGAAGCACGGCTTGGAAACAGTCGCAGGCGACCGGGTGGCATAACAGCGAACCGGGACATGATAGAGAAAACATGCATATGTTTGTTTTGTGGGATGGAGAAAGTGCTCGGGAGAGTGACTGTGAGAGGGCAGAGGACGAGAGAGGGAATGGATCGGATGGTCGGCTATCGGATTCGGGACGGGAGCCACGTGAAAGTGGGTGGGAGCGCGAGTCGAGCGCTAATAGTAATACTAATAGCGCTGTGGGCGCTCTAGATCTCGACTCTGGACGATCGGAAACGACCCGGATGAGAGCGTTTGGTGCGAGTCGGACGAGTACTTGATCCCCACATTCTGCGCTTTCGCTCTTGATGATCGCCCTCTGTTCTCGACAGCCACCACCAAGTCCACGAACGCTCTCCTAGCTGGCCTTGGGACGTCTCCATGTTTCGCATCTCACCCTCTCTCTGGGAGAGAATTCACCACTTTGCGTCCTTTCCTCAGACCGGTGGTACGCTCGCCCCGCATTCCGCTCCTTCCGCGTGCTCAACCACACTCCCCAGTCTCTCTCCAGCAGATGGTTCTCTTCGGTCAGAACCCCAGTCAGGGCACTCTCCTCAGAGGCAGCCAGTTCCTCCTCGGTCCGTCCTCCCCCGTCTCTCTCTCTCTCTCCCTCTCTCCTCTCACCACCCCATCCACCAGAGGAGCTTCCCGTCCGTCTCGCACACAGAGTAAAGGAACTCGACCAGCTACCTCACCACCTCGGTGACATGCCCTCCATCAACAAGGTCAAGAACTGGTATGCCCAGTCCTTCGAGGTCCGTCCATTCCCCCTCTTCTCTTTCCCCACTTCCCCTCTTCCTCACCCATTCTCCCCTACAGGAGCTCATCTCTTTCCCTCCCATTCGTCTTCCTCCCCACATTCGCGCCGCCCTCATGACACAAGCCACAGAGTCTCTTTCTCTTCCCGAGTCCCATCCCAATCCCTCTCTCCAATACCAGTACTATTCTGACGACTACACCGGGGCTCCACATCCCACCGGTCTTGGCATCGTCTCTACTCCCAAGAACGGCAATAGCCGTACAAGCACGAATGGCAATGCCCAGAAGATGCGCATTCCCATGGAAAGGAGGTCCGTATCTAACTCTCTCTCTCTCTCCCCTCCCTCGTCTAATCTCTACCCTCTTCACAGATACTACGCCAACACCTCCACCGTCAAGGAGTGGCCCCCCGAGGTTCGCGAATACAATCGCGCCTTCACAAAAACACTCGAGACCATCAAGAAGCGCCATGACCCTACCGTCACCACCGTCGCCCAGGGCGTCCTCGAATGGAAACGCAGCCAGAACGCAAAAAACATAAACCTCGACGTCCAGCATTGGCTCGACCGTTTCTACATGTCCCGCATCGGCATCCGCTTTTTGATCGGCCAACGTACGTCCACTCATATCCATCTTCCCCACCCCCCCACCCCCTTCTTCTTCTCACCCTCTCACCTTTGACCGACCGGTACAGACATTGCTTTGAATACCCTCCAACCTCATCCGGACTACGTCGGCATCATTTGCACCAGCGCCGTACGTGTCCCTTGGCCTATTGTCCTCCTCCTCCCAACCTAATCTTCTCTGTCCGCTTTTCACCCTATTAGAACGTCCACGACATCGTGCACGAGGCCATCGAGAACGCTCGGTTCGTCGCTCTTTCCCCGCACCCTCCCCTCTCATCACTCACGCGACTGACCTCGTGACCGCGTCCCCTCTTCCAGATTCGTCTGCGAAGAGCACTACTCCATGTTCAAGGGTCCCCCCGTCCAGCTCATCTGCCCCAAGGATCTCCACTTTAACTACGTCCCCGGACACCTCTCCCACATCTGCTTCGAGCTCCTCAAGAACTCCCTCCGCGCCGTCGTAGAGCGCTTCGGCCACGAGAACGAGGACGCCTTCCCGCCCATCAAGGTCATCGTCGTCGAGGGCAAGGAGGACATCACCATCAAGATCTCAGACGAAGGCGGCGGCATCCCCCGCTCCGCCATCCCCCTCATCTGGACCTACATGTACACCACCATGGAGGGCCAGAACATCGACCAGGACTTTGACGCCTCCGACTTTAAAGCCCCCATGGCCGGCTTCGGATACGGCCTTCCATTGTCACGTCTCGTCAGTGCCCCCGCTTCACACACACACTGCATGTCACACTGATCGACCCTGTCTTTCTAGTACGCGCGCTACTTTGGAGGCGACCTGCGCTTGATCTCCATGGACGGATTCGGGACCGACCTCTATATCCATCTCAACCGGCTTTCGAGCAATCGCGAGCCGCTCCCATAAGAATCTGCGCGCCCCGAATGTCTCGTAGACTTGACCACGGTGTCAGACATACCACGCGTGGCTGGGCGGGCCATGGACGTATCTGGAGATTCTCATACTGTACTTAACTATCTGCAACCGGGCAATGATGCCATGCTATTCACGCACACTGTACAATCTCAACATATGTACGAATATACTACTTGACGACGAACCAGCCAGTCCGCGATGTGCACGAATGCCAACCGTCTAACTCTTGTCCGGCCATGTGATAAACTAATCTTACACCAACCACCAACGTGCAAGTGCGACCAAACGAACCCGGACAGGGCGAGAGACAATGAATACCATATCCACGGATGACTAGCTATATAAGTACGGAGAGGACCGCATGCGCGCGCGTACAACGGACGGCGACATGATAAAATGCGAATATGACCACGAGCGAACAACAGCACGACTATGCGGGAGGACAGCGACAACATGCAACGGACGACGACAAGACCGACGAGAGACTCTAGGCGACCACAAGCCGTACAACGTTCCGACTTCACGCCCCACCGCCGCCGGGGTCGCGAAGTGAGTTGTCCCATGAGCGCTTCATGGGCATCGCGCTGAAGTTGTTCAGCGAGGGCAGGCCGGTCGGGTCCGCCCCCCCTGGCCCGAAGCCTCGATCGGGTGCGGCGGGATGATAGAAACTCCAGCCTTGCAGCGACGACTCGGTCGACTGACGCATGCTCGGTGGCATATACACCGGATGCTCGTACCCTGGAGGAGGCATCAGCGGCGACGGTATCTGCTGCTGCTGCTGCTGCTGTTGCCCGTGTGGCGAGCACATCGACTGCATATGGGAGGAAGATGAATGCGACATAGGAGGCCGAGGATGTATAGGCGATTCGCTTGGCTGCGCCGTCGAAAGTGGCACCTGATGTGCACGTGGGGGTTGCGGCGGGCTACTGCGGGGAACGCCTTGAGTGCCAGAAACGAAACGGAAGTTCATGGGCCCCGACAGGTGAGGCGGATGCATGCCAGAGGGCGATTGTGGATGTGGCACGTAGCCGAAGCTCAGCCTCGGTCCCGCCAAAGGTCTTCCACCGACGGTCAAACCGGGCGAGGTGCCGAGCGGAGCCGTAGTGGACGTCTGCTTCCTGTGGATCTTCTTGGTGATGCCCGCCTCGAGTGAGGCCACCTCGTCCGCGAGCCGTTGATTTTTGAACTTGAGCTGCTGGAGCTCATACTGCCAACTGCTCGAGCGGTCAAGGTCCGTCTCTTCAAAGACGCACCCTGCCAGAGGGTGGACGACGGCGTTCGCTGGCGGGGGTACCGTGCCTTCGCATCGCTTGACCTGACAAACAACGGGCGGTCGGGAACCTGAATCCCCGCCGCTACCCACGGCGGCATCGACGACGCTACCGGGCCCACGAGAGGCGCCGCCTTCTTGCACCCTCGAGCGGTAAAGCACGATATGAACGGGAATAGCATTACCCTCCTTGGTAAGGACGTCGCAGGCGAGGCCGGAGCTCTCGATCGCTTCGACATCGGCGAGAACCTTGGCCATCTCCACCTGGATAGCCAGATGGACCTCCTGCACGGAACTCCCGTGGACAAAATCAGCGAGCGGCTTCCCGATCACCTCCCCTGCACCCCAACCGAGCATGTCGCGAACAGCAGCGCCGATGTATAGGAAGGTGGCAGTATCGTTGAGCAGGCCCCAAAATTCGCGTTCAGGACATCGCTCCTCCGGTTCATCATCGACATCTGTCAGCGGGAGTGACGTTGGGGGAGACAGAATCTGGCGGGAAGGTGTGGGCGTAACAAGCCCTCCAGCGCGAGAGACAGGACCCCAGTCGAGATGAGGCATGTTTCTGAGCCTGCCGCTGAGAATGATCGCCTTGCGACCCTTGCCGGGCTCGACGTGGAGCCGCCCTCGACATTCCACCCAGACGTAGCCGCGACCCTTGGCCTGTATGCGGAACAGCAAGTCGACAGGGCGTGGAACAGCTCCGGATGGACCCTGAAGCGAACTGTCATTACTGCCGCCCCCGGTAGCCGCCGATGAGGTGGGAGAGGAGGTGGTGTTGGTCGTTAGAAGCGACGGCCCAGGGGTGGAAGACGCCTCCTTGAGCTCGCGCATGAGGGGAACGCGATCGGCGGGATGGCAAAACTCAGTGAGGGAGCGGCCCACGAGTTCGTCGGGGTCATAGCCGAGGATGTGTCGAATGGCGGGCGCGACGTAGAGGAAAGCACCCTTGAGGGACACGACATGGAGAAAATCGGGGGAGCGGTCGAGGACGAACATGTGAAGCGGCTTGTTACCGTCGTAGGGATCGAGAGCGATAGGCTCGGCAGGGCTGTTGGAGAGGGCGATAGCGGTAGACGCATGGGTGGAGGTAGAGAGCTTAAAGGATGAGGTGAAGGCCGAGTCGGCCAGAAGGGCGCGGAGATCTTTGGACAAACCGCGCATAGTCATGGAGGAGGTGCGCCAGTCGCGTGTGGGGATGTGGGCGGAGGGGACAGGCTTATCAGAGTAGTTGACGACGTAGGTGCCATCCTTGAGCTTGCTGAGGATAGACTTTGGCTGTTCGGTGAGATCGACCTGGAAGCCGATGTGATAGACGACGTCATCTGCCTCTTCGGGAGAATTGTGTACGCCGCCGCGGAGGGGGATAACGGAGACCATGTTGATGAAGGCGGAACCGTCCTTGCGGTAGTTGATCATACTGGTTTGACACTCCTTGTCGGCGACGAGGTTTTTGCGCATGTGGGCGACGGCGTCTTGGGATGTATGCATGCGCTGCTGGCCGCGGTGGATGTGGCCGCCTGGAGCCTGGAGAAAGCGGCAGTTGCGACCGAGGACTTCATGCTCGTCATATCCTGTGAGCTTGAGGAAGGAAGGCGAGGCGTAGACTAGACGAAAAAAATGAAGTACGGGAGAGGAAGCGGAGGGAAAAAACGTACCGATGGGGGCATCGAAGCGGCGTGTGTCTGTGACGACGAAAGAGCATGAGAGGTCGACTGGGCCGAGGTAGATCTTAGGGTAGGGCCTTGATACTACGCGGGCGAGGAGGGAAATGAGGTCGAAGCCGGAGGAGGAGTAGATGGGGAGACCGAGAGCGGATGGGACGGAGAGAGGAAGTTGGGGAGGGAACGGCGGGTTTGGGTGTGATTCATGGTGATCGGGAGACGGGTCAAGATACGTTGGGGATGGGTTTGAGATGGAGAAGGGGGCGGAGGAGGTGGAATGGGGCGAAGAAGATGTGGATGGGCTTGAGGGAGATGGGTGAAAGGGATGGGAGGGTAAGCTGGGGGAATAAAAAACAAGTGAGTGGGTGAAGAAGGCAAGGGTGGAGAGAGGTTGATTGGGTACTGACAAGGGAGAGCTATAGCCGTCCGAGGCAGAGAACCAGGAGAGGGAGGATGAGGAGGGATAGAGACCAGCAGGGAGAGCTTCAGCACCACCGCCTGGAGGGACGGCGGGGGCGTTGAAGATGAGGTTGGGGAGTTGGAAGTGGACGACGGAGGAGAAGTGATGATGGTCGGGGTCATCCTCGTGGGTGTTTTGACCGTCGCGCTCGTTGGACTGCAGATACCGGGAGAAAGGCATGGCGGCTAGCGGGTGCCAGATTGTGCCCGGACAAGAAGACGGGTGGTCGTTGGGGGCGGGGAGGCGAAGACGTCGGCCTCGGCGGGAGGAGGGCAAGAGAGACTCAGAGGGGCAGGAGGAGGAGCATTGGCAAGG
Source organism: Ganoderma lingzhi (assembly GCA_026283605.1). NCBI lineage: Eukaryota > Fungi > Basidiomycota > Agaricomycetes > Polyporales > Polyporaceae > Ganoderma > Ganoderma lingzhi. The sequence goes on along the minus strand of JAPJYM010000021.1, from coordinate 63,892 downwards.
CGGGCGGAGGAGGGCAGACAACGGCTCTTTTGCCATATATGGCACACAACCCTAGATGGCCGCACGAGATCCACCCGGGCGCTTCCAGAGTCGCCTTCCGCTCCTTTCGCACTTTTCGGCGACAATTCATTGACCTCCCGCCTTCTTCCCACTCATTCGTTCACTGTCCGCGTGGAAACCGCCGTCTCAACACCATGACAGGAAGAACAGACGATATGCTCTCCTGCTAGTGCAGCACCCGGTATTTTATGTTGGAGTCTGAACCGGCCATGGCCGAGGAAACGTGCAAATAACGACAACCGCCGGCCGCGAGAAGGGCGTCCCGGAAGCCACGCCGGGTACGACTTATCTTGGATCTATGACGCCATAGTGTTGCATACCTCCCATATCGAGCGAAGCTCTGGCCCTCGCTTTCCGGACCGTACTGAGGGAGACCAGCCGGGGCGAGCAGGAGTGTAACGGGCAGGTCACAGAGTGACCGCGTTACGGTTACCCGAGATGCCGAGATACTTCAGCCGGTCGTTACAAGGAGAGCCGGGCGGGGCGAGGTGTAAGTTGTGTGGGACGAGACGGACCGGGAGAGGGACGGAGGAGGGAGAGAAGTGGGCCGGAGATCGTCGCAGAGATGGAGATGGCCCAGGCGTCATCGATACGCTTTTGCGTATACTCCACCCACCGGGCTCTCGTTCTCGCAGTCCATCGTCTCTCTCTTGACCCTCATCGTCCTCTCACTTGTAGCTTCTCATGGGTGTCCTCGACGTCGTTCCCGTGCGTTCCCCCCCCTGAGCCCTCCCCTACCTCGCATACATCTCACCCCTGGCCTATCTAGCCCGGCGTTTTGACCGGTGACAATGTTCGCAAGCTCTTCGAGTACGCCAAGGAGAACCAGGCACGTCCCCTCTCTCCTTCCTCGTCTCCCGTCCCTCGACTAACGGTTTTCTCTCTAGTTTGCCATTCCCGTATGTCCTCATTGTCCTCTCCATGTCCCACCCGTTCCACTCGCTTACTTTGATCGTACCATCTCCAGGCTATCGTAAGTTTCCTCTCTCCGTTTCTCCCAACTCTAGTTTCAAACCCTTTTGCCACAAGAACGTCACTTCCTCTTCCGTCGCCAACTCGGTCCTTGAAGCCGCCCGGTTCGCCATTCTATCCCCCATTCTCTCCCACTCCCAACTCACCTAACCCTTCCTTAGCGACATCAAGGCCCCCATCATCATCCAGGTCTCCCAGGGCGGTGCCGCCTTCTTCGCAGGAAAGGGCCTCCCCAACGACAACCAGCAGGCCTCCATCGCAGGTGCCGTGGCCGCCGCTCACCACGTCCGGACCGTAGCAAAGGAATACGGCGTGTGCGTCCTTTGCTTGCTCTTCTTCCGTCCCGCTTCCGCTCATATCACATGCCTCCCTCCCCCCTTCTATCTCGCTCGTACCCCCACGCTCGCTTCTCTTTTCCCCCCGACTAGCCCCGTCGTTCTCCACTCGGATCACTGCGCCAAAAAGCTTCTCCCCTGGTTCGATGGCATGCTCAACGCAGACGAGGACTATTTCAAACAGCACAATGAGCCTCTCTTCTCTTCTCACATGCTCGATCTCTCCGAAGAATCCAAGGAGGACAACATCAACACTTGCGTCAAGTACTTCAAGCGCATGGCCCCTCTCGGTCTCTGGCTCGAGATGGAGATCGGCATCACTGGCGGTGAGGAGGACGGCGTAGACAACACCAACGTAGACAACGCCCGTCTCTACACACAGCCTGAGGACATCTGGGACGTCTACGCTGCTCTCTCCCAGGTCAGCCCCAACTTCTCCATCGCCGCCGCCTTCGGCAACGTCCACGGTGTTTACAAGCCCGGAAACGTCCGTCTTCACCCCGAGCTCCTCAACAGGCACCAGCTCCACGCAGAGCAGAAGCTCGCCAATGGAAACAAGAAGCCCCTCTTCCTCGTCTTCCACGGCGGCTCCGGCTCTACCAAGGACGAGATCAAGACCGCCGTCCAGAACGGCGTCGTCAAGATGAACGTCGACACTGACACCCAATGGGCCTACCTCTGTGGTATCCGCGTACGTACTCGCCCCCTTTTTCTCTTGCCTTTGCTCCCCCCCATGATGCTCATCTTGTTGTCGTTTTCGCAGGATTTCGTCCAGAACAAGTCTGGCTATCTCCAGACTCAGGTCGGCAATCCGGACGGTGCTGACAAGCCCAACAAGAAGGTTCGCTCCACTCTTCGGCCACGCTTCGCAAAGTGTGTTGACGACCAATGCGCTGATCTACAGTACTACGACCCCCGTGTATGGGTACGCGAGGGGGAGAAGACGCTTGTCCAGCGCGTCAAGGAAGCCAACGCTGACCTTGGCAACACCAGTCAGTTTTCTTGTTTTACTACCCGTCCCGTCTCTCCCCGAGCTGACCATCCCCCTCGACCCAGACCGATTGTAATCGGGAAACCCGGTCATAGACGTTGATGGCATGCATGCTTGCGAGGGGGCTGATCATGCGCGTGGGGAGAGTAAAGGCGCAAGAGGTGTAATGCAGCATGTAGTTTGTATGTGTACAATCCAAAGTTTCACTCTTTCCCCATGACGTTTGGCGTTCAGGACACAAGCCATGTGGATGATGCCATACGTTTTCGCACCCAATATTAACCCCACTGTTGATAGCACAAACTCCATTGTTGAGACAGAGTGACCTGTCTGGGTGTATCAATAATAAAGGAGGTAAGAGTGCGACCGGATACGGAGTGAGTTTGACCTCGTTTCGCACATTGGTATGACGATAGATTTCCGATTTCAATGTTGACGATCACTACTCGGGATGTGAAAATACGGCAAGTACTCACCATTCTCGCATCAGGCTTCAAACACGATCCTCGCGATGCACGAATATTATGGACGGTGCGCAGCTCGTCACGACGCCGATTTTAAGTAGCCTCTGCCGGGATCATATGTTGGTGCGCACCCGAGTCCCCATTCATGGTTCTATGCTGCTTCGCCGCTGACACCCGCACGGACTCCTTCAATTTAGTGCTCTGCGGATCTGAGAACGGGACTAGCGGATAGGAATGAACGCATTATGCATGCCTTCATGGCACTACTACTTCTGCTGTATCGGGAGAGCGGCCCGGGGCTGTACCACCCAGCCTTTCGTGGAAGAACATTGCGCGGCCGTACCTTCATAGGGTGAGCTCTGCGCTTCAAGAATCTGCTTGGGTCAATTGCGCTGTACAATAATATAGTACCCCTGCACGATTGCTAGTTTTTCTTACCCATACATCTTTGCTTCTCCATGCGCTAGTGTACGGGGCCCTTTGTACAATCAACCATGCCAAAGCACGCTACCGACTGCATAGAGCACCCAAGTTACCACTCCGACTAGCGATCGGTGCCCGCGCTCAGCCTGAAGTACGACAGACGCACCACCGGCCACTGCGCTTGAAATGCTCGGGTGAGAATCAACGTATAGAATTCGTTCAACTGGACCTAACTGAGTTATTTCTTAGACAAAGGAGCACGCACCACGGTTTGCGGTGTTAAGCGCTACACCCTTCGTCGGCATCACCCGCTCGTACATACTACCCCAGCGTGTCACATTTCCAACCCTCACTCGTTCTTCGTCTCATAGACTACAGGTTCTAACAGGTTATGAGCACCCTGCTCTGATCCGGGTTCATCAGAGCGACCTGCTAGTCTATCCTTGCAATTGGATATCCTTTCTTTTCACCCGTGCCATCTCTATTGGCTTCATCATCACGCTCCCTGCATCTGTCCCGCCTTTTGCGGGTGCATATAGTCAGGTTCTCGGGCTTCAGGCGACTCTTCGGCAACTCTTCTTCAGTGCGCCCTCCTGATTCCTCTCACGTCCTTCATCCATAATGTCTGAGACAGGCGGCTCTTCCAGTTCGAGCTCAGCGACTCCCACCGGCAACGCTACCAATCCTCAGATTGCCACTCAACCTCGTATTCCCACGTGCTCCATCTCCTCCTGGATCACTTCGGCAAATGCGTCTGCCGACAAACTCAGTCTCAGTGCAAACAACTGCCAGCCGGAATGGTCGAAACACATCAAACACATTCTCAACGTATCGGGCGGCGCTCTCACCTCATACCTTACCGGGAAGATTGCCTGTCCGAATGAAAGCACGCACCCCATCGACCACGCAAACTGGGTATCCAATGACACACTCATCTGTGCCTATTGCAAGACATTTGCAGAGGGAGAGGACCTGCATATCATTCAAGATGCGGCATTGGCCGAGGAGATGTGGACTGCGTTGAAGGACCGGCATAAGAAACAAGGCACGTACGCTCAAGTCTTGTTCCTCCATGATCTCTTTGCGACTCATTTTGACATGTCAAAACCCCTCAATTCCCAAGCCCATGATATCGTCGATCTCAGCGAGCACATTGTTGCTATGGCCCCCCTCACCGGTGACTCTTTTGGCGTTGTCACCCTCCTTCACTGCCTCAACTTCAATCTCGAGCATGTTGTCAATCAGCTTGTCAATGAACAGTCCAAGGCCACTGGTGCTTTGACCTACGACCACATTCTCACTCGCTGTTACGAACACTTCCATTCGGCGCTGTTTACCCAGCACCTAAGTTTCCTTTTTTGGACTGTTTACTTCTCACATCGTTCCTATTGTCCTCCGTTGTATTGTAACCCGTCCTTTGTCCCTCAGTACAATAGCTTCCATTGTCTCACTGTCGCTATTGTACTTACATCCATTGTTTTCCCCTGTCTTTTCATGACCCTAGTTACCTATTGTCCGCTCGTTCCATTGTTGCGTACATGTATATAAGACCTGTACTTTGCTACCTGGAGACCTCAGTTTCGACCTCTTGTCTCTAGGTAAGCCTTGCTGTATTTTGTTTGTAGTATACTTCACTCAATACATCTTGTCTCCAGCCCTGACTGTCGAGCTTTGCTCCGCTCTCACTGCACAAGTGCTCGTTGGCGCTCCTGCTCATCTCATGCGTATCCCTGGTCCTTACTCAATGCTCAGTCGTAACACTTGCCTTCAATACAAGCAACAGCAGATCAATGCCAAAGCACACACTGCCCTATCCTCCGTGTCTACCCCTGTTGCCCTTGCCATATCAGCAAGCGCTCAAGGCAAGAACCATTTCTGTTCCAACTGCAAGCATGTGAACCACGTCATGGAAACCTGCTGGGCTCCCGGTGGGGGTGCCGAGGGCCAACAGGATCAATACCTTGCATGTCGTGATGCTCAGAAGAAGGAGAAGAATGACAAAAAGCCCCAAACGCCCTCTTAAATATTTAGCTTCATTGTCGTCTCCATTGTTATTGATGGCTCTGACCGTCACCAAGAAAGTGCTGCGTGATCCCTCTGGAAGAGTGTATTTCCTCAATGGTGACCATGTCTACCTGCTTGTCTCGGGAGGTGATACTGCACTATCCGCATTCACCTCTCTTTCTACGGATGCAGTCATCACCAACAAACCCAGTTCTGTGCCTGACTGGGTGCGTTGGCTCGATCACGTCACTCTTTCTGCTGTGCACTCTGGAACTTCCTCTCTTGCTCCTGGTGATACTCGTCCCTGGTACTTGGATTCTGGTGCATCGACGCACTTGTCTCCTGTCAAGAATGACTTCATCGCTCTGTGCCCCATCACTCCTCATACAATTCGTGGTGTCAATGATTCTGTCATCCATGCAACTGCTGTCAGCACCATCAGGTGCCCATTGTCCAATGGTCATGTTCTTAAACTCATTGATGCGCTCTATGTCCCAACCGCTGCCATTCGCCTGATCTCAATTTGCGCTCTCTGCGACAGCTACTTTAACTATTCTGTAACTTTCTCTCGCTCTGGTGTATCACTTCACTCTCCATCTGGCAACCTTTTCTTCGAAGCCTCTCGTAACAGCAACACAATGTTTATGCTCAATCCTGTGCCCCCCTCGTCTTTTCTTTCCACCGCTTTTGTCGTCACCTGCCACCCCAACATCGAAACCATCCATCATCACTATGGCCACCCCAGTTACTCCATTGCATACTCCATTATGAAACACTTGTCCTGCAAAGGTACACCCGTCGACCTCTCTGAACCCCCATACAAATGTGAATCTTGCATCCTTGGCAAACAGACTCGAACCCCTGTTCCAAGTGAGTGCACTGGCCAACGTTCAACATCTGTGGGGGAGTTGGTATATATCGATGGAATTGGTCAAGAGTGCACGACATCGGCTTCTGGATACATATATGCTCTAGACCTAATCAACAATTTTTCTTTGTATGCCTGGGCTTTCTGTTATGAACGCTCCCATTCGGCACTGTTTACCCAGCACCTGAGTTTTCTTTTTCGGACTGTTTACTTCTCACCTCGTTCCTATTGTCCTCCGCTGCATTGTAACCCGTCCTTTGTCCCTCAGTACAATAGCTTCCATTATCTCACTGTCACTATTGTACTTATGACCATTGTTCCACTGTCACCATTGTACTTACATCCATTGTTTTCCCCTGTTCTCTCGCGACCCTAGTTACCTATTGTCTGCTCATTCCATTGTTGCATACATGTATATTAGGCCTGTACTTTGCCACCTGGAGACCTCAGTTTCAACCTCTTGTCTCTAGGTAAGCCTTGCTATGTTTCGTTTGTAGTATACTTCACTCAATACATCTTGTCTCCAGTCCTGACCATCGAGCTTTGCTCCGCTCTTGCTGCACAAGTGCTCGTCAGTGCTTCTGCTCATCTCATGCATATCCCTGATCCTTACTCGATGCTCAGTCATAACATTAGGTCGAAACTTCCTACACGAGCACCAGCGCAATATCCCCTTCCCTTGGAGTTTATACACATTTATCACTTCCCTCTCGTATGGTATGCACATAGATCCTCTGTGTTGGCCTAGCATAGTGCATGCTCTAGTCACACCATCGGACATGGTTTTGATTCAACTTGAGGCTTGCCACTTTTAGTGGTATAGTGCATGGAAAGCTCCTAACCCAAGACCCCGGCACTGACAAAAGTGGTCTGCCTCACGGCGTGGGAGGCTAGAGAAAGGCGGCAAAGCAAAGCCAAGGCAGAACTCCCCTGGGCTCGTGTCCCTGGAGGTTAAGACACAGCAATAGGCCGAGGAGGCTAAGCAGACAGTGTTGGATCGTGCACCTGCCGTTTGATTCCTGGACAGGAAGCGATTTTCCCCACCCCTTACCAACTTCACCCCTGGGACACCGTGGCTTGTCAGAAGTCTGCACACATCTTTCACCCGGCCGAGGTTCACAATGAACACTGGGACAAGGACTACAACAGCTGGAGGGTCTGTGATCAGCAACCATACCCACATAGAACCCGCACTATTCAGAAGAACCCAGCGGTTGTCAAAGCCATCGCTTCTCGATGTGCTACGATCAACAACCAGAAGGAGTTAATCCTTGCGCACATTGCTAATCCACCACCTGTCATGGTTTTTCGTGACACGTTTAGTTGCACCAATGTTTGCCCTCTGTTTGTCTCAGGCTAGCACCAAGACCCTAGCATGGGTTTACCCCAATTCAGTTATGATTTTATCAGGGCAAGGTTATCTTATCTTTCTCGTTATCTTATCTCTTTCTTTAGATCAGATCCTCACCTGCAACAGGTCCCAGGACCTGCCCTAAACTCAGGGCGGTCTGTGCACCATTGCCATGTAGTATATAAGGGCTGTAATGTGGGGGCATGAACCTTAGATTCTGTCTTCTGTTCATCCCTCCCTTCCACTGTAGGCAGCTTAACAGCCCCTGCCCCACTGCGCCTTCTAGTCTAGGCAATCTATACTTTGTTTTGTGTTGTCACCATCTGTGTGCCCACCAGTGAGCCACTTCCTTTGTTTGTTTGGTGGCACAGTCTATCGGCTGTGACATTAGACAGAATCTAACCCACAGGCCCCTGGCTCAGTGCCCTCACTAGCCAGCCGTCTCTCTTCCCCCCAGGAGTTTTATAAACGTTTATCATCCCCCATCCCCTTCGAGGAGTTTGGTCTCCAGGAGTTTACCCGTCGTCACTTCAAGAGACATGGTCATCTACCCATCCAGGATCAGATATCCTGCGTACGTGAGGACTGTCTTGAGGATCGCCTTCGCTACCGTCACAGGGAGCACGCACCTCTAGTCCCTCGTTGCAAGGCTCTGCCTCGACCTGTCCCCTATACTCGACCTCTGCCCCTCCCTGCCCGTATCCAGGCCCCACTCCCCAGTCATCCCTCCACTCCTCCTCTCCCACCTGTCCCTTTCCAATACCGAATCTCAGCTGCGCTGATCCCAGGCTTCACCCGTGTCAACACCAGCGACAACCTCGCCATTGCAGAAGCCAAGGTTCACGCCGTGCTCAAACACCTCCAGGCCATCTTCGACCGCAAGGTGCTGCTCGACGATTGCCCATACGACCATCGTCTAGCCATCCAACGCGTCGGCAACCAGCTCAAGTGGATCAGCAACAACATCGGCCAACACGGAGCCAGCTGGACTCGGAGTCAACAACAGAGCATTGAGTGGTTCTGTAAAGAGTTTGGGAAGATTAAGTTTGCAGGATTAGGACAGAACTTCTTTAGAGTAGCGAACGCAATTGTCGAGTTAAACAAGTTTGGGTACTTAGATTGGGTAGTTCTGCCACAGGTTTAGAATTTGTACAATGGCAACTGGTTCTCAGTATCGAGTACTTAACATGGACACGTTTGGCCCGGGAGGACGATCACACACACCGTCTGAACATGATGATGCCTCGGACTTCGACGATACACCTAGACACCCTACTCGGCCGCCATCCCCCACTCCTACTCTAGAGCCCCTGCGGGTTCCAGAAGACTGGACTTTCAATGAGGTGCGATACAACTTATTGGACGATGCGGCAAAGGCAGCTGGAATATTCTACAGTATCGACGAGAAGTACATCGAGTACATCACGGCAATGATCAAGGACTTTACCTGGAAGGAAGTTTTTATGGCCTATAACCAGCTCGGTGACAAAATGTATGAACACCGAAACCAGGTTGTGGCCGATGTCCAAAAGCTTCAGGTCGAAAAGGTCGGCAGAAACGAACACCTCGAGGACATGGAGGATCTCCGAGGCCGGTGCAAAAGGCTAGAGGATGAGAACAATGGGTTGAAGGCAGACATGGACGTTCTCAACCAGAACCATGGCATACTCATCAATGTGATTAAGCAGCTTCAAGCCCAGGTCAACAGCCTTGCTATGCAACCAGCTTCCACACATGCACACCCAGCCACAACCCATACCCCAACAGCCAGCCGTCCCAAGATCGCCGACCCGCCCAAGTTTAAAGGCAAGACTCATGAGTTGACGATCGAACAATGGTTCCAGAAGCTCGGTATTTGGTTTAGGTATCAGAACATCATGGCAGATGAGGACAAGGTTACTACGGCACTACTATTCTTAGAAGGAGGTGCCCAGTCGTACATGGATAACTACGCTCAAAAGGCAGCTGACGGTGTTCCACTTGGAACATGGGCAAACTTTACAGCACATCTTAGCAGTGGATATCGAGAACTTGCTCCAGAGAAGTCAGCCCAACAGTCACTCGAGAAACACTGTGCCAAGTTCCACTCGTCACTGGCCCTGTTTGCGGAAAACTTCCGCCGTTTTGCTATCAAGTCTGGTTACTCGGATGTCGAATTCATCCAACGCATTGAAGCTCAGTGCAAAGGAGGTGTATGCACCACGATGGTTACCCACCACTCAATGCAGCCGGCTACTGTGCCGACCAAGTGGGAGAACTTCTTAGACTGGGTACTTGGAATCGAGATGAACTACCGAAGAGAGAAGCACCACACACCATCATCAAGGCCTGCCCGGGACCCGAATGCCATGGACATCGACACAATGCGGAAGCCTGAAAAGCTCTCCAAGGAACAAGAAGAGTGGCTTGCCAAGAAGCTCTGTTTCCGTTGCGGCAAACACCCTTTCAAAACTGGAGTTAAGTGTCACAACCCGGTGTACAAAGGCTACTGTGAACTTCCTGACATGACTAAGGCCAAAGGGTTAGCATTTGGCACTTGACTATGTGCTATGGACGAAGAAGATAAGGGACAAGACCGAATGGAGTTTGTAATCAATGCACTTAAGGAGTACGACTAAAAGGGCAAAGCTAAGGCCCAGGAACAAGAAACCACAGCATGGATCGTCGAGACTGACGAGCAGGATTTTCTCCAACGGATGTAATGGAGTCTGGTCGTAACATCCGGTTCATATGTACTAGTAGCGTAAACCACTTAGAGGAGTCTTTTGTACCTAGATCGCGTTATATATACCTCACCTCATCTCGCAGGCTGAAGCAATCGCTCGATTTAAAGCTCACTCTTAAGCAAGGAATACGTGAAATCCAGACAGAAGGCTTAGTAGACTGTGGAGCCTACTCAAGTTTTGCACATTATCGGTTTGTCCAGAAACATGGCTTAGAATTACGACGACTATCCAGGGAAATACGGGTGTTTAACGCAGATGCCACGGAGAACAAGAAGGGTCTTATCACTCACTATGTACGCTGTATGGTTACTATCGGGAACCACACTAGTTGGCAGTCCTTCCTAGTTACAGATATTGGGAACCGGGACATCATCATTGGAATGACGTTCCTAAGGGAGCACAACCCCAAAATCGATTGGAAGAATGGACAAGTAGACTTTACCCGATGTCCAGGCACTTGTTACCCAGAACAACTGCAAGTCCAAGAAGAGGAGGTACAGGCCATCGAGGAGCCCCATCTAGAGGAGTTTGTACGAGACCATTACGAACAGCTTAACCCTAAGCTTTGGGGTGATACTGACCAGTTTGTGCATTGGATGGAGTTTTCGGATGATTTGGATGCCCGAGTTCTACGAGCTCGAGTTATGGAGAAGAAAGAGGAAACACAAGGACAACAAGACCGAGAATACTGGTCCAATCATGTCCCAGCACACTATCACCAGTATGGTGATGTCTTCTCCAAAACAGCATCGGAACGTTGCCAACATGCAAGGCTTACGACCATCCGATCGAACTAGCAGAAGGTGCAACACTGCCAAAGCCAGCCAAGTTATACCCTCTGAACCCCCAAGAATGGAATTTGCTGGATGGCTGGATCGACGAACAAGAAGCCAAGGGGTACATCCGACGGTCAAAAAGCCCAGCAGCAGCCCCAGTGTTCTTTGTCAAGAAGAAGGATGGAAGTTTACGACTTGTACAGGACTATCGTGCTCTCAATGCCGCCACCAAAAAGGACAAGTTCCCTATCCCTTGGATACCAGACCTAATTGACTGCCTTTCCCAATCGTCCATCTTCACTTCATTAGATCTACGATGGGGATATAACAATGTCCGTATTCAGGAAGGCGATGAGGAGAAGGCTGCATTTATCACCCACCGCGGTCTCTACGAACCAACGGTAATGACGTTTGGGCTTTGCAATGCACCCAGCACCTTTCAGACCATGATGAACGAGGTTCTCAAGGAAGAGATCGCCACAGGACATGTCGTTGTCTACATTGATGACATCCTCATCTTCACAGATGATCTTACCCTACACTGGCAACTTACAAAATGGGTTCTAGAGAAGTTGCGAGCCAACAACCTTTTTGTCAAGCCAGAAAAGTGCAAGTTTGAGCAGCCATCAGTCGAGTTTTTGGGTCTCATCATCTCGAAGGATTCAATTACTATGGATCCTGCCAAGGTCGAAGGTGTCAAAAACTGGCCAACACTGTCCAAGGTTAAGCATGTACAAGCTTTCCTAGGCCTGGCCAATTTCTACCGACATTTTGTCAAGGACTTCTCCAAGATTTCTCAGTCATTAACAATACTTACCTGCAAGAACGCACCTTGGAAGTGGGAAGAGGAACAGGAGAATGCCTTTCAAGCCCTCAAAACGGCCTTCACAACAGCCCCAATCCTGAGAATTCCAAGCGACACGGCCCCCTTCCGTCTAGAAACAGACTCATCTGATTTCGCAATGAGAGCCGTGCTGGAACAACTAGGAGAGGACAACCTCTGGCACCCCGTTGCGTTCTATTCTAAGTCGCTAAACGAACATGAACACAACTACAAGATCTATGACAAGGAACTGTTGGCAATCATACGGGCACTAGAGGAATATTGACACTACCTTGAAGGACACCCAATGCCGGTTGAAATATGGTCTGACCACCTCAACCTGACCTACTTCCGACAAGCCCAGAAGTTGACTTGACAACAAGCACGTTGGAGCCTCTTCCTCTCACGTTTCGATTTCAATCTGTGACATCGCCCTGGAAAGACAATACTTCGTGCAAACCCTCTGTCCAGGAGGCCAGATCATAAAGAGGGGTAAGCAGTGACAACATTGGACAAACCCTGTTGAAACCGGAGTTTTTCGCTATCAAAGCAATACAACCAGGCCACACTTCAGAAGTCAACGATGGACAACTACTCGAAAGGATCAAGAAGGCACTAGAAGATGACACAATGACCAAGGATTACAAGTCACTGCTCAACAGCGGCCCCCGGGAGTTTGGAAAAGCACTACAGGAATGGAACTTTGAGAATGGTCTACTCCTCCGTAGAGCAAAGGTTTACGTCCCAAAGGATAGACAACTGCGACTAGATCTACTCAAGCTCCATCATGATACACTACTGGCTGGACACCCAGGTCAATGGAAGACACACGAGTTAATCACCCACAACTACTGGTGGCCAGGGATCACTGTCGATGTCAAAAAGTATGTCAAAGGTTGTGATACTTGCCAATGAAACAAGGCCTCACGTACCCCTCCACACAGCCTACTACTACAGCCAAACGACATACCAGCTGGGCCATGGGAAGTCTGGAGTATAGACCTTATCACTCAGCTTCCTGAATCCTATGACAGACATAGCAACACGTACACAGCTATTGCTGTTGTGGTGGACCGACTGACCAAATGGTCCCACTTCTTTGCATGTGATGATCACTTCTCAGCCTCAGACGTAGCCGAGTTGATATACGAACAGATCCTGAAGCTACATGGACTTCCTCGACAGATCATCTCAGACAGGGGAACACAGTTTGCAAGTGCACTTTTCAAGGAGTTTTGCAAGAAGCTGGGCATACGGGCCTCAATGTTGACAGCATACCACCCTTAGACTGATGGGCAGACCGAACGAGTCAACCAGTCACTGGAACAGTATCTACAGATATTCACTGAACACTGACCTGACAACTGGGCTACCCTACTAGCCACCACGGAGTTTGCATACAACAATGCTGCACACGAATCTACGGGTCTCTCCCCTTTGTTTGTCGGGTACGGCTACCATCCCAGAATGGCCCCAGATGTGCACGAAGACCTAGGATTCCCAAGCCTCGAAGAAGTCTTCAAAAACCATACTGAAGCTCGAGAACAGGCACAGTCCTTACTAGCCCTTGCCGCTGAATGGATGAAATGGTACTACGATCAGCACAAGAGTGAAGTCCCATTCAAGGTTGGGGACAAGGTACTTCTCAAGGGAAAAGACCTCAAGATCAAGCAGTCCTCCGCAAAACTATCGGCCAAGAACTTTGGGCCTTATGACATCCTCGAACAGATAGGACCAGCAGATTTCCGACTCCAGTTGCCATACCAAAACAAGGTCCACCCCATCTTCCATGCCTCAAAACTCATTCCTTACCACGAGGATGAGATCGGTGATCGAAACCCAGCCAAGCCAGACCCCATCGAAGTTGAAGGACATGATGAGTATGAAGTAGAAAGGATACTCAACTCAAGAACCCACCGAGGATATGTCCAGTACCTGGTCAAATGGGAAGGATACGATGTCAGCGACGCAACCTGGGAGCCAGTACGAAATGTCAAACACTGCAAAGAGCTGCTAGATGAGTTCCATGTTGACCACCCAGACGCGCCTCAGCCCATCTTGCTCACCAATTCACGACCAGTACACCAGCAGTTTAATCGACAAATATGGTTCGAACGCTTCGCTGGAGCTTAGGTCTTGAAGAGGGAGTAGTGTCACATTTTTCGCGCCACGTTTAGTTGCACCAACGTTTGCCCTCTGTTTGTCTCAGGCTAGCACCAAGACCCTAGCATGGGGTTACCCCAATTTGGTTATGATCTTATCAGGGCAAAGTTATCTTATCTTTCTCATTATCTTATCTCTTTCTTTAGATCGGATCCTCACCTGCAACAGGTCCCAGGACCTGTCCTAAACTCAGGGTGGTCTGTGCGCCGTTGTCATGTAATATATAAGGGCTGTGATGTGGGACCATGAACCTTAGATTCTGTCTTCTGTTCATTCCTCCCTTCCACTGTAGGCAGCTTAACAGCCCCTGCCATCCTGTGCCTTCTTGTCTAGGCAATCTATACTTTGTTTTTTGTTGTCACCACTCGTGTCCTCCATCAGTGAGCCCCTTTGTTTGTTTATTTGGTGGCACAGTCTATCGGCTGTGACAACCCCCATGCCTGCACTGTTTGATATTTCCAAACTCCTCAACCAGCTCACCCCACGAGAATACAATGGAAAATCTGCACAGGATGGTTTTTGTTTTGTCACTTTAGCTCAGATCTATCACACCACTTTAACGGCTCAAGGTGTTGATGCACAGATCTGTTGGGTCACGGTTCTCAACAAGCTAATGGAGGGAGCTGCTACATGGGCCGGTCCGTTTATTGTCAAGGTTGCCACGGGCATGATGCCCTGGGCAGATTACGCAGCTTTGGAAACCGACTTCAAGGCACACTTCTGTGCGGCTGATGACAAACAAGCTGCCACTACGGAACTCACCAAGTTGTGCAAGACCTCGCACAGGCTCAGCATGGTCAAGGACTACACAACTGAGTTCAACGCCATCGCTGCCTGCATGGACTTCAGCAACTACGACAAGCGTGAATGCTATCGCACCAGCCTGCCCTACAAGATCAAGGACATCTTTACACAGGGAGTCCATGACATTAACAACGTCGAGAAGATCCAGAAGGTGGCCCTGTCGATCGATCAGGCCCTGGCCATGTGGGAAGAAGAATGGCCGAAGCAGTTTGGATGGAAGAAGAAAGATGAAAAGGCAGCGGCCACAGGCACGAGTAGGAGGCCCTTCAAAGGTGCCTGCTTCAACTGCGGTGAAGAAGGACACCATTTGTTCCATTGCCCCAAGCCTAGGGTCAACAACCCGCAAACCACATCATCGTCGTCGGCCAGGACTGAGGAGATCAACACACTGCGAGCACAGGTTAAAGTGATGGAGGAGAAAATTGCTGCCCTTATGGTGGCAGACAAGAA
Source organism: Ganoderma lingzhi (assembly GCA_026283605.1). Classification (NCBI taxonomy): domain Eukaryota; kingdom Fungi; phylum Basidiomycota; class Agaricomycetes; order Polyporales; family Polyporaceae; genus Ganoderma; species Ganoderma lingzhi. The sequence goes on along the minus strand of JAPJYM010000021.1, from coordinate 48,682 downwards.
GGAGGGTTTTTGATTTAAGCCGCATTGGACACTGCACATGCTGGCTCTTGTAGTAATAGTCAGTTTTCTGTACTAGGTTCATCGTTTGTGTATGAAGTGAATCATGATGGTCAACACTTTTACATACCAGTACGGTTAATCGGCAAGCAGCGGCATAAGGACATAGTAGCTATGGTAGATAGTGGAGCTACAACTAAGTTCTTACATAGACATTTTGTAGTAGAGAATCGTGTTACGACGAGGAAGCTGGCAAGGCCAATTCCTCTATACAACATCGACAGTACAGAGAACCACAATAGGATGATTAGTGAGGTCGCCGTATTCATAGTGATCGGCATGTGCGTTGACCACATCAGGGAGGTCTGTAATTAGTTTATTTGTACTCTTGTTAGACACGGGGTGGAAGGCTAACGCCCTCACCTTAGAGTTCTTATGAATGTTATTACTGACAGTAGATGTCTAGTGTTGTGAGGTCCGGTCTTAGGACCATGGAAGACCAGTCTGAAGACCGAGACTAGGACCAGTTTTTGCAGGACCGGACAGTGAGTCCTAAGTGGTCCAGTCTTGGTCCCAGTCCTTGGTCCTTTCAGACCTCAGATTTTTGAGGACCATACAGGACCAGTTACGACCGGTCCCGGACCAGTCCTTAAATATGGGTAAATATATTCCATAAAAGAAGGAAAGGTGCTACTAATAACCTAATAACCATATATAAAAGTGATATCCAGGTTTGATTTATCTGTTATTAGTTATATAGAGGTAGTTTTAAGCTTATATGTATTAGTACCTAATGTATAGAACTCTTTATAGTATCTCGACTGGTCCCAAACCCAGTTATAACTAGTCCGGGCTGGTTAAGGACCGGCATTGGTCCAGGACTGGTTCTGACCGGTCCTAGGACCTTGTAGGACTACAGTCCACTTAAGACTGCAGTCCCTGGTCCGGTCCTATAAAAATAGTCCAGTCCGGTCCTAGTCCCAGTCCTAGGTCCTAAAATATAGGGCCCCAAGACTGGACCGGACCGGACCTGACAACACTATAGATGTCAGCTAACAATAGACATTCTTTGTGTCTCTGGCGATAGCATCGGCTGCAACTTTCTTGTAGAAACCTGAATGCTGCTTAGCTGCCCAGTCTTTTCTAGCCTTGCGGTAGGCAGCTGTCGCTCGCTTTCTTTTAATGATAAGTAAGTCTGGGACTGGTTCATTTTTTGTGATGAGCAACGTCCACATCTTATCGTATTTTTTCTTGTGCACTATCAGTTTCTTTGAGCGACGGGGAAATTTCTCCCCCTTGTCAGTACACTTGGACCGAATGCCGAGTTCCTCTGTTACTTCGGCAAAGGTCAAGTTAAACATCTCTACCGTTTTGTCTACAGTTGATATATCATTGAGACTAGCAAGTGCATTCCAACAGTTGTGATTGACAAGTTTGTCGCTATGCTTTCTTATCATGCCCAAATCATACCGGAATACTGGCTTTTTCTCTACTTGAGGAACCGTGCTACTATAACAGATGGTAGAGATGACTGGGCGATGATCGGAAAGTGCGATCCTCCTAATTACTCTAGGTCTTTTGATGAGCAACTGCATTTCGGTACTAGCTAGTATGTGGTCAATTGATTTGGCCCCAGATCTGGCTGAAAATCTCGTTAAGTTTGACCCTCTAGGTATAACCCTATTAATGCATTGGTCAGCAGAAGCGACTATTTTGTCTACTCGGTCAGGCTTGGCATTCCAATCTCCCATAAGTATGACTCTAGAGCCGTAAGGCTGATCTAATTGGTGTGATGCCAGGCCTAATGCATCTTTAATAAATTGCATTCGTGTAGAACGATAGTTCCCTCCGGACGGCAGGTATAGTCCAAATACATTTACTGGACCATCTATGCCATCAAGGCCAGACACTCGGACGTGGATTAACCCTTGTCCAAGCTTATGCAGAACTTCATATGAGGAGCATCGGTTATCGACCATTATTGTTAATCCTCTGAAGCCGGCTTTCCAAGGTTGAGCATAGGTAACATACCCCTTTACCATTGGTGGGTATGCCTTCCTCGAAACCAAAGTTTCTTGGAGGCATGCTACAGCTACTCTATGTTTTAACATAGCATTCAGTATATCCAGTGACTTCTTATGAAACCCATTTACATGAAGTGTCATGAAGGATTTGAATGCTTCTCTCGGGCACTCCTCAATTTTACGAATACCAGGTTTACGGTTCTGGAATCTCTGCCATGGAACGATTTACCACAATGAAATTGGGTGCTGGCTTTGGTCTTTCCGGTATAAATGTCCAAAGGCAGTCACAATATCGAGATTTCGCATTTGACTCCGTGTATTAATTGCACCTGTCATGTGTTGAGCCAGATTATTCGTAACCCACATATCAATGCAGGGTAGTTGATTTGGGTCGGTTATGCGCTTCAACCTTATTATGGACTTGTACTCACCTTCATCAAGTAGCATCTTTAGTAGCGTCCAAGCTTTCGGAACTCTCGTACCCTTAGTATTGAAAATAACAAAGCGTCGACAGTCTCGTAGTTGAAGGTGGGTCGGAACTCTCATTGGGTTCATCACCGGATGGTTCGCAGCATAGTAAAGGAAATTAGTCAGTGGAACCATCCGAATGCCAACTAATTCCTTGTTTGATGCTATAGTGTCGTCACTTAGAGTTAGATATAACATAGGTGTGGTAGACATTTTAGTTAGACGTAATTCAGGGACACATTCCGTTACTGACCGGCTTATGTCCATTGTGAATGTAAGTGAATCCATCCCTCCGGTACTTAAACTATCTTGTAACATTCAACCCCCATCTCGGCGTCAACGACGGTGGAGGAGAGAGTCGTTAAACAGGAATCCTATCCCCATTACGTGGCCAGTTTAACTGGGGGTGCAATGTTGTTTAAACCATCTGTAAAACCGGCGCCAAAAACTATGACTGAGAACCTTAACTTTGAACCGTTGACCGGTGGACTTACACACGGAACTTATCAAAATACACACAAGAGTTGGAGATTGTGAGCACACACGTTCATTAACAGAAATTAAACAGATTAATGGTTGTATACATTGTAGGCAGCACTATTAAAGTGTAACACAGATTATGAGAAAATTCTAAGAAGCCGTTGCAGATATTCTAAGCAAATACATCTAACCCTGTGCTTTGCCCTTTCCCTTCTTCGACTTGTTGGTAGAGCCTGAGGCCTTCCCCTTCGTCACCTTGTCTGTGTCCATCTCCTTCTCCGTGGTCTTGATCTTCTTCTGCTTCTTGGGTAAGCGTGTTGAGTCCTTGACATCGGTCGCCTTGCGCTTTTGGGCGCTCTCGAGTTTGGCGACACAAGACGTTAGGTCGAGGATCGTTTTCTTGAGCCCCTTGATGACTGTTGCAGCGTCCTCTTCTTCAGGCTCGTCCACACGTGTAACCCATCCCTTCACAATAGTGATCGAGGAAAGCTCTTTTGTTTTGCGCAGTTTGTTCTGCATGGCCACAAAAGGGCACGTGGTATGTGGAAGTGTACAGCCACCTCGAGGCGCTATTCTCGAGGATCAGCGGAACCACACTCGCGATCGTCTTCCGACCATCCTTCGACATCGGTGCCGGCGCACACCAATGCATAGCCAAGACGACATTACGCCGCCCCGTCAAGAACACATTGACCTCATCGGCCGTCATCTCGGGGAACGCATCACCGTTCAGGTCGTAGAAAGCTCTCGGCCACTGCAGGTCATAGACCCATGGCGCCCTGCGTGCAAGTTCTTCTGCCTCTTCGGCCTCCCGCTTTTGCCTCGCGGAACTAGAATCTGGTTTTAGCTCTCGTTTTTATATGTCATCGTGCTCCACATACTATTCTTTATAGTTTTCCCCTCTAATAAAGGGTTGCCGCTCCTCCTCACTGGGCTTGAAGAAGGCTGCGAACATTGGGTCAAGCTTCAGCGATTTCCGCTTTACTTTCTTTTTCTCGGCCGGCTTGGGTGGTGGGAGTTGCTGCGCACCGCCAGACGCAGTCTCCGAGTCAACTTCCATTTGTTCTGGTGTTGCTCGGATTAGCATTCATTAAACTTTGATTTTTATTTAACTCACCGCCCTGATCTGGATGAGAGACTTTTGAAGACGACGGTTGCCCGTCGGCCCCCCCTTCGTTGTCGCGATGTTTGCGCTTCAGGCTCATTGGCGAGGTAGGCATCACTAATGACAATTTAATTCGGGGTTATCAGATACTTGTTTACAGTACTCACTTGGCAACGCAATTTGAATGTAGCGGTAGTGATGTTCAATTACGAAGAATGCCAAAGGCCACACAAGACACTACCAACCCCGGGGGGGCTACGGTGTATAAGATATATTGTGTCTGCGTCTTACTACATTCAACTTTCGTTATCTAAGCTTTCCTTTTTCACTTTCTCCTCGAGGCCGTAGTGAACTGGTTTGGTTACTTTGAGTACAGCTGCTCATCAGAGCAGTGGCCTAACTCATTTCACAGGAAGGTGTACTTCAATTGTATTTCAAGGGAGCCGACTGTCGCCAGCAAGCCCTCAAGACCAAAGGCGAAGCCTTTGAGGTGTGTCCCTAACCGTTCCGCTGATAGCAGGACGTACTTGGTTACTCGGATACATTTGAAGGAAGCTGGCCTTCACCCGCAATCCTTTAGTCCAGTACATATTGCACTGATTTGGCAGAGACTGCCTTTCAATTCATCAATCTTTTCGCACATTACACATTGTTTTGCGGAACGTGGTGATAGGCCAGGCACAATTAGCAAACACAGCCACGCTGTTCGTCTGCCAAGTGCACTTTAAATATTCATACATGCATAGCTTAATTGGCTAGTACAGCCGAGCCAAGTCTGTCCCGTTCATGTCCCGGTACACTCCCCGGGGCTACTAGCTGGTAGACTAGCGGGGGAACTCTCAGTGATTAACCAATGTTAACCCTTCCAGCGGCACCACGTGGAGGTGGTTCCCTTCACCGCCGTATCTGATCGTTTTCGATCCCCTAACCTTCGTTCTTGATTAATGAAAACATCCTTGGCAAATGCTTTCGCAGTAGTTAGTCTTCAGTAAATCCAAGAATTTCACCTCTAGCAACTGAATACTAATGCCCCCAACTATCCCTATTAATCATTACGGCGACTCTAGAAACCAACAAAATAGAACCGCACGTCCTATTTTATTATTCCATGCTAATGTATTCAGGCATAGGCCTGCTTTGAACACTCTAATTTTCTCAAGGTAAAAGTCCTGGTTCCCCGACACACCCAGTGAAGGGCATGCCGGCTCACCAAGAGGTAAGACCCAGCCAGACAGTACATACCGTTAGGCAGACCGCCCGGCCAGGTCTGAAGTTCAACTACGAGCTTTTTAACTGTAACAACTTTAATATACGCTATTGGAGCTGGAATTACCGCGGCTGCTGGCACCAGACTTGCCCTCCAATTGTTCCTCGTTAAGAGATTTAAATTGTACTCATTCCAATTATGAGACCCGAAAGAGCCCCATATTGTTATTTATTGTCACTACCTCCTGTTACGACTGAGCGTCGAGTAAAGATGAGGGATATATACGAGACGAGCAGGGGCGTCGACGAGCGCTTGTGCAGCGAGAGCGGAGCAAGGCTCGACGGTCAGGCTGGAGACAAGTAAATGTATTGAGCGAAGTATACTACAAGCGAAATACATCGGGGCTTACCTGGAGACAAGAGGTCGAAACTGAGGTCTCCAGGTAGCAAGGGACAGGTGCTATATGTGTGGAATAACAAAGGGATACGCGAACAATGGGTAACTGTGAGCGTGGGAAAATAAGGGATAACAAGGGATCTGGGACAATAGCGACAAAGGGAACAATGGGAGCTATTGTACTAAGATACAAGGGACGGGTTTACAATACAATGGAGAACTGTAGGTACGACATAGATAGTAAACAGTCCGAATAGAAACCGACTCTAGGTGTAAGGAAATGAAAACGGGGTGTTCGTAACAGTACCCCCCTCCTAAGGATCGTGTCCTCACGATCGAGTCTTGCCATTGAGCGGGCCTGGGGCTACAGGATGTGCGGAGTGGAATTGTTGTACGAGTCGTGGTGCATTGGCAACGTCCGCGGCGTCTTCCCAGCTGTCGTGTTCTGGACCCCAACCCTTCCAGTGTACAAGGTACTGCAGTTTCTTCCACCGCCCGTACCGTCGTGAGTCCAACACGTTCTCTACTTCATATTCCTCCTCTCTCTCGACTTCGATCGCAGTTGGTTCCGGTGGGTGTCGACCTGGGAGTTGGCTCTCCTTGTGCGGTAGTAGGAGTGACACATGGAAAACGGGATGGATCACAAGGTCCTTCGGAAGTTTGAGCTCGTAGGCGAGGTTACCCACTTTGCATGTGACCTGGTATGGACCTGCATATTGGTCGACTAGTTTCCTTGATACTCCGGGAACACGGAAGTTCCTCGTGTCAAGCCACACCTTTTGGCCGTCCTTGAACTCTGGAGCGTCCCGTACATAGCGATTATAGTGCTCCTTCATTCGTTCTGCCGTAAGGGTCAATGCTGCCGTTGCATCCTCCCTTGCCTGTCGCAACTCCTCCCTTCGTTCGTCCGCTGTAGGTACCGTGGTTGACAACATCGGGATGTGAAACTGGGGTTCGAAGCCATACATGAGGTAGAACGGTGAGTACCCGGTTGACGAGTGTTTGTGCGAGTTGAAGGCGAATTCTGCGATTGGTAGCCATTTAACCCAGTCATCGCGGCATCGAGAACAGTACATCCGTAGGTACGCTTCTATCTCCTGGTTCCATCGTTCTGACTGCCCATCGGTCTGAGGGTGGTATGCGGTAGACATTGCACTCTCGATACCCAAGCCTTTGAGTATTGCGCGGAAGAGCTTGCTCGAAAACTGAGGTCCACGGTCGGAGATGATCTTGCGCGGTAGCCCATGAAGACGGAAGTGCTCTCTAACAAAGTTCTGCGCAGCTCCTTCGGCATCGATCTCCTCTGTGCAGGGAATGAGGTGGATCATCTTCCCATGTCAGTCGACTATAAGCTGGATTGCATTAAACCCATCGACGTCGGGTAGACCAGTGATGAAGTCGCAGGTAACCACCTGGCCTGGGCCATCGGGGATCTCGTTGGGCTGCAGCGGGCCGTGTGGTTTACTGTGCCATGATTTACCACGTCGGCAAGTATCGCAGGTGTTAACGTAGTCCTTGATAAACTTGCCCATGCCCGGCCACCAGTAGTTACGAGTGACTAACTCCAAGGTCTTAGCCTGCCCCGGGTGCCCCGCGGGCGGGAGGTCATGGTGGAGGCGTACAATCTCAGCACGTAGGGCATCATCCTTGGGGACGTAAACTCGGCCGCGATAAAGCAGCAGGCCTTGTTCTGTATTCCAGTCTACCAAGTCGTTCTGAAGCCGTGCTGGTCCTAGACTCTCGAGTTTGCTAAGGGCCTCTGCCACTTCCTGCTCTCGTTCTCCACACTCTCGGATGCGTCGAAGCAGTCCTTTCTCAGGTACCACTGACAGATGTCCTCTCTTGGCTGCCAACACCCGGAAACGCTCTGGTTGCAACAGTATGCGTCCTAGGTTGTCCTCGGTGTCACCGTGCTGATGATCGGGTCGTCGTGACAGGGCGTCGGCCCTTCCATTGGACGTTCCTGGCTTGTGCGAGATTTCGAAGTCAAACCGTGACAGGTAAAGGGCCCATCGTGCTTGTCGGCGAGTGAGGTTCTGTGCCGTGCGCCAGTACTCGAGGTTCTTGTGGTCGGATTGGATTTCAAACTTGCTCAGAAGGCCTTCGAGGTAGTGGCGCCAGGCTTGGAGTGCACGAATGATCGCAAGCATCTCCTTGTCGTAGATCTCATAGTTGCGCTCTGCGTCACTCATCGACTCCGAGTGGAATGCGACGGGGTGCCATTTGTTATCCTCCCCCTTCTGAGACAGAACCGCCCCGGTTGCGAAGCCAGAGGCATCCACTTCGACTCGAGTGTCGCAGTCTGGGTCATACATCCGTAAAACTGGGCTCTCCATGAACCGACGTTTGAGCTCATCGAATGCGGCTTGCTCCTCCTCTCCCCATTGCCATTCAGCATTGCCCGTAAGACGATCGAGTGGTTTGCATACTGCGCTAAAGTCTTTGATAAAGCGTCGATAGAAGTTCGCAAAACCACGGAACTTTCGTACATCAGAGACATTCTGAGGGGTAGGCCACTCGGCGATTCCTTTCACCTTCACTGGGTCCATCTCCACGCGATTCTCTGAGACCAAAACTCCAAGGTATTCGACCTTGGGTTGCTCGAATTCGCACTTCTCCGGCTTGCAGAACAAGTCGTTCTCCTTTAGCCGTTTCAGGACTTCACGGACCAGGATGCGGTGCTCCTCGATACTATCGGTAAAGATGAGGATGTCGTCGAGGTAGATGGTGACTTTGCCTAGGATGATGAGGTCTTTGAAGATGTCATTCATGAGTGCCGAAAATGTGCTGGGCGAATTGGCTAGTCCAAAGAACATGACATTTGGTTCGAATAATCCTCGGTTGGTCACAAAGGCAGCCTTCCATTCATCGCCACTCTTAATCCGCACGTTGTTTGGCCACGTTCTCCGCAAGGAACTTGTCAAGCTCGGCTTGTTCGCTGACAGATAAGGGATACACCCTCGAGTGGAACATTTTCGCGTCGGGTACCAGTTCAATTGCGTGGTCGTAGGGTCCGTGTACCGGTAGACGTTCCGATGCCTCCTTGGAGAACACGTCGAGGTACTCGTGGTAGTGTTTGGGTACGATTTCCTCGACTGGGCAGATCTCCTTCTTCTGGTACTCCTGTTCAGTGAGTTGTTGCGAATAGGTGTAGGCTGCCGATGCAAACAGTTGCGGAGCTCCATAAAGACGTCGACCATCCTCCCATGCGTCTATGAGAGACTGTTCCATTCCATCCCACCGCGGTAAGAACCCAGGTGGCCAAGGCCGTTCCTCCGTTTCATCATCCTCCGCCATTACAGCTGCACATACCCTGCCAACCTTCTTGGCCTTCCTCACCCGTCGAGAATCTTGGCGCGCCGTAAGCCGTACCTCCGTATCACGCGCTTTGGTCTCAACAGGGTTGGATACCTTCTGGATAGCCAGGCACGTCTCTGGACATCTCGAAAGGCGCAGTGACCCACGCTCCCAGTCTATCTCGGGATTGTGTTCACGCAGCCAGTCTAGTCCGACGATTACGTCCTCTTCTCCTATGTCTGTGACGATGAAAACCACCTTCTCTCTGTGGTCTCCTACTGCCATATCCAACACGGCCACCTCTGTGATCGTGCCATCGCGGTTCTCCGTACCATCAATGTTGTACAAAGGAATCGGCTTTGCCAGCTTCCTCGTTGTAACCTTGTTCCGTTCTACGAAACGTCTATGTAGGAACTTGGTCGTAGCTCCACTATCAACCATAGCTACAGTGTCCTTGTGCCGCTGCTTGCCGATTAACCGTATAGGGATATGAAAGTGTTGTCCATTGTGATTGACTTCATACACAAAAGATGATCCCAGTACTGAGAAACGACTATGGGGACTCGAGCCAGCGCGCGCAGCGTTCAGCGCGGCTCGTATCAAAAACGCTCCTCCTTGGCGGCAGTGAGCGCAGCGATCTCTTCACCCAGTACTTTGAGTTGTGCTCGTAGTAGGGCTACTTCGAGGGATTCGATTTGGGCTTTGAGCGCTGCCAACTCATTGACTTCCACATCCGTAAGGATTGCCATAGAGGTGGGTTACGGGGTAGAGGCGATATGTGTGGGGGAACTCGCTTCCTATCCCAGGAAATAAAAATGGCGGGTGCAAACCCAACACTGTCTGCTCAGCCTCCTCGGCCTATTGCTGTGTCTGAGCCTCAAGGGACACGGGCCCAAGGGTATCCTGCCTTGGCTTCGTTTCGCCGCCTTTCTCTAGCCTCCCACGCCGTGAGGCGGACCACTTCTGTCAGTGCCGGGGTCTCGGGTTAGGAGCTTTCCGCGCACTGTACCACTAAGAGTGGCAAGCCTCGAGTTGAATCAAGACCACGTCCGATGGTGTGACTAGAGCGCGCACTATGCTAGGCCAACACAGAGGGTCTAAGTGCGTACCGTGCGAGGGGAAAGTGATAAACGTGTGTAAACTCCGGAAAAGGTGGGGGTTGAGTATGCCAGTGCTCGTGAAGAAGTTTCGACCTAATGTTACAACTGAGCGTCGAGTAAAGATCAGGGATATATACGAGACGAGCAGGGGCGTCGACGAGCGCTTGTGCAGCGAGAGCGGAGCAAGGCTCGACGGTCAGGCTGGAGACAAGTAAATGTATTGAGCGAAGTATACTACAAGCGAAATACATCGGGGCTTACCTGGAGACAAGAGGTCGAAACTGAGGTCTCCAGGTAGCAAGGGACAGGTGCTATATGTGTGGAATAACAAAGGGATACGCGAACAATGGGTAACTGTGAGCGTGGGAAAATAAGGGATAACAAGGGATCTGGGACAATAGCGACAAAGGGAACAATGGGAGCTATTGTACTAAGATACAAGGGACGGGTTTACAATACAATGGAGAACTGTAGGTACGACATAGATAGTAAACAGTCCGAATAGAAACCGACTCTAGGTGTAAGGAAATGAAAACGGGGTGTTCGTAACACCTCCCCGTGTCGGGATTGGGTAATTTGCGCACCTGCTGCCTTCTTTGGATGTGGTAGCCGTTTCTCAGGCTCCCTCTCCGGAATCGAACCCTTATTTCCCGTTACCCGTTGAAACCATGGTAGGCCTCTATCCTACCATCGAAAGTTGATAGGGCAGATATTTGAATGAAGCATCGCCGGCGCAAGGCCATGCGATTCGAGAAGTTATTATGAATCACCAATGGAGCGGCGAACCGCGTTGGTTTTTTATCTAATAAATACACCCCTCCCGGAAGTCGGGGCTTGATTGCATGTATTAGCTCTAGAATTACCACAGTTATCCATGTAGCAAGGTACCATCAAATAAACTATAACTGATTTAATGAGCCATTCGCAGTTTCACAGTACAAACTTGTTTATACTTAGACATGCATGGCTTAATCTTTGAGACAAGCATATGACTACTGGCAGGATCAACCAGGTAACTACTATCCTTACCACACAAGTGCGGCTGACCGCGTACTCGCGCCGGAGCGCTTTCCAACAGCTGGTGTTCGTTACAAGGCTATGAACGCCTTTGAAATCCGACCGGACACAATCCGCGACCGCGTTCCGCAAAGCGTACTAACAGTCGAGCGAACTAGTCCAAGATCCCCTTGTTTCCCGATCTCACAAGTTTCAGACCGGCTCCCCCAGTCCATAGGACTAAGATCGCGGCCTTCAATGAGGACTACCAGCAACCGACAGCACCTACAAGATGCGCACAGTCGCGGCGTATCCCCGAGTGAATAGTTGCTATCAGGTTTGGCCATCGGCAAGTAATTCACATCCTTCAACAGCGCAGACACAAGTCACACAAGGACAGTGTCCGACTTATTGAGAAACCAAATAACCATTCAGTACAATCCCGACTATCCCATCCGCGAACCAGTACATCCTGCAAGGCAGGCGCATCTATGGCTCGGTCCAGGGACTGCCAGTCATCCCACTTGAATGGGAGCTTACTAGACTGGGCCTTTCGACTCCCATTCGTTTACCCACTTTGCCTTTTGGCGTACCGCGGAGATGCCGTTCTGTTCGACGCTGACAGATGTCAGCCTTGCGAATTACTTGGTTTCAATCCGTTTCCGTAACCTACTGGGCTGACCGTTCAGTTTACTTAGGGAACCCCGTTCTATCCTAAATTACTCAGGGCTCGACCTGTTTAAGACCTACTTGGCGCATGCGCCGTTCGGCTTACTTGGGGATCCCCTTTCTCTTCAGAATTACTGAAAGCTCAACCCGTTCCACACTTACTAAGTCCCTTATATACCTTTCGGCTTACTGAGGTCGCTTCCTCGCATCCTATTCGGACTACAGAAGACTTACACCCGTTCGAGACCTACTCAGCAGGAGTTACTCACCTACTAAGCATTGCGAATTACTGAGCTTGTGCCGTTCTGTCCGCTGCTGCCTTTCAGCTTTCCCTCATGAGGTAGGCAGGGCGCTCTGGGTGGCTGTGCCAGGACCCAGCGCGCATGAGGCGTGAAAAGTGGTGTCCACTATATCGCATTTTGGCAGAGGGCCCCCTTGCGCAATGTTAGCCGCCTGTGCACAAAATCACATTTCTGCTCCCCCTGCCACAGCCCTCCGGCAGCCCCGGAAACAGTCTGCAAAGTGGCAGACATATGTGTTCTACTAGTTGTGGCCCTTTTCCGGAAGAGTGTTCATTGTGTAGGGTCTGAAACAGCAAACATGCAGTTCCCAAACACTTAGAATTTGCACGCTTTGGGCGCTTTTTTGTCCTCATAGACTCTGCACCTTTCCGAATCAACCCGGAAATAATGTTGCATCATATGCAGCATGTAGCTATGTTGGTTAAACCATTGTTACTGTTTTCAACTTGGTGTTGTCTCCTGTACACTAGTACACTAGTCGACTATAAGAGGTTTGTAATGGCTTGTTAACTCGACTACACAGTGCATTTCCCCAACTATACAGGCCTCTGTAATGGTGCACATATCACCACACTTACCAGTTTACTACATTTCGTTTGTAGCAGCTTTTACAATGTGAATACAATAGTTTCGTAATAGTGTATAACCAGCCTGTAGATGTTGATACTGAACGAGTTGTAACAAGTACAAGCCTGTCTACTATTGATATATAATTCTAACCCTAGTCTAACCCTAACACAGACACTAGTGCAGCATTTAAAACCCCCAGCACTATATAACTCCGGCCCGGGTGTGTTGACCCAGACTAGTGCAGTGCTATTGACCCTACTAATGCAAGGTCTGAAAATTTGTGCCTGCCCTAAACTAGTAAACACCCACTTGACAGCCTCAGAACACGCATCTACAAACCTGTTATAACCATTACAACAACCATTTTATCGCAACTTACCCTCTAGAAAACTCACTAAGTGTAGCATTGTTGTTGGCGAAACACAAAAATTATAATGACCCGTTCAAATGCTTTCTAATGCAAGTAAATGCGAACTAGACCACAATTTATATGCGGGGCTGTATGCGGGTTAGGGTTAGGGTTAGGGTTAGACCGAAAAAGACAGTGAAGCCTATGCAAAGGATATATAGAGAGGGTTAGGAACCATTGTAAGTGGTTTGAAGCAAAGTTTATTGGTGCCTGCCCTAAAGTACGTACAAACAGTTCAATGCATACATCTAGTGGAGATTGTCTCTCCCCTCACCCGTCTTCTCTATCCGAGGGGCTGACTGGCCTCCCAGACCTCAGAGAGGCTGACCCTTCTGTCAGCCTCCTGGAGGCCCTTCCCCCTTTTAGGCTCGGATTTACTCTTCATTACAAACCCGAATTGCCCTCCACAGAAGAAGGCAACCCGGGTTTATAATGAAGGGCAAACCCCGCCCTGACCAACACTATGAGGACCCGGAGTGGCAGGTGGATCCTCACACACGGACTGTTTATCCGGCCATTAACATTTGCGTAACAACCAGATAAACAGCCCGCTACAATGCGCTCCCAGTGGCCTGAAGCGCATGAGGAGCAGGGGTACACAGTGTTAAAGCGTGTTTACATTGCAGGCATGTCCGTGCAGTTGAACTGCCGGAACCCAATTA